>WARS01000016.1:1318333-1977500 GCA_008933995.1 Datnioides undecimradiatus
TGGAGAAAAGAGCACATGGAGGCGTGGTGACCCTCATGTTGCTGAAGTAAAGCGGTTGGTGAAGTCCACCTGTAGCGTTACATGTTCCCCCATCAAAGTGCTGTGTTGTCATTACTGTGACCACTGCATATAATTACTCTGTGGATAATCGCACCATTATCTAATCAAAAAGAGAATGTCCTCTGAGAAATTGACATGTAAATCAGTCAATTTGCACCTTACAGGCAGAGGTTACAGGCTAACCGGTCAACTCCTTTTTGAAGATGACCTCTGCTTCCCCTCTTTCTATTCTTTATCTGCTCTGCAGTTAAGGTGAACCATTAGAGACGACCACTCGTGATGCAAAAATCCTTTTTATTAAGAACCTGAAACAATCGAACTGCGTTTGATTACACAGGTCTGTACCGTGCTACTGTGTAGTCCTACTGTGAACTGAGTGCTATACGTGTGCTGAGTCAGTCCCTCGCAGTTTCAATTCCTTCACAGTTTTCAATCAGTACCTGAGCTGTAGTCTTAGCCAATCACAGCAGAGATTAATTCAATCCTCTCTACACGTCTCTTTCTCCTTAATCATCTTATCCCCTAAACCTGCAGATCTTCATATTGTCTTACTACGCTGCCAGTGTTACTTTGGTAGTAACAGAGCTGCATACTGTCAATCCATAATCCATAGTAAGCATTTTTAGATGTATGTTGGTTTCATTTATAAGTTGGGTTAGCTGGCGTTGCCCTTGCCTGCACGATCTGCAGATGATCACTTATTAGAAAGCTATCTGCTGAAAGTTAAACCAGCTTTTTCCCTGCCTGCCTGTCAGAGCCACCATTAAACAGAAGATAAAAGCAACCAGAACATGTAGCTGTGCAGAGGGTTGATCTCTGGCTTTGTGAAAGTCACATTAATACGTAAAGATAAAGAATTAACGTGTGCGTGTTTTTGTGTTTCTCCAGGTCGGGATGGCTAAAGTGAAACAGGTGGGTTTGCTGGCAGCAGGCTGTCAGCCCTGGAATAAAGACGTGTGTGCTGCGAGTGGAGACCGCTTCGCCTACTGTGCTACTCTGGCTATTTACATCTACCAGGTGCAGTACATGCGCGCGTGTGTGTGTGTGTGTATGTGTACTTGTGCTTATGAGCATACTGAATTTTTAAAAGTGAACATGCTTTATATGCCAGATGTAAACTACAGAACTACTGACAGAATCCGATTGGTTGATCTAATACAGTGTACTGATATGTCCATCACAGGACAAAATCAAAGCTGTTTGCTGGCCTTTGTTCAAATCCTCTGTCACTTTCTGGGTCTTTTTGCTGTAGCTGGACCAACAGTACAATGAATTCAAACTGAGGTCCATCATGTCAGAGCACAAGAAGACCATCACAGCCATCAGCTGGTGTCCGGCCAACCCCGATCTGTTTGCGTCAGCCTCTGCCGACAACCTGCTCATCGTGTGGAACGTGGCAGAGCAAAAGGCCGTAGCCAGACTGGACAACACTAAAGGTCGATGGATGATCTAAAGCAGGTTTTATTGGCACACTGGAGTGTTGATGGTTTAGATTACTGCAACGTCTTCTCCTCTGAGAAAGTACCACAGCATCTCCTCCTCTCCTCTCGCAGGTGTCCCGACATCAGTCAACTGGTGCTGGAACTCAGAGTACGGGGTGGCGTTTGTCTCCCAGCGCGGCCCGCTTTACATCTGGGTGTATGGAGGTCCTGACTCAGGGGTCACAGTGCATAAAGAAGCCCACTCCTTCTTGTCTGATATATGTCTCTTCCGGTGGCACCCCACCAAAAAGGGCAAGTTGGTGTTTGGACACACTGATGGAAGTTTGTCTATATTTCAGCCAGGTATGCATATTTACCTCCTGTCACCAAAAATGAAATGAAAGCATTTTATTACACACGCAGCTTCATTAATGTGTCTGTCCTGTGTTATTTAGGTAGTAAAAGCCAAAAGCATGTGTTGCGTCCCGAGTCGTTAGAGGGCACAGATGAGGAGGACCCCGTCAGCGCCCTGGAATGGGACCTTTTATCAACTGACTATTTACTAGGTTGGACAAAATATTAAATATATCATAAGGGCTTAGTTAGCTGGATTGATTTGAGTACACAAAGAGACAAAATAAAGCACAAACAATGCGACAATAATGTAGCTTTGATCTTTTGTAGTGGTTTTTGTCATTGCATGATGAATGATAACAAGTTAGGTCTATAAAATAACATTACATACATTAAAAACACAACGCAATCTGTTCATGCAGCCACTACTTTATTGCTTATTACAGAAACTCTGACTGTGACTACAAGCACAGATGCTGAATGACGAACACGTCCTCTCTCACACAGTGTCTAATCTCCATAACGGCATCCGGCTGGTGGACAGCGAGGCCCTGGCTTGTATCACATCCTTCTGCTTCCCCTCAGCTGCTGCATCGGTTCAGTGTCTGGCCTGGGTCCCCTCTGCACCAGGCATGTTCATCACAGGAGGTAAAGCGTGTGTGTTTCTTTTGCCACAGTGCCTTAATTAATGAATGCTAAAATCAGTACTAAGTATTATGGTCATGTAAATAGATATCATGTTGTTACCACCCGTGTGTTATGGCAAGATAAACATTCAACACTTGAGCGTTACAGAGGAGACCTGTGATGCGTTTAAAGCGACTTACACTCGTCTGTTCTCTCAGATTCCCAGGTCGGAGTGCTGAGGGTATGGAATGTGTCACGCTCCACTCCTCTGGATAGCTTTAAACTGAAAAAGACTGGATTCCATGCTTTGCATGTCCTCAACTCTCCTCTTGCCAAGAAAGGTGAGATTCAGAATGAAACCAGACGTGTCTCAGAACATTCTTACAAGTGCAAGAATGTGGCACAAAACCCACCTGTTCAGACGTGTGCATCGCAGGTCTGTGTGTGTTAGACACCAAAGCACAAGGGAAGAGAGCGTTACGTCATCAGACTTGATTTGAGCAGCTGAAACGAGCCCGAGCTGTTTAGAAATGTGAGGACCATCATGTTTCAGATACTAACACACTAACCATTTGCTCCTGTGTTTGACTCTTGCCACGCTCTCGCAGCTCAGAGTTCCTGCTCTCCCAGTAAAAGCCAGCACACGAGTTCCACCAGTGAGGCAGTACCTCCCCCAACCCTGTCACAGAACCGGTCCTTCTCTCTGCCTCCTGGCCATGTTGTGTGCTGCTTCATGGACGGAGGGGTAGGCTTGTATGACATGGGGGCCAAGAAGTGGGACTTCCTGCGAGACTTGGTATTGTATAATGTATAATAGTATAGTAGTTCAACATGATTACTTATGACTGGATGAACCAACCAATCAAAGCACGCCTTGTACTGTGTTTTCACCTGTGATTTCCTTCCTGTTTCTCTGCTTTATAATGTCTCCAGGGCCATGTAGAGACTATCTTTGACTGTAAATTTAAGCCCGATGATCCCAACCTGCTGGCCACAGCCAGTTTTGATGGAACTATCAAAATCTGGGACACAAACACACTAACAGCTGTTTACACCTCCCCCGGCAACGAAGGAGTGGTCTACTCCCTGTCCTGGGCTCCTGGTAACTGAACCCCACCTCCACACATGCGTTCACACAGGCACATCATGTGTATAGCACACACCAAGACTGCAAAACAGGAAGAACTGAGGGATGACTTATGTAAATGACAAGCATGAATGACACCTAAACGCAACACGAACATACCAGCCCACAAAAGACACACACACACACACACGACTCTAAAGGCTTCTAGTTGCATCCAGTTAGCAGTATCTCAGTAAAGTGTGAAAGTCAGCGGCCTCTCTGTCTGTGTGCGCGCCGGTGTGTTTTGAAGGAGACCTGAACTGCATTGCGGGGGCGACGTCTCGAAATGGTGCGTTCATCTGGGACGTCAGGAAAGGAAAGATCATCACTCGCTTTAATGAGGTGACCTGACTCCTGGTGCAAAATGACTTTAAAGCCAAATCTGCGTGTCAGCCATGTGTGAAAACCCCCGGTGTTTCCATGAATTCACTTCCACTCCTGTTGAAATAATAATAATGATTCTATCCTCAGTGAAATGTTGCCTCGAATTAAATGACCTTGTCTGCAGTGACGCCTCTCTGTCCTCCCCTAGCATGGTAAGAATGGTATATTCTGTATATCATGGAGCCATAAGGATTCTAAGAGGATTGCCACCTGCAGTGGAGATGGATTCTGGTAAGTCCTTGTCTTCCTGGGTTGACCTCTGTTCTGAGAAGAGTTTGTTCTCTGCTGAAAGAAAGCACAGCGTGCGCCCTTCACTGACCCTCCCGCATGTCTTGTGTTGTTTTGATAACAGCATCATCCGGACCATTGATGGGAAAATCCTTCATAGGTACAAACATCCCGCTGCCGTGTTTGGATGTGACTGGAGCCAGAACAACAAGTAAGGCCTCAGTGTATGCTGCGGCTGACTACACACGGCAGACGCAACATTGCTGCAGCGTTGTATTTATTTTATTTCATTCACAGTTCGTCTTTCCCAACTGGGCCTGAAACACAACACATAGAACATAAAAACAAGCACAGGTGAACAAAGCAGGGTTATTAAAAGTGAAAAAGAAGTGAAACAGTGCATCTCTGCAGAGACATATAGCCTTCATCAGAGTCAGATGAGTATCCAGACACATAGAGTCAGGAGTTGGTGTGACTGCACCAAGTCTAAAATAACTTTGAATGCAGCATCAGACCTGTTTATAATCTTGTTCAAGCAGATTAATACAGTAAAATTCAGATTTCGTCACCTGCTAATCAAGCCACGGTGTTATACACCACCCCGTGCTGCCTCCTCTCTCGTTGCAGGGATATGATAGCAACAGGCTGCGAGGATAAAAATGTGCGTGTGTACTACCTGGCCACCAGCTCTGACCAGCCTCTGAAGGTGTTCACCGGGCACCTAGCGAAAGTATTCCATGTTCGCTGGTCTCCGCTCAGAGAGGGGATACTGTGCTCTGGATCAGATGATGGGTGAGTGCAGACACAGCGATTCTATTCTACTGTAGTCTAGTCTAGTCTAGTCTATCACAGGAGATTCTCATTCTATCACTTTACATACAGAGCAGGTCCAGACCAAACTCTTTATATCACCTCACCTGGTGTCAGTGGCTCGGGTTTATTCGGATCAGTTGTGTTTAGCATGAGAATGTTTTATCATTTATAATCTGTTGAAGACAAGCATTAACCCTTTAAATGATCATCTGTGTCTGCCTGCACAGTACTGTTCGGATATGGGACTACACACAGGACGCGTGCATCAATGTGCTGAGTGGGCACAAAGCTCCAGTCAGGGGGTTGATGTGGAACACAGAGGTCCCTTACCTCCTCATTTCAGGTAACGCTACCCAAAGAACGCTATGATCATCCAAATATTTTCATTTATGCTGTTTTCAGATCACCGTGTTATTCTTGCCCAAACCTTCGAGCGACTTGTGTTTGTACCGAGGCAGTGTGTTCAACACGTTAAACGGTCTGTAACAGGTTTAGGCTGGTGTGTCTTTGGAGGTGTGAAGAATGTAAAATGGAGATGCCAGTTAAAAACTCACAGTCGTGCTGGTGCTGGTGCCTCCACGACGCTTGTTGTTCATTAATAACACAGTATAGCAACTGGACCAAGCCGGGTTGTACGGCTACAGTTATATCATATGTGAGATAAACACTGAGCATGTGGAACCTAAGTGTTACCGTGCAGTTGAGAGGCCTAAAGTAAAACGGGAGATCAGTGTTAAGCATCAGGCCATCACATGCACCGCTCGCCTTAACAGGGAAAACACAGCGCCGTCTGCTGATGCCACGTCTATCGTAGCTAGGCAACACAGTGCATCTTTCACAGTGTTGACTGTAATAATATAACTAGCATTCTTTAGCAATATATTTATATATTTGAGCTATTCACTGACACCATTACGGCCTTACAAAGTTGAGCAGCACAGAAACAGAAACAGTGACCTCTGTGTTTATACAGTTGGGCGGGTTTAAGGTTTGCGTTGAGTATCAGCTTGCACTGTGGATATTATAAAACTGGACACTAATGTAGATAAAATCTATTATATAAAATATATAAACTAAATGGATTTATATACAGTTGTATTTAAGAGATGATATGAAGTTTGACGGGGGAATAAATGGTGAGATGAGACATGATTATATAGAAGCTTTACTATTCTCCTGCTGACACCTTCAGTTAAAGGTCTACTCTTCTCCTCTACTCTTCACTAACATCTAA
Organism: Datnioides undecimradiatus; assembly: GCA_008933995.1. NCBI lineage: Eukaryota > Metazoa > Chordata > Actinopteri > Lobotiformes > Datnioididae > Datnioides > Datnioides undecimradiatus. Next base: position 1,324,581 of record WARS01000016.1, read on the forward strand.
CAGCAGCTGTAGGAAACTACAACAGCATTAGCTTAAATGGTCCATACTTTATGTCTTTACTGTAGATATGGAAACACAAGTTGAGATCATCTGTGTATTTAGCATGTGAAAGTACTGCACTATAACCAGAGACACTGATAAACTGTGGTCTCCTTGTGCACAGAGCCAGCATTATATTAAATACTGCATCTGCAACACGAGATGGAAATTGAGTTTCAGTGTGCAAACGTGATTTTTCCAGTGTGAATGCACTGAAATGTATCTGTGTTGGTGTCGTGTAAGTGTTGTACTTTGGGTAAATAGTGTTTTATCAGCAGGTATATGATTGTGCATATATATTTATGCACAATTAAAGGGATGTTTTTTATATTTCTTAGGTTCTTGGGACTACACCATCAGAGTGTGGGACACAAGAGATGGCACGTGTCTAGATACAGTCTATGACCACGGAGCTGACGTCTACGGTACGGTAGAAATGCAGAAAGAACCAACTACAGTGTTAGTACAGCAGATGCATGATGGTTGTATCGGATGGTTGGTTTCATGAAGTACAGTCAGGAAAAATGTGTAAATATGAATTGCCATGGAATCACATTAAACACAGCTGTGTGACCACATTGTTTCTGTCATGACATGCGTTCACCAACCTGTGCCTGTGTGTAGGTCTGACATGTCATCAGAGTCGTCCCTTCACCATGGCCAGCTGCAGCAGAGACAGCACAGTGAGACTATGGTCTCTCACGCCGCTCATCTCTCCGCTGCTGCTCAACATCCTCACCGACCAGCCTTGGGAAAAGCTCATAGGGAACACAGGTGAGGGCAGAGTCGATATCAGCTATGTTACAGTGTTCTGCTCCAAAGCCTTGTTTGAGCATGCTGGTTTGTGTGCCTCTGTAGACAAAGCTATGGTTCCTGGCTCGCCGCCTCTGCTCTGTGGCAAGGTGTCTCGAGACATCAAGCAGGAGTTGGACAAACTCAGCCTGGACGTGAGGGCCAAGAAGCTCCGCTGGTTCTCTGAGTGCTTTTCGGTAACTGCAGCCTGAGTGCTCATTCGTCACCGATAACGTTAACTGATGATGTGGAACCCAAAACATTTGGATAGCTTTCGTCAGCCGGACAGTGTTTGCACACCCTGATGTAGTCTGCGTTCATTTAGTAAACAACACGGCTAGGGAATGATGAGGGAAGGCTCTTCTTCACTGAGAAAAGCCTGCAGCGCTGGTCATTGTTCATCAGTTCTCTCACTGTCACTGTCATACCTAAACCATAACCATCTGTAACGTTTGAACATTTCAGATATCCATAATGATAATCTCTCTACCCACAATTGTCAGTTATTATGGATATCCAATATGCCATTACAGATGGAAGTCTGGTTCATATATAACTAATGATTAGATCATGATTACCTGCCTAAGAAACGAGTGAGGAGCAAATCAGGAACACCTTGTTAGCTGATAACTCATTAAGCATCAACAGTTCCTAATGGAAGACTACACAGTGTAAGGTAATGAGTCTCTAGAGAAGGTCCTAGTTAATTAATCAGTAGGTAATGATTAGTTCATGAGTATCTGGTCACTCATGTGACAGCACAAACAATTCATTTGTTTCTTAATTCCTCACCACTACAAACTCATTTATAGTGACCTGCTCATCAGCTGCTCTTTGAAAGGGTTAACTAGCCGTTAGCTCGTCACACGTTCCTCGTTTGCGCTCTGGTAACAACCCTAAACTTTGTATTCTTGTAAAGTTTGGAAAGCTGACATGTGCATCAGAATGATAACTAAATAACCTTTAGCAAGCAACAGCATATAGCAACTCATTTTACTAAATCCAACATTTTTTTGTTTCTCATGTTAACCAATGTGTTTCTGTGAACATGTGTACTTTCCCGTGGCAGCCTCCGGGGGGCAGCGGTAACCTGTGGGATCTGGTGTCCGTCATCAACGGTCAGGATGACTCGCTGCTGCCACCCAGCTACAGCAAGGGGGTCATGCACATGAAACACCTGCTCAAGTTTAAGACGGTACATAGTGTCGGTTCCCTGATGACATGGAGGGAAACCGCTGCACCAGCACGCACATTAAAGAAGAAGTACATTACAAGATCGACCTAAACATCTCAAACTCAAACTCGCCTGTTCTACTTCCTTTCCTAATGTTTCTGTTTCCCTCTGTTCTCTTCAACCGTTTCAAACAGGAGCTCATTTGGGTTTTATTCTACTTCACCTTTGTTTCCTTTGGTCCATGTTCTTTCAGTCTGAAGCGCAGGAGCTCACGATAGTCAAGATGTCTAAATTTGGGGGAGGCATCGGAGCGCCGAGTAAAGAGGAGAGGCTGAAGGAGGCTGCGGACATCCATCTGAGGCTGGGACAGATCCAGAGATACTGTGAATTAATGGTGGAGCTTGGACAGGTACAGAGTGTGTGTGTGACAGTGTTTGGATAGTCAAGGCACGTGGCTCAGACACAAGTCAAACTCTTTTTACTCAAACTCTTCTTCAATCACTGACCAGCCCCACTAGCTTTGTCCCTTTTCTATCATTTTATACTGTGAGAAATGAAAGTTGTTGTAATATCAAATATCAAAGGCTCTTAACCAAGAAAAGTTTCCCACCACCTGATTTTATGGTTTCTGTTTTTTATTTATTTTGGTTATGGAACCCCGAGGGTCTGTTGTGCGAGCTGGAAGTGAAAAAAGATGGAAATGATGACATGTAGGACTTCTGACAGCGGGGAGAGTTGTAGCAGGAGCTGACAGGCGGCTCCATGCAGCAGCTGCACGGAACAAGGAGTTTGACGTCTGAGCATCATCAGACAGCTTCTAACAGCCGCGCTGTGCTCAAGGTCTCTGCCTGTTTAAAGGAACTGCTGTACTGCTGCTGCTCAGTTCCATGAGCGAGCACGGCTCATGTTGGGTGTAGTCAGTTATGAGTACAGACTAGACCTGCTCTGCATGTAAAGCGTCCCAGGATAACCTCTGATATGATTTGGCTCTATACAAAATTCAAAATTTACATGACAAACCGTCACTTCTCAGCCAGACCAGGTGTATTTACCCCTAACCACTGTAATCATTTTATGTCTGCTGTCATAAAAAGAGAAAAGTGACATGATTTATGGACAACGTGACGTAAACTAATGGCGGAATGAACATCATTACCATTTTTCAGTGGGAGAAAGCGTTATCTGTGGCGCCGGGAGTCTCCATGAAGTACTGGAAGAAGCTCATGCAGAGGTGAGTCACGTTCAGGAGCCGTCAAACCCTCCAGGACATGAAGCTCGTTTTGAGGTTCTGCTGCGTATTTTTAAATATCATTGTCACGTCATTTTAAAGCTCCCCAGGGGTAATGATCCTATAAAAGAGCTTTTTATGAAACACACTGATCTAATGTGGCATGGGAATATTCTTTAAGTGAGTGTTTGAATGCATCATTGGAATTATTTGATAATAATAATAATAAGTATAATTGCTCCTGTCACAGGAGAGCCGACCAGCTGATGGCTGAGGATAACGATGACGCCATTCCGTACTGCATCGCGACAGGGGACATTAAAAAACTTGTAGCCTTCTTCACCGGCAGGGGGCAGCTGCTGGAGGCTTTGATAATAGCGCAGGTACGGGAGGCGCGAGAAGAACGAGAGTTTCATCCATTCACCATCTGATGCTGATCTGAAATAATAAAGATGACGAATCAATTTCAGGGAGCATGTGAAGGCAACATCCGTGCACCTCAGAGCTCCCCAGTCAACCACACGACCAACGATGTGGATAACAGACAGCAATACCAGAGGTTTAGCACACACACACACACACACACACACACACGCACACACACACAAAATAACAGTCTGTTATTGATTAACCTCGGTTGTAATATGACCATAATTATATTTGACACAAACCATATTATCAGAGGACACTTTGGCATGTAATTCTTTTCAGTGTGGAAAAACCCTGTCATGAAAAACACTCACTCAGCTGGACACTTTACCAAATCCACCCAAATGTTTGTAGTCTGCACCACTAGGGAGAACAGAGGCTTATGTACTCCTGCAGTCATCAAGAGCAGATGTGGCTCAGAGGTAGAGCGGGTCGTTCCTCTCATCAGAAGATCTGGATCCGGCTCCTCCGGGCTGCCTGCCAGAGTGTCCATGGGCAGGGCACTGAACCCCAGATAGCTCCCTGCTCTCAGGGAGTCAGTGTGTAAATGCAAAGTGAACAATGCCAACAAGTGCTTTGAGTGGATAAGGCCCATTAACCATCTCAAAGCGAATATGCCCATGTTAATTTCACAGACCATTTAAACTCTATTGCTGGAATATGGCTAAATACACCCTGATTCTCACCGTACTTAAAGTAGATCAGTGTGTGGAACTGAGTCTGAACCTTCATGCTTCACACACAAAGAGCAACTATTTCAATTTAGAATCGAATAAAATCAAAATGAAGCAAAGCGAAGCGAAGGAGCAGCTACGTTTTTGGTTAAATGAACTCTTTGAACTGAATCCCGGAGCGTTTGTCGGTGATCTCTTTCAGTCCCTGGTTTCATTTGCTCTGTCTCTGTCCAGCCTCCTGCAGAAGGTGTGTATGGAACTAGCTGAGTGGTACTTCCAAGACGGATGCTCCGTACTGGCTGCATGCTGCCACCTCGCTGTGGACAACATCAAGGTACGTGCTATTAGTTACATGCAATATATTCGTTTGTGCACACACTGTGCCCCACATTAACATGCAAATGACATGAAGACATTGCTGAAATGCGTGTGTGTATGTGTGCTCTGTTTTTAGTTAGCCATGTCTAGTCTGATCCGAGGTAATGAGCTGGAGTTGGCTGCATGTGTCGGTCTCGTCCTAGGAGAGCCAGCCAATCAGAGCACTGTGTACTGCCTTGAACTCTTGGCCAGGAAGTACATGACCACACCCACATGGTATGCCTCCATCCACACACGCCCAGTGAGGGAACACTTCATAATTCTCCAGCAGATCATGAAACATGTTCAACTGCTTTACTAATGTGCGTATTTACATTTAGGAACCTCTCTGCTGACCTACTGCAAATGATTCCTGACAACCACATTTTATTGGCTAAGATGTGCGCATTATACCCAGGAAGTTCTGCTGAAATCAACCAATTACATGAAAGAGTGAGTTAAGTTAATTCATTCTTTGGATGAAATGGAATTAAGGCACCGTGTCAAACGTTAATGATACTGACATTCATGATGATTTCTGTGTGTGTCTTGTCATTTAAGTGCGGGCTCCCGTCGTTAGAGGAGTGTAAGGCCTTGGCAGAGGCAGCTGTGTGTGAGGGAGATCTGTTTTCTGCAGTTAAATTCTACCTGCTGAGCTCTGAGCCCGAGAACGCTCTTCACATAGGGATCAATCACGTTAAAGGTACTGAAAACTCAGTTTTACTGTGCTTCCATGTGCGGTTACCAAGCATCTAACTAGATACTTCAGGTGACCTTTACATATTTCCTCCAGTAGTGACTGGATCCTCTATCTACCTGCCTATAGAACTGTGGAAGGTACCAAGTCTTTCCATGTAGACTTAGAGGAAGATGTTGAAGATGCCATGTTTGACATTCCCATATGTCCTTTACAAACTGGACACTTCTTGTAGCAGTTCCACATTAAAAGCCCTGCAGTATTTCAATGGACGGAAACCCTTTAGAGGAACATGTGGCTGACAGCTCATTAACTTGGAAAGTTCCATCTAGATTTTGAAAATAGAATGATTTTATTGTTAAATGAATCAAACTGCATGGAAATGTATATTCATTATTCTTAGTTGGCATGCAAATGATATAACAGCGCATCTAACCCTTTCTCCTGGCGTGTGTGTGTTTGGTATGACATTGCACTCCATCTAACCACAGTAAGAATGTGGATCAGGTGTTCCTAAAGTATGATTCTGATATGCCATTACTGTTGCTCTTATTTCCAATATGCTAATCACTAATTTATTCTTATATGAGTTATATTCTTATACGGTCTCTAAGAATCTGCACTCTGCACTGCCACAGTGTCATATGCAGTGAATTACACTCAGCCTTAGATACCAGGTTAGATGAGAACAGGCGGTGTTGACCTGAAGGAAGCGACTGAAGGCTCCGTCTCCATGAAGCTCAGATTAACCCCAAGCTCTTTATTTTGCTCCTCACCAGAGCAGATGACTGGTTCTGACTGGACAGTGGATGGTATCCACACAATCCTGGACCTGATGAGTTACATCAGAACTGACCGCCTTATCACAGCCAAGTTTACTGAGTATGTATTTCCATATTTGTATTAATAACTATTCTTATTCATTTAAATAATGCTGCAACTATCCATACTGACGAATCAACATTAACCATGTATCTGTGTGTGTGTGTGTGTGTGTAGAACCCGCAGCGAGCTGTTGATCCTGTGTGGTTACATTGGAGGTCTGCTGGCCATAAGGAGACAATACTCCAGCATCGTACCTGCACTCTATGAATACACCAGGTAAACACACCATTGTGTGTGCATGCGTGTGTGTGTGTGTGTGTGTGTGTGTGTGTGTGTGTTAATGATACTTTATTTAACTTTGCTTCATCTGATACACAGAATTTCCAGTTCCAGTTCAGTTTTATCTGTGTAGTGCCAGGTCACAGAGGTTATCTCAGGGCGCTTAATGTAAGGAGCAGGTTTAGACTGAACTCTTAAGTAGTTTGTCATGACACCAGCTGTTCCCACCACGAGCAGCTGGCGACCGAACACGCTGCTGCCAGTTTGTGAAGCCACTTGGTGAGTAACTGAGTGAGAGAGTGTGGGATTTCCAATCTCCACATCTGTGGTCGACTACTTTGATTAGCTGTGGTTTGTAGGGTTTCTAGAGGCACAGGTCTATCAGGTTCTGTCATTTTATATCCAAGATAACATCATAATTAACATCATAATTAGGAACATTAACTTTAAATGTGCAGCTGTTGCCTTCAGCCTCGGTCTCTTGGGGCTGCAGGCAAAAAAAAGTCCAGAGATCCATTAAACCAAAGAGGACATAAATCCTAAAAACACAGAAATATAAGAAACCCCCTGAAAACTACACAAGGACACAAAGTGCGTATAAAATGTCTGGCCAGACACAAAGGGAGAGACAGACGATATGCGGACACACCCACACATCAGGAAAGGAAGGCTATTGAGACACAGGTGAAACTAGAGAGAGAGGGGGAAAATCTGTGGCCCATGGCGGATAAACTGGGGAACTGAGGGAAAACCACTGTGCAAAGGAAAAACCCATACACCACCGTAACACCAAGAGTGAGTCCTGGTGGTCCTGCCACAGTAAGGCACCCTCACCTGTGACAGGCAGCACCTGTGATGTAAAATGCAGGGTCTGTTTTTCTATGTTTTAGTCGTCGCTGACTTGTTGGCACTAAATGGCAAAATTCAAGGAACTCTGGGCCTCCTGGAGGGAATGCCTCTGTTGGCATAAACATGTTCAGTCGGATGAGCAGACAAGGTCTTGGTGTTCAGAGGTCACAGTCACGGTGTCCACATGAAACATGTTTTTGTATAAGTGCTCACAGCTGTCTAAAATTAGAAAATTGCAACACTTTGTAATGAATCATCTGAGGCTGGACAAACGTGGTTGTTCACTGCAGCTTGACGAGGGCGGCGGTAATTCCAGTTCTTTCTGTTCCTCAGTCAGCTGCTAAAGCGGAGGGAGGTGTGTGTTCCTCTGAAGATTGAGCAGCTGTCTGTGGAGCTGGATGCCTGGCGGGCCTGCACACACAGTAACAGCAAGTAGGTTACACAAACACAGACGCACACACATTTATGCCTGCTCCTTCAAACACACACACACACACACACACACACACACACACACTCAGAGTAATTAATACCATGAAGTACAATATTGTAAGAAAAGCCAGTGAACAGGAAGTTAGCGGTGACGGTGAGTTAGCGGAGCTTCCTTCTCATCTGTTAGAGATTAGAAATGATGCACTCATGCTGAAGAGGCAGATGGCTGAGAGGGCGACACCGAGGAGGTTGCCACAGCCACAGCTCTGCAATACAGCCATTCATATAATCAACCTGGTCTCAGCTGCCCACTAGAGCTAAACAACAAGATGAACCCAGTTACTAGGCAACACAAGAGGGGAGAGAGTCAAGCTGACTTGAGATGCAAGAGAGCGGCTGAATCACCTCTGGGGAGACAGATGTATAGTCCCGAGTGAACACATCGACGCCACGTTGCTGCCTAATGGACAGATCTGGTGACTGTGGGTGATTGCTTTTTTGAGGTGTCACCAGCCTGTTGATGGGGAGAGGCTCGATCGAGCTTGCACCAAGAGCTCAGAGGGCGCAGCGTCAAAGCAGCCAGAGCTTCTGTTTGGTGTGTGTATGGGAAACAGGCTCCAGGCGGCCAGATGTGGGCATTGTATACATGATGGAGGGCGTAATAAAGAGGTGGCGGCAACATCTGTCAGCACCACTGACATATATACTATCATATATTTGAACTCACTGGCATAGTTTAAGAAGTAGTGACTTGATATCACTATAAAGCCCACGAATTGCTGATGTGCATGTTCACAGCATCACAGTTGTATCTCTGTCTGCTTCCCACAGCCCTCCATCAGAGTGTCAACGGGTGGAGTTCAGCTGCCTCGAGAGGAGAATCCAGTCGACCGACACCGGTAAAGCAACGCAGTTCTACACTCAGTTGATCCGGAATAAAACAGTCCCTGTGAAGCACAGGATAGGTTTTGGTGATGTGGATGGGATCAGCCACCTTCAGACACAGGTCGGGTGTTGATGTTGGTTTTGGTCTGATGGGGGCATCAGCATAAGGAGCTAGAGAGAGGCAGTCGGCCCCAGGTGCAACTAATCTGGTTGATGAAGAGAATGATGATTGCAAATGCCACTGTGTGTTGCAGTGGCTCTCTGATGGGATGCGGTGCGGTTTAGAGGGACTGATGAGTAAAGGAGCAGAGGAGAATGAAACAGATCATCCTGCTAATGATGGAACATCAACATTGTTTCATGTGTTTGATGATAATGAAACTGTACCTTCTATTTGCAGTCATTAACCAGTTAAACGTGTCTCCTCTCCATCTCTCAGCCACGCTAGTGCTGTGCGGCGCTGATTATGTGACAGGCTCCAATCTGCCGAGTCACTCAGATGTGCAGCTCTCCTGCTTCACTGGACAAAGAATACAGGTGTGTGTTTCTGTGTTTCAGCCGTTTATACGTGTGTAAACCGATGTGTGTTTTCTCACGGCTGTCTCATTTTTAACGCGCAGGGTCCGGTGTTTCTGCTGGAGGATGGTAAATCAGCGATCTCCCTTAACGATGCTCTAATGTGGGCAAAGGTCAACCCCTTCTCCCCGCTGGGAACAGGACTCCGCATCAACCCCTTCTAACACACACACAAAAAGGACATTCCATGGGAAGGGTTAACTTATTTAACGGAGGGAGGAAACAAAATCCAGAAAGTGAAATGTAGTGACGAAGAAAATGTGCTGCAAATAACATTTTTGTGCTAACAGGCCAACGACATTTTATAATTTTCCGACCCAACAAATGTAGTGACATCAGCACATAATACATCTGTGATTCTGTGAGGGCAATTCAGTTTCAAACAAGCTCATGGTTAGACTCTGACATTGATTAGCTTAGCTGTTACGTGATGAGAAGTTAGCCACCAAAATTCCATGCTTTAACTGTGATGAGGGTTTCGTACTGAATCAGACAGGCGACCTGTTCTCCAGCTAGCTATTCCTCAAAGTACGAGCATGTACATACAAGGTATAAATGTGAATGACTCTCTTCTATTGTTGTAAAAATGAAATAAATAAAGCAACCTCTGCTGACTTAAACGAGACTCCACCTTGTGTCCCACCCATATTAATACAAATAGATAGTATGCAGCATTTTAAAGCGCACACATGACACAGAGACTCCTGGAGCAAATGCAGAATCAACACCTGCCCACAAGCAATAGATAGCAGATAGTAAAAAATACTAAAAAGCAGGTTTTCATGCATGCAGTGTAGAATAATCAACACTATCTCGTGGACGTATGAACGCAATAGGGATCATTGAATCAATTCAATTCAGTTCAATTCTATTTTATTTATATAGCGCCAAGTCACAACAAAAGTCATGTCAGGGCACTTTACAAACAGAGCAGGTCTAGACCACACTCATTACTGTTAATTACACCCAACAGTTCCACCATGAGCAAGCACTTGGAGACAGTGGCAAGGAAAAACTTCCTTTAACAGGCAGAAACCATGGGCAGATCCTGGATCAGGGTGGAAGGCCATCTGTCCTGACCGGTTGGGGGGAAAGAGAGAGAGAGAGAGAGAGAGAGAGAGAGAGAGAGAGAGAGAGAGAGACAGCACACATACAAGTTGTACATAAAGACAGAGTTTACAGTAGTGGCAAGTTCAGTAGAACAACAGAATCCTAACTCTGGCTGCTGTTATCAGAACAATAACAGTGATAGTAAAATAATAATAATAATCTGTGCAGGATCTGTTCAGCAGTGTAAACACAGCTGGAGCTGGTCTCAGACATGTGCATGTATCATGTGCTCTCCCTCCCCTCTGGCAGTTTCATTTCGTCCTCCGTGGGAAGCGCGCCGCCGCTTTTCCCAGTACGTGTTTTTCCTCATACCTGTGTTTGACTCTGACTTTTGTTCAAGAAGAACAAATTAGCCTCCCCTGTCGAGAAGTGAGGGGATTAGCTTACCACAGTGACTCCCTCATGTCCGTGTCCGGCTCTTACCTTGATTACCTGATGAGCACATTCAGAGTTCCCAAGCATTGCCTCTTCAGCCACCTCCCTGAGTGTGGGCTCAGGTCCAGCTCCACCTACTATGGTCCAGTCATTGGCTTCACCTCCTCTACACCTGCCCTGCTTCTCTCACACAATGAGACTTCCATTTGAGCTGCAGGCTTCTTCTTTCACCACTGATAGAGCCGAGATATACTGTACAAGATATAGTGCATTATATCCCATCCTACGGGCCACACCAAGGCCTGGGCAGCTGTGGAATGGAGCAGGAGGTCCACCATTTGCGACTCCTTGTTACTCTTTACCACAGCATTCGCGCAGCACGCTCTCCTGGACAGAGAAGCGGCCCGTGCCCTGCTGAGGCTTCACTGGGGAAGTGTTGGGTTGCAGATTACACCACTGAGGTCTGTACTTTGGCTCACTGAGAGTGACTGGAATTAAGCTGTGCTGTTTGACACCTTTCTGAATGGACTCTCTGATCCCCTCAAGGACCAGCTCGCCCCTCTGGACCTGCTTTCAGACCTGGATCCTCTAATTGCCTTTGTTATTCAGGTTGATAAAAGTCTATAAAAGAGCTGCTCAGACAGACAGGTGCTTGAGTTCATGGTTGAGGTCGACACTTCAGATATGGGAGTGGGGGCCGTCCAAAAGGTCTCCCAAGGGTGGAGGGATTCACGCCTGTGCCCACCTACGACATGGAGAACCATGAGCTTCTCACGGTTAAGGAGGCACTTTAGAGGGGGACCAAGCTAGATTCCAAAGTGATTGTCAAAGTCGTAGCCCATAGGCTACAAATGTACCTGCCTTGTCTATTGGATCCGTTGAAAAGTGATGTCAAGCTTTTCATAGAATAGCAAAGACTCAGCCTGCAGGCACAGCAGTATGACCTTATTACAGAAATTGCATTTGACTGGTTAAATACCTTTATCTGCTGAACATGCTTGCTCATTTTTGGTTTTGGCAGTGACTCAATTATACTTCCCCTAAATGCCCCCTATCACCCGGTCAGTTAACAGGTGTTATACTTAACAGGAGTCATACATAATCCCACATGTCCGATATTAAACTATCCAACCAGAGTTTTTATTTTTATTTCTACACAAGTCAAATAAAATTCAGGAACTGCTACAGTTGCTATAAAAACACAGTTTATTCAAAGGAGCTGCATAATCAGTCGTCTGAGGTGGATGAACCTGAAAATGAATAAACCTAACTGAAAGAGACACAACTATAACTTTGGTTTGCCAAAGGATTATTACTCGTCTACTGGTAAAAAAAAAAAGATAATTTTGATAATTATGACCATCATTATCATATTAGGAAGTAATTAGCGATGTCCGGTGCCGACTTCAGTCCTAAAAGTACAACAATATAAACCTGCTATATTGCTCTCACTTACTTGTGTGTGTGTCAGTGTGTGTCAGTGTGTGTGTGTGAGGACAGAGAGAGACAGAGATATCAGGAAGTCATCTGGCCTCAACTTCTTCTGTCAGTAAGTGCCTGCCTCATGCTGCGCGCCTTCGAGCTGAAGAATTCAACCTTTGAAAGAAGCCTTCCCCAGAGCCACCAATCAGCACATGTGGGGACCCCATTGTGGAACTATTAGCTGCTCTGATTGATGATTATGATCATATTATTATATTATTAACATATATTAAGATCAGACAAACAGTATATCACGACAGCATATGGAAGTACGTATGTAAAGAAATCATTTATGGCGGGGCACAACCCTGATGAGGCACATTTCATGTCAGGTTTTCGAGTAGAATCCAAACAGTGCAGTTCTGGTATTGACTTCCGTGGCAGCCAGACGCGTTCTGAGCTGGTTTCTGTTTTGTTGCAGTCAGAGTCGGTGCGTCGCTCCCCTCAGAAGCATCGCACAGTCCAGTGTCAAGGTTCAAGCAGACATGGGTTCATAGGTGTGGAAGTGGATCCCCTTGGAGCAGGTGATCTTCATCACTGCTCCATTCAGACTGGTGTCCAAGATCAACTTCATCATGCCCTCTGCTATCAACGACGGCCTGCAGATAAACACAGAGGGTAGCATTAAGTGACGTGACAGTTGGTGAAGGGAAGCCCCACCCCACACACACACTCAGAAAAAGACTTATCAAATGAATCAGCCCCTGGAGGATGTAATTACTCATGTGCTGAATGCACAGTCATTACATTACATTGTGTGTGTGACCGCTGTGTGTGTGTATCCTGTAAACTCAACCACCAAGTCCAGAATGTTCTGTAACGTATTATGTGACAATACAGCAGTTTACTTTTCTCCTCCAACGCGCCTGTTGTCCTCAAACACACAGATGGACTGAGGTGGAATGAGGTGGGTGAAATGTGCGACCACTCTCCACATGAGCAGATGTTTGCTTTGGATGCAGTGAACGCTGCATGTACGGGCACATCTGCGCAATAACTGCCAGGGATGGATCAGGCATGAAAACAATATTTGCTGAGTGGATTGCAAGAGAGGACAGGAGGTGTGATGTGGACGAGTATAGTTGCATTACTAGAATGACTTTGGTTTGATTTTGTGCATTTTGTGCAAAATGGCATTTAGTCACATATATGAGAAGATTTCAAAAATCCATGCAACAGAAATATGCCCTGCTTTATTATCCTGCTATTAAGCTGCAGTGCATATTGCTTTTTCTCATATATGCATCTTTCAAGTCTTTCTTATGAGTTCCCCATTAGAAATGGTTGTTAAGCCCCATTAGAATGTACTTTTAGGCTGGATGTATTTTATTTTAATAGTTTAAATTATTACTACTGATAATAATAAATAATCATTTAATAATTATTTTAATTGTTTAAATGAATAATAATGACAATAACAGGATTATTATCTTGCAGTATGTAATACATGCATGAGTCATCCAGTGAACCAAAGTGGTATTTACATATAGTGCCCGTAATCTGATCAGACATGTGTGAGTCAACTTACTGTAAAACTCCGAACTTGCTCATGCTGCGTTTGAAGTCATCCTTGAACTTGACAAACTTGCCCATGTTATCCTCGTGTTCCACTGAGTGCAGCAGAGGAGTGTTGACAAAGGCGGGGCACAGGACGTTTATGCGAACGCCGTAGTCGCCCTGAGAGGACGCGTCCTGCACGAACATGGACAATGAGCTGACTTTTCCAGACACCTTAAAAGACTCATTCTATAGAAGCCGATTGTACTGTCTTGTTTGCTGTGTGTGCTTACCGCCAGAGCTCTAGTGAAGCCAATGACTCCATGTTTAGTAGCAGTGTAGACAGGCTGATGAGGAGAATGCAAGAAGGCTGAATTGTAAAAGAGCAAGGAGACAAGAACAAACATTACCATCAGCAACACACAGCCGTCAGTCCTAGGTACAGGAATCATCTCTATTGACGCAAGGTGACCCAAATATTGGTGATTCATTATTTGTATAAAGAGTGGAAACTTATTTACATGGAACTCAAACAGCAACATACACAACCGTTACTTACAGAGGGGTAACAAATTGCACATACGGTTGCGATTTCAAGATGTGAACTATCTGACATTTCATCAAACATGCATTTCCTGTAGAGAACGTGTATTCATGCAAACAAACGATTGTTAAAGTTCACACTTTGCTAAAGGTGCTAGAGGTCTTAATGCAATCAGCAGACTGCAGTCTGAATACTTCACTTTTGGAAAGGCAGGATAGCAAAGGGGGAACAGTGTGGGTCATGTAACCCACGATAGCACAAGTGGTCCAGTAACCTTTATATCCCAGCCATCTTGTACATTATCAGCAATGCTCGACCATCATCCCACCAATGCACTGCCAACAAACTTTAAAGTGTTCACCTTCTATCCACCTTCATTTTACAGCATGTATGCAAATCACAATTAGAAGGCCATGCTTCCTTTATATTATCATCTGATCACCATCTGACCATATGTCTCTGGGTTTACGGCTGGGCAGACACATAGTCAGACACTTGAAAGAGGCACTTAAGGGCAGAATATGCAGGCTCGCTGATAGAAAGCTCTGCTGCAGCAGTTCTGACTGAACATGCCCACACTGCTCACAAACCTGAACTGTGCTTTTGAACGTTTACATCTTTAGATGACCTCCTGCCTGTCGGTGTAAGGTGTGAGAGATATAAACACTTGAGCTAGCTTCACTGCGGCCTGGTGAGGATTTGCTTGATTTTTTGACCTGCAGTCAGTCCACATGCTCTTTGAGATCTTGTGTCAAAAGCTCACACGCACAAACGTGAGAAAAACCATACTGAAAGGATATTTTCAGTGTGGTTACACAATGGAGGGGCAGCGGCATCAACTGCTTATTGAAGGAAACTCGCGTGGAAAACAATACCTACTCAAGCCTCAGTGCTCAGAGCCAAGGCCCCACAGGAGAGCAAAAATGAAATGGAAAAATGATACCGGTGGGAAAAAGTTCAGAGTCTCAGAGTCGGACGATATTCCAGGTAAGAGTGGTAACATGGAGTGAGACTGGAACTGGAACAAACCAACAGCTATGTGTGGATAATTTATCGCTTTAACAAAGAACAGCATGTTATCTTTTACAGCTTTAACAGACCTGGCAAAGAAGCAGTGGCTCCTCAGGACAAAGTGAAACTGCATGAGGGTGTGAATTACTGTGTAAAACGTGGACGTCTGTGTGTGAGCGAGGGTGCACGCAGAAAGCATACAAAATGAAGAGAAAATGTTGGACGAGCATGAAGTTTTCCATGACGGAGACAGAGGCACAGAATGGTTCAGATCTAACAGCTTCAGTTGTGGCGGATGTCAGCCAGGTTGTGTTTCTCTAATATAACACACACTCAAGGAGTAGGGGCCAGTTTCATAAGATTGCCTAAGTCATGTGCAAGTGTCTAGTGTCACTGGTTTCAGTGTCTGAGCAGACATTTAGCTCCTCCAACTTTATTGCACAAACAAAACAAGAGAAGTTAATGACTGACTCACATTTTCACTCTGTAATTTGAGACCGTTCCATCAATGCAAAGCAAGCTCCCACATCTTGACCGAGAGGGAAATGAAAGCACGCAGTCCTTCCCTCCGTCCAGCAAGGTCAATGTACAGTCACGTCTTTCTTCTACACTACAGATTTGTCATTAACTGGAAACTTTGGTGCGTTCCCCGTGAGTTTGCATCTTTCGGTTGCAGTTTGTGTTGTGTTTGCACATGCTTACTGACCAGACTCAATTCAATTTTATTTATGTAGCTCCAGACCACAAGTTACCTGAAGGCGGCTTTCCCATATAGCAAGTCCAGACCATACTTGTAAAATTGTATACAGAGAACCAACAGTTTCCAAAAACTGTGCCTTTAATGGACAAATCAAACTGATCAGGGTGACACTCCAACCAACAGCTCCCATCACACTATCTCCCATGACTGAGTTAAGTTGCACTGACCAGTAAGTTCAGGTCATAATGTGACCACTTGCAGGTGCAAGTCTGCCAAGCTGCCATACACATTTGTGCATCATTACCATGATCTTCACACTTCAAGTTTCATGTCATGGTTCATCGCTGGGTATGTCCAGCAGTCTTAGCTGTGCAGAAGCCTGTAGTGTTAATCAGGGTAGTGTGTCTGTTAGGTCTGAAGCGCATTCTGGTTCTATTCTATGGCATTTAAGGGGTTGTGCAACTTGAATGTGTTAGTGTCAGTGGAGAGTTTTGGTTCGTCCTCATGGGTGCAACGTGGGTGCAACAGCTCAAAGCTTCCCACCAGCCCTACTCGCTCCATTTTACAATGGCGAATTCTTTGTTTTCTTCAAAATGTAACTGAAGCCAAAGGGTTGCTGCTCTGACCCAGTGGAGGAGGTCCAGCAGACCTCCAGCACACATTGCAGAGGGAGCTTTACAAGGCTACAAAACAGGACTTCCAGAGAGTGTTCCAAGTGTGGCAGGAGCAGGAGAGGAAGTGTTCTGCTTCATTGTAAGGTAACAGCTTGGGAAGGGACGTGCACCATAATCATTTACAGTGTCTGCTGGTTGAAGGAGCAGTCAGAAGACATTCCTGATTTTGGTTGAAACAGTTTAAGTCATTATTTCTGATGTTCGTAAGGATTTGAAGAAAACGCTGATGATGCATGTGCACACATTTTCATGTACATGTGTTACCTGCCATAGAAGATACATTGATGATGGTGCCTCCTTGTTTGCCGTATTCTTTGCTCATGTGCTCCAGTGCCAAGTAGGTTCCTTTAATTACAGAGGTCTGTGAAGACAAAGAGACAACATGGTCACAGTGGTAGGTGCAGGACATATACAGGAAGTACAGCTGACAGTGGGAGTGTAATGTGTTAACTACAACTAACTACAAACCTATGTTGGGAATGCAGCAGACAAATGCGAATAATATACATGTTTTATGCAGTTTCATCAAATATATTAACATTCAATATCAATTATTTTGTTTTTTCTAATTCCCGCAAATAATAATAATACAATAAAAACAATAATGGAGGAGCCTGCGCAGCCTGGAGAGGGGGTCTTTCACTTTAAGAGTCCTGAGCTGGGGTCTTCCAGGGACAATGAGGCCTCTAGTTTTGCAGTGGAAGCATTTACCGTTATCAGCAGGACCTGCAGTCGATGACCCACAGCTGCAGTGTTGACAGGGTCGCAGGAGAGATCACCAGCCACATGTGATCTTATTTTGGTAGAGTGTCAGTGCTCAGCGGAGCTTACCAGTAAATCCCTGCTGCCTCCAGAAAACACACATGACATTGTGTGCTATTCCTAGGCACATCAGTGCACAAGGAAACACTGGATCCAATCACATCTCAAAAAGAAGGTCACGCCCCTCCCTAATACTGCCGTATTTATGCTATTCTGTCTCTATTTAATAAATGACATCTCTGCATGTACGAGAAATAATAATTTAGTGTCAAAGTCGTTGTATAATATTAGATGATATTGGGGGTGTGGCATGAGATTCAGAAGGGTTGCATCAAAAAGTAATTCACTCACCATAAGAGATGATTTCTTATTATTTGGAATGCTGTAATCAGGTATAACAAAGTACTTCATAGCATTGCAGTATAACAAGTATTAGTGTACGTAGTGTTTGATTTGTATATCATTTATGGCCTTCTGGTTCTATTGTCAACATGATGCACCAGTCTGTGCATCCTGTCATGTGAAGCATGCAAAGCTCTCTGATCAACTTAATGTACGTCAGTCTTGCTTCCTGGTGGCGTCACAAGACAAGTTATATCAGTAACGCAACAGTGCACTGCAGAAAAACAGGTGTAATATTCAGTCATTTGTGCAGCGATTGTTCAAAACATTCCTGTTCATGGATCAATTGACTGCACTTTCCTCAGCCAAACAATGTCACGCTCGACGCTGCTCTTACCTCAGTTCTGAGCTAAACGCCTGGGGCCAGATGTATAAATGATGTGTGGCCAACAAAAACCACGCTCACTCCTTTTCCTACACGAAAACTGGTACCGATTAAAGAGCTATGCTCAGTAAGACTGTGTCATGTCACCCACGCTTAACACACACCAGCGTGCCCACAGTTTTCTAGATGAAAGGTGAGTGATGTAACCTTGAACTGAATCACTATTTGCGTAGGTTGTTTGTCGGTCTCACTGATTATTTCTGTTAGTTTAAAGTCTACACGATGTTCTGCATACTGTTATTCAGATGTGCATCTCTAAACTGAATTTATAATGCAAAGAGTTGTGTGTGATTCTGCTGTTGCAGCTTTTACTAACATGGTTATTATATTATATTATATTATATTATATTATATTATATTATATTATATGAATGTGAATGTGAATGAATATGAATGAGCACTGCTTTAAAGTCATGTTCTGACGGCTACCACGTCATTAACCTGCGATCCCATCTGTATCACATTCCAACTAAATGTTTTGACTGCCTGTCTACTCTCTCTTTCAGCTCTCCACCATTCCTGGCACTTCTCATCATGTAGTGTGAAAAGAGGCAAATGTTAACTTGCTGTTTCTAAGTGCAATGCTGGAGTAAGATGGAAACTGAAACTAATTTGTGAATTACCTCAGAATCAACAGGGATAATACTTTGGTATTATTTTTATGCTCATGAGGAGCTTTTGCAACATTTTTGATTTCACCCCGGTTTAATCCAGGTGTTTTAAGTCCACCTTAAATTACAAGGTGCAATCAAAACATTACCATGGACACACAGCCTAGAAATGACTAAGCAGCAGGATGAGCAATAACTACTGTAGTAAACAGTTCTACGATGATGACTTTGTTAGAAGAGCAGTTTTGCATCCTGCCGCTGCTCATTCATGCGTTGTCACCATGGACCACAAACCTGAACCCACATCTAAATGTGTGACGAACCTGAACTTCATGCAGAGGATCATCACGGCTATGGAGGAGCCCACAACAGAAAGACTGCGGGTCAGGTGAGTGTGATCAGGAGCATGTTGTTGCTGAAGGATTAGCATTTTGACATAATGGAGGCCCAGAGGACATCTCCTCATTCCAGTGCCACGTGGCACACA
This sequence comes from Datnioides undecimradiatus, assembly GCA_008933995.1. Lineage (NCBI taxonomy): Eukaryota > Metazoa > Chordata > Actinopteri > Lobotiformes > Datnioididae > Datnioides > Datnioides undecimradiatus. The sequence goes on from WARS01000016.1 coordinate 1,343,857, forward strand.
CCTGGATAAACTGTATAAAACGTGGTCACAACTAACTATTTTACTTAATTCCTCAGCATTGCACCTCAGGTAAAAAAACCAGGCTAATATAAAACAGCCCATTCTCTTCAATCAGTGATCAAATGACACAGCTTCAGACTTTTAATAGTATCCAGTGCAAATGCCAAATGTGCACACAGCAATCTTTCCTATAAACTTGTGTGGACAGCAACACATCCAAATGTGACCGTGATCTGACCGTAGACCTGTTCTGTTCTTCACAGAAGTTAATGGGAAGGACTTTTGCATCAGTTTGGCCTATGCACTGAATCATTTTGAAAGTGTAAAGCTGTGTTATTTGTAGACTGACGAGTGTTTTCTCCTAAAGAACACAACAGCAGTCAGTTCCTCTTTCTCACAGTTTCCAGAGGAGCTTGGTCCTAAGTGTTGGGCCTTCATCTGTTTTTTTCCACAGTCGTCCAGGTTTTCATACCTGTGTGTTATCAGTTTACTTCTCTCGCTTTTCTTCCTACTCTTTCTCTAATCCAGATTTGGAGCTGGATAGCTGTCGGAGGCGGTGACCCTCCTGAGAGCGTGCCTAAGATACCTGTTTTGCCAGTAAACAAGCTTATTTGTCCAGCAGCCATGACACAAAGCATCACATGGCTGTACACAGGACTGTTTCACATTTGTCAGCATGCATCTGTTGGTGTAACCGAGTGCTGTTCACTGAACTCAAAGCGCTGATGTTGTGACCGACTATGAACACTGTTGAGCACAGTCATGTGCACTCGGGCCTTGCATGCAACTAACTGACCTGTTTTAACCTGTTTTAACCTTTCACAACATGGACACACTCGCTCACACACACTAAATTTTAATTTACTGAATAAATGTTTTTGCACATGCTGTGTGTTCAATGTGAATAAGGCCTTCAGTCCTTACTGGCTGTTATGGTAATATTTGGTCATAGTTATTAAGATCATTATTAATCAGAGTTACAAACTGATTAGTATACTGTTTAGTACACTAGTTTCAGACAGTTTACGGACTGATTAGCTATCATTCCCCTGTCTTTTAGGGTGCCCTGAGTGAGAACAATTGAAAAAAATGTTTTTATCTAAATATTAATTATTTTTCATAATTATTAATTCTGACAGCCTAATTTCAATGTTATGTGAAGGACATGGTCCCACCATTAATTGATCACTTATAGCAATCAAGATTGACCACTGACATGTGCAAATAAATGCGATTGAAGTTATGATTTTAAGTCATTTAAGAAATCATTATATTATATGTGTATAATTATTATTTTGTATAGTTATATTCTGAATATTTGGCAGGCAGGTAGGCACATTTGCAGTCAGTGGGCAGATGCGACAGGTGGATTCGATGATCAAGATGGGTGATTATTGACTCGACGGATCTTCATCTTACCAGGTTCACCTGGATGGTCTTCTCCCAGTTCTTTTCGTTGTTGATGCCGGCGTTGTTGATGACAATGTCCAGATGACCAAACTTGTCCACTGTGCTCTGGAAGGCGTCTGCTCCACAGAAACAAGATGAAACAACTTCAGACAAACAACGGCAGGAGCTGAATCAGCACATTAATGTCACTGAATGTCACATTAACCGCTACTCCCCCACTGAAGGTCTGTGTAACTCAGCTATTGACATGATAAGCAAGCATCACAGGATGAGGCATTACCCCAAACGTACAACCAACCTGTGATCAGTAACACAATCTCTGTTCATGTTTCTGTTTCTTAGAATTTTAGAAAGCTAAATGAAGCAAACGCACCATTTACAGAAGATAAGCTCAGTTGAATTTGTCTGAAAAGCATGTTTTTGTTATTCCATTGCTCTCTCAACAATGAGGAGGAAGCCTTTCACTGCAGAGTTTAAGCCCTCGTGTGTCAAACTGACTCCAGACTTGTTACTTGAATAGACCCAGACAGACAATGCAGATAATATGAGTAAAGGGGACACTGGAGTGTCATATGATGAGCACACCAGCAGGTCGATCATCACCCCGTGTGTGCAGATTGGATGGGTAAGTAGCTGAAAGAAGAAACCTGAGCTGTTAAAACCTGCTGCATTCCGCACCTGTACACCCCGCAATTAGAAACAAACATACCACCTTTTAACAGACTAATCTGTGTGACAGGCACATATGCCAAACACAAGTCACATGCAAAGAATGCACACATGCAAACATGCACCGTAAGCGATCGCACATTTTGTGCATACTTGCAGAGTTGCACGCCCGCATTAATAAGCACACACGCGCGCACATGCTGTCATCACCTTCATGCAGGCTTACACTGTTTGTCCACATCAACAGAAGTACTATCACACAGTTAGGAGCAACACCAAACTGCATTCCTCAGCCGTTAGCCTGCAGGGATTTACTTTTTCAGTGTCAGACAATGAAACCTTGTTCCCCTCTCTGGCTCTCTCTCTCTCTCTCTCTCACTCTAAGACACAGTTATTCATTTACACAGACTAATTCTCTCCGTCTTCTGTTTCTCACCTTGACACGCCCACACACACACACACACACACACACACACACACACACACACACACACACACAAGCAAAACAGCGCTGACAGACGAGGAGAAGTTAGCAAAGAGCTGTATTACACAGCAGAATAATGTACATGTGCAGCAGTGAGCAGGTATCTTGCAATGAAATGCAAAACAAATGATCATATCATCAGGCAAGACGGGACAAGCTTTATCTTTATCTTAAATGTTGGTAAAGTACACCTGAGTGACCAGAGCGTGCTGTTGTCACTACTGTGTCAGGTATTCTGTTTTGTTCTGTTTGACTGAGCCAGCTGTCAAACCCAGAGCAGCGACAGTGACACTCTCCAGGAAGAAGCTACTAATGCCAGAAATAGTTCCTCAGTCTTTGGTTCAACTTTCAGTTCCTCATTTATCACTAAGAAGTTCAAAACGATTAAACAAACTGTCTGGTGATCAGTCTTATTCTGAAAGGTCCGTAAAGAGTGATGCAGCAGTGAGTGACGTGAAAGGCATTAGCAGCAGTTGTTAGTTTTCCTGTTACAGTTCTACAGGCAGGATTACCTCTGAGTGCATCTCCATTGGACACATCACAGGAAATAAAGGTGCAGTTGCCCTCTCCAAACTCGGCATCCAGCTGTGCTTTGCATTCTTCGCCACACGTCTTGTTAAGGTCGACTACTGCCACCTGTTAGTGAGTTGGACTTTTTAAATACTTTTAAATTCTCTCTCTCTCTCTCTCTCTCTCTCTCTCACACACACACACACACACACACAACCAGACAGCAGAGCTAGTGAGGAAGTCAGGCCCAAACGTTTGCATCCATCTTTGCAGAAATGAGAGAAGATCAGACTTTGACTGCAGTGAACTGCTTTCTTGTTATCTGGTCCTGCTGTTAGATCTGTGGTTTGTGGCTGGGAACAGCTCAGTTCAGAAGCAGACCGCTCGTCTCGTTTTGAGCATCAAAGTTCTCAGAAAACACTCACGTCTCTTTTAATAGCCTTTTTGGCTTCGCCTCATTTGCCTGTCAAATACATGTTCCCTTCACAAAACAATGTAATTTGTTTAATCTTAAAACATCATTAAAATAGCGCTCTGCTTTTCACACTCACCATTAAAGGTTAGAGTTATTATCCCCATTTCAACACGTGTTGAGCTGACAGAACATTTAAAAGTAGGATAGAAGTGGAACGACACAAAAGGATGGAAAAAAGTGATAAATCAGGAGAGATAACGCGTTTCCCAGTCTTTGCAAGCTTTCATGACGTGAGAGCACTGTTAGTGGAGCCGGTACATTCAAATTATAGCACAGCAGACAGGCAGACAGTTCCAGTTCACTGAAAGATGTTAGTGAAGTGAGGTCAAAACAGGGTTGTGTTTGACCAGTCGGTCAAGTCAGTGTGACTTGCAAAAGCAGGAGCAGTGAAGTTATTTTGTGCATTTTAAATAAGGGATTTGAAAGCTGCTGAAGCTGCAGTCAGATCAGTGACAGAGTAAAAGTTGTGAAGAATTAAAGATAAGTGAGAATGAAAGCGGAGCGAGCAGGACCGACCTTGGCTGAGCTCTGCAGCAGGGACTGGACGACGGCTCTGCCAATGCCCTGAGCTCCCCCGGTCACTAGAGCCACCTTCCCATTCAGAGACATGATCCGAGAACAGCAGCAAGACTTGTTGCAAGTTGTCCTCTTTCTTCTGCGTCTCACACTTTGCTCCCTCTGCTCTGTCTCTCTCTTCCTCCTCCTTTTCGTCGCGTATGTCTCGCTCTCTCTGTCTGTCCTCCTCTGCGCGCTCAAACACCTATCTGCTCTCCCTCTAACACAACCATAGGCTTTCTCGCCCTTGTGTGTGTTTTCACTCTTTTAGCTGGGCTGTTTTCCCTCCCATCTCCCCCCCTTCTCAGCTTATCAGTCTATACAAACATGGGTGTCAGAGAGCGAGAGAGGCAGAGAGAGGCAGAGAGAGAGAGAGAGAGAGAGAGAGAGAGAGAGAGAGAGAGAGAGTCAAAGGCTAAGTAAACTTCGTAGGATAATAATTACAGGTTTTATCCAGCTTGTTGTACCTGCCCTCTTTTCCTCCCCGCTTGCTTTACACCTCCTTCTCCCTTTCAACTCTGTTCCTCTTTTATCCGTACACCTGAACTCTTCACTCATATCAGTGTTTGCATAATACTTTGTATTTCTGAATATGAAAAAAAACCCTGTTAAGCTGTCAACCTGACATTCTTCCCTCCACTCACGTCCCTGTTGTCTTATAGTGTGTCCTCTGCGTAATTGCTGTTACACAACATGCAACGCTGTTCAGTGATATATTGCACCAGGGTTCAGGTCTCTGCATGTTGACGTTCACGGAGTGCTGAGATGAATGGGAACCAATAGCTGCTAACTGCTCAAATACCGGTTTGGTCTTTTGAGTCGAGCGAGACCACAACGACTTCAAGCGAGCTTCTGTGTGGTGACGTTTTCCTTCTGGGCTTCCTAAAATAATAATACTGGATAAATTCAGAACTTTTAAAAATATTTATAAACACCACTATTTATACTTTACAGAAAATCAGATTTCGATTCAGGAACATCCCTACGCTACCCTCCTCCTCCTTCCTTTACACCCTTCCTTCCCTTGTCCTTCTTGTCTTACGTCCTTCCTCCAGTTTTGAACAAGACTGCTCCAAGAAACCTTGGTAGATAAGAAGGCCCAGCAGAGGATGGGATCTCTGCCCCAGGCAGGAAAGTTTAATCTGCTTAAGCAGCTGTTGATCTGTCAATATGTCACCACCAAATAGGACGAGAAACAGGCTGCAGCAGACGCCAACAGAAAAGTGAAACCGGCCATGTCATGTCTCTGTGCAGTCTCTCCCCAGAAACTGAGACAATGGGCCTGAGGTCTAAAGGGCCTAAGGTCAGGCCAGGTATCCATCCAGTGGGCCAGTTAGCCATTCATGCCTGCAGTCAGTGCACACACACACACGTGGGCGTCTGCTCTGACAGGAACAGTAGGTCAGAGGTCAGAACCATTTCCTTAAAACATGTGGCTACTTCTTAGCTCGTCTATAAGTCCAAACATTATGGTTTTACTTTCCATCAAAGCGTTACATTCTTTATCACTCATTCTGGATGCAAACAAACCACATTCAGTGCAGGGAAGAGCCACTAATGTGACTGTAAACTGATAATATCCAGGACCGGCTTCCACTGCGCTAGGACACACAAACGTGAGGCGGTTGGCTATTGCTGTGCTCCTTTCACTTTCCCAATCCACAGATGCTTACCTAGTTAGCTGGACATGCTAATTAAAGAGAGTATACTGTACATGCTGTTCAAACGGTGCGGTTTTGATTTTGGAGCGGTGCGCTCCACCTCTTTACATATCTAGGAGTACAGGCACACAGCAAACAGTCGGCTGCTTGATCCTGATGGGAACGAATGAAAGTTGGGCCGACAGTCTAAATTCATTAACGGCCCAATAAATCAATCTTAAGAATTCGGCGTATAATGTCGAGCCATGCGCAGGAGCTGATCAAGCAGGAGCTGATCAGGCAGGACAACGTTATATAACTTCCGGGCAGCCTGAGAGACAAGAAACGACAGATAGTTCATTTTAATCCAATAGAATTTAATTAGAACAAAGTAAAATATACATCTTATTTTACAAAAAATAGTGTGTGTGCTTTTAACTGTACTTAGAGGGGTCTGCTGCTGTTTTCATCTTTGAACCTTACACATATTCTGCCAGATTACAGTATGCATTTACCAGTTTGTTGTGGTTTGACACGTATGCGCTTCTTAACTCTGAGAAGGAACTTACAACAACAAGGGAGCGTGGAATGTGATGTTTTGTTAAAAAAAACCAAAGTGCATGAAAGAATGGGTTTGAAGCACAACCTCTGGAAAAGGACACGGGTCCAAGTAAAGAGGGGCTGCAGTCAGCTTTGAGCCTGGTTCCCAGGGTGGTCCACAGAGTTCGCACACTGTAGTGAAGTAAGACTTGTGATATGAAAAGAGTTCACCAAAACATTCTCCACAAATCCACGCACGTTTACCACATTTAAACCAATAATCAAGTATGAGTACAAAGCAAACAACAGTTTCAAAATTCATGGCTCAGATAAGACGTTGCCAAACACTTTTAGCCTTGGGTATATATTTTCTACATACAGCGTGGCGAAAACTGCGCTCAAAGTCCAGCTCCTGTAGTTTCAGGCTGAGGAGCTGTAGCGCTCAGCTCTGCCAGAATTCAATTTCCACGTGAACACAACAAAAGAATGCATATAATGTTTGAAAATCATCCCCTTAGGATTCATCAGCTGCCCCCTTCCAACAGAAACAAAGAACCCCACGAGGAACTCTACAGCACAGTGTCGGTCCACAGGCTGATAACTGATGCATTGTTTTAGACTTTTCAGTGTTTTCAAACGAGCAGTCTTCACAGTGCGCGTCGCAGATTTAAAAACAGTGCATCAGATTCACTTCGACTGAACTCTAAGCAGATTAAGGACCGCAGAGCGTTGTGAGGCTGAGGACAGGGCTGGCAGCAGCTCTAACACACAGCAGGTGTGTTAGAGCGCAGCACAACTCCCCCACACAGGTGTTCCCACTTCTCCTGGTTGACTGAACCTTTTCATCAGGTGAACAGCGTGCTGCATACAAGGGAATCATGGGAGGTCACCGACTTATTGCACACGTCAGATCCCAGCGACTGTTCACATGCAAATCACTAGTCTACTGTTAATGTGAGCATGAGAATATTTCAGATTTGTTATGGGTAATGTTTGCATGTCCAACTTGGATATGTGATGTGTAGCTTTAGGAGCATGTGGTGAATTTGGAAAATGCGTCTCACAGGTTTTCACCCTAGTTTGCGACACACAGCCTCATGCTGGTTTCTGAGTGTTGATCTGAGCGTGCATGTCTGCATGTACAGTATATTCGTGGAATATTCATTTTCCAGAATATGTTCACAAGAGAAAAAAAGAAAAAGTTTTTTTTTACCATAAACAGGTGCGAGAAAGCCAACAAGAGAGGGAGAGACAAGACGGTCAAACTCAGTGTGAGCGTGCCCACGCAGGCCTGAGGAGCACCCTGATGAGGTAACAGAAGTGAAAACACCTGAGCCGGTTTCTGTTTTTTTTTCTTTTTTCATTTTTAGCCCATTTACAGCAAAGTATGTAGACGTTAAAACAGCTGTCAGCAGCAGATCAGTCTAATTGGCAGTGAATTTCCAAAAACTTTGATCATTTGTATACTAACTGAGAAAAGCGTCCTGTGGCCGTTACTATGCCAACAATACCTGCTTAAAACATATGGTATGTGTACTATCAGTATGTTGCCTGAAATGTGGACACAGCTGCATGTCTCAACCATTTATAAAACAAGTGAATATTAAAACTAGAAGCATCTATGTGCACATAATCTTTGATTTTTAACAGAAAACGGTGGGAGCTTTGCAGAACCAAAAGGAAACAGAAGCTGTTGTGATGAGAAGCCTGCAGATTTTGTGGGGGGAGGGTGGTGAAACACTGATGTAAATACTCCACGGCGACAGCACGGAAAGCCTTCATGTTAACAACATCATTTAACATCCTTCCAGGAAACGACGGAATCTGAACTGCAGGGGCTCGCAACAACGCAGCCTCTGAACTGGGAACAATTACCTGTCGCTGGTTAGTACTCTTACAGGTAACTCTTGCATGTTTCAGTCAGTTCACCCTTTTCAAAGCATGTCAAGCAGAGATGGGAAACTTTCTGTGGGTGGGACTGAGCAGAACAGCGAACATGACGTCTGAACAGGCATTATGCCAAACACACACATGACTTCCAGTATGGTCGATCGCAAACAACGAAAAATGTGACACATCATTGGGTTTGAAAATACCAGCGTCATGACATGGTGTGAATGTGTCAAACAGAAAAAGGGAAGAAACCCGGAAAGACAGATTCGCCTTGCCAGGATGTGTTTACATGCCTGTCAGTGCGAGGTCATTGACCGGCTGAACCTTAACATCTAGAACCTGCATTGTGAAGTTTACTCCACAGCCGGCTTCGTAACCACTAACTGGAAACACTGGTCAGTCACTTTAGAATATGGGTTCATGAGGCCCACAATCATTAGCGTAATTATGCTGTTAAACAGCAGGAAGTCAGATTTATCACACAGAACTCGTGTTTTTGCAAATTATTATCCCAGAGGTTCTCTAAACTTCAACGTTTCGGATAGCTTTAAAGTCATTTTCCCTCCTGGACAGTGATAATTATCCACTGATTACCCAAAGGTATGTAAACCAACGTGTAGAGGCCCGAGGCGAAGACCATATCAGCAGGATCACGGTGACAGATAGCATATTTGAAGCATGCTCCAGTCTGCTTGAGACATGCATGCTCATCTCACACTGAAAAACATTCTGAGCAACTGAAACGCCGCGGCGTGCTTTCAGCAAAGTTTGGCACGAAAGTAATTCGTAAAAGGATGGGTTGAAGAGTTAAAGCACTCGTGGACAGAAAACACGTCACGTAACGCCACAGCTCAGCGAAGTCTGCAGGCCGCACCAGTGTTTCAAACATAAACAGTCTGATTGTTGCAGTAACTGCTGATGTAAACATCTGACAGGAGTTTAGGTTAGAGCCGTGCTGTTTCCTTGAAAACACAATGAAATTCCAGTGAATGCTGCGCTCTCCAGGGGCGCGATTTCTCCAGCAGTACTTTGGCAACAGACGTGATTGCATAATCATAAAATATAGTGTACCGCGTTCTTTTTGAAGCTACCAATCGCAATAACTGATGCTGAGTTTGATGAGGCACAAGACCCTTTAAATAAACCCCACGTGTCCTCCTCACACTTACTTCTCAGTGCACTCACTATCCCACACCTGGCACACGCCGCCACACTGGTGCTCATGGGTGAAACACAACGACTGTTCTGCTTTGCTTTGCTTGCAAATGATGTTTTATCCTTCACTGGGTTTCACGCGGAAAACAGTCGCATCTAAATGGAATTCACAGGAGATGCTGCTGCTGCTGCTGCTGCTGTGGAGAAGTGATACTCCCACTGAAACAGCATTGCTTCGGAGTATTTGGAGTGACTAAGTTGGAACAGGTTGAAAACACAAACTGTTGTTCTGAGCTGGCCTGCCGTTTGTCTTTGTTTCCCCAATAATCACGTTTTCATGACCAAATGCTTAGTCAGAAGAAACCTGTGTGAGCCATGGGGCCAGGCTATGATAAAGCTCTCTGCCCGTTAAAGGGAGTTTTTTCCCCTGCAGCTGTCACCAAGTGTTTGCTCATGGTGGGACTGTTGGGTGTAACCAATATAAAGAGTTTGGTCCAGACGTGCTCTGTATTATTGTATTATTACTATATGTATTATTATGTGTGTTTTTGTAGCTGTCATGTGAAGTCTGAGGTGGGGTGAAACTGTGAGTGTGTGTGTGTGCCTGCTTTTGTGGTTACTAATGTTCCACATTTCTTTGAAGGATCTTCACGGTCTCATCTCTGTTACGCTGTCTGTTGCTTTCCACAACAGTGCTGATGGAAGCCGTACTGCAGTCGCTAATTCCACCACATTTATCTTCTCACACTGAATAATTGTGTTTTACCATCTGAAAATGGAGAAACAGAGCATTGACCCAACCCTTTGTTTGCAGTGCAATGCTTGGTGTCTGTCACAGTATTCCCAGGAGCAGGTAACACAGTGCTGGGACTAAAATTCATCCATTAACACCTGAATATGAACACATGGATTCACTGACTGAGCTGCCACAGAGAGCTGTGGGTGGTGATGTTGTCAATCGGTCCACTTGTTTGCCCGTCCATCACTTCAGCCCAGGGCGACCCTAACAACTCCTGACTATAAATCAGTGAAACATTAAGACATCCACACCCCAGAGATGAGTGAAAAGTGTAATGTAATCACATACTCCATGGAATATGCTCTGCAGTCTGCGTGAATGAAGCCCCTTCAATGACCTTTTAGTCACCTCCAGTGCTGTGTTTGGTGAGACTTGGGTGGATTTTCGTCACAGACTCTTGATTAAAGTGGAAATCTCACCACCTGTCATGGGTGGTGCTTTGATGTAATGCTTGTGGAAGCGTTACTGTTCACAGTTTCTGACTTGATGACGCTTCACACCTCTGTAATGATGCACTATTAGGTAAGTAGGGGCAAAGGTTGCGGCCAGCAAACACATGACTCCCAATAAACTGTTGATTCCTTTAATAACTGCCCTAAATGACACACTGTTTACTGACAGTGAGAATATGTCAGTAGCCCTTCCCCTGCTGTTTTCCACCCACGCTGAGAGTCGCATATCTGCGCTGGCTTTCTGTGCAGGGTTCAACATCAGATCTCAAGATCCCCTAAACTCAAGCGCTACTGGTGAATCTGAAACTTTGAAACTTATGCTGTACTGAGGTTTTAATTAGACCCGAGGTAGCCACATAATGACAGGAGACAGAGCTTATTTCAAAAAGTAAAAGGAAAGCTTTTAACCGTGACTTAAAGCTAAGTGTGGGACTTTTGTCTCCCGGTTCTGGCAGTGAGTGTGATCACATGAACACTCTCGTAGGTATGTGCTCCTACCTGCAGCATGCTGTAGTCACTGCTGCAGCGCTGTCAAATGCATCTGTACCTATGAGGCATGGGAATGCCCACAAGACGTCATAACAGAAACTTAGAAACCCTGTACATTGTGAAATAAGGAGACAGTCACCGTCTGAATCAGTGTTGTGTAAACCTGTTCAGTAAGGGCTGGAATGTGACAAAGTCCTGCGCTATAGTTTTAATTAAGATCTCTGAACTGGAACATTTACATTTGAAATTACTGATGCTGACACACACATAGCTGTATGGAACCATGTGTTGCAGCACCAGTTGCATGATAATTGCATCGCTTTCGATTAAACCTGTTGACAAAAAAGTGTTTTCGCTCGGGGGATGAGTCACTGGAATGTTACAGCTAAAGGCCACACTCCCTCTATTTTTAATCCACTGAGACATCAGTGACGATTGGAAGCTTGATTGGAAACTGTTAATCATCTCAGCAGATTCAGCAGAACTACAAACGCTTGCATAACCGCATGTGAGCCTGGGTGACTGTCACACTCTTGCCGGCGTGCAGAGGTTGGCAGGTGAGTGTTCCTGTACACGGTTCGTGTCGGGAGTTTTAGGCGTTCAGAAACAAGACGTTTTTGCACAGTGAGGTCATCCTGAATGGTTCTCAAGGTCAGAATAAGACCAGGGTTAAAAGACGGGGGAAATACAGGTAGTGGATGAAGTGTCTTAATGAATCAACAAAGATTTCTGTGTGCGCGTGCATCCTGTATATGTATAATCTACGCTCCTTCTCTCTATTGCTTGTGTACGTCTTCATGTCGAAGTATCTTGTAAAGAACCCAGTAGAATATGTTGAAGAAGAGGAAGGCCAGAGGGAACCCGGCCCTCGACACAGTGTCAATCTTTTTCGCTCTATCGATAAACAGCTTCCTCATCTCCTCGGTGCTTTTACCCCCTCCACCTGCTCCAGCTCCTGGTGGATTCTGGGTAGCGTTTGCTGTAGCTCCTGGGGTGTTCAGCACAGTAACAGTATTGTTGGCACTCGTCTTCATTTCCTTGCTGTTGCTGGGAGTGGAGGTCACAGTAGCGGTCGAGGTCAGTCTGCTCTCATGTTCTTCCCCTTCCTGTTGGAGAGATAAAGAGACGAAAGAGAGGGTCACAGATCAGATAATATGCTTTTTACAGGCTCTACGTGCTGCTGATGGGCCCTCAAGCAAGGAACTGAATGTGAGTTCATCAATAAACTGCTTTTACACCTGGTGTATTTAGGATTCTCTGGGATATGTTTCAGAGGTTCTATCAGCCTGATGGGATGGAACGTTCAGATTCAAGCCTGCATTCGTTCCCGTGCACATGTTCAACATTTCAAAAGTTTTGCTGTTACGCCGTAATTCTCACCAACAATGCTGAAAAACACTGCGTACTGCTAAATACTGCAAACACTGTGCACAGGAAACACTCCATCATTCAAACACAACGTTCGTGATAAGGGGTTACAGACAGACATCGCTTATACGAGGGAGAAATCATTCATGTTCATCATTGCCCTGCGTTCCACTGTCCAACACGCAGGACCTCGTACTTTCAGCATTATATCACCACCTACAGGCTAATCTGTCCCACTTTCTGGATGTGACCGGCACCTGACCAGGACCATCATTTCACGAAAACAAGCTGTTTTCTTTGTGTATGATGATTTTATAGATAGATAGATGATTTAGATATCATAACTAGATACAGTTACACTGGTGCAGTTTGGATATTTTGCTGAGATTGGTGTGCTGCAGTTACTGGGAGGATGATCTCATCTCTGCTTGAATGAAATGGTGAAATGTTCTGTCTCTGACTACAGCAATAAAGGAACAGATACAGTGAGTAGGACAAAGTCTGGGATATTTCTTAATTCATTATTTTGTAACAACTCTATTTTGTAATAAATCACAAATTGACTGAGGAGAGAATGCAGGATGTTATTGGCTGGAACCAAAACACGACACTGATTTTAATATGAGAATGCAAAAAACGTACTGGCATATATTGTTCAATATGCACACAATTATTATGCACAAATCAACTGCAGGACATTAATATTTAGCAAAACGTGCAGCAGAGTGGTGTTTACAACAGCTCACTGGTTGGATCATGCAACTAAGACAGGCACAAATACGTGCAAACACAAACAAACACAAACACGCGGACACGTACACACACGTAACGCTCCATCCATTACCCTGTGGTTGCTGGTGTAGATGTTGGTCATAGATCCATACAGAGGGTCTGTTGATTTGAGGCCCTTGTCAATGTTAACACGGTGAAGGGAGTCAGCTAGCTCCTCTGGATCAACTGCACCTCCACTGTTCTACCAGTTGACAGCATGCACACCAGTAATGAACAGACAGAAACCAAAAGAGGGGAAGACAGGGTTGGGACAGCCGTTCATTCAGTCAACCTACATATCAAACGTTTAGATGATGAGTATGCTGCCAGTTACACTTCTGAACAGTTTAGTTATCTTTGTAGAACAGCTGGTAAATACTAGAAACTGATGCATGTGATGCTATGGAATAAAACCATTTTTTGATGCATTGCATTGGACGCAACAGCATCCAGCCATCATTAAAACCTCAGCTCTGCTTTACTCTAGTCTTTTAATTATGACCAGTTTGCCAAAGGGACGTATCACATGAGGTACGGGAGATACTGTATGCTGTAGTTGTAACTACATTTCACCTACAGGTTTGGTTTTACATAATAACCAGTGCATAGCAAACTGGGGTCAGCTAGTAGAACACTGTAAAACCAGCCATCAGCAGCTGGGAGTGGTGAACGATACCTTGGCCTGACACAGAGTGAAACTTTTGACTTGCGGCTTCAACGTAAATGCTGTTTGCGAGTTGACTGAATGCTGCATCGATCCTTTACCAACCCACGGAGATCCCAATCATGCACTGACATCAGGCACAGCCCCTGTTTGGGCGGCCCTCTGCCAGACAGATAACTGTGGACTAAATAATCATGAAGCGACACAAGTTCATCTACAGCCATGCTCCATCATGCACTAACACAATAAGTGAGATGAGGTGTTATAGAAGAGTCAAACATACATACAAACAGTCAGATGCATTGACACTATAAACTTCAATCATTACCCTAGGTGGTAGCAAACTGCAAGCTGGCAAGTCTATACATCACCATGTATTTGTGCACGTCTGCGTGCGGGTATAGAGAGCATGGATCTGATCACACTGGATGACGCGCTGCGGCGTGCGCAGCTCTTTGCGGCGCAGCCTGTTCCGTTACCTTGCTCTTGCTCTTGTGATGCCGTCTGAATCGCAGCAGCTCTTTATGTTGCCTCGACACAAAATTGACAGCGGCGTACTCCAGCAGGGCCGAGAAAACAAAGAGAAGGCAGACCGCCATCCAGATGTCTATGGCCTTGACGTAAGAGACCTGTAAACACACACACACACACACACACTTTGTTTTTTGCAGACCACAAGTGAACACTCAACCTACCTGACTTCCTCCCTCTCAATAGTGAGTCAATGGTGCTTGTTCACAAGAAGACGGTTTCCATTCATCTAATGTTTCCTGGCTGATTCCCATTTTTCATTACATCATCATTACAATCAGTGTTTGGGGCTCACAGCTGCTGCGATCCACCCGTGGCTGCGCGGTGCTCGTGGTGTCAAAGTGATGTATCCTCCTTTCTTTATAAAACAATGAATTATTCAGACGTGTGTAATATATTGGAGTGCAAAGTTCTGTTGAGCATGGAAACATGAGAAACCTCTACACTCACACACACACACGGCCTCAGCCATGTTGTGGAGGTGTATGTGTACAGTGCGTGTGAGGGGCTCTGGTGTGTTAATAAGGCTTATGTAACAAAGTGCTCCATGTCGGATTTTTTTCCTCATGCATACAAGATACCAGAACAAGACTGAGGGGTTCTTTCTCACACACGCTCGAGCGGACGCATGTTGTGTACTCAACACATACTTGCGCTTGCCCATGCAACACTTCCACCAGTAAAAATAGAGCGAAAGGAAATAGTCATTTCAGTTCTCTGGAGAGTGAAATGATCAATTCTGACACACACATGCACGTGTGATATGCAGACATATCTTGGTAGACTTCAGCTAGCAAGCTCTGCTAAAGAGGAAGCAGCTCCTGGTCTGGGTTCTAGGGGTGAACACCCTCTGCATGTTTAAGAGTAGTCTTCAAACCTTCCTCTTTTATTAAGCTTCTATAGGTGCTATAGGCCTATACTGCCGGGAGACTTCCCATGATGCACTGAGCTGCTCTCTCCTCCTGTCCCTCTCTATCCGTGCTCCTTCTCATCCCATTAACGTATGTAACTAACCCGACATCTCCTCTCTCCTGACCTTCGGTGCTTTCTCGTCTCTCTCCTCTCTCTTCCTGTCCTCTCTGCAGGTGTTCTGGACCTGCAGAGTCTGGATCTGTGATCTCAGACCACAAACTGCCCCCTCAGTCCTGCTCAACACCCACTGATACAATTTATTATTATTATTATTATTATTATTATTATCTGCAGCTATGACAACTGTGGGTTGATCTGTCTTTCATCATGCTGTGGGCTCTCTGTCCTCTGCCCTGAGATGACCTCTTTTATCATTTGGCGGTCTAAAAATCAAATTGAACTTAAAGGAATTTCAGCATCATATTGCTATAGATGCATTTGTTCCCATTATTCACTGATATGTAGCTTGCTTCTTTCAGCTGTGTGTGACAGACTTTTGTTAATAAGGTGCCCATACAACGTTTAACCAGCAGAGTGTGCTGCCAGCCACAATAGAAAATGAGAGTCAGGCTGCACATGTCATCAAACAAACCGTCTGTCATTCTACGCAAGGAGCAATAAGACGGTTACAAGTCACATCAGCCCATCCTTTACCTTTCCAACATGACTGTAATACAGTCCTGTCCCTGACAACTCTAATGCCACCCATGGTTGTCTCACCCATTGTCTGCTACTGAGGTAGCCAGCAGCCTGAGAGAGTACAGTCACATCACACAGAGCACCTTTTCCCTTCACTGTGCAGGTGACAGTGTGTCGGCTTGAGTCTACTGAGCGCTGACTTCAGGCCTGAATGCTGGAAAGTCAGTACAATCCGATACCCTCATCTTCTAAGATTTACAGTAGAGGCCTGTTACTCCAGGCCCCTTTAACGTTTTAGATGAAAGTGTTTCTGATTGGAGTTTAGGATGAAAGTAACCAGCTAGACTTTCTCGGATAGTGTCTATTGGTACAATTCATAAGTACTTGTGCATCACAAACACAGATAGGCCATCATTTTCACATTCAGGGGCATTTTAAAGACTCAAGCCTGCATGAGTCTGGAACAGTGGGAGGACGGTCAGGTGACTTAAGGAAGCCCGCACTGATACGGATGCACGACAAAACAAACAAACCCACACCTTTGGCAGCGAGGTCCGGGAGCCCGAGCTCTGCGTCGTCATTGTGAGCACTGTGGTTATGCCTAGCGCCACTCTGGCTGGGGCAGCGTCCATGTTGATCCAGAAGGACACCCAGGACAGAATGACAATGAGCAGAGAGGGTATATACATCTGGATCAGGTAGTAGCCCATCTGACGCTCCAGGTGGAACCGCACCTCGATGCAAGTAAATTTCCCTGCAACAGAGCAGAGATGTGCTTAAAGAATATTTACTTTATGAATCGTAATAATCAGCAACAAATACAGTGCTCATTGTGCATCCCAAAATCTATAAATATCTATAAACCATGTCCTTCTCTAAGGCTCTTGAGTCATTCAGAGTCTCCAGCTCTGCAAAGCACCTCGGGTCAGAGGCGCCACATCAATGTTTTCTCCACTGACTCTGCTCAGAGCCCGTTTAATGTAGAGCGTACGTCAGTGTGGACCTCACCCTCACTCCGTTTGTTTGTTTCTCTTTCAGCTGATTTCTTGTTGCCTTGATCCCGGCAGCGAAGAACATGATTGATGAAATGTGGCAACTGTTTCCCCCCCGTGTGCATGTTACCTGTGTTGAAGTGCTTCCTGCAGTGTGTGTGTGTGTGTGTGTGTGTGTGTGTGTGTGTGTGTGTGTGTGTGTGTGCGTGTGTTACCTGTGTTGTAGTGCTTGGTGCAATATCTGAGGTCTGATTCGTCTTTGAGAATGAACTGTGGGAGCGTGAGGCCTTCGGCCACTTGGACCGGTCCGTTCTCCTGCCACTCAAAGATCAGGTCGTTCATGGTGTAACCAACTGAAAAACAGCAAACAGCAGGGCAATCAGCATTTCATGAAACATCATGCAACTGAAGGTCAAGGAGTTGATGTACATGCTAAGCAGACGTTCTATGATTCTCTGACAGCTGATGTTGTCAACAGCATGTCCAGCAAGAGCATGATGAGACAGTGTCCAGAAGGCTCAGGGTACAGTCTTCCTTTCATTACAGTTGTTTGATTTATATATGTATATGTGTGTGTGTGTGTGTGTGTGTGTGTGTGTGTGTGTGTGTGTGTGTGTGAGACCATAAATATGCCTAACTGTAAATGAGCTGTATGGCCATAGCCTTTTTAACAGACCCTAATGTGTCCGAACAGAAGTCCTAGACCTTCTGGGGACGTGCAGGTGCCACAGGTCCATTTTTGGCTTAGGAATGCAGATTATGGTCACTTGCGGTGTGTTTGGTGTAGTGGGATAACTGTCATGTATGCCACACTTAAAGCAGGGAAGCACTGTGGGTTGGACAAGTAGCAGACACAGGCCTAGGAGCTGGCAGTCCTACAAGGTTTAATACAGGAAAGCAGAAAACTTACTCGGGGTCAAGGCTGGAAGTTAAAAAGTCCAAAGGCTAAGAAGACACAGGTGAAGCTAACGATGTAATCAACACAGGAAGCAGATACAAAAAGACACAGGAGGGGAAACACTCTACAAAGTAAAACAGGAGATAACAGACCTCAATACCAACTGAGTATACAATCAGGACCCACTGCACTGGAAGATACATACTGCAGGGATCTGAATACCCTCTACTGTCTCAGGTGCAGAGAGTTAACAGCCGTCTGTCAGAGCATATCGGTCTCCCCCTGTCAGGCTGCGCCGTATCATTGGGGAGTGATTGCATTGGATTCTGTCAGCTGCAGTCGCGCTACAGCTATTTTGTCAAATGCAGTCATTGCAGATGCATTCATAAATCAAATGAAAGGTCTTGAAAATACACCTGACGCCTGCAGAGTTCGTGCAGTGTGTGATCAGAGGAGAGGTGTCCAGCTTCCTGTTCCACACATGTTATAATGACGGCATGAACTGACACTCACTGTGCCCAGTGCAGCACATGCTCCACTCATGTTGTCATGTCTAGCTTACTCAAACACTTGTGCACTCTTATACTCTCTTAAATTAAATTCCATTTTCCAACCATGCTTGGTTGCTAATGAGAAAGAGCGTAACATAAACTGCACCGCATAAAAACCGAGGATAGTGACTGACAGTGGCAGGCACAATAAAGTGAGTGCAGCCGGTGCACTTTGTGGCTTTTTGGAAAGCAGCAGGAACCAACTGGTACATGCTGGTACAAGCCTACAGCCATACACCCGATATTTAGTTCATCTTGCCTCTAAAGGTTGAGCTAAAAGTGTGTGAAAAGTGTATGCGTGTTGACAACAAAAATCTGAGGAGACCGTGCCCTCAGCCCTCCACACAACAAAGCTTTTGTGCGCGGCCCTAGATATTTTTAAATATTACAGTTGCCTCTGGTGGTAACAGTGTCTCTGACTGTCAACTCAGAGCATTCACAAATTCCGCTGATCACACACACACTGCATCTGCTCCAAACATGATTTTTACCATTTCCACTACATCTAGTAGTTTATTCTAGTTAAAAAAAAAATAAAAATCATATCATTGTTACGACTGAGGGACAATCTGAACATCATGTTACCATCCAGTGCACTTTAATACTACACATTATATCTATAAGTAATAACTAATATCAGATTGAAGTGGATATGCAAACATGCATCATGTCATGACTGGAATCCTCTCCTCTCATCTGCTCTCACTGCCTCCGTCTGTATGTGCGTGTCTTCATCATTCCCGTGTTCTCTGCCGCATGACATCAGAGACAGCAGTAACACAGCAATGAATATTATCTATATGCATGCATAAATATATAAAGACAGAGCTGGATCTGTGTGTGGTAATGCCCCTGGCCAGTGGGGTGGAGCAGAATAAAAGCACCAATGAAGGCAAATAATCTGTCTAAGGGTCCCCTGGGGGCCAAGCTTAGGTTCCTGATTAGTCATCACTACCATATCAACGTTATTATGCACGACTTTGTGCTTCCTGAATAAGATTCAGCCACATGTCTGTGTTAATATTGCTCCAAAGAGAAGGAAGTTGAGGGGAGACTGAATGATGCTTGGTTTGCTTTTGTTAAGACGCATGAAAAATGGGAGACGGTGAGATTTTGGAAACATTAACGAACATTAACAGTGAGTGCACTATGATGTTACAGTATCAGATCACATGCTACTTCCACTTGTTTTAAGTCATTTTAATCTTTGCAGTGCCCACCCCTCGTCTGCACAGGTGGTGGAACATGGTGGTTGTGTTCCTCATGTGAATCCAAGTAGCATGCAAATCATTCAGTGGTGTGCACAGTTTAAGTGCCTGTGGGTGTGCGGCCAGACCCCAGCAGTAACATCACTGAGGTATGGAATATACATATGGCACGAACAGGAGAAGCCATCACAATTAGAATGAATAATTAACAGAAGCAGGCGGAGGTGGGATTGGGGGAAGCGTAGGCCGGGTGATGTTGACTTATTAATCAACGACGTTCGACTGACGCCGTTGATTTGCGAGGACACCAAGGCGAGAAGCTTTAGTCGCAACCCATTTAATCATACAGCAAGCGCTACTCGAAGGCCGTACTGTCACAACACCCGTACTGACTGTGTCACTGAGCTGGAAAAGCTCCAGTACGGGTTGATGAATAATGTGAGGAAGAATAAAACAGGGAAGGATTTAACAGAGGTGAAGAAAGAAACTGACATTTGTGACAGATGCATGTACCTTTGTGCAGGTGTCAGAAGTCAATAATGAGCCTTGTCGTGTGGCTTGCCCAGTTATCTAACTACAAGCATCTTAACTATGCATCTTAACTACATCTATGTCATGCATCCTATAAAGAGCATGACTTAGAAACTCGCTGTTGTTTTTACAGGGTTATGCCGCCTGCAAGGTGGCACTGCTGTAAAGTTACCACCACATATTATTAAAACATAGCAACACAATACCCGCTGCCTTACTCTGTAACATGTGCATATGCATCTGTGAATATTCCCAGGTGTATGTAGGTATATGCTGTGTAGCTGTGTAGGTTCAGTTACGGGTAAAGCCTGGGGTTATGCAGTGAGTTGTGAGCTCGAGGTAAGAGTAAGAGTGTGTGTTTGCGCAGTACTCACAGCTCTCCAGCTGCATGATACAGGTCTGGACATCCATAGGGAAGTTTTTTAGATCCATGGGGCATGACAGAGTTAATGTAAGTCTGAAAATGAAGAAAGAGGAGAGAACAGGGGAGAAGTGGGTGAAAGACAGCGATGGAGTTTAAAGTCATTTATAAATGTTGGACAGTATGTATGTAAAATATTAAATGCTCTGCTGCACTTAGTGGGATATCTCTGATGCTGCAGGTCCTCTCTTTCTTTATCTTCCATGGCAACTCTGCCCAACCACACATGAGAATAAACCAAACTCTGCCCAAAGGTCCAGTCATACGCCAAACTGCCACAACTTTAAATTAACATTAAATAAACTAAATCACCCTCTAAACTAAGTTTACTCCACATCTTCAAATTCGTTTCCACAAGCAATCAAACTGGACTTTACATTAAAAACTGAGCCCACAGTGCAACAAAATGACTGTAAACAGCAGGAATCATCCTAAAAATAAATGACAGCATTTTGATGTCACATGTTGTTATATTTTGATGGGTCAGCTTCAGAATTGTTTTTGTTTCTCACGTGGACACCAATAGGTATTAGGTGCCTCAACGTGGTCCTGGCTTGACTTTGATGGCAAAGGTTGAAGACCAAAGTTGAAGACCTTGGTGATGCTGAATGAACACTGTGAAGTGTGGACATTTTAATTTTTAGAAAAAAAGAATATCAGCTGATAGACGTTCCTGTGGTTCTCCTTTGCCCTCCTCCTGTTCCTCTACAACCTAGTTCCTTTATTTGAGCTTCACATGTAGATTAAAGACTTTGACATTTAAGACAAACACAGAAACTTGCATACATGAATACATAAGTGAGAGTTGTAAGTATTAATGGTAAAAGGAAAGATAAGTTATGAACACATTCTTTGGGATTTTTCACAAATCATGTTGTCATGGCGTGGAAGTGAGATGACACCTGAAACAGAGCACGTTACCTTTTTAAGGTTTGGATACAGCCCGGCCATCACGCTTACCTTATAGAGTACAGAACATTCCCGTTCTTGAATATCCTGAGCAGTTTGTTGTCCGTGGTGACCTCGTGAAAGTGGGCCCCCTTCTCGTTTGCAAAGAACAGATCTGGTTTCCATATGGAGTCCAACATAGAGGGATCCAAGTCCAGAGAGTCATCTGGGTATTCGGCATAGGCGAGTCTGGGATCATTCCACTGCTGACGGAGGAAGATGTTCACACGGTAGTCCTACAGGCACGGAGAACAACGTGAATACACCACGCTGACACATTTTAAAACATGGAGTCTAGATGCCGCCTCTCTCTTTTGTTGCTTTTCATTTTGGACTTGAGAGCTTTGGAGTCTGGATCTGTGATCGCAGTTCACCTATTGCCACTGCTATACTTTATCATAACAGCGGCTACCAACTGCTACCATTTAGCACAGCAGTGGCTAGCAGTAGCAGTGGACAGGGAGTCTGTCAACTTGTGCTATTATTATTACTGCTGTTGATATTACCACTGCTAATATGGTCACTGTCACTTGGCCTTTCATTTCATCCTTATATAGACCTTGCACTGTCTTGCTGTGTGCTCCCTCTGAATGCAGTGACATTGGTCTGCACACACGTCAGCAGTGGTGGAACTGTACATGAATACACACGTTACAATTGGATTCCTGATTTCATGCATGTACACACCTTCCACCACATCTGTAGGCAGCTGCAGCCTCGACATTAGCATCAGCATACGTAGGCATGGGTGGAAGGGAGGGATCGATAATGTCCTCTTTTGGTACTTGTGACATTTCCTTCCTACTGTACATAAAAAAAAAATACTAACCCCTTGTCCAAACCCGTTAGAACCATGACATCTCACTTACTGCTCCATCTGATGTAGATGATATTTCCACAAACCATCTGGGATCGTATGTGATCACATCACCGTATTAAATAGCAGTGCAATCAACAGGAGTGTGCTGAAAACTGACTGTGCAACTGCTTTAATCTGTTAAATGATGGTTATCTATGAGGGAATTAAAAACAATAAGAGGAGCTAAACCTGGAGGGGGTGGGGGCATTACTCAGGAATTTTATCATATATGGTCCCAGCCAAAAAAACAAAAGAGCTTTAATTAATAGAAGAGTTATAAGATATTACTCCTCTGCCCCGCACATTCAGCTCCCTAGAAAATTCCCAGAATGCACTATTAAAGCCAGCGAGCTTCAGTGCTCTCTATGCTCACTGACTGGAAGTGACATCACTACTCTTCCACATCGCTACACGACAGAGTCATAGCACGGTGAGCATATATACGGCTTATGAAACTAAACAAGGGTACGTTTAATTTAGTTGTGACAGTAATGCTAATTGTTTCGGAGGCTTTTGGCCTACGTTAGTCATTTTTTATTGCATGACCTGTGTCTTTTCTGCAAATTGAAATGATTACAAATGTATTGTTAAACTTGTACAGTATATATCGAACTGTTTACACCCCTGCTGTAACAGAACACACATAGACTTTATCGCTGTTTAAATCATGTTGCAGATGCATCAGTTTCTAAATGTTCACTGGTGCAATGACTGTAAACGTTAATGTAACTGTTTCCCTTCTGCCTGGGCTTATCCCTGAACGTTTATACCTACAGATGGGATTTCTGTTGGCTGGCAGACAAGCCTTCATTTCAGCTATTCCCTTATCAGTTATAGCCTCAATTACAAGTGTCATGGTTTTTGAGTTTTTAGTCATTCGTAGCCTTATTTTAACAGGAGGTTTCTTTATATATCTGTGTTTAATTTCATTACATACATACACATACACATTAAATCTATCGAACTGCACCAGCTCTGCCTCAACCTGCAGAGTCTGCATTGGGGTCCAGCCTGTTTGGCACAACTGTGACACAGAGGCATTAAACTATTCGCTGTATTTGCATTTAAGAACAATAGTTTGAAATTGTTTGAAAATGCCTTAATCAGTATTTCTATATGAACAACAGATTGAATAGAACAATAATAGAACAATTAGTGGAACAATAGACTGATCTACTGTGTAACACTCTGCTTGAAGGGAAGAGCATACACACATAAACAGAGTTTCTCTGGCCCAACAGCTTTTTAGCCTCTTGCAGCTCTTCATTTTAATAAGTCCAATCTTATTAAAGTAACTTTATGCTTCTGCTGGAGGCTGTTGTCATAGAAAAAGCTGAGATAAACCCATTATGCACGGTGCTTAATATTGAAAAGCAGCAGTTAGTGCATCAAAAAGCTAAAAAAGGAACTCAGTGAGACTGTATTCCATCTGCTGACCAGAAACACGACTCCGTAATCAGTTCTTACAAACTGCGAGCCATCACAGCCGAGCGGGAGGCATTGTTCCACCACGCTGAAATGGTTTTGGTGCTAACAAACCTGTGGCATTAGCATGTCTCTCTGTGCGGAGTCAGGAAAACTAAACACTGCTCGCCCACAGATAGAGAATGGATTAAGAGGGATCGAGAGATTGAGTGAACAAATGAAAAACGAGAGTCTAACAGTAGTAAATCTGTTTAACATAGATAGCGTGTACAGACCGGAGTGACACAACCTGGCTCTAAGCCCTCTGTGTGTGTGTGTGTGTGTGTGCGTGTGTGTACTGTTTTTGTGACAATGTATTCCGCAGTGAACTCTGAAAATGAATCCCTCCTTCAGCCGCGTTTTCTCCTAAATGGTGATGAATCAAAGAAGCACAACACATTAAAAATTAAAACACGATCTTTGAAATATACATACATGCATATATTTACACATTGATTTCAGTGCGTAACACCGCTCCCTACATGTTTATACGTGTGCCTTCTGCAAACAACGACCATTTCGGTGTTTCTATATAAAGTTTATGGCAGAGATTCAGTGAATCTACCTTCAGGGGTTTATTTCAGGGTCAGACACTCATTTTGGAAACATACAATCCTACAGTCCGGACGTTATCAGACCTCAGTGCTTTTCTATAATAATAATAATATTAATAGTTATTATTATCATTCGGACTGACGGCAGCAACAGTCCAAGCAGATCTGGACATAAGACACGCCGTCTATCCATCCATCCATTATCCATCCTAGTTGTTAATGTACGCCAGCTGAAATGATATCAGCCTACGGTGATACCTCCTGTCATGTCAGTAAACATATTTGAGATGTGTTGTTGATGCGTTTAGGTTATGGTCAGTGGTTTATTGGAGGAAAACAGAAGTGGGTAGATGGAAAAGACAGATGGTGAGAGGAGAGAAAGGTCTTAATCCTAATGTGACATATGGCCCTTGTGTGTATACGCTACATATCCACTCACTCTGCAGCTCTTAGCAGGAACTGCATATCATGACCTCTGCTGTACTGACCCATCACTCTGCACACCCCTCCCATTCACTGTTATTGCCTTTTCTAAAAGTCTGTTCATTGGAGTAAAAAGGCCTTGTTTAAACTGTTAATGATAAATTTCTTTTTTTGCAATAACAAACAAAATAGCCCTTGAACAAACAACAACTGAATTAGCATCTATAAGCTGACAAAACAACACAGATTAATATGATAATATCTCCCCGTGGTTATGTACCACAGTCAGGCTAAAATAGGAAATCACACAGACAGAGGGCCAGGATGACACATTCACAAGGCTGGCTCACACACACACACACACACACACACACACACACACACACACACACACACGCACACACATATATATAGTTATGAAAATTATGAAAAATGTATTTGAGCGAGATGAATAATAAAAGTCACATGAAAGCAATATCTGTCATTCTAAAATTCACCTTGGTGGTTCTTGGTCGGCAGGCAAACACAGCAACACACACACAGACACACAGACACACACCCACACACACACGCACACGAGTGTATACAAATGACGTATCTGTCAGAACAACTCCCAGTGGTGCAGAAAGCACTTAGACCCTGTCACTTCAATCATCCCTCCACTCATCCATCCATCCGTCTGCAGAGAGGGCTCGACTGATCGCAACCACTTCTGCTCTGCTAATTATGTAAGAGGAGAGAGCGCGACACACACGGAAGTGGCGTTGTAGTGAGGCGTCACAAATGTGTTTAATCATTTCTGACTTACAGACACAGAAATATACAGTTCTATCCAGCTGGCCCATCAGTTTGTCACTAATGAAGACAACAACTCGCGTGTGTGGCTTGAAGCTGCGACAAAGAGCGACAATTTCTTATTTTGAGCCAGAACAAGAAAGCCAGTGGGAGTATACTGGTCAGATGTGTGTCAGTCATCTGAGATGCAGCCGAACCACTTGCTTTAAATCTGTTTAGACCAGCTGGAGAACCATGAAGTCTTTGGTGTTTATGTGAGCTTGTGAGGATATGATTAACAAAATGTAAGGATAAACCAGAGCTTGTCTTCTCTGGAGTGCATGAACTGTACCCAGGAGAGCATCTTTATGACCTGTGCAGAATGCATAAAGCATAAATTCCAAGTGTGGATGGGTGAAATCTGTGAAGAGCAACCTGCATTTCCACTCTCACCCGTCCTGTTGTCCGTTCCCCCCCGTTAGGGGACCCATAGGTCGGGACAGCTCTGTAGCTCTACACCTCTCCTTAATCACAAAAGGGACTTAGCGACTTTCACAGGTCAGAACAAATATGTGTCCCCAACAGTTTTGGGACATCCTGATCCTCCTCTATGTGTGCATACACAATATTGATGAAAGCAGCTTGTGTGCAGCCTGGGCCGGCTTCATGTCACTTTAAAGTATATGCTGTCAGAGCCACTAAATGTCTCCACTGCACATGTGCTATTCCTGTCTGCCTGTCTCCTCTGATTTCTATCTCTGTCTACCTCCCTGTCTCATTATTTGTACTTGTCAGTGTGCCATTCAACCTGGCCCCAGTTCAAAGCTTTACTGCCACTTCCAAAGTATTCACCTTTCTTGTACATGCTGATCATGAGTGTCCCTGATCATATCCTAAACTATTGCTCAGTAATGATGCTAATTAACTACAACACTCCTGGAGGGCAACACTCCTGTCAGCCTGTGGACATTTCACTAAACGCAGTTGTGTCAACTTGACCCATCCTACCTTAACCTCATTTTAATCTCAACAAAATGTGAAAAGCTCTGAAACTATAATCGATTATTTACAACTGCTCTTGTAACTTAATAATGAGTACCTTTCCCATCTGCACATGGCCATCAAGAGCCAAGGTTTTGATGTTCTGGGTTCCTGAGACGCTTAACACGGTTTTGAAAATCCAAAAATGAAAAAATGAGCGTTGTGATTCTCAATCCAGAATCATTTCAAATGTTATAATATCAGAATATCAGATAAGATTACAAATGATTAGATAACACATATTCTGCATCCCTGGTAATCTTCCCATTGATCCACAGTATACAATGCAATCATTTTTTATATATTAACGGAGAACAAATGTCCACCCTAGGCTCTAATCAGCAGACCAGTGATCAAAGACTTAATTCCTCGATGCTGGCCTCAGTGCCCTTGAGGTCTACATCCTGATTAAATGATGTCTGACCTAACTGAAGCATAAGAGCATCCTGTCTGTGCACTGAGCGCCCAGAATATTAAGCCCTCTACACTGAACTCCTGGGATTTATTTATTTAACTGAATATTGAACTGATAGGGTTGTGTCAGACATGAATGCATATTGTTTAAAACAAGATGCAGAAATCTTTGCTCGCGGAGCTACGTTCATCACGATCACACATGCAAGATGTTAGATAAATGCTCTTTCTTTCCCTTCTAACGCTTGTAACATTGGTATGTTTATTGTCTTACCAAAGACAATTATTCTGGTTTATGTAAAGATATTGGAACACCTCGCTGCAGAAAATAAAAGCACTGTAAATACAAATGTGTTTTTTTTTTAATGCACAAACTACATCTTAACTTTGCCTGTATGTAAATGTAATCTCGACTCTCTAATTTACTGTCAGTTTGTGCAGAATCTCTGGTACTTACCATGGTGGTTTCGGCAATAGAGCCAAAACTGTTGATAAAAATGTTGCAGGAAACATTGACAGGAGGGCCTGCAGAGAGATACAAAGCATTTACAGCATATGAAGCTAATATAAATTATAAAATCTATTTTAAAAGGACAAACTAACAAGTGGCTTGATTGTACGAAGGCTGGTTTCTGTGCAGCTGTTTGGCACGTTCATTCTGCCCTCCAGCAGTCAAATACTTTCTTGGTACAGCCTTGGGGGATGCACGGCACATTTCCACACAAGTGTCGAGCGCTTACACATGCATCATCCACTGTGCATGCCTTCAGACTTTAATCTGGCCGGGTAAATAGTGTTGTCCTGTGTTGGACTGCATTATAATGAATGGTGTGTTGCCCACTTAAATTTATGTATTTATGACGTCTGTCAGTAGTAGGTAAGACTCTTACACTACACCTCTGAGGACAGGTTTTCAGAATGATGGAGTTGCTCTTCAGTGAGTAAAAAAACAACTTTTATTCCCTTTGTGTGTAGAAGTAACACTGAATATTCAGAATAACATGTTTAAAATATTTAAGATCAACCCCAAATAAACATAAAAAGTTTCTTTTTAGTAGGGTATGAAGATTAACTGCGGCGTCATTACGGCAGTGGGTTGGGCTTTCTGTATCCATGCCCTGTTCTCCAGTCACTGCCCAGGATTCCCCAGCTCATTTCCCCTGTTTATCTGTTTCTTGGCTTTCCGTTGGTTTCACCTGTGTCTTGTCAGTCTTCCTGCTTAGTGTGCATATATTGATTGTCACTCCCTTGTTCCCTACCAAGCTCCACAAGTGTTTACCCACCAGGCATACAGGATTCCTACTGCTGCCTCTCCAGTTCCAAAAACTCATGTTCCTGCGCCACAGTTCAGTCGTGTCATTGTGGAATCGCGCCATTCAAGGGAAGTCCACTTATGAAACAGAGGACAGAGGCTGAAACAGTGAGACACATACCTTTAAAGTTTGGTCTAATCCTGGCATCATATCCTGACGTCCTCCCCATCAGTTTGTCCAGAAAATCCGACGGAGACATCGGGACTTGCCGTGTCCTTGCTGCATTGTCCAACTCCTTACACTGACCCACACTGTCATAGAAACAGAACACAGACGACACAAATAACCATCTATGACAGTCCAATCACTGACTGTCAGTGACATTCATAGCACCCTGATGACAGACACCTGCAGAACTAAAAACTATAGGATGATGCACAAACATGTACTAACAGTGCTTGTTTTGTCACTGACAGACTCAGATTGTTTATTATATTTGTCTGTCAGAGCTATGAGACAGAGAAGATGTCTCACTCTGAAAGAAGGCTGAGCCAATTCACTGACTGTTCCCTGATGCTAACCAAACTCTGGGGGCTAATTGGCTAATTGCAGAGCCCAGTAGTGGCTAACAGGAGAAAAACATATAGTAATATTTAGAATGATTTAAAGCTGAACTGCACAGACTCCCTGTGCATTCCTCTGGTAGCAGCTTCTACATGACAAGGTAAAGGTTGATGATCTCCAAACTACACTTCTCGGCATGTTTGTCAGCGGGGACAAAAGGGAACATTTCCAAAAATAACTCACACAGTGCTGACTGCCAGATTCACTGCCAAACGCACACAGACAGACACACCCTTTTAAACCCATGGAGGCATCTCATCAGCCTTTATGTTGGCATTTACAAGTAGCTACTATTTACTCCAGCAGGTAAAAACTCTTATTTTTCTTATATACGCCTTATTTCTTGAGGGGAGAATGAGGTTCTTGGGCTGTTTACCATTGGCTTGATTACTCATTTAATCTCTTCCAAACATGCACTCACACTGGCAGTGACAGCTAGAGACTAAGAGACTGGTGCTCATTCAATTTCAATGAGCTCTGGGAAAAAAGCAGCGAGACAGCAGAGCGACAGCTGGAGAAGGGAAAGACAAGCGCAATTCATCTCCAAGCAATGGAGTACAGAGGCGCAGTGATAGCCAATACATGTCAACAGAAATAATAATCTATGCTAAATATTAATTAGTCTGTTACTATGGTCAACTTTCACCCATTCACTCCCATTCATGCTCTGATGGCAGCTGCTCATCAGAAAGGAAACTACTCATTGAAACCCACTCACACGCTAATGGAACAGCCGTCAGGAGCAGTTTGGGGTTCAGTGTCTTTCCCAAGGACACTACAGCATGCAGCCCAGAAGAAATGAATAAAATGCTACTTTTAGCATTTTCTAATTGTTTTCATTATTATTACTATTGCCTGGATAATCCTATAACTACACTTTGAGGAGCTAAAGGTGCTCGAAGTGGGGAAAACTGATGTCTGATGTGGGTCTCATGTGTGAGGGTTTCGTTGCTCATCAAGGACCACCCTTTTTGTGTGGGATCTAGAAAACTAGCCCCCAGGATTAAGGATTAACTCAGATTAAGCCAATCAAAGAAAGTACTCTGGTGCCTGCCTCCATTCCCCTCTTTCAGCCTGGTCATGCATGGAGAACATGCTCCTGAGGAACATTCATGGGTTGCATGTTTCCTGTTTATTAATGTCAGGTCCTGTGCTTCCTGTTTTATTTAGTTATTTAATCGTTTTCTTGTTTCAGGTTCTTCACTTCCTGCCTGTCTGTCTTTCCCTCCTGTGTGATTGCCAGTTGGGTCTCACTCCTGCGTTTTCCAGATGTACATTGTATCTTGTCAGTGCTCTCTCCCATCTGTGTGAGTTTGTCTTTCATCCTTTGTGCCAAGCGTTCCATTCTTTTCTTGTGAGTCTTCCTTGTGCGTTTTGAACCGTATTCTTTGACCTTTTGTCTGTTCTTTTTTGTTCCATACTTACTGTGAATTGATAAAACAAACAAATATCCAGCAAAGAATTACTAGAGATCAAAAATCTGTGAATTACCACTCAGAGGAGGGTATGAAGAATGTAAAAGGCTTCGTACCACGAACCACAACAGAGCACCACAGTGCGGCACCACTAACCCGGACACCCTGCCTGCAAGGGGGTCGCATCAGCTCTTGTGTTTTGGCACTGGTGTTAACCAATCAGAGCAGCCGCACTGTCTGTGCGAGATGTGCATCGGGTGTGCATTAGGCGAGAGTAAGGCCTGTTCTAATCACATTGGCATCATACCTGCTGTTTCAGTCACGATCATAGTGCAGATTGTCTGAACACTGATATCAGGATCCATTCATCCAACACCAAAGTTGTTAAAACCTACAAACAGCAGACATGTTCATTGAATTATTTTTTAAATGTCGTTTTAAATATGTTGTGATATAAGACAAGAGCCAAATGAACACTGTATGATATATTTAATTAGTGGGTGTAAACGGGGTGGATGATTCTCTCTTGAGTTTTTTGTGTTTCTATAGAGGGTTTATTACTGATCACTGAGCAGTATCACTGTTTAGATGAAGTTTATAACACTACGAGCAGCGCAGCACAGCAGCACTCTAACACTGCAGGTGTCTGAGCCACAGCAGTCAGGTCACGGTAGCTGTCACGCAAGTGAAAGTGGGCAGTGTCGACCAATCATCAATCAGTCAAACCTGTTTACTTCCTGCTTCGGCTGTGCCGTTAATGATGCCAAACCACCAGCCTCGGTCTCATTATTAGAAATACCAGTGCTACCATGCTTTTCCTTTTCCCCCACCTCTCCTTGGAATAGTTTCCTTCCTTGGATGGTATAGTTAACAGTCACGCACGCAGAGTTGTCCACACAGAGCATCTTAAATCAGCTGCTAAGCAGCTTAGGTTGCTGTAGCGCTAACTCTACCCATCTTTTCTCCTGCTCTCTTCCCCTTTCTTCTCCTCCAATCTCTTCTCATCCTCTTCTCTCTGCCCCCTTCTCTTCTATACACTCCTTTAAAACATGACAGAGCACTGGGAAGCAATGTCGACAGCCATGGAATATCATCCAATCCTCATTACTAATAGATGAGCTTTTAATCTAGAACTACCGTCTCTCTCACACACAAAGCCCATTTGGAGGGGACAGCTGAATATATTTAATGTATTTTCCTGTTTTAATCTGCTGCCACTGTTACTCTCACTACTAGCAATTGTGTTTCTGCTGCTTCCATATAACATCATTTCTAACAAGCACACTGCTGGCTCCTAAGTGGATTGTTGAAACAAGTGCAATTTCCAATTCATGCTAAGCCATTTACACTGAGTAACGCAACAAGCTGAAGCTGCTGCTTTATGGATGTGAAGCAGATCAATCACCACGCTGATCCATATCTTTAATTGGTTAAAGGGATTCACACAGACCATTGTGCTGTTTAATCTTACCCTGAATGACAGTGGCTCTTTTCTGTTGCTTGGCCACATCACAAATGTTGTGTGGATAAGGCCAGAGCCAATTGCACGCCAGTTAAATTGGTTATATACGAGATTTAAGCAAACAAAGCAAAGATGGACTAAAAGGACACATTTATCCGAGGTTTGCTGTTCGGTGTCAGAGCGTTAATGTGCCAGCTACACACATGCAGCAGTGGCACTAGACTTCTAGAATCACATGTACTCAGGATGAAATCTGTAAACATCATTGTAAAAGTTTCATTAGTGAAGATGAAGTCTTTAAATCGTGACAATAAACTGTAGGAAACAGAGAAAAGAGAGGAACTGGGCCTGTGACCTGTGATCATCGTGCTAACATCCAGGTTGGATCACACATGTGTTAATCCTCTTAGCCTAATTCTTGCAGCCTTCTGCCATTAACACTTATTTTATAATCATTCTGAACAATACTTATAATAATATCTGCAGTCACAGTAACAGTAAATACAAGGCAAAGCTGACGAGTTACTGTCTGATTTACTCACTTGTTTTAGGTCTAAACTACAATCAGAGACACCAGTGGCAACAGGAAGAACCAAAGAAAACTACAGAGGCTTTACGCAGTGTAAAACACTAACATGGGCAAAGCCAGTCATCATCTCAGAGGCTTATTACAATTTGAATTTATTAATATCCATCACACCTGTGGCCACACCTGTAGCCGCGGCTCAGCAGGCAGAGTGGATCGTCCACTGATCACAGTGGGGTTTCAATCCCCTGTTCGCACACTGATGTTTCTGTCTGCATGTCAGAGTGTCCCTGGACAGGACCCTGAAACCAAGCTCCCAATGGCCAGTCCAGCACC
This sequence comes from Datnioides undecimradiatus, assembly GCA_008933995.1. NCBI lineage: Eukaryota > Metazoa > Chordata > Actinopteri > Lobotiformes > Datnioididae > Datnioides > Datnioides undecimradiatus. Next base: position 1,376,507 of record WARS01000016.1, read on the forward strand.
TTGCATAGCAGCCATCAGTGTGTGAGTGTGTGAATGGAAAGGTGACTGGGGGACACATTGTAACGTGTAATAAAAGGTCAAAAACAAGGTGAAGATGGAATCAGAGGTTTTCCACTGCATAGCAAAATGCAGAGGATTCACTGAGTAGCTGCATAATTGTGTCACTGACTTGTCAAAGTTAATTGGAACTGGAAGATATTTCCTTTTTAGGGAGCAGCAGAAATGATTTCTCCGAACTTCATTTGTGATAAGGTAATACATCAATATCAGACTCAGACTTACAAATCCCCAAAGATTCAGCGTTAGCATCCTTATGATCATACACATCACCTGCACACTGCAGCTAAGATCCTAAAAAGCCCAGCCGTGTTTTGGGAGAGGTTTGGTTTGAAGTGCTGACAGAATTATTTATAACTAGCTCTCTGATTATGCAATAAAACATCCCCATGAAGCCAACATGAAGAGACAGAGAGAAGAGGCCTTTTTCATCTGGCCATACTGAGTGTGCCTGGGAGACCTTGGTTTATCCCTGCCGTTATGTAACACCCCGTCTCTATCAGCACAACAGAAAACATGCAGGAAAGGAAAATGTTCAAGAATCTATTATTCTAGTGTGCGACCTGTGGATGGGGATAACATCATAACAGATGGTGCTTTATATTTTACTAAAATCACCTAATATTCTGTATAATAACATTATTACATTATACCATACGTATACCACTGTATTTATATGTGATTCTGCTCTATCCTGTTATATTGGTGTGCTGTACTATACAATATAATATTCTGTACTACATTCATACCTCTCACCTCATACTTATCTCATATCTCATACAATATAATATTATGAATTGCAATATTGTTGCATTATATTCTATATCAAGAGACCAGACTACAAACAGCAAAGTTGGATAATAGTTCATAATCACGCATATCTCATGGGAAGTGTTTGCACAACTGTTGCACTGTGTGAGCAGGATAAAGGTCACTAAGGGGAGATATTGCTGACAATGGCTGGTGAGAGAAAACCCTGAAAACCAATTTCACTGACAACACGGGAGAAGGTAATAAACAGATTGTCTGGAAGCACGAGTAATCAAAAAGAAGGGCGGCACAGGGTTAGTGATGCAAGTTCTGAGCACCATGAGTGAGCAGCCACTGGTGCTCACTCATGGTGCTCTGAGTAGGAGACCTGCACCTTGAGAGACACTGCTGGTGGCTCAACTGTGACACTCTGCACCGAGCTACATGTAGAACTTTACACACAAGGCATAATGATGTGCTCAGATCGAAACATTTCTGTGTAAGGACCGTTCACCAAAACTACAAGGAAACACATTTTCCCACCCGCCCCTCATGGTGCCTGCAAAGAGTTTTCCTTTGTTGGATTTATACCTGAAATATTCCAATATTCAAAAACCAGTTCCACAGACCTGGCTCAGGACAGGCTCAACATTTCTGTGGTGTGAAACATGCTGAATTCTTTTTAAGGATATTTATGCAGAGAGAGGCCGATCATGGAACGAGGGGTGTGATGATGAAACACAAGATATGAACAGATGAGAAGGAAAACTGAGCACAAGAACCACAGGCATGAGCGAGAACAGCTCATATATTAATCTTCAAACAAATCAACAAATAATATATGTCAAGTCAGTTTTAGAAAGAATAATGCCATTTACTGGTATGAAATGTTAAACATGGGATACACACAAAAAACAAATGAAGTGAATGACCAACATGTATAATGCCAACATGCAACAGGCATCATGTAGAACTGTTCTATGGATGAAACTCAGAATGACCTTTTCACTGAAGATATTTCCACTGGTTGTTGAGCTTCTACTCTGCTGAACCTTCCCTCGCCAAACCAACAGCCTGAAGTCGTTGTTTCGTAATCCAAATGCAGTTTTACAAATTATTAAGTAACGTGCAGCTGCCTTTGGTGTCAGGCAAACACTCCAAACAACAAAACTCAATTTCCAGCTCTCTGGAGGAGAAAGTAAGTGTTCTTCTCAGGATGATCTGGCTAAAAACAACAACCATATCAGGCCTGGTCCTGATGTTCAACTTAAAATATGAATTCATGTCTGTGTGCTGCTTCATCCAAACACAAAGGGCATCATTTCAGCTCTCCTGCCAATGGCAGTGCAGTCCTCAGTGAGAAAACAGTCATCAGCTGCTGCTCTGACATAACCACAGTTTCCAAACGCTGCTCTGCAGATTTGGTGTACGCGATCATCTGCTGCAGGCCCTTTCACTGTCACCTCAGACACTCGGGCCAGTCTGCCTGGCCAAATATTCCAGATTTATCGCTGCAAAGTGCTTCTCAAGGGGGATTTTAGTCAGGCAAGCAGGAGGGCAAACCTCTCCATCTGCAAACTGCTGATCACCTTCTCAGTAAAGGTAGTGTGAAAGCGTGATATGCAGGGATTGCTTGAACATTTGCTTTAAAGCGTTAGATAGTTTTGCTTCCTCCTCCATGCCAACTTGGACATTCAGATAAGGCTAAGGCAGTGCCTCAGGACGAGAAGTCCCGGTTTTACCTGCATAGAGGAAGCTTTCTCTGGCCCAAAGAGAATAAAAGCTGTTTTATTTCGGGTGAAAAATGCAGATTTTTAGGTCTAACGAGAAAGAAAGAAAGTATGTGGAAATTTCCAGTCAAAGAGTCGGAGACACTTGACTCCTGCCTGCCTCCCTTTCTTTCTGATTTATTTTCCTTGTATTACATGCCGCCTCTCCAGTCTATTTGCAGCTGTAGTACTTGTTCAGACTAATTAGCTGCTGGATTAACGCATACATCAGAAACACTGCATTTCCCAGCTACCCCTGGGGTATTTTTGGCATTACAGCCTAGGACAGCCCTGTGCTGTGACAGGGACGGGGTCGACCACTGCCTTCAGCCAAATGTTCACTTAGTGTAGAGACAGCCCCGCCCCGCCCCACCGCGCCACCACCCCCCCATCCCTCCATACCGCCACATACACACACAGAGCAGAGCACCACTTAGCTGTGCTTTTCAGCCACATGTTTCCTTCAGCAGTAACAAGTGTTCTTCTGCTCATATCTGTCATGCACCGTTACAACAGAGGCTGTGACAGACACAAGCTCACATACACAAACTCTTTAGTCTAGTTTGATATGATGGATGCTGCATTGTTTGCTTGTTTTGGATAATGCACTAATAGCGGCAACTAGGTATGACTCTCTTGAAACACATTGTGATGGATGCCTGCTCAAACAGTCCATCATCTTTTGGCTGTCCTAATAAGGATGAACCTTTCCTTTGCTGCCTAACTACTGCTACTGAGTGCCACTGTAACCTTTCATATGACTGACCTGCACCAACATGCATCTTGTTGACCACTTTATGAATAGTGATCAATAGCTCGGTGCTATCGTTTTGGATAACTGGTAAAACATTTGAACCATAATCAATATTTCACATACATAAACAGCAGGATGTGCTGAGATCATGAAGAGCAGAGAGAGTAACCGAGCTGTTTGTCACTCTACGATTTACCCACTTTCTGTTCATGAGTGTCCTCAAAGTGCAGGTGTGGGTGCAGGACCTGTTTCTAAACGATGTTCATGTACTCTGCTCTTGGTCCGTTCCTATGTTGTGATTGGGTGATCGCATTTACATAGAAAGGCAAAAAATGGGTCGGAACGGTTTCGTGCTGTAAAATAGAGCTATGTATTTTTACTATGTGTCTACAGCACGTGAAGTAGGGTCAGAATTCCAATGACAAGAGTGGAAGTTCAGTACAAAAACATGGTGGAAGAACTACTCAGATCCTTTCCGGAAGTAAAAATGCTACACATACCGCATCACAAATAAAAACCCGACATTCAAGTAGATGCATGCAAGTGCTATCAGCAACACTGAGCTCAAATGTAAAAGTAAACATATGAGGGCCTCTGTCTTACTCAGCTATATCATTGGAGCTGTGGCATTACAACAGGACAAAGGCTAAAACATCATGCCAGACACCAGAAGAAGGACGCAGAGACAGGATATTCAATATCAGGGCTGGAATAGTGGATTGATACTGTGATATAATACTGTCTCTGGTGATATTTGGTCATATAGATAAAGATATATCTATATTACTATTGTATATTACATTTCTATACTTTACACTACATTGTTGTGTTTTAGGCCATAATTATTTCCCTTTTTCATGTAACCATGCATTGTCATGAGATTTATTTCTGTCTCTTGGCAGAATACACCTGCCAGCACAATCCAGCACACCAGAAAGCAGCAAATTGAGGCCAGATGCTTACAATGGCCTGTGGAGAGAGACAGAGGCAAAACACTAAAAGATTCAGGAGAAACAGGTTTCTTTGTTTGTGGATGCCTGCTCCATTATGCACGGAATTTAGAGAAATTAAAGAAAGTACTTTGGGAATTTTTTATTTTACTTTATTTTCTGTAAATTCTCTTAAACAGGGCTCAGTTTTGATTTGGTGTGACTGCTACACTCACACTGGAACATACGATTCTTTGATCAGAACTGAAATAAAGGTGGAGTTATTAAGATAAAGATTAAGATTAGTATTAAGACTGGGGAATAAAGTTAGATAAATGCTTCATGCAGTAAGGATTTACAACTATTACACATACACTACATGTTACACACACTCAACTGAAAATATTTATTATATTACCATTTAAAGTTTTTACCCATAGCTCATTTAAGGCTGATACCACACAATAATACCTCCTAATACCAACACACACACAGCAGCAGACTGAGGGCTTTCATAAACATATGCCTTTTCTCAATATACCACACACGCACAGATGTGCATGTGACTGCTCGAGCTGGTAAATTGCTGCATAGTTACTATTGTAGCATGATATGAGCAGTGAGCAGGGATAATGTCCCTCTGCACTGAATCAAAGAAACAACAGGATGGAAACAACAAGAAAGGGAAAAGACAGAGAAACAAACACTTTGAATATTATACCGAATTGACAGGCTGGAGGCAGATCCAGTCCGGCTTACGGTGAATGACAGACTCTAAGCCTGTTAAAGTTTGTCTTTGAATCCATCCGTGACCCTCTAAGAAGATTTGCTGTGGTTTTGATCTTTTCAGCTGCTTTTTATGGTAAAGCTTGCTCAAAGTTGAGGGAATGTGTTTTAGTTTTAGAAAGCCTAAACTTAAAAGTACCCAAAGCATGTCGGAAGCTAAATGCAGCAAATGCTCTACAGTGCAGCAGGAAAGAAGGGAGCGCTCGGAGCAGATAGGACAGAATCATGGAATCACAGCAGTAGGCATCTCCCTGCCTTTTATAACAGGACTATTAGGGGTTTCAAAGAAAAGCTCGTCTCAGGTAAGGTTGAGTGATACAGCACTGATCCCCATTTCCCCGACTTCCTAAATCCTCTCGTTGTCACGCAGATGAATTACACATTCCACAGCTGTCTGTTAGGTTCTGGTTGATGTTGGAAACTGTAGAAATGAAGCTGAGACAGAGCGACAGAGATCAGCAGCAAACTTAAATCTGGGCTTTGTGCAGGCTTTGAATTCCATCAATCAAACTCACCACTCACCGTGTAAAGGGTTGTCAGTGGGGCTGTGGCTAATACAGTCAGTGCAGAATTGATTTATTGAAGCAAGAATGGGCGCTTAATGAAAACGAGGACTGCACAGATTAGCGAGTGTGGATGCTTCTCTTTGGTATTTCCATCTTCAGTAGTTTAAAAGTTGGATAACAGAAGCAAAGCATGGTTTCAGAAAACTGTTTCTGTTTCTGGCTGCCAAGACAACAAACAGATCAACCCCTCCAACTGCGTCAGGCTCACTAAACTCAATAAATCCCATTCATCATAAACCCCGCCTCTTTCGCATAAAAAGTCAAAGTCCTCATATTTGATACTTTTCTGTTCTGCTAGTTTAGTTTGTCGAGTTAGCTCTGATCAGATAAAGGAACTCGGTAACATACCTCAGCATGACATGTTCGGCTTTAACCAGCTGTTTGAGGCTAGCTGTGATGTCATAACGACAATGCAGCAGTTCCAAGCCCCGATCGCTACGGCACAGACTCTCACGTAAAGTGACGTCAGCTGCGAGATGGCAGATGTTGGAATATTCATGTACAGAGGGTGAGAGTAGAGACACGCTGGACGAACTGACTGTCTGACTTTATAGACTGGGTAAAAGCATCAGCAGGCTCCATGTGAAGTGATGAACCACAGAACAGTGACAAGGCTGCATTTAACATTTTGAATTCTCTGACAGTCACTTCAGACAGGGGTCGACCTGTGCACGTGGTGAGAAGGTAGGGATGATAAAGTCCGCCTCAGGTTTCCTCTTTTCCTACACGTCCAGTCAAATGGAATACCTGAATGTTGTTTCACTGAGGGATCATCCAACATTATGCACTCTTATCCGTGTTTGTGTGAGTCATTAGGTCTTGCCCTCTGTGCGCATCCTTTGTCTGTGGCCATTCAGAACAGCTAGTGTGCACACCTTTTGTTTTTACACTTGGTTGGAGGACCATGATTGGAGAACGACTTGGTCTTATGATCACGCGGGCCGACAAATGTGGCTCTGAGCGACTCAGGATGTGTGAAAGGTAAAGTGTTTGTGAGGCGTCAACTGCAGCCCAGCAAATAGGCTGCTGGATATTTTATGCTGGATTGAAATTTTAGTGGGTAACACAATTTGAACACAACCTAATATCAGCTGACACTGAATTATAATACAATAAAAGTGACCTCAGGAGAACTTTGCATTCTAAATAAAAGGGTTCAACAAGAAAAGAACATGACATATAGTAGAAAATCAATAGATGCAAATAGTCCTCTGGCCATGAAATACTGATTTGACCTCAAACACACGCACAATGAAATATGAATATCATCATTTTTATAGTAAACATTCAGACGGTCATGCTGCTGACCCCTCGCCATGATACAGCAGCTGCGGGTCCAGGTGAAAGACATTTCAAAGTGTTGACATCACCGAACCCACGCGTCATTTCGAATCAGTCTGAAACAATTAGGCAACACACAAGAGTGGCACGCTATGTGGATGGGCCCCGGGGGGGGGGGCACCACCACCACCCCCCACCACCATCACACCACCACCTTTCTGACTGATGAGCGCGTGTGCAATGTTTTGGCATGAGCAAAATGTGATGACATCTATCTATCTATCTGTCTGTCTGTCTGTCTGTCTGACTTACCTGAGTAAGAGTAGCAGTTCCCAGGCGAGTAACGAGCCCGTCACACCGAGCTTCTTCCTCTTCATCTCTCTCCAGAGGCTCGGAGACCTCAACCTTCTCTCACCTCGCGGCTCTGGAAGCTTTCAGCACCACGAACAGCGCTCGGTCTCCAGCTGCGCTCAAACAGCATGCGGGGGGCAACTCGCAAACATAGTGAAGCTACGAGAACTCCAGAAACTCAGACGGATCCGTTAATTCCCATGACCAGGACGGAAAACCAACAGTCGCAGCTCGCGGATAAATATCAGCAGAAATATTTTTTATGAAGGGACCGGCGGAGGGATCGTGCGACAGCTGTTAAGCTCTGCTCTGGGCTCGTTCTGTGCCCTCTTGAAGCACAGGAGTGGAGAGACCCGCCCCCTCCACTCTGGATTGGGATGATTGGCAGACAGCTCGACCAATCGTCTGCAGCCTTGTTAATTTTTCGAGCTAAATCACATCTGAAATTAGAGGCCCAGCGAGCTGAATCAAATCTAACATCCAGCCATGCATTATTCCTCCCTCGCTCTGTGTGCGTTGCCATGCAGCCCTCCATCCTGCCCTCCTCGCTTTCTTCCCCTCCTTTTCTTTCTCTCTGTTTCTTCTCCATCTGTCTTGTGCTCGCTCTGTTATTCTGCTCTGTTAGGCAGGATCGCATAGAGTCGCATGTGGTTGTTATTCCCGGCTGTAAAGTAGCCCATGTTGATGACAGTTTGCCATATGTGGCTAAAGTAGGCATGGGCAGAGTGGAGATGCTGATTGAAGTTCAGATTTACATCAGGAGCGCCCCGAGGAGAGAACACACAGCGCGGTCCGTAACAACTCTGGAGAGTGATGTGTTCTGGCTCTGTTCCAGCACTTTGGATTTCAGCTCGCACACTGTGAGGATACACTAGTGATTCATATGTCAGTGTGTCAGTCTGATTCGGACTCTGGCTGCAGGGGGTCTGTTAATTCCTGTTAATGGACAGCTACTGTACTACCACCACCACAATGGGGCCTGGACTTACTAACTCCAGTCAAACTGTCTGAGCACCACACTGAAATAATTCTAAATGAATGCTGTCAACAGTCTGTATGCATCCCAATGCTTGGCCTCAACACTTCTTTTAAGCTATTTGGAGACTTTGATGACTGGGATCATCTGATGAGAGAGACAAACAAAAGGATGGAGAGAGAAGAACAGAGGAACACTGCCTCTTCTCCGAACTCCATCTCCCGTCCCATTAACCTGCCACTTCATGGCTTATCACTTGTCTGTGGAGTATCCTGATGCTGAGTGTGGGACAGTGACATGGTTGGATAACTAACCCGTCTTGTTGTTGTATTTTATTCATATTTACTTTATTTTATTCATACATAATAGTATTCTTTGCTCAAAAGAATAATTTAGGTCATGAATAATGTTTCTCATTCCCTCACATTATATATGATAACCCTCTCATACAAACATGAAGATACACAATAGTGTTTGTTCACTCTTTCATTATTAATTGAATGTACATTTTCCCATTAAAACTCCAGTAAAACAATACACACACACACACACACACACACAAACACACTGAGTATCTTACTCTTGCTAATACTCTAATATAATATAATGTATAATAATATAATGTTTAAGACAGCCGGCCACACTTTAACCTATAGCTGGAGAACAGCTTTATAGTCTACCTACCTAATGTGTGTGTAAGCTGGTTCTTCATGGTAGTGTATTCTTGGTGCTAATAAAGTGATAATAATAAAGTGACAATAGTTAAAGTCATACAAACGGCTTTTCTGATCACAGTTTAAGGCAGATTTGCTCAACCTGACAGGAGGAGTACATCAAAGTGTAAAGTAGCAACAACAAGAGGATCAGGAGGTCCAGCAAGATCTTAGGTATTGTGCTCCATCACCACCAAAATGCAGAGGGAGAATGCTTAATAGAGCAGAAACAGGTAGATCTTGTGCTGTTGTGATGATGAGAGCACACACACACAGGCACACACACAGGCACACACACACAGGAATTGTAAGGATTTCATCTGTATAACTGATACACTTTTTCTTCTTTATTACTAATAAGTTGCATTTTAAGCCACATATTATTACAAAATCAGTTCAGAGCAGGACTGTATTGAATGTCTTTATATAATAAATTCAAGTCCATGACATATATAGAGACTGGCTGCGTACCAAGCGAGACCTTTATACTATCTACAGACAGCTTTGCCCTCCACCGTTGTCGTGATCCTTCACCATCATTCCAAAGGCCAAACAAGGCCACATCTCCGCCTGTGTCCACAAGAAGGCAATCCCCATACAGCCACTGATGTCTGCCGCCATCTGGTGGCTGCAGCTGGATACAGCTACAGCTCACTATGACTGTGACTTCATGTTGTCACAGACCAGGCCTCTTATTAAACACGTGAAACCTGCGACAGACTAAACAGTGCATAACACATGTATTCTCAGCAGTGCAATGTATTTATCTATATTTATGCAAATAATAATTAGCAATTTTACCTTATGTACATACATTATGTATATAAAAACATGCATACAGCATATACTGCACATACATAGTTACATACAATAAACACATACATCCTGTACATACAGATATATTTCACATGCTGAACAAACATATGTTCATACTTTATATAATGTTTATACATACATTACACTAATACAACAGATACACAATCATACAGTTTTGGATCCTTTACTATATACCATATATCTTTGTACTATAAATGTTTGGGGTGTTACATAAACATAAATGTGTCTTATGATTTGTTTTTCCACTGAGTCTATCATTTTCACCAGTGAGAGGGTGGTGGGCTCATAACCTCCTGCATTCCTGCTGGTCAGTCCTTTTGCTGGTTGATCTGTCAGCTGCCTTCAGCGTGGTTAACCACTAACCACTCCTCTCCACCGTCAATAAGCCTGGCATGTCAGGATCTGCCCTCCCCTGGTTCATGTCCTTCCTCTCAGGGAGATCTTTAAGGGTATCTTGGAGGGGGGAAGCATACAAATCACAGGCCCTATCCACAGGGGAGCCTTTAGGGTCAGTGCTCAATCCCCTTCTCTTCTCAGTATACACCACTTCACCAGGCACAATCATTCATTCCCATGGTTTCTCATACCATTTTTACGTGGTTGCTGAGATGCAAGACTAATGTATGAAGGAACTCATTTATCCCTGATGCAAGCTGCTGTTACTGGCCTTTAAAAGCATGTCTTTAGTATTTCTTGTTATGATGTTTTATGTATGGTTTGGTGACTGTGTGTTGTTTTGCTGGCTGTTGCCCCTCTGGGACAATAAAGATACCTTGAACCTTGAACTGCTCCTGGTTACCTGAACTCAATCAATCAGGCCTACGCTCTGCCAATGAATGGCACCTAATACCACCATCTCAATGGGAGCTGGATCTACAAGCTAGACTCTTGCCTAACCATAACCCTAGCTGCTTTCTGTTAGAGAGGTGCTAAAATGCTGGTTACAGCCCACCACAGCCAGTGTGAGCGGCCTACATTCACAATGACCACTGACACATAACTCGCATAGCGGTTAGCGTCTGTCTCTGTGAGAGATCAGCCAGAAGAGAAAAAGAGCCCTGATATGTTTGACACACACACGTGCCGACTGTTTGTCTGTGGAGGTGACCTTCCTCTGAGGGGGGATCACCCTCATTTAGACCGTTCTCTGGCTGACAGGGAGACGTTGAGCAAATCTCACTCTGCACTGCATGATCCTGTTGTTTCTCCCTTTGCTTTATTATCTTTATCTGTTCACCGCTGCTGGAGCTCAAAACGCTGCTGACACTTTATTAACACTCGGTGTAAACAACACATGTATTATCTGCTGTCATACTGTTTACATTTGGGAGTTAAGCCACACAATGCTGTGCTCTGTGCTAAAAACTGACTGTGTACAAGCAGGTAAGTGTCGCAGTTACATACACATGCAAAGGACTCTTGTATAGCACTTTCCAATTACCTTCCTGTCACATCCATCTTTGACCTAAAGCTCATAAATCAAGAAGAAGCCTGTTTACGGGTGGAGTCCGCTGTGGCTGGTGATCCTGGCTGAGCCTTTCTGGGGTGATGTTATCGGCCAAAATCAAAATGTATTTTTACTGAATTAGAGCAACAATCATATTTGGAACGCAGGTTATTTATTTATTTATTTATTGAGAAATATCTGCATTTGTTCAATATGCCCTTAATATAAAGTAATATATCTTCTATATATAGTTATTTCTTCTCTTTTTTAATGATGTCTTTGTAGCTAAAATATATTTTCAAATGTCGGTAAGCAAAAATGCTGAAGCAGTTTCATATATTTCCAATTATTCTGTTTACTCTTATGCTATCATATCTGCTTTAACATAAAAATGGCACTTTCAGGAGTAGGACCCTAAATGAACCTCTTTTTGTAGTGTGCTCAAAAGGGACTGTGATTTGTGGGACTGCTTAGTCAATACTGACTTAGCCCATAGAATTAAGGCCCGGTCCAACCAGCCCCCTCCGTAAAAGGGTCAACTAGCAGCATACTGGTTAGAAATATCTCTTTCCCAGATGTACTTCCTATGGGGCTGCATATTGTGCTATTCTTTTGTGGTTAAGCTTGACATATATAGGAACGATACATATGTTATAGGGAGGTCACCGGGAGGTAACATAAACAAAGGATACCGTATGGTACAATCACCCCAATTATCTGGTGCAGTACGTTTTAATAATGCAGATCATCACATCTGTGCGCTAAGATTCCCTGGCTTGGAAAAAAAAAAGGCAATCTGTCAGCGAAAACAAGGAAACGTCATTTAGCATGAAAGAGAAATGCTCTGGGATGTGGAGTCCAAACTGAATGCTGGCTGCTTTGTTGTTAAAATGGTTTTATAACCAAAACATCACAAAACTGAAGAAACTTCATCATCTTTTGCTAAATATTAACTCAAAGTTATACTGCATCAATATTTTTCTGTTACCAATGGATCAAATGTGTAATCTCAATGTTTTCATCAGTGAAAACTAGCGATAATTACACCTACCTCTGCAGTTCCCCCTGGCTACTGTGTGGACTGTTTTAGTTTTATTATGGTCGTTCAACAGCATCATTCACAGTGGCCCTCTCAGAGTCCCTCAGCTCCACAGCCAGAAATGTAGGCAGACCATTTGGCTTGCTTTGGCTTGCCTCTATGAGCTAAATGGAGACTTCCCCCTTTAAGAAGAACAGCATCAGGAGTAAATCAATTCTAGTGGCCACGGTATTCATGGTAGGAGTAAAGGAGGAAGTCCAGATAATAAATATGGGCAATAGGTATCAAGTAAGTATTTATTAAAGGCGTGCTGGGTCAGTGAGTTTGTTGGACATCCATGTGCATGTAAACTCACATTTTAATTTGTTTTTTTGGAGCCTGGTGTATTTTACGCAGAATTCCTGCTCAAAAACAGACTTACAGGCTTAGATGACAATCAAGAATCTATGAATTACAAATGCTTACAGATGATGAGCACAGAACCTCCAGTGTCTTTAAAACCTAGCAGTCAGTTGCCCTGAACTCTGTCCCCCTTGCTTTTGCAATCACAGCTACACCTTCACTTGCGTGTGCGTAGGTTAAGGATCATATTTCAAGAATGTCTCACTGTGGACACACCCCGAGTCCAGGATTTACCAAAGGAAATGGAAAGAAAAGAAAGAAAACCTTGTTTGCCTTTCTGAATCCCAAGACCAGAATCGCAGCGCCTTTGCTTCCTACATGGACACTCAGACCAAAACAGGGAAGGTTTATCTGCAACCTCACAAAGCTGGCAAAGTGAGTACAGAACACATTTGAACTGGTTCTCGGTGGTAGTGATCATTTATGAGTGTGGGTTATGACAGCATTGAGTATACGGCATTATTTTTTTGGTGTTATGATTTTACTAGTATAAATAACATCAGATCAACATTGTACAGACATTGCCAAAAACTATCTGCAGTAAATATTTCAGAAAGTAAAGACAGAAAGATGATGTGATTCATTCTGACTTACAGTTTTGAATCGCAGCTGAGACGTAAAGTGTGTAAATATTATTTTCCCAGTGTCACTCAAATACAGCAGTTAGCTAAGGGAATGGACAATGATCAGTGGTTCAGGTGGAGAAGGTTCTCAGCCTTTCTGTGTGTGGCTCGAAGCTGACTCCAGAGCAGGAATCCAAAGGAACAAGTTGAAACACAGCAAAGTTCACATTACACATTCCTGTGCACCTCTGACTGGAGCACAAACTTGTACTGTGTGGTGTTTATCACTGTATCTGAGTCTCTATTACTGTTACCCTGCTGAGTTTCAATGCATTACATGTGAGGGATAATGCTCAGTGAGGTGTCTATAATGAGGACTGTGGCTTCACAAGAATGCACTGAGTGATCATTACGGACACTTTGAGGCACATGATCCCACTTATACTGTGGTAACTTAGCATTTTTTAATCAAAATAAAAAGTATTATATAAAAGAAATGTTGAAGACACTCACTGTTGTAATTAGCCTTAATGTTAGCTGTAACTTGTCAGTGGAGACACTGAGTGTTGTGTTATCCTTATTGTGATGGTTACTCATTTTAGTCCTAACTGGATACTACTACGTTTAATACAAGATTACACATCTGTTGCATGCTTCTTAATCAAACTGTAAAACTCACAAACAGGTACTCCCATTAGTGGTGGGCGGATCGATCCAAATATTGATATTAGCGATGCCAACGTTGGTATTGATATTGATCGATACCAGTGTAATGAGATCGATACTTTACTCTTTCATCAAAGAGGCGACCTGGCTGTCTGTGTTAGTGCTGCTCCTGTCACAGTGCGGAGCAGGCGCACTTTGCTCCTCCTCCCCCCTGTTTTGATGTTGTACTGAGAATCTTTATTTTTGTATTGTAGTTTCTGATCACTCTACCTGGAAAAAGAATTTGTTTTAATTTGTCCTCGAGTGATAATTTTGTGCACTTTGTTTGGTTAAGAAGAAAAATCCAGACATGACAGTGTTTGGGGGAAAATTGTTTTGTTCCTGTTCTATTGTTTCTGAACAAAAACTTTTATTATGATAATAAATAATTTTCTATTTACCTATAAACTTCACTTCCTGGGTTTTAACTAATTAATAATCCAAAGGAAAAATCACAAAAACACTTAAAGGTCATGAAAATTCATTCGGATTTAGCAATTTGATGATGTATCTGCCTTAATTATTAAAAAGTATCGGTATCGGTATTGGTATCAGCGATATTGGCCCTGTATTTACTTGGTATTGGATCGATACCAAATCTTGCAGTATCGCACACCACTAACTCCCATTCATTTTGAAGGAAGAACTGAATCAGAGATGCACGCTGGTTTCTCCTTATTTACACTCTGACACTCCTCTGGATTTCATGTATGGAAACACAGCGAGATGACTAACTTTAACCTGTCTGTGTCACATGTGGGAGGGCTGAAACTGACAGGGAACAGGGTGAGGTTGAGGGAAGTGCATGGATGCAATGGTTAAAATTAAGTAAGAGTTCATAGACTACACAGTATTTAAATGCCGGGGACATGACGTAATTAGCTTCACAATAGTCAGTGAGCTGTTGTAACCACCTCTTTTTTGTAAGGGCTAGGCACAGGGCTGAAATGAATACCCACAAAGACGATGGTCCCAAGAACGTTTTTTGTCAGTCAGGTTCAGGTTTGGTGGGAAACAATGCGACAGAGAAATGGAATTTTAAAAAAAACACGAGAAACCACTAAACTTGACCTAAGAAGCCGTTTTCATTGTCTTTAACAATCCCTCTTTGTCTGTTATCAGAAATGGAAGCCGGTTTGGTTGTCGCTGTTTCCACAAAGTAGCAGTGGAGGTCACGTGGAGATCAAGGATGTAGGAGGTACAGTAACAGTTTCTGCCTTTATCACCATCTGTCCTGGTGGGGAAAAGAAGTCTCCACAGTTTTTGGAGCTGAAGGGACTAAGTCTGACGGTAGCTCAGCTTCTTATTAGGAGTCTTTTGCAAACTTCCCAAACGTATGGAAGTGTGGAAGTAAAACAAGGCTGAGAGGGAGGTGGTACATCAGAAAAGCCACATACATTTAATGCATAGAAAAACTTTAAAAATGATTTTCTTTACAAGTACTTATCTACAATTATTTTGTTTATCAATCAAATGTGTACATAATTCAGAACCTTTACAGATATACACAAGACAACGTGACATACTTAACAGGAACCCTCAATAAGGTTGTAGGGTGAGTGGTGGTGAGTATTAAAGGATGAAGAGCAGGGAGAGGCTGTCTCCTCACAGGCAGAGCTCTTCTGCTGCAGCCAGGTTACGGCAGTGTATTGTGGCGCAGCACGTGTGCGTTGCTCTGAATGACGGCCCATGTGTGTGATGACCATGTGCCGGTTGAAGTGGGTCCCAGAGGACGAGATGAACACTGAGGTTTTTTCACGAGGACGGAGGGACTGCAGCAGAAGTGTTCACTTCTCAGCTGAGGGAGCTGACCTGGAAGTGTCTACATGGAGGAGCTAAAGAGCCGGCTGCATTAGGAAGGAAGGACAAGAAAGGGGCTTCACCTCATTCTTCCTTTTCTATCTGCTCTAGCCCACAGTGGAAGCAAAGCATTTACCCATGGTCCCACGGTTTGTTCTACCTTGTATTTGCTTTGAATAACCACAGGAAGACTAAATTAACAAACACAGATGAATGCTGCAAGGGCACAGCTTTGTATTCGCTGTAAAACCCAAAACCCAGTTATTGATGTTAGAACAGCTACTGTCAAAACAAGAATGAACTCGTCTGGTCTGAAATACATTTTGAAAGTGCTGAAGACATCCCACCAACATGCAATATGGAATTTAGAATAGTAAGGCAAACATTACACAAGAGGGTGCCATATCCCTTTAGTTTGGCTGCATCTGCTCATCTGATGATCAGACTGAACTTTCATTCATATATTCATGATAGTTACTTTATTTTATTACCGAAATTTTTAGATGTTATATTTCTGCTGCCGCTTTGACTGGAACGTCTTGGCAGAAGAGTATCTCAGAGGGACTGTTAAATTGGTTGGTAAATTGGTTAAATTGTGGATAAATTGATTTGTTAGTTAATTTTCATTACTAAAGACAAGTCAACATTTCAATAAAACCTATTTTTTAAAATCTCTCATCCATCCAAAATGTTACTCCTACTTAAAGCCCCCTGTGTCACCTGTGGCTGTTATTCAGAAAAGCAAGTTGGCTCATGCAGTTCCTCCTTCCTGAGATGTTTGTGCAGATTATTCTATCTCCTCAAATCACATTTTCACAATGGAAACTGTAAATGGCTGCTGAAGGTACATTTGCTGAATGCTATCAAACAGCTACGTTCCACATTAATTAGTTCCACATTAATAAAGTTGTTTCCAAGTTGTCAGATTTTTTAAAAAGCCATAAATGCTTTATATGTGCAAAGGTTTACATTTATGCTTCTGAAGCTGATTAACTTATATTACAGTTACACTTCTACATATTTTTTCTCTTCCAACTCGTTCTAAATTATATAATATCTGCTATGCTTCATGTTTCCTCCAGGTGGTGGTGCAGGAGATGATCATGGTGCTGTGATCAGGAGACACCACCACCCTCATGTAGAGAGGAAGCCGAAGGTGGTCCAGCTGTCTGATATAATCAATGTCCTCAGACTTCCTCCAAATGCTGAAGCCTGTCCAATGGTCAGCTTTCCTGGTTGTTTATAATATTCACATATATCAGGAATAGTTTAACGAATACTAGAAGCTGCCATATGTGCCTTTTGCAGGAGAACATGTCAGCATTTTGTATGGAGACGAAGGAAAGAACAATGGTGTTTGCTACACTCAAAGACGACTGTGTGGACTGGGTGGAGAAACTGTGTCATAGCATTGCTCAGGTGAGAGAAATGGGAAAACAGATGTTTGTACCTGGGCAATAAAAGTGTAAATCGGTCTATATACAAGGCCTTCTTTTCTAATTTGATTTAAAAACCTGGTGCTTCCCTCTCCTCTCCTTTCTCTCGGTCTCAGCGAGGTGGTAGCTCAGGCTCTAATAAGCTTCATATGGAGGAGAATCAGATATATGCCTCAGCAGATGAAGGTAAAGTTTCTGTTTTATGCTTTTCTCCTCCTTACTGAAAAGTCTTTGTTTAATACTGAAGAGGAGACTCCTCATAACTGTTTCCATCTTAATCCAACTTTTATCTCTATATAATATTTTATCTCTGAAACTCGGAATCATTCTTATATTTTTCCTATCGACTTCTCTTGTTGAAAATCTTTTTGTTGGACAGTTTTACCTGGATTTCTCAGCCACCTTCAGGCCTTCATTTAGATTTTTATGTTGATTTTGTGACCAGTGTTTGGGCATTTGGGTCCTGTGCCTTGAACGCTGACATAAAGTAGTGTTTGGGTAACCAAACAATATAAAGACACACGTATATCCTAATGAATGTACCACAGATCAAATCAAAATCATACCAACTCTTAAAACTGCTTTTTCCCCTGCCTGTTTAAAATCCAGTGGAATTTAAACTAGCAGAGAAAAAATGCTGACTGTTGAATGTCCAATGTGGATGTGGTTTGCAATATGCAGTCCTGCTGAATTAAATACCCTATTTTTGTTCAAATCAAAAGAAAACAAAATGCAAATTGTTGTATTTGCTGTGTAATTACAAATGCTATTCTTTCTTCTTTCCAGCCACAGAGTTCTTGGTAATGGTTCAAAAGACTGATGCAGCAACTCGTTGCGGCCTGCAGGGGCATTACTGGCTGCAGGTGGGGCGAGAAACACTGGTGCTGAGAGAAACACAGAAGAAGAACATTGTCAGAGAATGGCCATATGAATTCCTCAGACGATATGGAAGAGATAAGGTAAGGTTACCATAAACTCAAACAGTGTCATCAAACCAAATTATACAAATTTCAGGAATTGCACTGGGTGGCTTTTCATTTGTAGAAATGCTAGGTACATGAACATCCTTTGCCCCTTTGTTCTAACCAGGTGGCCTTAACCATCGAGGCAGGAAGACGCTGTGACTCTGGTCCTGGCTCATTCAACTTCGAGACACAGCAGGCTGAGAAAATATTCTTCCTGATTCAGAGTACCATCAAATGGAAGACTTCATCTGTTACTTTAGGCCACCAAAACCAGGAGGGTGGGAAAGGTATCCCAACCAACATACCGGCTCATTCTCCTCTCCCCAAAATGCCTGATGTGACCTATAAGACTGCCATTTCAGAAGAAAGTGCACATGTTCAAGAAGATTCCATTGGTTCATCTGGGTGTGTATCAGCGCAGCCAGCTCCTATCACCCTCATGCCTCTCCCACTTGTCCCCACACATGACAGCCAATCTGGAGGTCATCTTGGTGGCCAATCAGAAGCTGTATATGATGACCCGACTGACTGCATTAAATCTAAACCAAACCTGCAACCAACCACGGCTCTGTATATAGACCCTGCTAGTGTTCTCCCGCTCAAACCTCCCTGTTCAGGACCAACTGTCACTTCTGATCCTAACTCTTCTGCTTTAAATTCCTCCTTTAACATGGACCACCCAGATTCAGTCTACTCTGAAGTGTATGACAAAATCAGTCCAGTCCACAGTAAACAAATTCATACTCAGCCCAAAGGAGAAAGGCGTTTTGCAGATGATGAACCTATTTATACAGAGCCCATAAGCATGAAAGATGAAATGTCTGACCAAAATGACAGGAAACCAGATCCATTTTCCTACCTCTATGCTCAAGTCTGCAAAACAAAACCATCATCTGGTCCCTCCCCATCTTCTGACACTATCCCTTCCTGCTCTGCTTCTTCTTCTTCTATTGCTGCCACTACGAGCACAACGGATGCCAAAGACCAGTCTCTTGATGATGTAATCTACGAAAACTTGGGCTTCATTTAATTCAGCTGCCAATCTATGCAGAGCCTGACATATACACACACTGGCTACACTATTAGGTACACCTTGCTAGTACCAGGTTGGACCCCCTTATGCTTTCAGAGCTGCCGTAATTCTTCGTGGCATAGATTTAACAAGATGTTGGAAACATTCCTCAGAGATTTCCTCAGAGGTCCATACTGACATAATGGCATCACCCAGTTGCTGCAGTTTTGTCGGCTGCACATCCATGACGCAAATCTCCCCTTCCACCACATCCAAAAGGTGTTGTATTGGATTGAGATCTGGTGACTGTGGAGGCCATTGTCATGTTCAAGAAACCAGTCTGAGATGATTTGAGCTTTGTGATATGGTGCATTATCCTGCTTGCATCAGCCATCAGAAGATGGGTACACTGTGGGATGGACATAGTCAGCAACAATACTCGGTAGGCCGTGTCATTTAAACAATGCTCAATTGGTACTAAAGAGCCCAAAGTGTGCCAAGAAAATATTCCCCACACCACTACACCACCACCACCAGCCTGAACCGTTGATACAAGGCAGTATGCATGTTTTCATGTTGTTTATGCCAAATTCTGACCCAACCATCTGAATGTCGCAGCTGAAATCAAGATTCATCAGATCAGTCAACATTTTTCCAATCTTCTGGTGTCCAATTTTGGTGAGCCTGTGTGAATTGTAATTTCCTGTTTTTAGCTGACAGGAGTGGCACCCAGTGTGGTCTTCTGCTGCTGTAGCCCATCATATTCTGCATACGTTGGTTGTAACGAGTGGTTATTTGAGTTACTGTTGCCTTTCTATCATCTCGAACCTGTCTGCCCATTCTCTTTTGACCTCTGGCATCAACAAAGCATTTTCGTCCAAACAACTGCCACTCACTGGATACATTTTCTTTTTTGGACCATCCTCTGTGAACCCTAGAGATGGTCGTGCGTGAAAATTCCAGTAGATCAGCAGTTTTTGAAATACTCAGACCAGCCCGTCTGGCACCAACAACCGTACCACGTTCAAAGTCACTTAAATTTCTTTCTTCCCCATTCTAATGCTCAGTTTGAACTTCAGCAAGTTGTTTTCACCACGTCTAGTTCCTGCCATGTGACAGGCTGATTAGCTATTTGTGTTGACAAGCAATTGAACAGGTGTACCTAATAATGTGGCTGGTGAGTGTATTGGTTTACAATGACTGCTAGAGACTGTGGAGATTCATTAGGAAATATTATTTGGTACCTGTTTAGCACTTCTGCTGCATGCGTTTTCTGTTGTATATATATGTAAATAAATTATTTGTCTTTATGTCTGAATAAAATTGTCATATCACTGGCAATAAGGTAATTGCAAGCAAAATAAAATAAATGTGTCATGGCCTGCTCACTTAACTAATGAAGCAAAAAGAACACTCTACAGATTTAGCGTTGTAAGACACGTTTTCATGTGAGTCGTGAATGAACATTTTTTTATGTCACCCAAATTTCGTCAATCAACATCTGCTGCCTACATTGCCCACAGTACTACACAAATACGAAAAAACATCATGGGTTGAATATGCTCAACTGGCATATGCAGTGCCTCATTTGAAAGTTTTAATCTCTATAACACTGTAACATATTGAAAACATAACTTATTGGGAATAACCAAGTCAGTCTTAGGCACAGACACACCATAACTTATCATCTGAACACATTCAGAATATATTCAGAATATTGTTTTATCTTTCTAATGTCTTTCTAATTCTAATTGTGTGTATTTTGTCAGAGCTACAGAATATTTTTCTCACAGTGCAGTTAGTGTCCCAGTGTATACGTTCCTGATTTTGGAGAATTTCACAATTCTACTCAGAACATTTCCTTCAATGAAGCGTTTCACTCTGCTCTGAACATGTTTCCACATGATTTCCGCTGCTGTACCTCAACTGAAAGCTAGAGAGTTCTGCTCTGTTGGTAAGGTGGAACTACAATACAGCTTTGTAACTGTGACTGTGTGTCTTACATTCATTCCTGTACCCTTAAAGACTACATCCTTTGGGATGGATGTGTATCAGTGTATATGTTTTCTGGTAAGTTGAAGTTGGACCTTGGGAAATGTAGTTCAAAAGTCCTTTCAATGTTTTTCTTTTAACATGACAGCCAGTAAAATTTAAACTCTTCTCTGTTTTCATGTTGTGGTGAATGAATGTTGAATGATATGAAACCACAAAAAAAACCCAGTCTTGAAACCTGAGGTACAGGACAGATATTGTTTAAGGTAAGGTATAAATAATTAAGGTGTAATTTTGTAAAACAACAAAAAATAGATCTAATATGCATTTTTGAAAACCACAAAAGGGTTATAATGTGAAATGAAGACACAAACCCAAAATCGTCCATTATTAACAAGTACACAAGTGTATTATTTTATTTTATTTATATATGCAGGCAAGTTTATGTCTTTACAAATAAAAAAGCCACTGTCTGCCCAAGCTGTTGGCACAGATATGTACAAAAATGGAGGAGTGAATCAGATAAAGCCTGCTACTAAGCAACCAGAGTTAAGTAATAATAGTCTAGAATACTATGGAGAAACAGAAAATAACTACCCCAAACGTCCAAAATGTCCAACCTGACATTATACATGGACCTGAAACACACAATGATCAGTTTAAGGTCACAGATTGACATCATCAGCTTTTAAATCTGTGGTTCAGTTCATGATGGCCAAGAGCTGAATTGGCTCAGGCACAGAAGATCTGATTTTTTCATCCTGTGATAGAGAACCAAGCTTTTCTCACTGCAAAACAGTCAAAAACAGATCAAATCTTTCACAGAGGGGTAGAAATCAGATTCCCTGTTACTGACATTTATGTTCTATACACTGAAATTGTGAGTCATCTGAATCCTGTCACGATTGTGTGTGGCAAGGATCATGGAATGGGAAAGTGAGTCTATGTTCAGCCGTGGTCAGCGGGTGGACAAGAAGGACGCAGGAGCCAATACACATATGTATCCTTACAAGGAGACGTGGGTAAATGAGGAAACTTATTCAAAGGGAGAGCGAGCTGCTCACATCCCCTCCCTCACTGCAACAGCAGACAGATCTTCTCACTGCTGTTAAAACAGTTAATATCATATTTGATATTTGTGCTTTGGCGTCTTTAGGGTACATTTACACCACCCAGCAAAGATGACCCAATGTAACTTTTTTTGCTCATATGTAGAACCTCCAAATTTTCCGATCAGCTTTGGGCCACATCCATATGGTTTCCAATTCAAGAGGAATCTCATACCTGTCACCATTCAGTCACTGCCGCATACAAGCAGGCTTTATTCTTTGTTCAACTCTAAATATGCTTTGGTAGCCTGAATTATTATTTTCCCTTCTAAGCATCCATTGCAGATGGTGATTTGGCAGTGTAAACTGGGCAGACTGTGCTTGTTGCTTGGTTACATGGAGCCTTACTTTTGCATCAGTGACTCTTGTGAACACATGCAGGTTGTGTCAAGTGCAGGAAATCAGACATGAGTCACTTTTAAATTAAAGTATTGTAAAACAAAGGGGGAGGTGAATTGGACATCCAGAACTGTGGTGTGATTGCAACCTAAACATCCAGAACAAGGGAGAGGGTATGAGCAAAGGTGGGTGCAGGATAATGGGTGGCCAGAGCAATACATTACACCACATCTGCAAATCCTCTTTTTCTGGATAAAAAATAAATAACACCATGATCATATCACTTAAGACTTGCAATCATAGATTCATGCACTTGTATGCCAGAAATTTATGAATATGGGTTTCTTGTTTATGCATTAATTTTGTCAAACTGCTACAATATATTGCTCTGGTGGTAAACAACTGAGCAAGCAAGCTAACTTTGCAACACCATTAGCAACAGGAACTGCAGTACTGCACACCAAAAAGTGGAAAACAAAACAAAAACAGCAGAACAGCACCAGTGGAAAGGAATTCTTTTTTTGTATTGTTTTAATCATTAATTATGACCATTGAATGCATAACCATGCCACAAACAACAACTAGATTTACTGTCTTTTTTTAACTAGTATAAGATTATCTTCATTATTATGAATTCATTTGTTTTCATCAATGTTATTTCTTTAGGTTATAACCAATGCTGCAAGACTATACACAGGTCCCACAATGGGGATCTCAATGCACTTACACACCAAGAAAAAGAGAGAGAGAGAGAGCTCACAATGGTCAATAAGTGCACAAAACTATTTTTTTTCTTTTATCTGAGGTTAAAAACACTGACAAGACATCCATTGTCAGGCAATGAAATGATAAAATACTGTTACTGTAAAACTAGACCCTTAAAAATACTGACTGTATGCAGCCGAGATACACCTGAACAGGACAAGAGTCTGGTGGAGTCTCCCATCATCAAAACTGATGGTGTTTTTTGTCGAGTTCAGCTGCATTTACAGGACACAATGAACCAGACCGGAGAGATTAGATTCCACATGGTTTGTTGGGAATTCCCAGACATTTTTAGTGCCTGTATGTGACCACAGAGTGACCAGATGAATCAGTATGACATTTTTAACTGGTCTTTGAAAAAGTGAAAAACCTCATCGGCTCTGCCTGATTAATACCAATGTAAATGCAGACTGCATGATAGCGCGCTTATTTGGTCATTTGTAATGGACCAGTATATCCACAACCATGTGAAAACCATTTTGCAGGGACACAGAACTTGATTTGTGGCACACAACTGTTTATTAATGTAATTACTTTTTTTAAAAAAAGGTTGGATACCCAGTGTGATGCAAAGACCTTTTTTTTAGCCATCGTGTGTGTTAATGCAGCTCTCTTTGGGAGTATAGGGTCAGGACATTGGGACTGAACAACCTCCTCCAGACTCTGTAACCAATAGGAAATAATTCTCCCGGCTGCTCACCTCAACTGTTTCACATATATGTATATCTTTATACAGTTAATGCAGGCTCCAGTGCATAACACTGCCCACAAAAAATGAAAAGAAAGAAAAGAAACCGATTTATTTTTTCTAATAAATGATTTAACATTTAAAAATTTTCAAAATTTAAAGTTGATAATAAAATAGTGAAATGTTATTTGTGAAAAGTAAAAGAGCAAAGAATTATGGCTCAGAGTGATGGCGGTGTGGAGTGTGTGTGTTTGTGTGTGTGTGTGTGTGCGCGCGCTAGTAGTCTCATTAAATCAAATCCAACAAAGACGAACATCATCAGCAGTATCACCATCATCATCACCACCATCGTCATCATCAGTCCTGTAATCGTGCTGAAGACAGACTGAATTCCCTCTCAGTCATCTCTACTGGCAGATAGAGAATGATTTTCCTTGACATCTAGAACCAGGATGTAACATACAATCGTCTTATTCTAATGGCTGGCTCAACAAAGCTTAACATATAATACAGATATGACAGCCCTGAAAAATGAGAATTAAGGTATTTCCATTTCCAAATCTCCCTCTGAAATGCTGTGTACACTGCAATTGAACAAAGGAAAATTAAGTTCTAGGTTAGACTTGTTTCACTCGGGGATCAGATTTTGTGTAATCATCTTCTTAAAACTGTAGCAGCGAGCAAAACTGAACAGGTTAATTGGATTTTATGAAACAAAAACTCAATCAGTATCATCACATTTTAGTGAAACTGTTTTGACATGACTCATTTTAAGATCCAATCCGTGCAGGTTACTTTAGGTTGCATCCTGCTAAGTGTACAGCATCCAGTGAAGAAGCACCTGAGGAGCTAGTTGAGACATCACCAACTGAACCTCTTAGCTAAAGTTAATCATCTAAACCATGAGCTTATTAGCTGTGACATTCATCATTCATCTTGGTCATACTCAGTAACACTACTCCAGCTAAATCATTCCCTGCAGCTACTACATTAATGATGACTTTTATCTTTCCTCAGCTCCTCACCTATTTTATTTTTTTATTCAGTGTTGCCGTTTCTCAAGTTTCACCACTCCATCCCACCCCACACACTGAGCTTAACCTTGAATGCTGGTAAGCCTAAAATACTTTTGGTAACTGGAACCTCCATCTTGATACACATCTGGCTCAGAGCAAATACGATCTCAGCCTGAACGGCCTTCATTGAGGTCAGTCCTACGCAACCTGGAAACCACCTTTTTATCACAGTAATATTCACAGTAATAATCTGTTCAAAGTCACCACTGAAAAGTTGACTCTTAGTACCTATGATTCTTAAAATCCAGCAATCAAAATAATAGTAATTTTGGTCACATTAGGGCTGATTAAAATATATATAAAAACAAATGCGGCAATGCAGAAATTGAAACTCTCAAGATGACTGGCGTATATGCATGTGTATGTGTGTCTGTGTGTATTTGTATATGTGCACTGAAATACCATTAAAATACAGAATCATTACATTAAAATGTGAAAGTGAAACAACCCCCCCAAACATACACCTGCCCCACTTAAATACCCCTAATAATAAAATTACACATAAATAATATTGATCAAAATGTGGCAAAATTCCAAAAAGTGAGAAAAAACATTATTTATCAGACTGATGAGAACATGACACACATTTAAAAGACTTTGTGCTGCTAAGATGCTGTTTCTGTGGACAGATCACGTGTTTATACAAACTGGGGAAGAAGGGGGTAAGGACATGATGCCCTGTTTCATTAGTTTTCTTTAAAATGGCCTTTTAGAGATCTGCACGGCCATCTTAAGTGCTTTTACTCTGAAAGTTCAAGTGATCTTAATGAGCCCAACATGTGCTATGCATTACAAATTAAGCAATATTAGGGGGATGTGGAAGAGAAGAGGAAAACTTATGACATCTGTGCATTTTATCAGTCAATATGTGGTTTCATTATTATTATCACAATTTGCTATTGAACTTTCAATTCATTTTTGGAAACCGATTCCTGGTCCTGCAAACGGCCATTTGGGGGACTACCTGGCTGGTACGTCTTAAGAGAGAATATATGGAACAACTAATGTAACTGGGCTCAGGATGAAGAGGTCATTGACTCAGGGAAGGAACAGGGTAGGGTTGGAGGAAAAAAGAGGGGAAAGAGAGGGGAGGGGAGACAAAGTTAGCAAAGCTACCCATTTGTACCCAGGAGGTACAAATTTCCTCGGGGACCATGTTTCTATGCAATACCAGTCATCATAATGTGGCGAAACGACACGACACAGCATGACACCACCATACAACACTGCCTGCACAACACTGACCATTCAGACACATCTATGTGTGTGTGTGTGTGTGTGTGTGTCTGTGTGTGTGTGTGTGTGTGTGTGTGTGTGTGTGTGTGTGCGTGTGCGTGTGCTGCACGTAACTGCTGTTGCCTCGATGTTAAATGATGAGCTCATAGACACCAAACTCATTCATGTGTCTGCTATGGATTGTTGGCTTCAGTGCACTTTGCTAACTGCTCATTGCAGTTCTCCAGCTAGCTGTGATGATCTTTAAACAGTAGTTTAGTATAATGAGATATGGCAAGCACATTTGGAAAATGGAAACTGGGATTTTTCAAACACAAAGCGTAGCTAGTGAAAACCTTTGCAAACTAATTAGATCTTTCAGACCAACATGGGGCCAAAATCAAGCAAATTCAAATGTTTCTTCTTTCAAATGTTTCCAAATTTTAGGTACTTTTCAATGGTTTATGCCAGCTGTCACTGGGCATTGTAGGTGCTTTGAGCACCAAAACAGCTGAGGCTGTCCCTGGTAAACGTTTTTATTTTTTGGAACTGTTAAAAGTGGTATGCATCTCCCATTATGAGCACCATTTCTTCTGATAAGGAAGTATTGAGCTTTGCCTCTAAGGTAAAGCCAAATGCTTACTGTCACCGAAAGCAGAAGTCTCTGTTAAAAGGTTAAAAAAAGTATGTAAAAACCAACACAGTGAATGCTAAAATGTTAGCATAGACCACCTGAGCCAGTGATCTGCTGTGGATACAAGGATGATGATGATGATGTCTGTGTTTTCATCATTTAATTGTTATCAAGTAATTTCTGCCACCTCGTGTCTTTACTTATGTCTTTGAATGTCTGTCATGAAGATGCTGTGTGTTTCTGATATCCTTAAGTTGGTATCAAGCCCCGTGCATGAATTTAAGTGTGCGTGTATGCCTGTGACAGTGTGTGCACATGTATCATCTTGTGTGTGTCTGACAAGTAAGTGTGTGTGTGCGCGTGTGTCATTTCCTGTAGGTGTGTGTTTATGTGTAGGCATTGAGGCGTTCTTTGGAGCGTGTAGAGTGGATGTCATGTAGCTCCTGCTCTTCCTTCGACTTGATGTCCTCATACTTCTGCATTCGGCTGGCATCCTTCAGATAGCCCCAGTTGGCAGCTAGAGCCATCAGGAAATGGACCTGAAGTGGGAGAAGACAAGTCAGGGTTCATTTAAGTAGATATGGAGCATACCAACAACCAAACTACTTGTTCATTTTGATTCCACCTGTAAATAACAGTAAAATGTAAAATAATAATAATAATAAAAAGAACAAAAATCAAAATTAGTACACCTACTTTGTATGCTGTCTTTTTAGAACTATGTGTCCACTTTTTTTACTATTCAAGCTCACCCACGAAATGAAGGTCATACAAATCAGGACCAATTAGTACCCCAGGCCCATAGCCCCTCAGACAATGAGGACAATATCTCTCACCATAGCTATCACAGCAGCTCCGGCTCCTGCCAGTGCACACACGAACAGATGGAAGGTCAAGTCCAGCTGTAAACACAAAACACAATTTCTTAAGTTTGTTGTCTGTTGTTTTGATATGGGTTACAGATCTTTACACTTGCATCTCCCTTGCAAAGAACAGTAGCCATGTTCCTCACTCCTTCCCTCCATGTTTCATCTTACCTCATTGGATTCACACATCTTGAAGAACTTCTCAGATCCTGTACACACCTTCCTCTCCTCAGAGATGGTCACGGCTCCTGACAATCCAAAACATTAACACACAAAAACTCTTCATTACTCTTGCAGCTTACATCACCTATCCATGCATCCAAGTTGGCTGATGAATAAACTGAGGAACATCTGGGTATAATTTGCATGTATTCAATTAAACCTGACATGAATGCTACGCTGGTAATGTCCCTGTCCACTGCCCAGTGGCCATAGTGTGCCACCGTGTGTGAGAATGACCTCAAAATAATCACAGTGATGAATCCAAATCTTTATGAACCAGCAGTTCTTTAGAGTGAAATATTGCAATTATTCCACATGAGAAATATTCAGTAGAAGTAGTAGCAAAAACTGGCAAACTCTCTAACAGGAGGTCCATCAACAGTTTTGACGGTATGGCATAATGAATTCGATATTTGCTACAGTATGTACTAATGGCAGACACAAAACTTAATTTCATAGTTTAATATGATGTCATAAATATTGAATCAACATAAACATAACCATGAACCACAGTGCTCTAAACTGTAAAGTCTGAGTGCTTCAAAGTCTCTACTGTACCATTGATTAATATAATGAAATATTGATCTCATTCATTATTGCATTGGTGGATGCTTATTTATCTGTTTTTATTTAATATCCTGTCTAAATAGCTGTGAGCCCAGTCTTGTACTTTCACACACACTGTACTGAAGCATAAATTAAAATATAACTTGGCATTCCTTATATTTTCTCTATGTCTATACTCCTTGTAATATTGGACTAAATAGTTTAGGACAGCAAACCAAATAATGGTTTAGGACACCCTGGATCGCCAGTCGATGATCAACTTTGTAGTTGTATCAGTGGATCTGTGGCCATATGTTCTGGAAAGTCGAGTGAAGAGAGGAGTGGAGCTGTCAACTGTTCACCACCTGGTGGTAAGTTGGATCAAGTCGTGGGGGAGGATGCCAGATAGATTCGGCAGACCTAAACATAGAGTGAGGGTGTGCTCGGAACATCTAGGACCCTGTCACAGGATGTCAGGATGGTCTTCAACTTCTACTTCCTGCAGAGTTTGTACTGCATCACACTGGTGGCAGGGGAAATGGACTGCAGGCCACATTCCGCAGTGCCACTGCCTACCCGACTGTTCAGAGCAGTTGCAAGGTTGCTGGAGATGGCAACCACCATACCCAGTGGTGGACAGCATAGGTGAGGGTTGCAGACAAGCTGAAGAAGTAATGCTACAGGGCATAGCTGGCTTGTGGGATTTCAGAGGCAGCTGACAGGTACTGGCAAGCCAAGCAATATGCAGCTTTGGTTGTTGCAGAGGCAAAAATTCAGATGCAGGAAGTATTCAGTGAGGCCATGGAGCAGGATTTTGAGACAGCCCCAAAGAAATTCTAGTAGATTTTTTTGGCAAATTGGAAGAAGAAAGCAGCGCCTCGTCCACACTTCTATTCCATCAACATGTATTCTGTTGAGGAAGCAGAGCCACTGGCCTCAGAGGTGGGCCACCTCAACTCAAGAGCAGAAATTGCTGAGGCAGTTTCCCTGGGAAGGTCTATGCCAGGGTGCAAGAGTAGAGAGTCCATCTTTTAGTTGAACTTCGGATTCAAGACAAACAATGAGGTTTTCGTCCTGGGATTGGATCACTGGACTAGTTCTACACCCTTGCAAGGGTGATGGAGAAGGAATGGGAGTTTGCCCAACCAGTGCTTTATGGATCTGGAAAAGGCTTATGACCATGTCCCTTGTAGTATCCTGTGGGGGTGCTCCTGGAGTATGGTGTAGATGGCCCATTGCTACAGGCACATTCAGTCTCTGTATTGTCAGAGTCATTGGTTCTGTTTGAAAATTTTTATTGACAGAATTTCCAGACACAGCCAAGTTGAGGAGGGTGTCAGTCTTGGTGGCCTTAGAATCCTATCTCTGCTTTTTGCAGATACTGCAGGTACTACTGGCTTAGTTGAACAGTGACCTTCAGCTCTCGCTGGGACATTTGCAGTCAAGTGTAAAGCGATGAGGATGAGGATCAGCACCTCTAAATTTGAGGCCATGGTTCAACAAGTGGATTGCCCGCTCTGGGTCAGGGAGGACTTGCTGCCCCAAGTGGAGGAGTTCAATCTCAGGATCTTAGTCACAAGTGAGGGGAAAGTGGATCGGGAGATTGACAGACAGATTAAAGCAGTGTCAGTAGTTATGTGGACACTATACTGGTCCAGGCAGCAAAAGAAGAACTTATTCATCACTGGAGGAGGAGGTGAAGAGAGGGCTAAGCAGGAAAGAGAAGCTCTCAATTAACCAGTCAATCTAAGTTTCACCCCTCACCTGTGGCCATGAGCTGTGAGCAGTGAATGAAGGAATAAGATGGCAAATATAAGATGACCAAATGAGTTTTCTACGTTGGGTGGCTTGGCCCAGCCTTAGGGATTAGGTAAGGAGCTCACAAAACTGGGAGGAGCTCAAAGGAGAGCCACTGCTCCTCTGCCTTGATAGGAACCAGCTGAGGTGGTTCAGGCATCTGGTCAAAATGCGATGGCTTCGGAATTTGCTGGGGAGAGGGGGGTCTGGGCATGCCTGAAGATGATGACAGTTTGGTTGAGGCACATAAAGGAGGACCATTACATAAGACTGGGCCTCTGTGCAAATAATATAAAGAAAAATATCTGGAAAAACAAATAAATCGATATGGCAGGTTGATATGACACAGTTCAGCTATTTCAGTTACATTACACATTACAACTGTACATACCAAACTGACGCAGGTCCAGGCAGAGGTTGGCTCCCTCCACCAAACTGGTGTTCTGACACATGGACCAAACGTTGAAGTACATAAAGACCGGCAGGCTGGTGAATGCTGTCACTCCAAGCCACACCAGGAAGAACAGATAGGCAAGGAACATCAGCTGCAAACACAGACACAGGACATGGATGGCAGAGTTGATGTGTTTAGCATCAATAATGTGTTATAGTCTTATAGTCTGTTGTAATGTCTCATAATGTTAGCACCAGATGAATGTGCTGAAATCATATTTTATCTGCTCTGGCAATTTACACAGAAACGTGTTCACTTATAGCTGCTGTATCATAACAACCAGTGTGTGTCATCACTGCATGCTATACTGTGGCTGTATTCAAAAGTGTCTATTACATATTGTAGAAATTAGCAATGAGGTTATGACAACTTAACTGGTTTAGTGCTTTATTAACAACAGAACACAGCCTACTGTAAATGCACCAAATGCCCAAACCAACCAACCATGCACCAAAACTGTTTTAATGTGTGTTCTCTGAAATACCATCTCTCTCAGCTCCTGCTTGTTGCCTGACTTACACAGTCTAAAACTAACAGGATCAATAACAAAACACCCCCTCAACTCTGCTGATCACAGGTACACAATGTCTCTCAGGAACACTGTCATAGGTAGCTCAGATGACTGACAGGTTTCTCAGCACATAACATGTTTACCGATGTCCTGGAGATGTGGGTAATTAGCAATAAGCAGTCCTTTTTACATTTGCTTCTATTGTTGAACTCGTATTTCTCAACACAGTGACTTCATAACATAACATTAACATGGAACACTAACATGTTAACCAGTCAGTAACACTACATCCCCAATTTGCTGTCCAGCTTTGGGTAACTGTCCCGCTTCCTGTGAGGGTTTAACAACCGGACCAACTTCCCGACTTTGAAATGTTGTCCTTCCGCAAGTACACTGTAATCACTTTTCTGTCTTGCTTCTTCACATTGTAGCTGACCCCTGGTTGTGAAACTGGGATGAATTTATTTTATTATTCAAAGCAAAATTAAAGAATAACATAGCCAACACTACTGAAAATGCAGTCTAATCACCAATCCAGGTCCTCTGAGCTCTCAGTCAGGGTTGAGTCAGCTACTAAGACTGCTGATGCACAGCTAACTGCTAACTATTGTTCAGCTGGCAGCTAGTGGTTACTGTCTCAACAAGCTATCTGTCCAGCAGTAAGTCCCTAAATCACAGAATGTCGAGGCAAAGCAGCCTGATGACATTCGTTTCTCAATAAAATATGCAAATGTACCAAATTCAGTGACTGTGAGATACAGTGGGTGAGACAGACTGGACTGATGCTCCCTGGGGATTTTTTTCAAACTCAGTACGACATCCTTTTTTAGCACACTGCAGATTTTGTTTTGATTTGCATACGACTTACTACTATGCCATATATAGTTATGGTCTACATCTGTTGATACCACATCCTAAAAATCAAAAAATAACGAGAGTAGTCACAGGCTAGACATATTACTAATAGAGTGCAGTCATAAAGCACAGTCATTATCTAATCCCATTAATGAAAATTAATAAATTAATGTTAATCTTTACCTTCAGTGTTAAAATTAAGTGTACACATAAACTGCACAGGGCCGCTATTCCCAACATGTTGGTTTGTCTCTAGGTATTCCATGCATAAACATGAATAAATATACAAAAAAAATAATAATACAGTATAAATCGAAATACATTCAGCAATAGCAAGTGCAACATTGCTCTGCATTGCTCTTGTTTGCCTGTTTTCTTAAGAATTTCTTAAGAATGTCTCAATATCAATTTTTTTTAAAAAAAAGCTAATTAAACTAATTTCGTTGTTGTGTATGGAAAAATATCATAATATCAGTTTAAATCTACTAGTTACAAAGATTTCTCACAAATGCAGTCAGGCAGCGTCCACATGCAGTGATCTTAAACTCTCCGTAGAGATCCCTGATAGCTCCAGTGGTGAAAAAGCCCTCCACCAGCAACAGCACTCCAAAAACAAAGAATCCAGCTGCAAGGCCATAGATGATGTACTTCAGGATGTCAATACTGTCAAGAGAATACACAAATACACATGCGCATGCACGCACACACACACACACACACACACAAAATCAGTGTCAGTGATGAATAAGTATTTGTTTATTTCATGCTAGAGTGCAGACTTAAGTGTTATTAGTAGACTACCATGTATCTTGAGCTAAATTTCCATGTGTAATTGCCATAAACAAGTCAGAGAGTAATATAATAATAATAATAATGAGGGAAAACTTCCATTCATTACCCACTTTCATATTTGTCTGTTTCATATTGGATTTATTTTCATGCGCAACCAAAACAGAATCTTTGTATTGACACTTTATCTATTAAATTCCATTTACAGCACTTGAACGAAATGACAAAAAAAAGTAATTCGCATAACTTTGAGATAATTTCAAATGACTATCATTGGTGAAACTGTTTAGGTTAGTCACCAAACATACTTGGTTAGGTTTAAGAAGAATGGTCAGTTTTAAATGAGAATGTCAGTTAAACAACTGAAGAAACGCACATAAGTTAAGCTACATTCATGTGCAATGTAAGTTATGTATGTTACATGTGTTGACTGAAGTAACTGAAAGATAAAATAAGTCAAGCCACCTGGGTGACCTGTGTTTGACGAATCAAGCCCAACACCATTTGCAGAATTTGAGGCTCCTACTACATCATGTTCTTTGCTCCAGTGTTAATTACCCTGGCCAGTAGAGGTAACCACCTAACAATAAGTGTTAATAAGGGTCGTAATAAGCTGCTTGCACAGATGATGGCATGTTTTTGGTAAGAGTCTGGAAACATGTTGGATGAAGTGCAATTTGGTGTATTTTGAAGATTGTGCTTGTTCTTGTAAACAATCCTCTGGAATGGTCCTTAACCTTTCCTTAGAAATGTAGGAAAAACTGTTTCTCACATGGTGAACACATCCAGTGTTTCTCCCGGGGCTCTGATGACTTCAAAGTAGTTCTGGAGAATAGTGACGGTGCCGCTCAAAGCCTCATGGCCACACCCGCAGAACAAGGCCACACCCATGTAGAGGAGAATAGTGGCAATGAGAGAGGCCCAAGGCAGACTGCCCACACATCGCTCACAGCACTCCTTACAGCCTAGACATACAAAAAAAGACAGAAACTGTAGTGTTTACAATAACTTTAACATGTCTAGCAAGATGATAACGCCAGCTGGCACAATATTTATATGTCTTATTCAGATGTTTCAGAAGGCTGATGATGAACAGCAAGTATTCACACAGTTGTGATATGAGGGACATGGTACAGGAACATGGTAGGAACAGATGAGAGAATTGACTCCAGGAAGATCCAGGAAGATTTTGAACAATGTGGTAGTTTCCATCTTACAGTGAGATCAGTACAGCGATACATTCGGAATGCAGCTTAGTTTATCGTGAAGAATAAAGCCAGGAGAAATAGCTAGCCTTGCTCATTTCCAAGGGAAAGTATCCTTCCTACAGCTCCCTAAGGAGAGAACTGTACTGTCATCAAAGCAGGGTATAGTTCTTTTTGATAACTTGATACCATATTATGGGAATTACCAACAGAGACACAGAATTTTTTGAAATACATTTTCAAAGCTGTGAGCACCACAGCCAGTTTTATTCAGTTCCACTGTATTATGGTCGAGGCAGAATGCTAATAGCTGATCGTGCGAAACCGAAAAACTTTCTGTTTAGCTGGATAGTGTTATAGCTAAGGTGAAAATATGTTTGTCATTTACGTAGCCTTACCCTAAAATTTGTGAAGTGCACTACATAAGAGGAGTTTTGTTTTAACACATCTCATAACATTCATAATACAACCAAGGAGAATAGAAAAATATTCTCAGTTTTAAATATATTAAAAGTAGCCCTCCAATGAGAGTCTGGTGGCTAAGCCTTCACATATGGGGCCCAGCTGGGCACAGCCCAAAGTAGGGTTGTGGGACCATCCAACAGTGGGCCCACCACCCACAGGAGGAGTCATAGAGTGCTACGTGGATCGGGCAGCAAACAAAGGTGGGGGCCTCCAATCCCTGGTTGCTGTAACTGGCATTTGCAACACTGATTGTCACTTTTTGTGGTGGGGAAGGAGCTCGAACCAATGTTCTCCCTGGTCCCCCTGGCCCCTGGTGAGAGGCGGAGTGTGGGTGTGGAATTACCAACAGTTCTCCAGCTCTCTGCCTGTGTGTTGGCATTTACCCGAATGAACAAGAGAGTTGCTTCCCTGTGCTTCCGCTAGGGGAATGGGTCTTGACTGTTGTTTGTGCTTATGCACCAAACAGCAGTTCGGGGTACCCACCCTTTTTGGAGTCTTTGGAAAGGTGGACTTACCGGGGTTCTGAGGATCCCACTGTTCTACTGTGGGACTTCAGCACCTGCAATGTGAAACTAAGCAGTGTTCAGTTGATGGACAGCAGTGCTAGCCACATTTCAGGCTGCCACAGTTCTCAGCCAGATAAGGTGGAATGCCCGCTCCAGGTTGGCAAAGAGTACCTGCCCTAAGTGAAGGAGTTCAAGTATCTTCTTGTTCAGGAGTCAGGGGAAAATGGAGAGAGAGCTTGACAGGTGGATCAGGGTG
This sequence comes from Datnioides undecimradiatus, assembly GCA_008933995.1. NCBI lineage: Eukaryota > Metazoa > Chordata > Actinopteri > Lobotiformes > Datnioididae > Datnioides > Datnioides undecimradiatus. Next base: position 1,411,935 of record WARS01000016.1, read on the forward strand.
GTGTCAACAGTGACGCAGACACAATACCCGTCCACTGAGAATAAGATCTCTATAATAAGCTCTCAAATTACTGGTCAATCCATGTTTCAACCCTTACCTATGGTCATGAGCTGTGAGAACTGACCAAAAGAACAAGACTGCAAACAGGCTGAGAGATTACATCTCTGCTGGCAGGGGAATGCCTCGATATCCTCTCAGAGGAGGTGGTAGAAGTGGCCGGAGAGAGTGAGAGTGTCTGGGCTTCCCTGCTTAGAATGCAGCCCCCACAGCACAGGCACAGATTAGTGGATGACAGACAGACGAACGAACAGACAGATATATTAATTATCTGATGGGTCATATTTTATATTAGCAGAGGATGTATCGATTAGCATCTTAAGCTTTCTTTTACATTATTAAATCTATTAATTCTAAACAGACAACAAACAGGCTATACAAAGCTGGTGGGTGTGTGGAAATAAATGAAAATGGATCATTTTTTATTGAGTTGCAAATATTTTGAAATACATTTCTGGATTTATCACTGCCTTAAGAACCCCCCCCCCAACAACATGGTTGTCAGTATTAATAGAAATGTTCTCTATTAAAACCAATCAACTGTGGTGTTTATAGGGCATGTAACATTATACCATCTTAACAGGATCAGGTGCATGGACTAAAGGTCATGTACCATAACACCTTAACATTGCATCTCCCGTCAACTTGAAGATGCATGTAGACATTTTGAATTACAAATAATTACAATTAAGTCGACTGTTGTATTATGCCATTAGTAAACTGAATTGTCTTGCAGACAGACAGGTGTTTGTCTGCAATATAATGAATACAGATGCCTTCTCACAGGTGCACTGCATGGTTTAATTAAGCAATTAAGATCCAATCATACTCAATAGTTGTCACCTTATTCCTATAATGAAACACTTCTATCCTGATGGGAGTGCTTTTTTTCTAAGCTGCCAACTTACACACAGGGGTTGCTTCATGGTTTGGTGTGTATGATCTTGATATGAATTATATGCTGTAGCCTTCACAATCAGATATGAACCTAACTGAACACCTACAGGACATTTTGGACCAACAGCTCTCTCTTCCAACAACATTAAAACACCAAAGGAGGGAGTGCCTCTCAGAATACTGACGTTAAATCAAGAATAGCACATAGTGAGGGCAGGGTCAGGGTTATTGGGTCCAATGAAATGGCGACCCTTACGTTTGACTGGTAAAATCACCGTGTATGTGTTTTAAGCTGCAGTTCCTCTAACAGCTTCTCGATGCTGCCTCCAAAAATGTGGTAATTACATTGAAATCTATTTTAAAAAAAATACCCAAGAAAAAAAAATCACACACACACATTGCTTCTCTCCTTCACCTCACTGTCACACAACAAGGGGTTTGTGCATGTGTGTGTGTGTGTGTGTGAGTCATCATGCTGCTCAGGTTTAATTGACCAGTCTTGTTGCCATGCCAACAGGGGTGTGGTAGGAGCCTGCTGACCCACTTTGCCTGTAGCGTAGTCATGGCAACAGCACGGCTCTGCAAGCGTTACAGTCACACTGATGCACATTTTCACACACAGTGATGAGCACACACACGTAACGAAAACACTCGCACAGTATCCATTTGCACAGACACAAAGTCTGTTCTTCCTTTCATTGTTCTGTGGGGAAAATGCAATTCCTGTGTGTTTCTGGACAAATCAGCACTGCTAAAGGGGGAACAAAGACGCTGCTATAACCAGTAATTTACCATCAGACATTAGACATACCATTCTCTACACACACATTAGTGTAGAGTTAATTCATGTCCATTTTGACCTCACTTTTACAAAACAAGAATAATATTCAGGCCACATTAATGCAACAACTCGGAGGCATATGGGCACAGAGAGGTAGCAAGGGAGTAATAGTGTGGTATAAATGTGTTATGAGCATGTGCGAAAGTCTTTCTGAGACAATATTCTATGCAGCGCGTTTGTGTTTTGCACGTATTTTCATATCTGTAAATATCTGTATGTATATGACTGTGCAGTTGTGTTTCCGTTGGTGTGTGTTTGCAAGCGCTTGTGGGAGTGCGTGCCCTGAATTTCCGCCATGTTATAATCCTCGTCATATTTCCATATTTGGGCTTTAAACACAGGAAGACCCAGTGACCTGGTAAAAACTGGGACAGGCTAAACACAAACAGATACATAGGACATTTATATATGTGTGGGTGTTTTCTTTGTTTAAGAACAGGTGCATATTTCCAGACATAATATGAAAACAAGCATCCTATTGCTGTCTGATTGTCAAAATTACTGTATGTACACAGTTACTGTAATATGTTTGATATTAAGTTAAAGCATTTTGCACTATATTTATAGCAATGGCTGCTTCATAGTGCAGGACTACTTTAAAGATTTTTCTATTTATTTATCTTTAAATATTTCATTCAACCCTTTTCTCATATTATGTGTTTTTTGATGGGGTCTAAAATACTTTTTACCTTTGAATTCTTCCTGGAATTGAAAAACAAGTATTGTTCTTACTGTATAATTGAAGCTTCTCATTTTCCAGTTCCTATTTTCTCATATTCTTTAATGCCAATAGATGTTGTATTCCTGGCAATGTCTGATATGTTGATATATGATACTTTTAAAAATATTTAAAATAAAAATGAAAGAGATATCTTTTCATATAAAACAAAGGTTTAGCGTGATCATAATTAAACAAATAATAATTATAGAATAGAAAAGCAGAAAAGCTTTTGGACAAATTGATTATCTTTCAGTTTTCAATTTTTAAATAAGACCTTTACTGGCAAATATTCAGTAAAATAAGACTTAAGGAAAAAAAATCTATTTAGCTGCATTTATAGGATCAAATCTCACCAAATCATTGAGATGAAAATGTTGGTTATGATCATTATGTATCATCTCACCGTGGCTGACACACCTTAAAAAGTAACACACAGCTCTCAAACTGAAACAGAGCTACATTGAATCTTAGTGTTCATTTGCTCATAATTTGGATTCACAAACATCATATCTGTATGTGCAATCACTGGGGTCTGAATCACTGTGGATAAGTGAGGTCACCAATAGACACACACTTTCAGAGAGAGAAACACAGTGGCCTGAAGAGGCACTCAGAGGTTTAAGTCTTGCTCTAAAAGAAAATGACAAGTTCAGCCTCACCGCACCACCAATTTTAGAGTGAGATGCAGTTCATCGTGCTGGACTATACTTCAGAACAATATGAATATACATGTGCACACTGAAAAATGTCAAACTTCATCAGCGCGCACACACAGTTAACGGTGGCCTCTCTTGGCATTGCCTTCTGAAATGATTCTTCTAGCTGCCAATCAGATTGTCTGTTAATCCACAAATCTCCCCTGCTTCTCCATTTCTCGGTACTTTGTTTAAAAGTCCTGCTCCTGTTGTGACTTTGATATGCCAAGAATGTCGGATTTTCAGTCTATTAAACAACTTCAAATAAAACCAAATAAAACCAAGGCCCAATTCTAATTAGTCATAAAAGTGCAGACTTTTATATTTTATTGTTGTAATTATTGTGTAAACATATAAAGAGTTATGGTAATCATGAGAAAGAGGACACAGTGCAGCAATAAAAGAGGCAGGAGGAGAGGAAAGCCCTAGTGAAACCAATCACATTTCAGTGATGGATGCTTTTCACACAGATAATACCCAGGATGGCTGTAAACCGGAGAAATTATAATTAATAAAATACGCATATACTCAGTAAAACTGGTTTCAGCTTGAGAAGCCAGAAAAGAAAGGTGTGTATTTCTTCTGTTTCAACCTAGGCCTGACAATACACAGTGATCGCAACCAGCATGTTCATTCCAACGATTTTGGTGCAATTTCATCATCTGCTCGTGTTTAGCTGCCAAAATTATATCCAGTAACACATTGAAAATAAACCAGGGCTAAATTTGGGAGGCATTAAAACAATCTAGATATTTTTCCACCTTACTCTATTAAAGTGGTTAACTGCAAAGTATCAGAGTAGTTCAACAACTGCATCGAAATGATCTTTAAAGCCAAACGCTTTAATTCTTTTGGGTTCCTCATGAATAAAACTTCTCGGACTATGGATTACGATGCGTTTAATGCTGACAGTTATAGTCCAATAAGCATTTATTTAAAAACAGTCCTGTTTACTCACTGAATGTATGTAATATAGGTATAGGTATGTGATAATATGCATTTCACATCTTTCAAATGCTGCTGTCTAGGTTGCATGCACATGTACATGTTGTGACTGATGACAATCAGTTAGTGGGTTCCTATATCGCAAAGGTTGCTGTTGAGTCAGCCAACTCTCAAATACTGATGTATGAGTGTCCATGAATGCCTCATCAAGAAGTTACCTAGAGGGACTGACAAAATGAAAAACGAGCAATATGAGATGAATAAAAAACAGAATGGTGAAAAGAAATGGAACGTGTACAGTATTTGTTGAACTCGGATTGTTGCATTTCTTTATTTTAGATTTTTTTTAAATGGGCAACTGGAACCACTCCCTGCCTCAGCTTAACGGCACTGAACAGACTGTAGTAATGATGTCATCCTCAGACAAATGTTGGAGCTGCTCCATAGTCAGTGAAAACTGGAAACACTACCAAGACTCTATGAGAGCAGCCTCAGTGACTTATAGTATTATGGGATGACTTTCTGATTCATAGCTGTAGCCCACATTCAAATGCAAGTCGAGATCACCGTATATAGCGGACTCATACGCTGACATAGCACGGCCACAAATTCGTCAAAGCGTGCCTCTGAACTGCACCATGGTGTTTTCAGGATAATGTGGTGGTGGTGACAAACTGTGTCGCCAAGAACAGGAGAACCAGTGGGTAGGAGGTAGGCAAAAAGTACCGGTGGGCAAACAAAGCCTTTGGAGCAGGCGGGGTCAAAACTCCAGGGACACAAAGAGCATTTATCCAAAAAATATATGAGATGCAAGGCTGAGATGCTAAACAAACGGTACGCAGGTGAACTAGAAGCTGATGGAGATTATGACACATTATATACACCTAAGTAAGGTGCATGGCAAACAGCGACACAGGTGAGAGAACACACGAATACAGACAGTGAAGTCAACTGAGAAGAGACAAAACCATGACAGTAGATTCTTCTGCACACTGATGAAAAGAAGGCGTTTGGGAATAAAACAGCGTACCATACACAGCAACAGCTCCCTGATAATATTTGGTCCTTAAGCAGTTTGAGAGAGAGAGAGAGTCATACCAGCTTTATAATTAAAAGGTTCATCCCTTTGGGGATGATGAACTTACTGATTAAATAGCATAGATTGTAAGATTTTGAGATATTTTATGGTTCAAGATAACATTCTGACTTGATGGTACTAAAGAAATGCTAATTGAGCATTTGAAATGGAAAAGCTTCCTTCTTTGGGAAGCAGTATTCCAAGTACATTTCACAGCAGTCATTACATTTTGATAAATCTTGTGCTCCAGTGAAAATGATTACATTTGATTGATATTAATCCAGGAAAAAAACCTGCCATCTGCCCAGAAACTGGTGATGTCTGGATCGCAGAACTGATCGGACAAACGAACCACGAGAAGACTTGTGATTTATTGTGATCGGGGTCAGAGTTAACCTCTTCAGCCCCAGCTCGGTGGACCTTTGCTACGATAGTTTTCATTTTGGTCTCAAATAGCTCCAATGGAAGATAATGAAATCATGACAGAGAGGAACCTCCTCTGCTTCTCATCCTCTCCAGTATCTGTCCCTCCTGTCTTCACTCTCACCCACAGTGGGCCTGCTAAGTCAATTTGTATTGATTTATTCCTCTCTCCATTAAGTTCCTATCCATTAGTGCTCAGAGTAATAAAATGGATATGAGGTAAACCCACATGGTCCAGTTTCAGCAGTATGACTCCTAACAGTTTTCCCATTGACTTATTTAGATTAGAGTTTGAAATTAATTAGAGATTAATTTCTCAAATTGTCCTGGTAAAACAATTATTGCCTTCTCTTCTGATTTAAGAGGTGACCAAATAATGTTTCTCCAAACAAACCAACAATTTCACTTTATACTTCATTGTTATTGTCAAAAAATCATGCCAAATGCTTCGTTTTCTCCGAAAATGATTTAGTTTTCTGATTCAGAGACATTAAACAGTTATTTAGATTTGTTCAGTCTTTTGCCTGTGCGTTAGAACTTCTGCATTTTCTTAGCAAAACACCCAGGAACAAGCAGGTGTTTCCTGGGAAAAATCCCTGAATACACACAAAGTAATGTGTTTCATGTCTCCTATTTGACTGAACTAAATTTAGCAATAATTGGACAGGTAACATGGGCAAAGATGTGTGCATTGTTTGGACAAGAGCAGAGACAGTCAAAGCTGACAGAAAACTCAGGAACAAGACATCAAATAAATGCAGAACACAGACTACAGCAGGCCTCTGTGTCTCATTCCTCTCTTAGAGTTACTGTGGAATCTTAAGTGAGTCCAGGATGATGTACTTCCATGGGCACATATTCAAACCCTCACTGTGTCCAGGGTCTGGTCCATTCTGTTTCTTTGGATGAGGCCGCCGTAAGCGCAGGAACTTACATCCATTTCCAAGATCCATTTATTCCAGACACTGTCTTGGTGATTTTAGTGAGAAAGGACATGACTCACATAGTGAAGACAGTTCCAGAAGACCTGTGAGATACCTTTCAGATCTACATGATTTACACGGGTCATCCTAATAACCTCATGTGTATAGGTGGTGCAGATTATTCAGACTCTTTTCTGACTACATATTTCTTTCTTTTTAAAAGCGTTCACACCTACAGCTTATAACTGAGAACTCAACAACCCCCCTTTGGCGGCTTCAAGAGTCAGTTACTGCTTTAGGTACAAGCAGGATACAGTAAATAATGTAGATTTAAAACATTCTTATATAGCACAGTGAAGCTGATGGTTTCCACTGATCATGAAATTCCATCAGTACTTCTACTTTGAGAAGTATAACTCAGTCTAACGCCCCATAAGGGAGTTGAGCATTACTCTTTGAGTCCAGCCTGGAGAGTACCCCACCACCACCAGCCAAGTATCACCCACTGTGTCAGAAAACTTGTTGAACCCTATGTAATTTAAATTACAGGCATTTCTTTTTTGTAAAAATGTGTGTCTAATTTCTCAATACAGAGGTTTGTTTGGAAACCAGTGTGATAATGGAAAAAGACGCAGCAGAGAAAGACCTCAGTTAAGGTCATCAGTCTGCTTTAATGTGAGCCACAGGTAGATACTGGTATTCTGTTTTGGACCTGTTTTATTTAGCCTGTATTTGTTCACCTTTTGTTAATCTGGTGCCATTAAAATATAGAAAATTAGCCATTACTACACGTAAAATTAGCAGTTCCTGGGCTCATAACACAAAGTTACATATAACACACACCCACAATGTCATTTAGAACCCCATGAGATACAATTTAGAGTTTACTATTTTTTATTAGACCATTTGATTTGGTTTTAAAGGCAGTGCTGAGGCTGTAGCTCCTCATGTCATCTGGTAGGATGTTCCACTGAGCTGTGCTTTCACAAGAAAGCAGGCTTCCCAAGTGTGGCTGACGACACAGTGTTTTATGAAGGATATTCCTGGATTCTTCCTCACTGATTGAAAATAAAGTCACATTGTGGAGCAGGGGCCAAATCATTTCAAACTGAATGTAATGTCAGTTTCTCAGAGCTCAGACGACTGTATTTTGTCAGCATTCGACAGTGATGAGCATGCATTGGCTTTGGGGTTTTTTAAGATTTACATCAGGTCTCAAGAAGTTTAAATATTCACTCTTATAGCAGCAGTAAACTGGTTGCATGATACCTCTTTATCACGTGATGACCAACGGGTATGACAAATGGATGTGAATGATAGGACAAGATCTGAACATTTGACATTTAACAGTTTATTATTTATTATTTATATCCTGCACCTTCACATTGAACTAGTTAACGTGATGCTTTTGACAGAATCCAAGCTAAAAGCTAACTCAAAGTAACACTTGGTAAATAACACATGGTAACATGATAACTAAGATTAGGAGCTTAATGAGAAATTGCAACAACAATCATCAATACAAAGTTTAGACCGTAGACTGCAAATGCAACACTCTGCTTGGGATTACTTTTTATTTTAATTGTATTGCATCATTTCACTTATCTGATTAACTAATTCAAAATCTTTCTTTTAATCAGTGACTCTTTAATAAGCCTGGTGATGCAGTTAAATTGTTTATTTTCAATGTTATTCACCAGCATTATCTGTGCCAATCATCTGTTCAGCCAAGTTCAACAAAATCAGCAAAGGAACAGCCGCTCATTCTAAAACGTTAGCGTTATCAGCACAGGAAATTGCTCACAGTTTGAGTTAAGTTAAAACCGTGAATTAAACTGAACTAAACCAGACCACTGACATAAAATCAAACTCACAATGCATCCAAAACAAATCAAATAACAATATCAAATCACTACTGTCACTATGAGGTAATGAGGTAATTTAGCAATTCAGCATGTCCAAAATGACCCAAACATCCATGTTCATCACACACAACTGTCTCTTCATGTCTCCAGCAGCCATTCTGCATCACACACCTTTTCTACTCTGTATCTTAGATTCACATTTTCCTCAGTCTCTCATTCTCACCTGTGGTTGGAATGAAAAATCATGTTTGTTTGACACATCATGCTTCGCTATTCGACACTCTGATTGGCTAAAACAGGTTCTTTCGAGAGAAAATACACGAATCCGCCTATCGCAAAACAGAAGGCCATTCCATAACTGTGTTACCATAGATACAGTGTTAATAAACATTTATGCAATGGTAAATGAAAATAATTGTTTATATTTCAGGAGAAACACCTCCATGGTGGTTTGCACTTCTGAGTCTGTCTGAGCGGCGTTGCTTATGTCTGATTTCAGACTGAAGGTGCAATGAAGAAAATGGACACGCCCATTTTTACCACTGACAACAACAACAATGATATGGGAGGATGTGATGAAAAAATATGGACACCCTAGAAAAAAAAAAAACACATACCGTGAGATCTTACACTGAAATGGAATGTGCACGACTACAGGCAAAAAATGGTCAGCGTAAGAAAAATGATAATAAAGCCTGGGAATGACGGATGGAGCCGCAGAGTGAGATGGAGGTGAGGGGGAGATGAGTCGAAATAAAGGGTTAGGGATGGAGAGGCAGAAAAACACAGGAGGCAGGCACCTGCAGAGGCAGAGACAGACTGATAGACGCAGGAAATCCAGTTTGAAATATACCCTACTGAGTCAGAATAGCTGGAAATATACAGAATGGGAGAAGACTCAAAGAAATATAAAGATGTCTGAGGGAACGGATAGGCAGTGATACAAACAGCAGAAAAAGGGAGACATGCTGAGAGAGGAAGAGTGGAGAGCAAAAGGCGTTCAGACAAGCGTGAAGCATCAACAATGGAGACTAACAAAGGAAATCCCAATGGAGGCATCAATCACTGCTCCACTTATCCCTCCTCCCTCTGATTTTTAGTGTTTATTCCCAGGTTTTGCCCCGTGCTCCCTCCTTCTATCGCACCCTTCTACCCCTTTTCTCCCCCCTGCCACTCCCACCTCCTCCATCCATGCATCTGTCCATCCATCTGTCTGTCCAGCCTCCAAAACACAGACCCTCGAGTGTCTGCCATCTCCTCTCATCCCCAACCCAAACAATCTGCTCATTTATGCATCTATTCATCAAAACGCGACAAAAAAGAGCTGCGTGAATATGGTATGTTCACAAGCAGACATATAGATGGCATGATTGAAATTTACAGCATATTTGTCCAATAATTGATGTGCATTTTGCACAGAAAATAAGCAAATTGAATGTACGGACAAAAATCCCGGCTTTGTTTTTTTCTGCAGGACATGTTTGCTGTCTTCGTTCTCTCTGCCTACAAACACACAAAGGAATCCCATGACACTGAGAGGGCTGGATGAACAGAACAATGGCAGAATGGCACAGCTGATGAAAGATAAAAATTAACGGATTGCTCTTCCATCCTACCTTTCTGGCTTTGCGATTCATCCATGTTTTCCTCCATTGTGGCAGGATACACTCCCTTTGTCTCTATTTAGTATGAAGCTGTTTTAAGTCCCTTGCTAGCTCTCAGCACAATGTGTGTGTATGTGGGCGGCTCTGTGTATGTGAGTGTTTTTTTCCCTCCCGTTTTTCCCTCCCTGCAGATGATGGAGGCTCAGGGTAGTCCTTGTTTCAACACTCCTCTCTCTCTCTCTCTTCCCACTGCCTATGTGGGCTTCTCTAGCATACTATCTTTACATCTATCTTTAGCTTTAGCCCTCTATATACATATTTCTTGAAATAATTTGGGCATCAAAAACAGAAAACCTATATGTAAACAGCTAAATTCAATAATATTTTCTCAATACTGTATAAAGCCATTTTTAGCAGCAATTACATAATAACTATGAAATTTCAAATAGAGTAAGCTGAATATTAAACTACAAGAAACCATTTTAATTCACATGTAAACAAGAAAAATCCAGTTGATGTCATATATGCATGCATACATTTGCTCTGAGTAAACAACTCTGATGAGATTTAAGAATTACAAATACTGACTCTTACAGATAGACTCAACAGAACACCATGAAAACATCGATCACAAGACTTGTCTGAACAAAATACATTAGAAAATACAAAAAATGTGTAAGAGATATGGGATTCCCTAAAATACAGGTATTTCACACAAATGGGTGTGGTTTCACAGGATGCAGCAGTGGATATCTCAGCAATACTGTGACCTAAACCAGTGAGTGAAGAAGGTGTAGTGAAGTTGATCTATCACCTGGAAGATAATAGAAATAAATTGCACTTATTGTAGCATACTTTATACAGAAATGTTTGTAACAGAACAAAAATAAATGATGTGCTTACATGGTGCCTTTTCTTTCGTATTGCTTTATACCGCATTCACACCCATGCATACACTGCTCGTGTATGAATGGAGCTGCTCATCAGAAACAAAACTAACCCTACTAACCTTTTACACTCATTCCAATGAAATACCCATTGCAAGCAATATGGTTCAATATGGTTATATGGTATACTGCTCTGGAGTCCAAATCTGTGGGGGGGCAAGCACAGAAGATATACCTGCAAGACGAACAAATCAGTCTCCTCCATGAAGAAGTGAGGGGACTAGCTGACAGCTATGACATGTTGGCGCGCAGCTGAATAACCTTATGGAGAAAATACAGAGACCTCAGATACTGTGCCTCTCCAATGCTGCAGTCCCAGACATAAAGACTGATAAACACCTATTTGAGAGAGAGAAGATTCAGGCCAGAGCCAGTGCCCATTCCCTACCAGCTCCACCGGCAGGCAATGCTGCTAACTTCAGCAAGCCGCCACAGCAGGTTGCAATCCTTCTTACTCACTTCCCAATGCCATCACTATGCGATAGCATCCTCTGCTTTCCCAGTGCAGCTAGTAATGGCTATTTGGTAGTGCAGGTATCACAAGTACAGGTGGGCTCCTTGATGCATAGCTAACCCAGCTAGCAGATGCTTAACTGGCCCAGCTAGCAACCTCAACCACCTCAACCGCTAACCACTGCCTCATAGCCACCTGCTGTCAGTGGCTCTTGAAGCTGGATACTCCCAGCTCCCTCTGCAGCACTGTCACTATTAGGTTTACCCCGTTAGGCATTACTGTCGCGGTGCCGTGGGCATCATTGCCTGGGACTGATCCTGTCTAGTCTAGCACACTGCTAACTGTCCCCGGCCAGTGGTGGTTAGCTAGCAAGGCTAACTTTCACTGCTAACCACCCCACCTGTCAGCTACCATCCACCAACCAACCCGACTGCCATCCTTGGTCTTGTCACCTCTGCTTCTCTTGACCACTCTCACAGTTCTCCAGCACTTGGCACTTTCCCAGCTTTGTTCCTGTTGCTTGCTGTTGACTGTCTTCTTGAGCCTGACAACCCATCCCTAGGCAGCCAAGCTCAGGGCTAGCGAGTACTGACTTCTGGTCATACCAACACCAGTCTTCACAATGTCACTTATATACTCAATCCCGTAACTCTACAACTTGAACTACTCCAGCCCTCCATCCAGCATTTCAATTATTAAACTAAACAACTTTTTCGTCCACACTATTTCCACTGAAGCTCCTATAGAAAGATAGTTTACTTCTGGTCTAGCCACTCCATTCCATCCATCTGCTCGGTTACTTGTCCCATCACTCCCCCACCAAACGAAGCCTAGCATTCTGTGTGTGCCATATGTCTGACTTTTCTCTTCCTAGTCAACTTCAGCATCCACATCCACATCAACTTCCACACTCGCAGAAAAGGACACACTCTGGACCTGGTCTGTACCTCTGGTGTCACCATTAGCAACCTGACCCACACTAATCTCATTATCTCCAACCACCTTGCTATCACAGTGGACACTGAAACCCCAGCTCCCCCTACCAAGCACACATGCACCATAATATTCCGGAACCACAAGGACATCAACTCCTACTCTCTCTCCTTTATCATGGCCACTTCCATTGCTTCCATGATGCAACAATGCCCCTGTTGTTTCCTTGGCTGTGGTCTGTGTTTACAGATGAATGAAGTGAACACACTACAGAGGTCCCTTCCAAGTGATCTTTCAGGTAGTTTCACTTACAGATTCCACATTCATTATATCCTCATGGGTTATGGGTTTAGGAGAGAGTTAGAGTGACATCGAAACATGATACACTGTCAAAAGCCCTTGATGAGTACTGTTGAAATATGGTACTTAATGGCACCACAAAATGTAATTTATTGAACTCTAGAGACTTTCCCTAATTTCAGTGCTCTTTAGAGGGGATAAGTGAAGTTTGGTGGGTATAGGTGCTTAGGGAAATTTTTAAACATAAGAAAAGCCCCCTTTCATATTTCAGTCTATGGGCCTGGACACTAGATTAAAGTGTGTCAATTGAAATTTGGAATTTTTTCCATTGAAATTTGGATTTCCATAGATTAAAATCTGGAAATAGATTGTATAACCCTAATTTACTTGCCCAACCCTACTTGAGGCCATTAGCTAGGACAACAAAAGGGTGCCGTTGCACTCTGCTGATTAAGGGGTACAAGTAGATATGGGTCACTTGTCATTTGGAGCAATGGGCACTTCTAATTAATATTGCAAGGTCTCACAAGTCCTCTAACAGTGTGATGTAATAAGTATAAATGTGATCTGGTTCTGATTTGTCAGTGGGATTTAGCAGAAAAGTAGGTTCTGTAAATAATGTTTTTTGTGCCACATCCCTGGTGCTTCCCATTTGGACAGCTAAGCTGTGAGCTCCAGGTAAAGGGCTCCTCCTTGAATTGTGACCAGAGTCAGAAACCCAAGGGGTCAAAAATACTGTTCACCGTGGAAAGGACTCCATGGTTAATAAATACCTTGGTATCAGTTGACAAAGAGAAGGTTAATGCATCACTTGTTATCTCCCACAGCAAACCCAAGCTGCATTGCGTGAATGCAGTCTTTCCACTGAGGTCTACATCTTTTGCAGCCACTGCACAGAAAATAGAAGTGATACTCCACAAGGCTGACTGTGTCAGTTCCACGTTCATGTGCACCCAAGTCACTATCAAATTGGTTGATTATAAAAGCAAACTTACTTTGCCTGAGAAGTTTTCAAATTTAGAGATACACACTAAATTTCAATAGTGATATATACTGATTTAAACAGCCATGCTACATAAAGCTGTCATTCACCAACAAAAACTTTTAGAATCAAGTTTATAACTGAGAATAGTGTCAAACTGAATGACTATGAAGGCAAACTTTTGATTTGAGTAAATGTTCAGATTTAGGAAATACAGACTAAATGTGCATCTTGAACCCATAACAATGAAATATACAATAGATAGAATAGAATAGAATTTTTAATTTTTAGCAATGAGATACGCTTCTTTAATGAGCTCTGTTAGATACTGCAGTAACAGCATTACTGTTTACAACAGAGCTACAGTTGTTACTGAATAACAATGTACTCTTTAGAGACGCTGTTCAGAGTCAAGGAGTCAGCTCTGCAAGACACTTCAGCCAGCACAAAGGTATGATTATCTTTTCACCACTGCACTATGTTGCACTGATGTAATGATGCATGGACTCTTTTTTGCAGCTTTACCATTGCATAAAACATTTGGATTTAAAGGAAGCTATTAATTTATTTTCATATAATGACTGACTCTTCTGATGGACCCTGGCACATCCTGGGCAGTGATGCTGGTAATAATTGAAATGCTGATTCTTTTGGCCTCTTCGATTTATGTGACTCAGCCTGTAGTTCAGACTTTTGACCAGCAGGCAGAGACACACGGTAAGGCTTGGAACATGGACGCACTATGGAGACAAGAGAGAGATGGCTGTTTCATGGGCCTTCATTTTTCCTTGTGCTTTTCCTGTTTGCGTCCTCGTGTTTCCTCATATGTTTTTCTGTCTTCTTGGATTTCTTTGCCCATCTCTGCTCTGTGTATCTGCCTGCAAGTGGGTTCATCTCCTGTTGTTTCCCTGTCCATCTTAGTAGTCTTTATTTTTGGTCGAATAGCTCTCCAGGGACGCACCCATCCCAAAGCCATGATGTTGCGTTCCAGGCCGTCCCTCTAAATAAACTGAGCCTTCAGGTGCAGGTCCATTGCATCAGAACCAGAGAATGAACATTTGTAATTAGAATTACACATGTCGCATCATTTCAGTCATTGACTGGCTCCAAAGCCGAAGTCAAAGCCAGGTCCAGGTTCTTTAGGTGGGTAGAAGAATAGAATGGAATAGTACTTTATTAATCCTTTGGCAGGAAATTGTGGTGTTACAGCAGCTATAAATAATACAGTGATAAATAATGAGGGTGAGGGTCTTCACCCTGTAACACACACCATGTCATTTCAGTCACATACAATCACATGCTTATTGATTTGTGTTTGGAACTTACCTCTGATGATACATGATGCTTTGGGGGCTGAATATGGTACATGGTATCAGCAGGGGTGCCTCTGCTTTGATTGCCAGTGGAGATGCTCAGATGGAATAGGAACAGGACATGTTCCCTGCGGCAAACACAAAACAGGTAACAGGTTTGTTTTTGAGGGGTTGACAGCTGTAAATGTTTCACTGTAATAGACATAAACTTATATAGAATACTATCTGGCCTAGAAGAACAGCTTTTAACATGGAGCAGAGCAGCGGAGTACCTGCACTGGTCAGCCAGGTTTGATGGTGAAGCTACCCCAACAATATTTACCCTTATGTCCCCTATTTACCCCTTCAGCTGTGCAGTGCTCCACACAAGCTTCAGGGGTTCTGACGATTCGGCCTAGTGCACAAATGAGAATCAGATTAGAGTCATTTCCGTTAAAGCACCAAATCCACGAACCCTCAGGCAAGCCCGTTACCGCAGCTGCATATGAATCTAAGCGTCCACCGTGTGGCCAGGGCTTGGTTTGATTTATTTACTCATTATTTGTATATTGATTGGTTTTGTTTGAGCTTTTTAATGGTCTCGGCCATATGAATTTTATTTTATTTCATTAATATTCTCCACTCATTTGAATTTGCCTTTAACGTTTATCCACTCATTCGCTTTGTTTGGATGTGTCCGTTCTTCTCCTCCTCATCCCGCTGATCTTTGTGGCCTGTACTGTTTATGCGACCGAGGCTGCAGTTTGAATATTTGACCAGCAGGTGGAGCCACATGGTAAGGCTTGGCAGAGACAGCAGAGCGCTTGCGCAGGCCCAGCCAATCAGATTGTTTTCATGACAGATGCCCTCCTGTGGCCTACCCCGACACTACACCGATGGGAGGCAGTGCAACGCTTACACACCTACGATTTCTCCATATTCTTATGGATGTATTGGATGTATTATTAATTTACTTATCAGTTTATTCACTTATTGTCATGACTGATACTGTGTTGACAGAAACAGCAGAGCACTCGTGCAGGCCCAGCTCATCCTCACCTACTGTGGCATTTCTAATGACAAACATCAGATGAAGCAACTGGATCAGCCAGTGTGCACATGCTGTCACAGAAGAGAGCCGTCACTACCTGCTGCAGTGTTATTGCATACCCAGTTGTAACGCAGCACGTTGTTACGGACTGGGCCGTGCTGCATTTCACTCACTGTATCACTCACACGTTGCATGTCTTGCAGGCAACCCTTTTGTATTGAAGCCAGCTTTTGACCTCAAAGACAAAAACAAAATGTCCAAATATATTATGCATATTGATATGTAATATATCAAAACACCTTCTGCAACTAGTTGCACACAAATTTCAAAATGCCAGTGCCAGCAGTGCAATGACCGCAGAACATCCACACTGGTCTCCGTGGAGCCTCAAAAGTACTCTAAGAAAATGAAGACAACCAGTTTTTCTCAGTTATCTTTTGTTATCTGTCCTGTTTGGTCCAAAACACACACAGACACACCTGCACCTGGTTTATTGAACCTTTCTGAAAATAATTCATTTGAAATCCTTAGCACTGGTGGGTTTGTCCATCCCCTCATAACATACATTTAAGTATCCACAGTGCAGTAACTGGATGTCAAGCCTACCTGGCACCTAAAACGCAAGAGTAATATAAAACCAGCGGTTAGCTAGCATCCCAGCATACAGGGGTCCAGTCATCTCTATATGCTGCATTGTTCTAATGAGGCGTTTAGTAGTTATTTACTGAGCTGACGGTGCTCTGTCAAACGTTATGGTCAGAGGTTTGGATGATCAATCTGTGCACGAACCCATCAACATGGAAAAGTTGTGTGCAGTGAGTATTAACTGGTGAGCTGTATCTGGATATTCAGGGTACTCAGTCAGGAAAACACGTGCACACTGAACCCTTTACAGAGTCAGATCAGTCAGACCACTCTGGAGGTGCATGGGCTCTGTTGCACTGTGATCAAAACCAGGTGTTAATGACATTTGACCAGTTTTGTCACCTTCAGGAAGAAATCCACAACAACTCTGAGCTGTTCATCATCATTGAGGAATAATAAATAGAATGCATACAGGAGCATCACCAATACATCATGTTTGCTGGCACATCCAGCAGCTCTGTATAACTGCTTTAATTTACTTTTTGGGAGGACACTTATTGATACTTGGTGTAAATGGAAAAACCCTGTGATCAGATGTCATGTTTCATCCAGATATAGATCATATGCAACTAGTGGGTGGAAATAGGTTGTTCACATTTCCCCCACTCACAGACTGTGAGACGATACGAAAGACTGAGAAGCACACCCCGAGCACGTGATGCCAGTTGTAGCTGTAAAATAACGACAAAGTCATGTTATGTTGATTTTTCTGATCACAACATATTTTGCTCAGTTTTAATCTGATCCATTCCATTTTCCTCCATCTTCCTTTATTAAAAGCTCATATTTCCATTTATATTATGTCATTCTAAGAAGAAATATGTTTTAAAAAAATATTTCTTTGTCACAGGATGCACCCGTAATCTTTCATAAAGAGAACTGTTGGAATAAAAATGAAAATTCTCCAATTAAAGTGAAAATAAGAACAATGAAATAACATTAAAATATCTGTTTGTAATGATTTATTGGACTGTTTTACAATATATTTATTCATTTTGTGTATATTCTCCTATAAATTTTCTATTGTCTTGTTTCGTTCGTATTCACCTTTATACCTTATATACCTTTAACATAAAGTATTGCCAGTATTTCCAGTAAAAAGCAGTTGTTTCTAATGCACAGCGTATGAGCATAGGGGTATTAATATGACCACAGCAAGGTTTAGTTTACATTACACATGCAGTGCCTACTTAATGGCTGGGCTTAAAGGGGACTCAAGCCAACTGCCCTGAGGTTTCGTAGTTGTTGCAATTTACAGTTACTCCCAGGGACGGCAGCAGTCTCTGCAGCTCCGCAAACATGGCTCCGAATTTTGCAAATCTTGATTTTTACCGGTACATAGTTCAATATGATTTTGCTAGGATGTGCAATATCAGTATGTTGACAAATGACAGGATGAAAAGCGTTTTATTTTCATCCCGTTTTCCTCTTTTCACTCTCAGAGATAGACGGACCAGTAGACGACATTAAAGAAGAGAAACGAGAAGGGGAAGAGGGCTCTTGCATAGAGGTCGATGCGTTTGGCAGCAGCAGGTATGACAGGTTTCGGTGGCGGGGGTTTCTTGTTGGCTTTGTTCTGGGACTTATGGGGGCCCGTCACCTCAACTGGTTTACCGTAACAGTCAAAGTTGGAAAGTTCAAAGTCTCGAGGCAAAGATCCGACGATGCTGAAGTCGTTGGAGCGAAGGTCCGACTTGGAGGTGCAAACTTTCTTGCAACGAGTTTCTACCACCTGGTTAGAGACAGAGACAGAGACAGAGCTCATTACTACTCTCACATCTTCACTCCTGGCATTTTGCTGTATAGAGGGAGAGAGAGTCAAGAGTTCTATTCCTAAGCCATTATTCTTCTTTACTACACATGAATAATTGATTTATGAGGTGAGTGTTACATTGATTAAAATGATTAATGCTACTTTTCCACATCTTTTCCTCTCTTGCTATACTTGTAAGTCATTAGTGTATGACGTGAAAACAAGCTTAGGAAGAAGAACAGACCCTGCCTCTTCCACAGATTTTGCTCTGACACAAGTTAAACATCATTCTTAGTCATGTCATCCTGTGTCTTACAACTGAATATCAAGTACCAACCTCAGATGAATCAAAGTAGCACATAATTCGCTCTCTCTAATGACCTCATCTTCCAAAATACACGCAATGTTCATTATAAGCAACGTGAGCAATGGAGATGCTGGTCTGTTGAGTCCAGCTGTGTTTACCTGCAGAGTGTTGACGTGTATCGGTGTTCCGCCGGTGCCGTTTACTGTGTTGTTGGTTTTATTTGCTGGCTTCTTTCCTTCTTTCTCCTTCAAAGCTTTTTCCTTCGTGGCCATTTTGGCTTTCTCCTCTTCGATCAGTTTGGGGCTGTTTAGTATCACCTGCAGAAACACAGCGAGGAACACAGAGCAGATGTTTTGTACAGTAATGTATACACACTCCCTGTGTTTAAGACTAGTCTTAAGATTTAAGGCTGGCTCAGTTGAGCTGAGCCTTGTACCAGTCCTAATTTATGCTGCTATAGGCCTAGTGTGCTGGGAGACTTCCCATGATGCACTGAGCTCCTCTCGCCTCCTCTCCCTCTCCATCTGCACTCATCCATAACATATAACCTACCTGTGTCATATCACATCAGTGTCAATGGTTTTTTTTATTGGCTTTGCATGGACATGGTGTCTGCAGTTGGTCTCTATGCAGTGTGTATACTCTCATGTGTCCCCTTCATTCCAATGCATTAAGTATTATGCATTGATGCTGGAGACACAGCCTGACCTGCACTTCCTGTTTCCCGCCCAAGTCACCCCAGACCAGCCTGACGGAGATCATTGCTCTACAGAGTGCTCACTCTTCTACTAATGTGCAATTTAGAAATGTTGCAAATTACTTAAAATTGTAATTGTAATTGTAAAGTTGTATGTACTGTATGTGTATGTGTTTGTATGTGTTTGTAACTGACCTGCACCACAGCATATTCCACCAGTGATGAAAACCCAAAGAGTAGACAGGCAATGAGCCAGATGTCGATGGCCTTCACATAGGAAACCTTTGGCAGCTCTGACGCCAGAGACATGCTCTCACTGGACAGAGAGAGCACTGATAAAATTCCTAAACACACACAGATGTGAACACGTTAGTGTCACCGCACACATGAACAATCACTTTAAGATAAATAAGATTTGAAAGAAAAGGGCAAAGACAAAATTCAAAAGACATAAAAGTGGTTGGTCAGTACCAAAGACGCTTTTACTGTAATCATGTCTGCATGCATCACATGTGTGATAAAGGAAAAGGTGTCTGATGAATGTGAATTTATAGAACAATGGGCTAAAAGCACATTATTCCCACTGAGGAAAATCAGTAATACATTGAATATCCACAAGTTTTTTGGAAGGTGTAGCTTTAACAGTTTGTCGTCATACTTAACATAGAGTAAATAACATTCAATTGGCAGACACTGTCGTCCTAAATGACTGAGAGTATGTGCTTCCAACCTTCACGAGAACAACAAGAACACAATCAACACAAAACCTGTGAGTGCATTTCTCCGAAAGTGTGAAAGTACATGTGCTTTGAGGTTTTGCTGTGTTCAAAGGATTTAAACATTAATACAGGAAGTGCTAACGTGGGGTGTCAAGGTGCAGTCTCAGTAAGACTGATCAGTGCTCTTCCAACGCAGGGTGGGGAAGAAGGATCCTGCTCGTGAACGGACGCTTCAGTGAAACGTGCATCTGTCAGGTCATATCACTACAAGCGCTCATTAGTGATTAACGGGACGCTCGTGCACAGTGTGAACACCAGAGATGTGAACTCTTAAGCTGAGGAGACAGTACCATAGCTCCTGTTCCAATCGAACCTTTTTCCCTGATGTGGTGCATCATGGGCAGAGGAGGTAAACATAAATCATTACTTTAGACCACTGGCACCGAAACAGGGGTGCCGTTTGATGGGATGATATGCTGCTGTGGCTGATTCATATTTGGCAGTGTTAGGCATAAAAGTATATGTAAAATATATTCAGTATATACAAAACAATATGGTTGGTTGTCATTTAGTGAAAATACAGGGTGTTAAAAGTGTATTCATGGCACTCACCCAATGGCACCCTTGCAGCTGAAGCATCAGGGTTGATCCAGAATGATAACCAGGACAATACAACAATTAAGAGCGTTGGCGCATAAACTCCCATCATGTAGAAACCAACCTGCCGGCGCAATGTGAAGATCACTTCCACACAGGTGTAGTATCCTGAAGAAAGACAGAGAAGGAGTCCGTTTGGATTCCTCAAAATATCAAGTGATAAAAACATTCCTGGGAAACTGAAGTAATCTCAAAGTATAGAAGACAACCAGAGCTGCATATTCAGTTGAATGGAAAGTTAAGTATATAGATCACCATGTCTGTGATGACCCAGCATGCCGTGATCTAATGTAACTGCTATTTAGCAAAGCTCAATTTATTTAAAATCTGAACACAATCCCAACCTGCTGTGTGGAGAGCATCGCCGTCTTTCTGTGCTCTGTGGATGCTCTATTACCATCACTATCACAATGACTATGACTTTACGTCTCTGCATGGAACTTGTTTGCTCTCTCTCTCTATCTCTCCCACAGAAATACAGTAATAATTATATATGTCTGTACTAATACTGATACTAATCTGCAACATTACAACGGATGGATTCACAAAGTTGGGTGACTGTCCACCATCACATGTGCAACAACGGGCTAAACTGATTGCGACATGTAATAACTGCAATGTATCCCCAACATTGGTTTATGATGCCACAGTGACATGGCCCTGGTTTTGACGTCGATATTACATAAGCTGATATGTAAGACAGACTTTAGGAGAGGCGGTTGGGCCTGGCTCAGGAGTTACGGCAGGTGATCCACTGATCACAGGTCTGGTGATTTAACCCCCAGTACTGTGAGTCTGTATGTTGTTTTAAGAGGAATCCCACTCATTTAGCCTTTAACATTTACTAAATATCAAATTAGTATATTAGAAATATGTTCCGTTAAACGTTCTTATTGCAGACAGTATTTAATTTTATCATGATGGATTACATTAAATTAAATGTACAAGTGTCATATTTTATATTATTTATATGAGTTCAATTAGTAATAGAGTGTTTTATAGTGGTAGTTGTAACTTGGTTATTTAATTCTGTAGTTTTAAATATCTAATTCATCATTACTAACCTGTTCCTTGGTAGTACTTTGTGCAGTTTCCATATTTAATGTCCTCTTGTTTGATGTCGAACTGAGGCAGCGCAATCTCATCCATCTGCACTGGGTCAGACTGCCACATGAACACAAGATCACTGGTGGTATAGCCGACTAAAAATGAAACATAAAAATGAAAATATGTATTTATTATTTACTGTATATTAATAAAAGTACACATTCTTAAAGCTTTTTTTTCACTGCTGCATATCAGTGCAAGACCTTCTGAAAACTTTCAGGCTATGCTTTGCATTAAATATTACATATAAAAGTAAAATATAGGTAATAAATATAAATGATAATATATATGATATAAATAATTTTGTTTGTGTCATGATTCACCTCGTTCCTTTGATGTTATGGCACTGATGACTGGCATTTGCTTGATAAAAAAGACAAGACAAAAAGTGCTAGCAAGCAAATGTAGATGTGACGCATATGGTCCCTGCCTCCACACAACACACTGAGGAGTCAGTGCCACCTGGTGGTAATGTCGCACTTCACCAGCAAGTGTTTGTTACTGTGGCTAAAGAAGTTAGACAGGTAGACACAAACGCCATGCCAAATAATGCTAATGTTACTTTCTGTCAACTCAGTCTGTTAAAATGAAGTTCTTTGCTGACATGTCAAATTTTAAAGATGATAACATGTCTCTGTTGAGTATAAAGACTGGCCAAACACATAAATGAAGTCTGCTGAAAACCAGTGAGGCACACTGACACCATGGTGATACTTTACACTGGCATATGGAATAAAGGCGTCCTTTATCCTTTATGATCTGTCCATGAAATGCTGTAATGGAATTATGGATGAATGGGCTTGATGCACAAAACAGTTGGACATGTCTCCTTTTGTTTTCATTCCTATTTTTTTTAAGGTTCTCACTATATCATTAATACTTATTTTACCAGTATGTTTTAGTTTCAAATATCAAAATGCATTACATTTGACCCAAGCGGTAAGTGGCAGTATGAAAAATAATGAAATATAACTGTATGGTACTCACAGCTCTCCAGCTGCATCTTACACAGCTGCGTGTCCATTGGGAAGAGTGTAAGATCCAGAGGACAAGACAGCGTCACAGACAGCCTGCACACAGAAGCACATGCACACAACCACAAAACACAAAACAGACTCAATAATGATAATATATTGGACTTTTACATATGTCACTTGTTTACTCTGTTCAGTATTCTCATGTTTAGGACCATCAAGCCCTCAGACAGACCCCAAAGATATATCAGAATCAAGTTGCTGCTGCTGCTGTGTATTTATATTCATCAAATCATTCACCATTAAATCTAAATGCTCCCAATATGACACAAAAGATGGCAAATTAAATGATTATAATAATAAGATGACAAATGTGTGTGAGTACCTCATACTAATCAAGACATCCCCGTTCCTGAATATAAAGAGTAGAATGTTGTCCTGCGTGACATCGTGGAAGTTTGCATTTTTCTCATTGGCAAAGAAAAGGTCCGGTTTCCACAAACACTGGAACATGTTGGGGTCGACAGTCAGTGCCTCACTCTTAAAGTCGGTGGGCAGCCGAAGGCGAGGGTCATTCCATCTTTGGCGAAGAAATATGTTCACTCTGTAGTCCTGTGGGGAGACATTAATATTACTATGTTATGCTTTGATCAATGTGAAAAGCGAAATCATCCACCTTTTGAAAATGTATTATTTCACATATGTTTTGTGATATCTAGCAGTAGTTCTGCTCTAGACAGAAATTCAGAGTTTGAAACTAAAGAAAATGACTTTAGTAACATTAAGTGTGTTTGTGGTTTGTGGTGCATGCGTGTTCATGTGTGTGTGTGTGGGTATATGTCACCATAGTGGTCTCCTGGATAGACCCAAAGCTGTTAATAAAGATGTTCACTCTGGACTCAACTGGGATACCTGAAACATACATGCACAGAAGCTTAAGATGACACTAGACCATCCTGGTCTGTTGTCTGATCAGATGCTGATTAACACCTTCAGCTCAAGGACCTTCTGCCTGAATGCTTTGACAGTTCCTTCAGTGGTAGAACTTGACGGTGTCATGATATTTCTCTGTGGTTAGGCTGCAACATTGCTGCACAGCTGCTGCATCAATGCACATTATCCTTCAGCATAATAAAATCCAACCTGCTGTTCTCTCTTCTGCCACTGGAGGCACTCATGATCCACACATATTTCTTAAAGATCCAAGAGAACGTGGTTATCACAGGCATAACAGTTTGTTTTGTTGTGCATAACCAAACTAAAATGTGTTGCTTTGTTTCTTTCACTACCAGTCCACAATTGGTTCACACTGGTGTGCAGTTAGTAGAGCAATGGGATGCTTTCTTACAGTTTGATTGGTTGGGGCGTACTGCCTCTAAACCTCCACAGAGATGTTTAAATTTACAGTCATGTTTTCAGGTCATCTATTCTATGGCACTGCTGAGTGAGATATGCGTCTAATGTCTATGTTATGATCATGAAGTGGTCTCTGTTATTTTTCTGTGTTATGACATTCATTGCATTTTTCTGAATTGGATTCATTACCTTGGTCCTGCTCTATGTACTGTGATACTCTCTGCTCTTTAGCACAGTTTGCCTCATTGACAGCCTTTCTCCAGATTTGACGCTGCCTGCCTCCCATACGATTTGGTATTTGTGTTATTAAATTATTAAACTGTTGCTCCCCTCCTCCATTCCTGGAGAGAGGAAGAGGCAGTTTTCAGCCAGCCTGAGTACCGGCCTGTTAGCCTCCTCCTTGTTCACAGTGGGAACTGTTGGGTGTAATTGATATAGAGAGTTTAGTCTAAGCCTTGTCTATATGTATAAGTACCCACTGTGGGAAAAAAAAGACCAAAGCCACCCACGGCATCACCTGCACCACTCAAAGTGGTCAAAGTCATCAACCAGGAATCAGTGATTAGCTGGAGAAAGATCAAGGAGGACATTCACATCTGACACTGGAGACCATAAACTACACTGCACACGAGTTACTAAAATAGTGAAAGCTGTGTGTGTGTCCGTGTGTATGTCTGTGTGTGTGTGTGCATGTGCATATGTCTGACGTCTCGCTGTGTGTGTGTGCCTGTGTGTGAGGGAGAGAGAGATGAATGACATCTGGCTGTAGCTTGAAGCTTCACAGAGCAAATCAACCACACACATTCCTCATGTTCTATCTGCTCTCATCTTGTTTCCTCTTCTGCCGCACATTTTCTCTTCGTATCTCTCTTTGTCTCATGTCTCCTTTTTAATCTTCCCTCTGACGACAGTGGCTACTGTTGAATATGATTACCTGTTTTTGTTTAATCAACAGGCAGGAGCATTAGCAGTGGTCAAAATGGACACAGGAAAAAAGACACTGCCACGTTAATGACTGTATAGCAAAAGCAGGGGACACAGGATGATGGCAATCAAAGAATGGGACACCTGACCGTGAAGAGGTAGAGCTTTCTTAAAAATGTAGTCCGTAAAAATAAAAAAGGAGTATGATATAATATACTGTACTATATATAATATATCTAAGTTGGAGGATACCCCAGATCTAACCTGGACCTGCTTGAACATTGTGGGAATGTACCCAAATGCGCTGAACCATTTATCACGTGTGCATTCGCAGGCATGGTTTTGCACTTAGAGAATCCAAAATCTAGATCCTCCTGACCAGAAGAGTTTTAATCATTTGAGGAAATAGCTTATATATTTTGATTTTTCACTTTTAAAGAGCTTGTCGTACACCATGTCCCGTTCAAATGCTATTATTGTTAGTTCATAAAATTTTTGTTTGATTACTCGTGTAATTAAATCATAATAAAGTGTGTTTACTGCCGTGATTGTTTAATATATTTAATTAAATATGCCATACATATATATGCCGTTTTCTATAATGCTTGAATAAAAATATCTAACACAGGCACTCAGAGTAAGATAAATGGAGATCTCCATATTTTATAAATTAGTCTATTTTCTATAATGTTCGACTCATGGATGCATATAGGATATAATGATCATGTCAACAAATTCAGCCACAAGTAAAATACATGTAAAATAACTGAAACTTTAAAGACTAAGTTTAATTTATTTTTATTTTGCTGTTTTCCAAGTTAGTTGGGTGCCATAACGTAAAACTTTGAACCCATCCTTTTAATGGAGAGTCCATTCTGATTCTGGATCAGCACACATAAACATACTTGTTGGTCCAGTGTGTCCACGGTCTTTCTAAAAAGTAAATGTTTGTCATCAATTACCTGAATAGTTTGCAGCCTTACCTTGAAAGTTCGGCCTTATTCTTGGGTCATAACTGACCATTAGACGATTCAAGATGTTGGAGGTAGAGTTAGCCGGAACCTGGGCCAAATCCTCTGGAGACAGCTGGCTGTTTAATAAGATATTGATAGACAATAAACAACATCCAAATCTAAAACACAAAATGTTTTTTAGTCCCAAAATGCTAGATGCATTAAATTACTGCAAACAAGGAAAAGTGAAAAGTACAATGTTTTCAGCTGAGGTGATAACAAAGTGCAAAGGGTTTGAAGTTGAAAAGCAGGCCAATGGCAGAACCAAACAAACAGAAACTCTACAGTTTTCATAAATGACAGATTACATGGTGATTTATGTTTCTTGTAACCAAAGCCTATCAGCGACCTATCATAGTTTGCTGCTTTGCTCTTTGTACCCTCGTTGCTAGTGGCACCCCAGCCAACCCCTGCTCCTGGTTCCCTGTGGATGGTCAAGCTGAGTCCTGTTCCCAAGCTGGTGCTGTTCAGCGAACTGTTCCTGGGCTGCAGCAGCCATCAGTTTGTGAGCTTCAGCAGCCCTTGGCAATTCTTGAGCAGCAGCAGCATTAGTCAGTTCCAGAACTGCACCACTCCTCGTTTGTTCCTGTGGCGCAGCCTCCTATTTCCCTCACTCCACCAGTTCAACTGCTGGTCTCAAGTCCTCCTGTCTCCTCCTCAGCTCTCCTGTCATCAGCCCTTGGTCCTGCACTGCAGCTGCTAGTCTCCAGTCTCGTTAGTGTCCTCCAGAACCACAATTCCCCTTAGCCCTGCCTCATTGTCACCTAGTTACCCTCCACCTCCCTCCAGGTGATTGTTTGAACCAACTCGGACACTTCCTGGCCAACTGTCCACTAAAAGGAAAGAAAGTGCACGGCACTCTGTAGAAGGCAACTGGGTAACCAAGCTTTCTGATCCTCCAGTCTCTCCATGCTTAACACACGTTCTTCACCTCTAATCAATCCTTAGATCTTACAGTTTGTGGGGCTGATGTGACTTTCATGGACTACACTCTGGCAAGGCAGCTGTTTCTTGAGCTGCCTCTTCCTCATCCCCTAGTGGCCATCAGCCCGCATGGTGAACTGCTCTGCTGCGTCACCTACTGCGCATGAACGAAAGCAAAGGTAATCAATCTTTCTCAGTCACTGGCCCTAAGTTGTAGAATAGTTGCCCTCTGACAATGAGATATCGCTTTTCTTTAGCCTCCTGACTCATATCACAGTGCCTAACCACACACTGGCTTTTATTTGTTTGTATCTTTTACTGTTAACCACCTTTCAAACGTTGTAGTGGTTATGTAGAGCCATTTGAATGAATGCAGATAAAATTTAAATCATGACAAAATGTCAAGACGTGGTGTATTTACTTACGATGGACAGACGACTTGCTTGCCTTTCTTTCCCTTCTTTGTGGATTTTCCTTCTTTGGCTGTGGTCAGATGCCAACACGAAAGCAGCAACAGCAAGACCACCGGCCTCAATCCAGCAGCCATGGTACCTAAGACGGAGTTAACACATGCTACATGTAGCACAAAAATCAGCTATAACAAACTTAACAATGGTGCAGACTTAGCAAGGTTGGCCTGTGCAGCTGTCTGTTTCAAAAATGAGGCAAACATGCACTGAGGTATCACACTATGAATTTAATAATAATCTTTATTTATGGAGTGCTTTTCAAAACCCATGCTAAAATGCTGCTGTGATGATGCTCTGTTTACCACAGCTACCTAACTCCATACTTGGCACACACTCTGGCACTGGTCAATATCAGCTATAGAAGAGTAACAGCAGGATCCAAGACCATGCAATAAAAAAACTAAATGTGAGGAGATGGAGCTCTGAGCTCCCAAACAATTAAACACAAGGTTCCATAAAGCTCACTTTAAACTTGTGTGTGTTGCATGTGCAGAATCCATATGCAGTTTTGCATACAGGTGATATCTCAGTCCTTCCCCTTAACTCCTGTGGGGAGCAGATATGTCCAAATACCACACCAAAAATGTCAGGTGACATGACATGACAGTGACAGGGGTTGCCGCCTATGGTGAAGGTTGGTGTCAAACAAACACCCAAAAGACAAGCAACTATGTATACACATGCAAGCAAGCATGCATATATGTGTGTGTGAGAGTAAGCATGTTTGTGTGTGGTTAGTACAAGAAAATAAGAGATGAAATGGAAAGTAAATGGAAAGGACGGGCATATTACCTGCAAGCCTTTTCTTTAAAGTTGTATTATTTGTATCCACATTGAAGAGACCAGGATGGTCCAGAAGAATCCTGTTTATCTACCAGGCAACAATGACAATACATGAGTTGACTGCCCTTTGCTGCCACACAAGAGATGCTAATGACTACACATCTCAGAGCTGTTTTGCCAAAATCTACCAAAAATACCTTTTCTAATAAAAAAAATATCCTGGAACATGTTTCTTTCTTTCTTCTCTTTGATAAATCACACCATACTTACTTCCTTACTTTTCATACCAGTGACCAGCCAAAAGAAATGCAGAGCTAACACAAAGGGTTAACTCATAAAAAAATATTTTTTAAAAAGAGAGAGTGGTGAGGCCGTGTTTTAGATATTAAATTCCTAGCAATGAAATCTAGGTACGGGTGATGGTGGAAGAAGGAATGATGTCCATGAGGATCTAATAAGAAGTGAAACTCTGATGAGCATGATGTGATGAATAGGAGGTGAAAGTGACAGAGAAGGAGTAAAGTGGTTATTGCTCCAAAAACAGCTGACAGCGGCAATAAGGAGCATAGATTGACAGCGACAATGTAGCTAGTTGATGCTTAGTTGGGTAAAGAAGGGGA
Organism: Datnioides undecimradiatus; assembly: GCA_008933995.1. Taxonomy (NCBI): domain Eukaryota; kingdom Metazoa; phylum Chordata; class Actinopteri; order Lobotiformes; family Datnioididae; genus Datnioides; species Datnioides undecimradiatus. Next base: position 1,440,892 of record WARS01000016.1, read on the forward strand.
ACAACCATGGTCAGCTGATCAGTGTCAGCTTTTTATATCTAATGTATGAATTGTCATACATGTATCCACAAATCATTTTCTTAGCAGGAGTGATTTTAACAGCATCAGAAAGCTTATGTAACTATGTAATTACACCAATTTGGTCAGCGCCGAATAACTGCACCCCCCTTTAGTTGAACTACTGTGGCTGTCTGATAATTGTCCGATCCTAGATACTGCCTGGATTAAACTAATGACTATCTGATGTGTATGTGTGTGCGTGAGAGAGAGAGAGAGTGCGTGTGTGTAGTTATAATTATAGTTATATATCATATATATAGTTTACTTAAGTAACGTGTGTATTAGCATGTAATTTTGTTGTCTAAAACTAACCATATTGTTTGTTGCCAGAACATACACACGTAGTTTTTGTGCATAAATAGGCTCATACTGTGTAATTCCAATGTTGAGAGCAAGTCATGAAAGTCTATTGTACTACCCCGCATGCTGAAGAATGATGCTAAAAGTATACATAGCATTTAAGGTCACAACAAGGGGTCCTGACCAAGCTACTATGTGTGATGAGACGGAGGAGAGCCTTGCTCTGTTTTGTGTTAGTCGGGCATGAAAAAATGACATTTCCATTGCGTCACATCAAAGACGTGTGAAACATCTGGCCAGAAAATGTACGCACTCGGTTTCTCACACTTCCATATGGCCCTCTCACAATCTAGCTATCTTTTTCTGGTGGGGTGTTGCATGCATTGAATGGTGCTGCTTCATGGTTGTGCTCCCTTGTATACATCTAGATATATAAATACCTAGTATTCATATCACAGTGCAAAACCTTTCATCATCATGGATGTCCTGGTCTGTATCTTCAGTTATCTGCACATGAAAAAACTATTTCTGCAGTGTACATCTTGTGTGATGTCTTGCCTCCTGTACACTAACCCTGGCAAAGGCCAACTGGAGAATATGACTGACACAGTGTGGCAAGCCAAGGGAAATGGCCAAACCAATCTAGCACAGTGGATGGATCCTAATACTCAGGTTAGTAAAGCTGAGTGAGTGTTTCATCCCGTCGAGCTAATGCAGCCCCTGGGGACATGCTGCTTGTCACACCTGCAGACTGTTGGGCATATGTACTTGTCCAGCTTCCAAGCAGAATGATTAGTGAGTTTTAAACAGAGTGGCCAGCAGGCAACATCGCACAGGCTACCACCAATCTTGTTGGGCCTGGATCTTGTTGTTCGCAGCTAAAAGCATGCAATGCATGTTGTGAGAGGTTACTAGCTTATAATCCCATTGACCAATCAACAAAACAACGTAGTATCTGTGTGGAGACATTTAAATATTTTATGTTGCCATCCTTAGCTAGACAGTGTGGCATATACCCCACACTACTGAGTAAGGTTATGCTCTTAGGCTGGATTTTTAGTGATTTGCTTTATTACATTTGACATCCTATAAATTTGACAGCCTTTAAATTTAATTTCTTTTGGAAAAGAGCTCAGAGGTTCTGGTCTCCCTGCTGTGATTAACCTCTTTAGTTTTTGTCTCTGTTGGTCTAGAATATCTTATTTTATAACAGCAATTTAAAGCCAAGAGGAGAGTGTACAGCCCATTAGCCAAGCTTGCAAAATATCATAGTGAGAGAAACTAGCGGGATAGGGAGAGGGAAAGTGGCAGAAGGGACTATAGAGTGTGTGGGTTTGGGGTGGGAGGGGGGAGACTGCGGCGTTAGACTACACTGTCAAGATGCGATGACACAGCTCACTGAAGCCGTTAGGATCCAACACGCACACACAGACGTTGTTCTCTTAACAACTCATGTAAATATATATTCCACACACATAGGCAGAGAACAGTCCCTCTCAAACACATACTCAAGGACAGGACAGCACCAAAACCCAAGGCATATAACATTGTCCTCCAGTCTGAGGAAACAAGATCTATTACTCCCTCCGTTTTACTCTCTTTCTCACTCGCTCACACAGACACGCACACACACACTCTGTGTCCCGCAACTGCAGCTGCAAAAAATGATACAAAACAGAAAGAGACATTGTGTAATTCCTTGCTTCTTACCTCTGGTGCATCTGACCATCAGTTCTGCTGCATTACAGGGATTCAGTGGTTAGTCACTGAGATGTTGTTCTGGCTAGAGACCGACTCTCTCTGTCTCCCCCTCTCTCTCTTTCTCTCTCTCCCTTGCTGTTCTGTCCTGTGTGTGTTCCTTTATCTGCACTGCTCTTGCATCCTATTCAAAGTTCCTCTCTGCCTGCCCTGGGGGAATTAGCACAGTATAGTAATTGACTCATAGTTTCTTAATACAACAGCTGAAATGGCTAATTAAATTGCTGTTGTTTAAAAAAAAAAAATCTAAAAATATTAGTTAAATTTAAATAAATAAATTTACTAAAATAATAAATCAAACAAGACTGCATTATATTTTCCCAACTGGACAGATCACAGGAGAAAAGAAAATGAAGACAAATTAAAATCCTGAAAACTTAACAAACAGAAAATTACAAAAGATGAAAGGCATTTTAAATTATAATAAATGGAAATGATTTCTGATATGTAACTATTCCTTATTTGAGCAGCATACAGGTATAGTTACAACTCCAGTCAAAAAAGTGTGTATCTTTATCTAACACTCTTCAGGAGAACTGGGCAATCTTGTTTATTCTCTTCAAAAACGGTTTGTTTGTATAGTGCCAAAGCATAAGGGAAGTAATCACAGTCATTGTATAAAAAATTTTTTTAATGCATATTGTCTTTATATCTTCATGCAACCACTGCACAATCCATAGGCCATGGACATCAGCAAGACGCTGCATGAGCTTTGTGTCCTAGCAATTCTTTACATCTTGCAGATGTTTTCAGACTCTCACTGCATTCACCCTGGACCTGACAGTGGGGTGTCACTTCTGGACTCTCTAACCCCAAGTTCAATAGTGCCTGATGACCAATTCCCTAAGTTGCAATGACCACTTCGAAGGTATGGTACCCATTTGACATGCGGTGAAGGTGATGGTACTCTCTGGTGGTGGAGAAAGGTGGTGAAAAAGAACCTACATCCAGCAGACATGTTCCACTAGGACAAGCTGCATGATTTCTTCCCATTATGTGGTCCTTCCATTTGAGAAGGGTCCAAAAGTGAAGGGGTTCCTGAATCTTGATCACACATGTCTGTTTCAGTCAATGGACAAGGTGCAGGCATCAAATGTCCTCACCCCTTGGAATCCAAAAAAGAGACTACGTCAGAAAAGCTGCTAGACATGTTAGTGTCACAATGTCAGCTGCATCAGCTCCAGGTTCAGTCAAGATCTTTTATGGGATGAATGTGTGGTAGATAAAAGGAAATAAGGAAGGTAAAAGGAAGTTTATTGTAAGGTTAGCACGCATGAATGGAACTTGGGGAAGAAGCTTGGCAGGGTTCAGACAGAATATGTGAAGGGAATGGGGCATGGGGGTGAACAGATCCAAGCAGGAGTCCAAGGTGAGGAGTACTGGGCTGGTTTGGAGAGCAGGCACCACTGTAGGCAGAAGACAACAGGTTGGAGTGTCCACAGATGTAACACTTTCGATTTGTTTGCATCTATAATCTCCAAAATGTATTTAATACATGAAAAGTAAACAGGATTTAACAGGATAAAAGACAGACAAAGACAGCATAATATCAGATGAACACCACAAATTGTTTTTAAGTTTTACTGCAGAAAAGGCCCTTCGGGGGGTCAGCTGGACTTTTCTACACAGGGCTCTAGTGAGACTTGGATTAAACAGTCAATTCGGGTGTTGGAGTCTCCATAAAATAATCTCTAAATCTCTAGTATAGAGACCCAGTTGCTAAAATAAATATTCATTCGACAGTCAGCTTTACATTAACCTTTAAGAGGCATTTACCAGGGCTGCTGCCTTAGCCCCTCTATTTTTGCAATATTCATGGAATTCTATTATAATCTATCAAACAAAGCAAAGAAGTGATAGGAGCCTACAGAGCAAAAGAGCAACTGATAATAGAACGTTTTGCAGATGACATCTACCTCCAAAATCCTGACTCAACACTCCCCAAAATGATGGCTAATTATGAACAAATTTTAAGCATCGTCAAACTAAGGAGTCAGCATCAAAAAACACAGGTAGGTACTATGCCCCGAGTAAGAAAACCAGGCACAATTCTAAAACGAAATGGAGCAGAAGCAATAAAATGTCCAAGAGTATATGTCACTCGCAATCTGAACTAAATGTATAAAATTTCAACATTTCAACATGATAAAAAATAAGAAACAGAACTACATAACAAAATGTTTGACATTTTGATTGATTTTGCAAATCAGAATTCCAGAATTTCAATATAAAACATGGGATAAACCAGTTCTGCAGTTTATTTAGGTCCGATGCCATGGGTAAAATTTAAGATGCTTCAAATTGACAAGGAAAATGAAGGCCTTTCACCGTCAAATCAAAGGGAGTTGTAAAATGCAACCCAAATGAGGTACATGGTAAATATGTGCTCTCTGGAGTAACAAGAAAGATGGAAACACATTTAATTGAATCTAGATCATACTTTTTACACAGCTGTCCTGAACAGTTTCCCACATTTTTACATTAGTGTGCAGGGGGTGTTCAAAGCTAGAGTGGGGGAACTGACAGTTAGAGTGAAAATGAGCTTCTAAAATTGACTACTGAATACTGAAACTTTCTCTTCAGCTACAGCAGAAAGAAACACTTTCATGGCTTCTCAGATTGTCACATTTTTGATATTGACCGCATGAATTTCATACCTCAGCCAATTAGAGTAGCTGTCATTGTGGTAGAAGCAGGAGGATGAGCGGTTCAAAATAAGAACTTTTCCACTTTTTCAACTCCTAGTGCTCTTTCAGTTGCTTGTCTATACATAAAGCCAGCTTTTCAACAAAGTCTTTCCGCACCTTTCATACATTACAGTTTTCATCTTTTAAAGGCAACATTTTAGGTTAGCATTAGCTTTCAACATTCAGCATTCTGTCAAGATCTAAGTTTTAGTCAAGCTGGTTTTTTGTCCTGTCTTGTGATTTCCTGTTTTATTTTGAAAGATCTAACTTCCCTCTCGTTTCAGATGGCTTGCCCTTCCTCTCGTGTTTCCCGCCTGTCTGATTGTCTTCCCCGCCCTGATTGTTTCCACCTGTTCCCCATTTCCTCTTGTGTATAAAAGTCTGCATCTCCCCCTGTCTTGTGCCAGTTCGTCGTGTCCTGTTAGCACCGAGAACCAGCGTCCTTGCCTGTCTAAGTTTCCTTGCTCCTCATTCTAGTTTTGCCTGTAAGTTTGTTTGTTACTTTGTTTGCCTGTTTTTTCCTTCCTCCTCGATTACGAGTGAATTTTTGTTGTTTACTTTGGAGACGCATGTTTTCAGCGTTCTGCCCTCGAAAGAGTGATTTTCTGTTGGCTTCGGCCGTTTTTCTGCCTAGCACTGCTTAGGGACTTTAAGTTGATACTTTGTACTTATTCCTCCTGTGAAGTGATTTTTTGTTGGACATTGAAATAAATATATTGAACTTCGCATTGAGTGTTGAGTCGTGCAATTGGGTTCTTGAACGCCCCTTGTCAGTACGAACTGGCCTTGCCATGAACCCAGCCGACTCAGGATCACTCGAGGCGGCAGTCCGCTCGCAGGGACTCCGTCTCAACAGTCAAGAAGACCAGCTCTCCTCCCTTCATCAGGGAATCAAGGAGCTGGCTTGCAACCAAGAGAGCTTTAAGGCAGGCATGTTGGCGCAGGTGGGGGTGTTGTCAACCCAGGTTCAGCAAATCCTGACCCTCCTCACCGCAGGGCCTGCGCCAGCCACCAGAGCCGCGGCACCGACGCCCACCCCCGAAGGCGTCTTTCCCTCGCCACCGCACGCTGAGACACTCCGCCTCGCTCCCCCTGAGAAGTTTTCCGGTGAGTCAGGTGAATGTGCTTCATTTATTGCCGACTGTCAAATGCACTTTGACTTCTCGTCGGCCGCCTTCTCCACAGACCAAGCGAGGGTGGCGTTCATGATTTCTTACCTCACCGGAAGAGCGAGAAAGTGGGCAACAGCGGAGTGGTCTCGGGGTTCTGCGATTTGCGGGTCCATCCACGCATTCGTCACTGCTCTAAAGGAAGTCTTCGACCCAGCCATGATGGACAAAGAACGAGCGAGAGAACTGAGCTCCATAGGGCAAGGAAGAGACTCGGTGAGTGACTACGCAGTCAGGTTCCGTACGCTGGCTTCGGGCAGCGGGTGGAACGACACCGCGCTGTATGACGTTTTCTTGAAGGGTCTCTTGGACCAAATACAGGACTTGCTAGTGCCCTTGGACTTACCGTCCGGGTTGGAGGCCTTGATATCCCTGGCCATCCGAACCAACAACCGGTTACAGGAACGTCGGAAGGCTCGGGGAAAGCCGCGACGGGATTGGCTTAGAGATCACACAGAGGGTTCTGGGAAAGAGAGTTCTTTCTACAGCGCAGCGGTTACACCGAGACCCAGCCGAGATGCAGCGGCGGCTGAACCGATGGAGCTGGGCCGCACCAAGTTGACTTCCGAGGAGCGCCGCCGACGACTACAGGAGGGACGATGCTTCTACTGTGGGCAGCTAGGACATCTTCGGGTTCAGTGCCCGGTAAAAGAACAGGCTCACCAGTAAAGGGAGGACTACTGGTGAGCCATTTCGCCTTCTCCCCTCCTCTCTCACGGCCGCCTACGGAAGTAGAGGTAACTGTTAAAAACACTCGATTGACTTTATCTGCATTAATAGACTCGGGGGCAGATGAAAGCTTAATGGATTGGGGGGTGGCGCAACGATTAGGAGCCCAAATGAGTTTATTACCTCGACCATTGATGGTCAGTGCGCTGAACGGAAATCTGATCTTTAAAATTACGCACCTAGCAGGACCCATTGGAGTCCGAATCGACAATCATTATGAACTAATGACTTTCTTTGTGTACAGATCCCCCAAGCACCCCTTGGTTCTGGGTCTCCTGTGGCTACAAAGGCACAATCCAGTCATAGATTGGATATCGAGGACGGTGCGGGGGTGGGCGGACACCTGCTCTCGCAGCTGTATAGGGAAGACGGGGGGGGGTCCTATGTGTCATCTGTGTCCTCTAATGACTCTGCTCTCGCTTCAGGTCCAGTCTCGCCTGACCTGTCTTTGGTTCCTGAATGCTACCACGACCTAGGGGAGGTTTTTAGCAAAACCAAGGCCACCTCCCTACCGCCCCACAGGCCATATGACTGCCCGATTGATCTGATCCCTGGCGCACCAATTCCCAAAGGGAGGATTTATTCATTGTCAGGTCCAGAAAGGGAAGCTATGAAGGAATACATCGACTCCTCATTAAAAGCGGGACTTATTCGTCCATCCTCCTCGCCGGCAGGGGCAGGGGGTTTTTTTTGTGGGAAAAAAGGACGGATCATTGCGCCCATGTATAGATTTCAGCCCTCTTAATGATATCACTGTCAAGAATCGATACCCCCTCCCTTTAATGTCGGACGCCTTTGACCAATTACAACAGGCGAAGGTATTCACAAAACTAGACTTAACGCCTATCACCTGGTCCGCATTAGGGAGGGGGACGATTGGAAAACGGGGTTCAATACTCCAAGCGGACACTATGAATATCTAGTAATGCCGTTCGGCCTCACGAATGCGCCAGCGGTTTTCCAGTCCATGATAAATGATGTCCTCCGCGATTTTCTGAATCAGTTCGTGTACGTCTATATAGACGATATTTTGATTTTCTCCGCGGACCTAGACTCTCACGTGCGTCATGTTCCGGTTCTCCAGCGGCTGCTATATGTATGTAAAAGCGGAGAAAAGTGAATTTCATGCCGATTCTGTGTCCTTCCTGGGTTTTATCATAGCCCCTGGGAGAATTCAGATGGATCCGGCTAAAGTAAGCGCTGTGGCTCAGTGGCCGGTCCCGGATAGCCGTAAGAAAGTTCAGCAATTCTTGGGGTTTGCTAACTTTTACAGACGGTTCATCAGGAACTTCAGCGCAACAGCTGCCCCTCTCACCGCGTTAACGTCTCCTAAAACGCCATTCAGATGGTCGCCAGAAGCCGCGGCTGCGTTCACCCGTTTAAAACAGCGTTTCACCACAGCCCCCATACTTGTAGTTCCCAGAATGTGAAACCAGACGCCTTATCTCATCTGTTCGACCCCGAGCTGCCTGCCAAGGAGCCGGAGCCGATCCTATCACCTGACCGTGTGGTAGGAGCTGTCTCCTGGCAGATAGAGTCAGAGGTACAGCGAGCAAATGAGGCGAGTCCGCCACCTCGAGGATGCCCAAGGAACCATTTATTTGTCCCGACGGCTCTGCGTCTTCAGGTTATCCATTGGGCTCACACCTCGCTCCTTACCTGCCATCCCGGTGTCAGGAGAACCGTGTGGGTTATCTCCCAACGGTTCTGGTGGCCAGCCATGGTTCCTCAGGTACGGGAATATGTGGAGGCCTGCACCGTTTGCGCCCGAAGCAAGACCTCCTCGAGAGCACGAATGGGGCTGCTGCAACCACTCCAGGTGCCATCGCGCCCATGGGCAGAAATTTCCATGGATTTTGTCACCGGACTTCCAGTGTCGGAAGGAAATACTACCATCCTGACGGTGGTAGACAGGTTTTCCAAAATGACTCACTTCATCGCATTGTCTAAGTTACCTTCAGCTAAAGAAACGGCTGAAATAATGACTGACGTTTTCCGCATTCATGGTTTCCCCAGAGACATTGTTTCCGACAGGGGGCCCCAGTTCGTGTCACACTTTTGGAAGGAGTTTTGTAAGCTGATTGGCGCCACTGCGAGTCTGTCGTCGGGTTATCATCCAGAATCCAATGGCCGAGCGTCTGAATCAGGAGCTGGAGACGTGCCTGCGGTGTTTGGTCTCGCAAAACCCGGCATCTTGGAGCAAGAACCTAGCGTGGGTGGAGTTCGCCCACAACTCCCTTCCCACATCAGCCACGGGCATGTCTCCTTTTCAGTGTGTTTTTGGATATCAACCACCGTTGTTTCCAGACTTGGAGGGGGAGGTCTCGGTACCGTCGGCCCATGCCTTGGTCCGACGGTGTCGCCGCATCTGGGCGGCCGCACGTCGGATGCTCGTTCGCGGCGCAGCTCAGATGAAAAAAGCAGCAGACCGCAAACGTCATCCGGCACCGACCTACCGACCGGACCAGAAGGTGTGGCTGTCAACCCGGGACCTTCCTCTGCGAGTGGAGTCAAAGAAGTTAGCACCTCGATTCGTGGGACCGTTTCCCATCTCGAAAGTTATCGGCCCCTCCGCTGTCCAGTTGCGTCTGCCTCGGTCCCTGAGAGTACATCCGACATTTCACGTAAGTCGTATAAAGCCTGTTAAAGAGAGCCAGATGGTTCCGGCGGTCAAAGCCCCCCCCGGATGATGGACGGGGGCCCAGTATATGCAGTAAAAAAGTTATTAGCAGTACGTAACAGGGGCCGGGGAAGGGTTACAGTCCGGAGGAACATTCATGGGTTCCGGCCAGCTTCATTATGGACCCGAACCTCATTACAGAGTTCTACCGGGCGCACCCTCAGATTCCTGGGCCGTCGGGAGCCGTCCCTAGGACGGGGGGTACTGTCAAGATCTAAGTTTTAGTCAAGCTGGTTTTTTGTCCTGTCTTGTGATTTCCTGTTTTATTTTGAAAGATCTAACTTCCCTCTCGTTTCAGATGGCTTGCCCTTCCCCTCGTGTTTCCCGCCTGTCTGATTGTCTTCCCCGCCCTGATTGTTTCCACCTGTTCCCCATTTCCTCTTGTGTATAAAAGTCTGCGTCTCCCCCTGTCTTGTGCCAGTTCGTTGTGTCCTGTTAGCACTGAGAACCAGCGTCCTTGCCTGTCTAAGTTTCCTTGCTCCTCGTTCTAGTTTTGCCTGTAAGTTTGTTTGTTACTTTGTTTGCCTGTTTTTTCCTTCCTCCTCGATTACGAGTGAATTTTTGTTGTTTACTTTGGAGACGCGTGTTTTCAGCGTTCTGCCCTCGAAAGAGTGATTTTCTGTTGGCTTCGGCCGTTTTTCTGCCTAGCACTGCTTAGGGACTTTAAGTTGATACTTTGTACTTATTCCTCCTGTGGAGTGATATTTTTTTTGTTGGACATTGAAATAAATATATTGAACTTCGCATTGAGTGTTGAGTCGTGCAATTGGGTTCTTGAACGCCCCTTGTCACATTCACACCCGCAGATACAAAACAAATGACTCTCTCTCGTTTTAAATGACATCAAAATCTAAAAAATGAGCCATATAAGATTTTCCTGATCTAAACTTTGCGGGACAGATAACACATTAGTGATAGGGAGAGAAACACAATCATGGCAATCCATACACTCACTGGGGGGAAACAAGTGCATTAAGCAAAGCTAAGGTTATTCCAGTACCTAGCATACTTCAGGATAATCCAAATGCAGGAAAATGCAAATGCTGTTAATAATCCCCTGAACAATACATACTAACAAATTCTAACTGGAATAAGCTGACGGCAACTGTTGTGAAGACATCTCCCATGATCCCATATGACTGCACAACACACCAGCCACCAGACTGCATTTTCTGTTGTTGTTGTGACCCCTAGTGGCAGAAAATTACACAGTGTTTGTTTCTGTTGCATCTAATGCATTGTATTAGTGACTTCCTCTACAAGCCTAGTCCTGGATTTATTAATGATGGTTTATAAACCACCACTTTGCATTCAGAACCAACAGGTCTACAGAGGATGCCATCTCCACCATTCAGTGTGCACACACATGGTGGTTTTCATCCTAAATGGGTAACGAACTCACAAGAGTGGTCTGTTGTTAATTTGTGTGCTCTAAGCTGGCGCTGAGTTCACTTACATGTATTGCTGAGTAGTTCTTGCTGACAGAACATGAGGATATGCATGTGTCAGGTGTGACTGCAGGGAGGGAGAGTTACAGTTCAAAATAAATGTTTAGGTTGTGGCCATCCGGGGTGTGCAGCGCGTGAAGATGACTTAATAAAAAATAAGAACATAGAAGACATATCCCTCATATTCCATCACATTATTTTGCTTTCCCAAATAACAAAATCTATGTGTATATCTTTCAGGGGGGCTGAGCAAATATAATTTAACTACAACAACTTTCTTTTACTTATGATCGATTAAGTGTGAAGTTAGCAAATAAAGTGAACTGGTCGACAACATGAATTTATACATCCTGCATCACTGCATGCATTCTATAATCATGAGTCATGCCTTAGTTAAGCATTACGTAACTACCTACATGATTTGTATACAGTGTTACCTATTCTTATGTATGAACCATATACTGACAGCCTATTCAGCTAGGCCCGTTGTGTAGTAAAAATAAATGCTGAATAGAAAATAATATAGACTTAATATGCTAATCCTTCCCTACACGTCTGACATGCTCGCATTTAACGCAATGTTAACGCAATGTACTAATATCTTGAAGCCTCTTGGTCTCAGTGATGTTGAGCTGTCGGCTGTTCTCGGTTCTTTCTCGTGCCTCATCGGTATTCCTGGGCACTCCGTGGCGCGCGCCCCCAGTACAGCAGCAGCAGCGGCACGCGCATCTCAGGAGAGAAGATAGGGCATCTGCAGAGCTCGGGCTTCTGAGCGAACCTGGAAAGACGCCATGAGCTCGCACCGTGTGTGATGGAGATGGTGTTTTGGTAGGAAACGCTACCTTAGGCTGCTGTGGCGTCGCGTGAGGAGCCTGAACACGACCATGAAGCTGCTGCTTGTGGTGACACTTTTATGGCGCGAGGCGTTGTGCGGATCCCCGAGCGTCCAAATCGGTAGGATTTGGTTTTCTGTCATCGCGCCACCATTCTCATCTGCACCTCTGCCGTTCATTGATCTGTCAAAATGATTGTCCCTCTTCGCTTTTTCCCTCTGCCATTCATCGTTCCCCGCATCTTCCTCCCGAGAATGTGGGCCTCTCTCATCTCCGTCCTCCTTGTACCGCTCTCATTACGAGGCCTCCTGACTGTATGGCGGCTGCTGTAGTGTCTTATAATGTCAACATTTCCATCTTTTAGATTTACGTATATCCATATAGGCATCTTACCAGCAGTGCAGCGTGTAGCGCTCGTGCGTGCGCGCGCGTGCGTACACATGTGTGTATGTAGAAAGGTGTTAACTGGCACACAGCAACTGGCACTCAGCTTAAGGCAGGTAAATCCGAGTGGAATTCATCATTTGAGACGATTTTCCCGAGCTCAATGTCTTGATGCACAGCAGATTCACGTCTAAAGAGCGATCTTTGTTATGACAATTAGCAAAGAGGATGTTTTGGATTTTAAGCCTTATGGCATTGCATTAAAATATTATATAGCATTACTAACTGGGTTATTTAAATTGCACATTTAGTTAGCCATCAGAATCATTTCTTCATCCAAAGTTGTCGTGTCAGAGGTGTCCTTTGTTGGGAAGCTTTTCTCATGCAAAGACCCAAATTCCAAGTCCAAAGTCCATCCTGCAACCAGATGTTTTGTATATTGAACAACCTGAGCTGGTGGCATTGGTGAAAGGTCGTCAAAGCCAAAAGTACATGTCATCCTGGTCATATTGAATGTATGTACAACATTTGCAGTTGTGCAATTTGCTATTTCTATTGTTGCAAATTTTCATTCTTGACCAAAGTGATGGACCAAGTGACCCACAGACAGACATCTCACATAGATGGCCTGGGACGTTCATTATAAAGCATGAAATATGTATTAATCCACCACTTAAACTAGTCACAAACAAATGCATTATGTAATACTATAAATATATATGTTCTTTACAAATAGAAGAGTGAAAGTATTGAGGGACAAAATGTTAGTTTTGGTCATTAAGTAAACAACATGACCTGTGTTTTTTGTACTTCTGTGTCTTTGATTGCATTCGTATACCTGGACAATACAACTGATCCTGATTCAGATAACAAGAACTTTTTAGTGACCTTCTGAATTGTGGCTCCTGTCTTATCAGAAGCAAAGGCGATCTCATTAGTTTTACAAGACCTCGTAGGGACAAGGTCAGTGTGGTTGTGTGGGTAACCAAAGCATGTGGTTTAGGTAGCAGGAAACATTCTTCACATTCTCTTTATGACAAGCAACATGGTTTCTTTTAACTATGACGTTGATCACTGTAGAATTGAGGTAGTGTGTTTGCCTAGACCTAGACCAACCTGCAGTGGTTCTAAATTGTAGCACATGTAGATAGTGTTTACACATCGCAACATGGAATTTCAAGAAATAAGAGTGCCCACTCATTGGATAGATGTTGCAAAGGAGATGAATTATCAGCAATATAATACAAAGACAACATTTTGACAGCTCTTCTCCATCAGGTAATGCTCAACATTTGACCAAGAAGGTCCATATGTCTATATGTCAATTGACTTCCAACCAGGTGTGAATCCCAGGTTATAGGATGTTGATGTAATTCATCAACATTTACACATTATTATTCACAATATTTAATAGTGGGTAGTCAGTAGTGGGTAAAATAAATTCATATTCTGAACCTAAATTTACTGCACTGTGTGTTTTGTCCACTTCTGCCAGCTAGTGTTGCAGCAAAGCTTCCCAGACTGTACGGCAGCTGAGATGTCAGCTAGCACTTCAGCTAGATTGGCTAGAGTAACGTTCAGCACGACGCAGAGGGGTGTGAGTCTGGGCAGCATGAACTGCCCTCAGACTGGGATGAGTACTTTGCTGTTAGCAAGTACAATGTTGATGTGTTTTAACTTCAAAACAGGAGATAGAGGGACGAAGTTGGAGACAGCAGACTTCCAAAGGTATTTGATAAACTAAAAGTCAAATCTAATTATATCATTTAGACATACCCCAACTGTGATTATTGAGCAAGTATTTCAACAAAAATGGCAACAAAAGTTTATACTTATTAAAGACGCCCTTTAATTTCTCACATGCAGATTATTGCTAAATGCTAGAATGTAATAGGAGACCTCATAGGAGACCTCTACAGCTGCTAGAGTTAACACTTTTGCTGCTCTCCACCCAGTTAATTTAGCTCTGTTCCTCACTGCAGCAGCTTACAGGACATTTAAATGGAAAATGGTTCTGCTCAAACGCCCACAGTTCACTTCTTCAGTCCCACAGTTGCATGGCATCCTTTTTTTAGATCTCTTAGTTACTTGGCTAACCAGTTAGCTTCCAACATTACACAGTGGGAAATATTTCTGGCTACTCTTGATGTGCAGCTCGATGGAGACACAGTTGGACAGATAGCTTTGTTCATTTACTGTGTTGCATGTAGTTTTAAATATGAAAATCAAGTGGGTAGACTGATCTCAAAATAGATTTTTTAAGGCATGCACTGGGAAAAGAATCAACCAAATTAGCCACCGTGAACAAGGGTTCTAAATGTCAGTTTTGTTACATTTCCATTCAACTGCATAGCCCTGGTTTTCAGTATTGTGGTAAAGTTCATAATTTGTCCCACGTGCTGTTCAGGCTGCATCACTTTTAGGTTTGATCAAGGGAAGCAGTCAACAATCTGACGCTCTTCAGTTTCACAACATCTGTTAATGTACTGTATTATAGAGTGGGCTAAATCTACAAAGATCAGTAAAGCTTAGAGCTGGAGCTGCAACAGCCAAGAGTAGCATCAGCAGCTGCAACACCACCAGCCACGGCAGCAGCAGCCCAGTCTGAAGTAGCATCAGCATCAGCATCAGCAGCATCTCCAAGAGTAGCAGCAGCAGCAGCAGCCCGATTCAGACTAGCTGCACCAGCAGTAGCAGCAGCAGCCCATCCAAGGTTGGGCCTCTGTTGGACTAGTGGGATGCAGAAAAAGTAAGCATCAAGAAATGGCTGCTTATAAGAATGACACGGGTCCAATGCCAGCAGTGTCAAACAGCAGGAGCAGGCAAGAATCAAGGCCCCAGTGAAACCACAAAGACAAAAGCATGAGCACATAGTACAATGAACAATAACTAAATGGCACAGACACAGAGGAAGACAAAGACTCAATACACAGCGGAGGAAAGGATAATGAGACACCGGTGAATCAGAGACAGGAAGTAAAGAAACTGACATAGGTGAATATAGAACAGCAACTCAGAACGATGACAGCGAGGGAGAAGCACAAAGTGGAAAATTTATTAGAAAAAACAAAAGAAAAAATTAGAACAGAAAAAAGGATTAAAAGTATGATTTAATGTTATACAGATCATTTTTCACTTGTGATTCATGTTTAAATAGGCCCATTTACAGAAAGTTATTAAAGTGGTTAATGAAGGCCTGCCAGATCTGTTACACCCTCTCAGTGAGAATTCCCTTTTCTTCCAAATGTAGGTGTCGTCTAATGAATGGGTTGAAACCTGTGTTTCACTCTATCAACAACAGTGAAATGAAAGACTCCCATTTGAGCATGGGATGGCATGCAGGTATTATATCGGCAAGTGAAGCCAGTGCTCACATCGGTTGTATGCCAAAGTTATACTTGGAGGGATTTTGCAAAGTTCTTCGATCCCAGGTGTGATCAGTGGTGCAGTGCCTGTAACTCAGAGGAGGACTGTGCATGAGCTTGGGCTTTGGTCTGTAGTTCTTGTGTGATAGCTCAGTCAGACACTCTGTATCCACTGTCCAACCACAGTACAACAGACTGAGTGTTTCAGCGGCTCCAACAACTTCCCTCTAATGAATCGCATCAAGTCGATTTCAGGAGTCAGTTGTGGTTCCAGGGGCCACAAAGCACCCTTGAGACGAAAGCCAGAAACACCAACATCAATGATGCTGGATGTATTGAAAACGAGCCCTAAATACAGCGCTGGCACATCATCAAGTTCATGTGGTGAACGGCTTTCACACATCCTGGAGATACAGAGCTGGCGTTATCATTTGTGTTTCTTAACACCCGACGAGTGTTAGTCCAATATTTTCTCTTTTTGAGTCAGTGCTTCCTCCTGAAAATAAAAAGGTGTGTTAGCAGTGTTAACACTATATTCACCAGCTGGGTGCTTATTTTGTTTGTCTGCTTCCTGGTGAGGAGGATGTGGAATACAGGACTGATGTCTTCCTGCTGCCTGCCACTATGCAGAGACATGTAAATATCAATAACAAGAGCCATTGTTTTATTTCCCTCAGTAAATTATTGTTCTCCCTGATAACTGATATGACAGTGCAACAGCTGTTACCAAACATTTCCATTTCCATGCTGAATCACTTGGTTCAGTCGGTTTATCAGTAGTAGATTGTCACAATCTATCTCACAAAGAGCAAAATGCAGAAATACGTGTGTATAGTTGTGTGCATGTTTATTTTTCTAATAAAACACCAATATTAAGATAGCCATCCCGAGAATATAGAAATGAATCCTTTAGTGTTAACTTGTTTATAATAACCTGTTTACTTTTTTAGATATGTAACAAACCCTACTCATTCTGCATTCAAACAGCAACCTGGACACTAATGTTATTTTGCAATAAGCTTTGTTTGTTCAACGTAATGTTATGTACTCTTGCTCTGACTGCATATTAATGATGCCAACAGCCATCACACATAGTGAGCCTGCACATGTGAGAGGTATTATTTCTGTTTTTCACTGTTTTTATTGGCTGTAATGTTCACAGTTTAGTGAATCATGTAGTATTAATGTATGTGAATGCACCACGAGCACGCAGTCAAACAAAGTCAGACTCCACTCACACTGACCAACTCCCTGAGTTGTACACTGCAGTCAGGCTCAGCACTGTTCAACAGAGTGACATATCTTCCCACTGGTGGATTGTATCAAGCCTGTTTCAGGAGTCACTACAACTTGCGCAAACAGCCACAGAGAGCAGAGCAGAGCAGGGTTAGGGTTGAAAGTTAGCTCTTAAGACCTGCATTGTTGGAGCAATAACAATATGTTTGTCCATTTCCTGTTTGAACATGAGAATGCATCCATGTACAATGTGTACAGGGTCCATAAAAAGCTTACCCAGCTCACACAGAGACCTGATGTCAACACCATCCAACAGCTTTCAGAGGAAGTTAAACACAGATATTACCCTGCTAATGCTCAGCTGGCTGCATGGGAGCAAGTCCCTGCAGCCAGGACCCAGAGTCTGCAGTTTAGCCTTTAAACAAGCTGCTGTTGTGGCAGCATATTAATGCCCATTATGTTCCTGTGATATACTCAACCATCACATTTTGCTGCAGCACTCAGATTCTTTCAACTAATTCTGTAGAAATACAAGAAAACCTAACAACACATGATTAAAGGCCACAGAACTAGAGCTCTTTGTTACGTAAACCATGAGTGATGAACTGTCTCTGAAGAGGGTTGTTGAATTTTTTTGGCAAAATGGTATTTCCATTTTTAAATGCCCTTTAAAGTCCTTTTTTAAACTATTGCTTTCAGCTTTACAGCCATACTTTTATTACCACGCACTTGGTTTTGTGTGTGTCTGTTTGCAGCTACTACCATGACATAACTGCCAATATCTTTGTGCAATATTTTACATTTATGAATGTTTATTCAAGGACCTCTCATGGATGCAGTTTTCAAAATCTATCTTATTGACTGCTCTGCTTTAAAACTACATAATGCTGTAAAAAGACAAACTGACATCGCCCAGTGTCTCCACCATTACACTTCACATCAAGAGTAAGCTGAAAACAGTGTGCAGGATCTCAGAGAAGTCACTGAAAGAAAGAAAGAGCTCGGAGTGTTTGAGCTAAAGTAGTTGTGGTAGTTACTGTTTAAATGTGCAGCAGGTCATTTGCTGCTGGATTGTAGAATATAGCAAATGTGGCTGGGCTGAGAGCTGCAAGAACATCTGAATGTGTATGAAATAAACAGATGTTCATTAATAGTAATTGAAGTTTGAAATAATAATGATATCTGTTTGAAGTAATCTCACAGAGCCCTGCTGCTCTCTCCTTACAGCCAGCCAATCACAAACTGCTTCAGATCTGCACCAAGGTTTATTGTTTCGTTTGTTATTGCTGCCAGAAGGAAAAATCACTGTAAAGGTTCTGTGTGCACCTTGCAGAAAACCCTTGTTATTAATGATGTGGTTGGCCGTTAAGTGAACTTAACCGCAGTATCCTGCCTCTTGTGTTCGCACTTCGCTGTCTGGTAATCCAGGATTTTGCCAAATCTCACTGTAAGAAATGGACATTCCCGTTCCCGATGAACTGCTGCAGGCATCCACTCCGATATTGAGATAGACGCAGGGGTTCTTACTCCACTGCATTTACGGTTTTTGGACTCTGTGTTGTGGTTGCAGGTTTGTCAACATTTCCAAGCTAACCCTAGGGTCGCCCACACGTAGGCAAAACTAAGCAATTACTACACATCGGTTGCTTCAAAGTCTTAAAAATAGAATATAGGTTTCAGATTATATCCCCATCAGTACTGATACTGGTATATAAAGTCCTTACAGTAGGTATCCCTAAAGCTTGGGTCACACCACATGACTAGCTGAACGGACAAACCACACAGAAAGACTGTTTTCACCAACTTGCACAGATTTTGTAGGACATACTGTGCCACTGGGTAAATACTGAAACAACACACCAAGGGAAAGTAGACTGCAGTTAGATTACATTTGATTCACTAGGTAACCACTGAAATCCCACGAAAACACAAACACACAGAGAGGAAAGACAAAGGAAAAGAAGGACACGCTGCAGAGATGTTGGATCAAAAGAGAAACGCGGTCTGTAAACCGCACAGAGAGCTGCACAACAGCGAGGTGAACATCTGAGCCCTGGCTCTGCAGCACGAGCTTAAGCAGATTATAAAATGACTGTTAGGTTCTCAGTCAGAGGTATGCACTGTGCGTTTGGTCGCTGGTCGATTCCAAATGTCTTTGATGACAGAAGCTCAGCGAGGTTGTTAAGACTCGCCAGTTGCAGAAGCTAATAATTCTGCCTCACTGCAAGCCGCCATACTTGCCTTATATGGCCTCAGCCTTCCTGCTCAGGGCCAAAGAGAGAGTGTGTGGAAGTATGACCTCATTCTGCCAGCTCCACCACAAGTGTTACAGCTGAGCCGAGGTACAATTTTTTAAATTGATATTGGGGTTTTTTCCCTTCCTGCTGTGTGGTAATTGAAAATTTATAATATAAGAAAGACTGATCTGCGAACAGCCTCCCTGCGATGAACTGATCAAAACTGGACAAAATTCCCTGCCAGTAAACAAAGTGATATTTAAATGAAACAATAATGTGAAATATTGCTCAATAAGGCACGCGATGCAAATGCAGAGACAGACTTGAAAACAAAGAGGGTTTATTACGTGAGTAGAGGCAGAGTGGAGGCAAGCCAGTGGATTTTCCAGCAGAATCAGGGAGCATGTGGACAGCTGAGGCGGCGGGGAATGCAGGCAGACAGGGACGACACCAGAGAATAGAGGGGGAGACAGGACTTGAGGAATCAGAGACGGTGGAGGACAGATCCAAAGGGTCCTTGATATTTGTAGGGAGGCCGATGACGGAGCAAGCTGCAGCTGGTAAAGCCCTGCTCTGACTCTACCACACCTGCGCTCACTCAGTCACACACACTGGAACAGACACACACAGGAAGGTCGCTGCACGTTAAAGGGGCGCTAGAGCTAGAGACTGAGCAGACCTCACACACTGAGGCAGCTCCACATAGTCTGCTGATGCTGCTGGGATGCACAAATAGTCCCACGATACCAAAAAGAGTTAAGTCCAGTGTTATTATACCTGATCTGAAACAGGAAATCTGAAACGGAAGCATTACACTTAAGTGACGGAAGCATAGTATGAAGTAGAGGGCTTCCTGCCTATGGATTCTCCTGACTGTCAACACCATGCTGGTCAAAAGCTGTTTCTTAGAGCCACTGCGGAGGGACAGGAGAGGATGGAGGACGTCTTTGAATGATACACAAAGCCCCCACTGAATTTAAATCACATTTCAACTGCTGACTGGGAGTGAACCTCTAGAGGGCAGTCGCTTCATTTGTTCCTCCACCCGGCTGATGTCGACAGTTAGTGAAAACAGACGGAGACGCCACAGTTCAGATTTTTACTGAAAATGAGATTGATAACAGAAAATGCCATGGAAGTATTCAAGTACAGCAAAAGTACCTACAGTATTTGATTAAGTTCCATTCCTCCACTGCTCTACTAAGCCATGCACTCTGTAAAGCCAGTTATGATCCTTATCTTGAGTTTTGTTATCATCATTTCATTGGACTGAACTCATCAGAAACCCTTTTCTTCCTTCATCCTCAGTGATGTATCACTGTTAATGTTTGGAATCACTGTACATTAACTCAGAGTAGCTGCTAGCTCCCTCGCTAACACAGCCGACTCAAGTGATAGACAGGAGTGATCTGACAGTCGTCAGGCGCGTGCTTCAACTTCTAACAGTGTTTTAGTGAAAAGGGAAATGTTTTATTAACCAGTGACTAGTCAGCTACTTTAGCTACAGCTGTAGCCACGCCCCTCATTTCCCTTGATGTGAATGCTGAGCACAGCAGCTCAGGTTTTAGCTGTTCTGTGTTCCATAATGTAAATGTTACTGTTTGCCAGTGTTTGTTAATGGTCTGTTCAGAACATGATGGCCGATGTTGCTGGTTTACAGTTTTTAGCGTTGCTGTCATGGCTCTTACATTTCTTATCCGGTGTATTTTCATATTGACTTAAGCTGCTGCCTGCACTTCTTATCCCTTTGTTATTAGCAGGAAACTCTGCTGGATTAGAGTTATAGCACCAGCCATATAAAACCACAGGTATATCCTCTGCCATATGCCCCACAGGATATCATATGATATCAGTATGTCTGCAACAAGCATTTATCTACTGACCGACGTCAGTAGCGTTAGTAGTTGGTAGGCAGGACACATACAGTCTACTGTAAACTTCATCTACTTTGTGAAATACCTTCACCATCAAATTATTGTACCTTTATGGCCTCAAATGTGTTTGTTTATTTGTGTTTATCCATTCATTTATTGACTACATGTTTTGCTAATATGCATTGTGAGTGTAATGCATTGCACTATAAGATTACACTGTGCATACATAAAGTGGGGATTGTCATGGGCTCCACCTTGCTTACAGACGCCACCCGGTGACTGTTGGATCACATGACAACTCGTTGGTGTTTGAATTAAAGTGCAAATGATCTTAAGAGCCGGGGCTCGTAACTTATTCTAGGGCAGAGTGGCAAATGAAAGTTACACCCAACTGTAGCATTTCTTGATTATGTGTGCAGTGTTTATAGATGATGGTCTGAAAAACAAAAAATTGCCTAACTCCCTATATGATATGTATTGTATTAAATAATCCTGGTGTTTGTCTCCTTGTTTTCCTCCCTTCCTGTCTGTCTGACCATGTGCCTGTCTCTCTGTGTGTCTGTCTCAGGCGGTTTATTCCCCAGAGGTGCTGACCAGGAGTACAGTGCATTCAGAGTTGGCATGGTTCAGTTCGGGATGGCAGATTTCAGACTGACTCCACACATAGATAACCTGGAGGTGGCCAACAGCTTTGCAGTCACTAACTGCTGTAAGTATCTCTTTTCTTGTGCTTTTCTGAACACAGTTTGCAGCGCACACTGTGCTGGTGTCAGTAGTGCAGAGACACACTAGTGACTCAGTGTTCTTGATTTTTCTTACTGTCAGCAAATTTTACAAGATCCAACCCAACGCACTTGTCTGTCTCTCAGTACGTCCTGGTTTTCCTCCAATGCCTGTGGCTGTGTGAAGCCCATTGGTTCCTACTGAAGCTCATAATAACTAGTATAGTATATATACTATATATATATATACATATAGTGATATGTTGTAGCTGATCCCGAGGATTGCTCTTAGGACCGATCCTGCCAAGTTGTAATGGAGTGGTAAAAGCCAGAGCCAATCAAATGCTCATGTATTCATGTAACTGTCAAGCTATCAGTGCAGCTCTCCTTTACAACAACCGTGCTTTCCAGTGCAAAGTTGCACTGTAACCTGTTAACCTGTAAGAGTGACTTTACGAAGTGCACTTACATGACACCTCTGCAGTCTTCTGACCACTCAGAGCGTTTTACTCTGCACGTCAGCATTCACACACTAATGGCTGCTCATTCAAGTAACTCTAACTTCCTAAGTAGCATTGCAATAGTGGTGAACACGGCAACAGGACTAAAGGAAGTGAAAGCGTCAGAAGTCAAATTATTCTCTTTATTCCCATCCCTCCTCTGCTCCCTGAAGAGCATGGTGGAGAAGCAAAACTGGAGAAGGTTGATCATAATGAAGGAGAAGCTGCAGGGGAATTCTTGAAGCGCCTACTGTATGATGTATCCTTACCATCAGCAAGACAACACAGTGACTCTCAGATGTCTATATACAATACCTACAAACATATGCTGTTGCAGTTTTAATAACATGGGCCCATTCCACAGACCTTTGATATGAATTTGAAAAATCAATCACATGCATCCTTTTAAGTGGGGTAACTTTGAGGCATGTTACATTCACAATTCAGTGACTGCACAGCACAGAGTAGAAGAAATGGGAATGAGAACTCCATGCCTGCGCTCCGCTCTGCCTTCATCAGAGCATGATGTAATGACAGCCTGAGGCTCAAACCTCTGCTATTTAAGGGCAGTGCAGTGTATTATGATGGCGGTGAATGCATCCTTTTTCTGCTGTCCACATTATTATTTTGCGCCTGCTAAGTACAGACGCATAAGACATATGATGTCCAGATACTGTGACTACCTCACTTACCTCACAGAGACAAAATGTCTACCAAAGATTATTAGGAAGATGTCTCGTTATAATCAGGAAATCCTGTGTGTTACGTGTTACATTTGTATAGAAGCTACATAAATTAAGCTGCTATTTATGTTTCATGTTGTCAGCAAGTGTCACGACAACTGGCATCTTCCAACTGGCTGGTTTGGTGTCTTGGTAACCGGCTGTCAGCCCCAGCGGAAGGAGACGAGAGTTGGGAGGTGTGCTTGATTCCAGAAGCCATCCAGTAAAGCTCGTTGAATTCGCACAAACAGTTTCATTTATGTTTTGCTCGTCACTTTTATTATGCACTAAACCAAACAGGAAGTTTTTGCGCACATTTATTCAGTTTGGCTTGAAACAGGAAGTTATTCTAACTTGGAGGCACAGGATGCAATCTGCCACAGATCTCTAATGTCTGATAAGAGCCAAATGTCCAGTCACAGTCCTGAAGAGCCCTGCGTTGACGCCGCTTTGCCTAGTTCTAGCAACAGATGATAGATTCAGTCAGTGTGCCAGTCCTAGCAGGTTGTCTGCACCTGGCTCAGATTTTTATGTTTTCACAGGTTGGATAGGAGTGAAATACTACTAACAGGAAGTTAGGTCTAAAACTTTTACAAAGTACTAGCAGGATAAAGATATATGTCAGTTTGGTTCCTCCAGTTTGGTGGAGTAGCAGGAGCACTGGCATGGAAGCTAAGACATTCACTGTTGTGGGTGGGGCGGCAGTAAATATAGCTCAGACACCCGACGGCACACGTTTCTCAGATGAAATGAGCGTTTACTGGTGGCCACAGAAACGCTATAGCAAGATGGGGGTGGCAGGAGCTCTGCTGCTGCGCTGGTGCAGCTTTGACGCATCCCGTAGATGCCACGGGACGCACAGGCAGTCCATCAAGGGCCCGGCATTCGTCATTTCTGCTGCCGTGTTGGCAAAAATCAAATGACACTGGACCAGACCAGTATGGCATCTTTGAGAGCAGTTCAGTTTTAGAGGGTGGATTTTGCATTGACGTGACATATGATATGATACAGTACATGTTTATGCATTATAAAATAAGAGAAATACTGTTGCACATATCAGGAACATATCCAACTATGTGTATTCAGATACCAGCCAGTCTAGGCACAAGAACTGTATTGTGGCTGCTGCTTAATGATATAATTTAATTGCATGTTTCCGATCATATCATATTGTTTGTTGAAATCTATGCAGCTGCATTTGCCTGAAATAGTAAATTATTAAGGATTATTCATGGTTGAGTCATGTTCACATATCAGGATGTCAGCACACAGCATGACCTTATTTTTCGACATCAGAACGTGAACATGGGAATTAATGAAGTATTCGAAGCACATGGATTCAGTATTGTAGCTACAGAGATAAAATTGGACTTTTAATTCTAAGAGTAAAGAAGAAGGTCATTGAAGTAGGGCAGCTATATATAGCAGGAGACAGTCAGACACAAAGGACTTCTCTTTGTCCGTCCTTTGAATAAAAAAGCACACATCTTAACATTATGGTAAATCTGGGATCTCTTTAATGGCATATATAACAATAATAATAATAATATAATTATCCATTTATCTATACACTGCTAATCTATCTCACAATCCATTTTACCCACACTTGACCAAGACCCTGAGACACCCCCTTTTTTCTGGTACCATGATCTGTTGGAGATGATTTCAAATGGTAAAAGCAGAAAGTGAGACATGTTGCTGCGAGTGTTTTTTAAATCACATATTTATTTTACTCATTTCAGCACCAGGTTTTAACTTCATTTAAGCAATGTCCTCACTCATCCCAAAACACATAAAAAGCTTTACAGTATTATCAGCTCTACGTGTGATCCGAAAGGGGCAGAAGAGTAGATTGGCTGGCTAACCTGCAAAGAGCATCGGCTTCTGATATGAACAGCCAGGCTACTGTTAAAGCGAGAGTTGACATATTGCAGCGAAAGCCTTTTCTGAAGGCCTGTAATTTATGCTGCATTGTCAATGCCACAATACAGAACAGATAGCAGAGGCTACTGATAACTTTAACTTATACTTTTTCAACTATTGGCCCGCAGGCCGGATAAAGCCCTTTTTATTCTTCTCAGGCTGGCATGTGTGTGATGCAACAGATAAAACTAACATACGTATCTGTGAGATACACTGTCGTATTGGTAATGTGTCTTCAAAGCACCCATGTGCTGTGATTGCCTGTAAAGGGATCATACCTGCTCCCACCTGCCGCTCACTCCGCCAAGTGTTCCGATGCTCTCCGGCTGGCGAAGTTGCAGAGAAACTCAAGTTGCAGAGAATCTCAAAGCTAATAACAGCCTTACAGACGGGAGGTTGATAGTGAAGTTTCACTGTGCAACGAATGCAGTTTTCCAGTTTTCCTGATGGAGGGCTTGGAGGAACAGAGAAGGAAAGCACATCTTCAACAGTATCAGTTGTTTCTGGTCACTTTTGCACTAAACAAGAGAGAGCCAGTGTCCCTGCATGGAGCTGGGACACTGGGGCAACAGTGGCCTTTTACCGAAGTGAAAACCCTTAAAGATTATATACTTATTGTCATGGGTGAAGTAGTTGTTGACAATAAAAAGCTAAGGAAAGTGTTCCTTTATCCATTAAAGCAGTGTTTCTCTCAGACACAGCAACCGTTTGCAGAGTGGAATTACTCCTGAGGTTTGTCATGACTGCAGTTGTTCTGTTGGTTAAACATTCCACACAAGAAGTGATGACTGTCTTATTCTTAAATGAGCATGAACTGGATTGACAAGACGTTTGCCTGTTGGTTACTGGTAGCTCTCCGTCCTAAGACGTTCCATGTCCTCAGGATTCCCATGGAGTTATTGCAGTTTGCTCCTGACCCATTTTCCAAAAAAAACCTGAGGAGGACTGCTCTATGAAAGCAAAACATGTATTGTCTTGTGTTGATGGGAGAATCCTTCAGATGGAATCTGTTGCCATGCAGTCCTGCTTTGCTTTAAAAGAGGCTGATATTGGCTAACCATATTAGCCAATATCAGCACCCCACATTAAGGAAACTGGCCTTGCTAATACTGGATGTGGTTAAATCTACGTATACTCACTTAGACAAAATACCTAAATAACATTTGTCTGACATGTACGGTGGTTCTACAGTAGTAAATCACCAAACCGAGGCAGTTAATGCTATCTCAGAGAAAATGCAAAGACTACAGTTGTGAATTATATTTACTAATGATATAGTCAAATTTAGTGTTGTCTGGACTGTTTTTTCTGTTTTCACCTTTGATAATTATAGGTATGGACCTGCTATATTATATTATTATGTCTTCCTGAAAGTGTTTTTGCCATGAGGTGCAGTAGTTTAATTTAACTAGTTCGATGTCCACTGATTCACGATGTTTGTCGAGCATATGGAATTTATGACGATGGACCCTAAAGCTGCTTAAGACTGGTTGGGGTGTTGAGGTTGTTACAAACAGGTGCAGTTACTGATAATCTGATGGACACTGTTCAGTCTTATGAACCTGTTTTCTGCATTTGTGGACACGGACCTTCAGGGAAACACCTCATGACTGCTTGGTTTCTAAGGTTCTATTCCTTTGAATTTGTGTACCAGGCCTTGGAACCATAGCTTTCCTGCTCTTTTTGACTAGTTTATACAATGTTGTAATGTTTCTATTAACATTTTGCTGTAAGAGTTATTTGTAGCAGTCTCTGGCAGAGTATTCTGAGTGGCCCATGGACCTCACATGATGGACCTGTTAAGCCCACTTGCTGCTAAAGGTGAATAGCCAACCAAGGTTGTAACCCAAGGTTGAACCAGTGTGTAGCACATCTCGACTGGCAGCACATACACAGAGCAGTATGCCAGTGTTGACTGATTCCATTTTAAATAACAAAGCAGGCTTAACGATGGGTTTTGTGGGACTTTAGCCTGGATCTTATTTCACTGGTCGGTCTCTTTAACAGTTTATTAAAATGATCCTGTCTCTCTTTTTCCTAGTTTGTTCCCAGTTCTCCCGGGGTGTCTACGCCATTTTTGGTTTCTATGACAAGAAGTCGGTAAACACCATCACATCCTTCTGCGAGACTCTTCATGTCTCCTTCATCACACCTTCTTTCCCGGCAGAAGGAATGAATCAGTTTGTTCTCCAGATGAGGCCGGACATCAAGGGGCCACTAGTTTCGTTAGTGGAGTACTACAAATGGGAAAAGTTTGCCTATCTGTACGACAGCGACAGAGGTGAGAGACATCTTATTTGTTATCACTGTTGCTAAAACATCGCAGCAAAAACATCCCAGCAAAAACATTGCAGCATTGTTTTTGATTTGAACAGTTTTAAATAGATTTTTAAAAATTATATAAAATCACACAGTGATGAAGGGATTTATGTAATATCAGCCACATGTTTGAATCAGATCATACAGATATTTATAATGAGACATGATGTTGAGTTAGTTATAGTCATTTGTCAATATTAGATTAATTTTTGTTAAAATGTTGTAGAACCTAACGCTACCTGTCATGCTGTCATGCATTTTGTGTGTGTGTGTGTGTGTGTGTATAGGTCTATCTACTCTTCAGGTAATACTTGACACTGCAGCAGAGAAAAAATGGGTTGTCACAGCTATAAATGTCGGAAACCTGAAAGATGAGAGGAAGGATGAAGCCTATCGCTCCCTGTTTCAGGTACTGATACTCTGCTCAGACACAGCACTGCACCGTGTTAGTACTTATTGCAGGCTTAGAGAAATGCCAAGGAACACAGAAATAGACATCAGGGGCAAAAGGCTGCAACATGTGTCACGTACATTTTAATGGAGTGTGATGCATGCAGGGAACTAGGAAAACAAGAGGTTGGAAGGTAGGTAGTGCAATCTCCAGAAGCTGAGCTGGTGCAGTGCAGTGTTTATAATTACAAAAAATTACTTCACCTTATTTACTTTAAGAGGCCTTGATGAATAAAAATCTATTTGGGGAAAGTGGCTAAGCATAGGTCATAAGTGCCAAAAACCAATGGTGCAACAACAATATAATATATTATTGAGGAGTTCAGTATAGGTAAGTTCCCTACCTGGTGGGCTAAAAGACTTTGTCAACACCGTGATCCCCAGCCAACCAGTCTACAGTAGTCAGCCTTGAGCTTGCCACTCTCCAGTCCACCAGTCTCCAGCCTGTGTGCCAGCCCACTAGCCTCTGTCCTGCTATTAGCCTGCCTGCCAGTGCCAAGCCTGTTAGCCTCCCGTTTGCAAGCAGTCAGCCTCCCTGTGTCTGACCTGCTAGTTTCCTGCACGTTAGCAGCTTGTCCTCCAGTCTCTGGTCTGCTCGTAGCCAACCAGTTAGGAACCAGCCTGCACCCCAGCCTGCTAGCCTTCAGCTTGTTACCCAGCCAGTTAGCCTTCAGCTGCTAGCCTCCCATCAGCTGCGGCTCACCACAGTCCTAGCCTCCAGTCAGTGGTCAAGTCATCAAAGAGAAAAACAGCAAGCCTCTGGTTTGATCTCATAGATTTTGAGCAATTCCCTTGCTGGGGAGTCGACTGGCCCTTTCCCCCAGGGCACTGGGGGTTGGTACCCTAGGAGGACACAAGGTTCTCGTCATCAGCATGCCTCTCTCAATTGTCCTGCGCCCCAGAGCCTCTGCTGTCCTGCACCCCAGAGCCTTTGCCATTTGGCTTTGTTACTGCCTGGCCCTTCAGATTGTTTTCTCCATATGATTGATTCTCTGGATTTGATCCTGCCTGCCTCAACCACCCGTAAGCCTAAGCCATTTTAAACAAAATATTTGGACTATCATTGGCCCTTGTCACCGTTCCTGCAATTGGGTCCATTCCCTCAATGAACAGTGAACACAGAGACTACTACAAAAACCCACATACAGTTTCCACAGTGTGATGCTGATGGTGCAGGACAGCTGGCAGCTGGATTACACAATCTCTGATGTATCTCTCCTCCTGCAGTCAGTCATTAAAATACCAAACTGGTGCAGGTGAGATGGAACCTCACTGCACTTCAGGAAAGTCCCTCTTGTTTGCTGCACTTGGTGCTTGCAAAGCTACATTTCCCCCTGCGTGGCTTTGATGTTTAATATTCTTAATGTTTTGCAGGACCTGGAGATCCGTAAAGAGCGACGCATCATCCTGGACTGTGAACAAGACAAAGTCAAAGACATCATGGAGCAGGTTCATTTTCTTGTCATTCTTACTACTACTACTACTACTACTAACGAAGTGAATAATTTCCAGCCAATACCAATAACGCTACTTTTTCATCATGCTACACATCCGCCTCTGCAGTATATCAGCATTACCTGTGTTTATCCACAGGTAATGCTTATATCTATTAATAATAAGCCCTGGTAGTTATTTCTGGAATGGTTCATTTAGATTTTGTCAGTTGGTATAAACCTAGACCAGTTTACAGGTTTCCCTACATGGGAGTATCATTTACTTTTTTCCTGGCAAGGTTGCAATTTAAAGGGGGGGTAGCATCACGAATCTTATTTCCTTGAAATGATGCAAAACTGGTCTTCTTCTGTGATAAACATGGCAGAGGTACTAGTGGTGCTGAAATCCTTAAATCTTATTAATTACATACATGTATGCCTCTGATTTTTAGGTCAAAGTTACAGTGCTATGCAAAGACACAGAGAAATCCAGATGACCTTATTTCTCTAACTGTGTCAGTTCAGCTGAGCTTGTCTTTCATTCCTGTGGAAAATAAGCAAAGTGAATGCAGTATAAGTCTGGGATACTTCATGTTGTCTCCAGTTTATACAAAAGATCTTCAGCCACGGACGACATAAAGTCTATTTCAATTTCCTCTACTCATTTTTTACTCTTTGAATTGCCGCACTATGAATAAAAAGAGCCAGTCCTTCATTCTTCATCCAATGCAGAGCTACTCATCCTCTGACAGTGAGAAAACCCCACAATCATTGTTCGACAGCACACCCAAAGTACTGGATTACAACACAGTTCAATGCAGGGTTTGTTGACCAACCACTGATATCTTCACTCTCGGGCTCCTTTTTTGTGCCTGATACAGTTGGTGTGTTGCTCAGCCTGCTTTTGATATGCTCTTACTACTCAGGAGGGTGCTGACCCTTGATTCTGTCTCACTCAGGTGCTTACCAAGAAAGAGTACAAGCTGCCTGATGTGACCAACAGGATTGAATCTGTAAAAATGAGACAGAACAGACAGAATCTTTCCAGACTAGGTGACGAGGCTTATACCTAAGTGTCCAGCTCCCACAAAAACTAAAAATTAAGAACATGTTTCGAGGACATCATTCTTTCTCAGACCAATGGTTCAACAGTAATGCTCAGCAGCTTTGTTTATTTTGGCTTTAACTTTGATCATAGCTGCTAATGAATGATGCGCTCCTCCCCTTTCTGTACAGCAGAAGGGGGAGGATGATAAACTGAGGGATCAAGTATTCCTTTATGGGTTGAGAAAAGAAAATCCTACTTCTTAAGCTAATCACACCATGAAAAACACCCTTTTAATTACTGCATGCATTCATAAGCTGGAAACTGTTGCTCAAGAAAAGCAGAGCATTAAAATATTCACAGGACAGCAATGGTAGACTGGCAACATAGCAATGCTTTTTCATTAGCTGTCATTCATTTGTTGTTGTCCATCACTGACACAGTTTGTTCTTTTTCCCATCAGGTGATCACCATAGGCAGGCATGTGAAGGGTTACCACTATATCATCGCTAACTTGGTGAGTAACTGTCTAATGGCCAACCACTGAGTGCTTATGAATATACAGATAAAAGGCCAGATATTGGTAAAAAGAACTTTGCTAAATCAGCTGTTGGGCAGCAGGTTTACAGTCACTTACCTGCTGGATTGTACAGCAAGTAGTCACATCCAGATAAGCAGGCTTTGTACCTGCCAGACAGGCAGCAAGTACAAATAGGCTGGAAGGAACCAAATCAAACCAAAACCAATGTAGATGATCTGGAAATGTATGCTTGTGGCTGACTGCAGTATATACAGTGGTTCTTGGTCCATTCTAAATGTATTGTGAGCAGCTGGGTCAGTTAGTCTGTTCCATGAAGCACATGCCTCTAGCCTTAATGTGAATCAGCATGTAAGGACAGTTGTTAGTATAGCAAGCCATAGCTAAACAGAGAGAGCTAATTTTTGCTGTTGATTGCTTTGTTGATTATTCTGCCCTTCTGTCATAAACCAGTATTACTATTTTACAATTTCATTTAGCAGACACTTTTATCCAAAGCAAACACAAGCAAAGATCTAGAGGGGCATGACTTCATTGGTAAATACAATCCAACTGCCACTAATGGCTGAGACCATTTCCTGTTTTAATGATCTCTGAATATACTGAAATGGTTGGCAGTGTTAATCATCACTGTTTTCACAATGATATACAGTAACATACCAGTACAACCCTAATACAGGTTGTGTTATTGGTCCTTGTCGAGAAACTTCCAGGCCCCGTCATAACCTTGTACACAACAAAATATGGTCCCCAAAAAATGGTCAAGGTAAATAAAAGGTCTTTAATGTTGTATCTTGTTTCAGGGTTTCGTAGATGGCGACCTCTCTAAAATCCAGTATGGAGGTGCCAATGTGTCTGGCTTTCAGATAGTAGATTTTGATGATCCTGTGGTGGCGAAGTTTGATCAACGATGGGAAGCTCTGGAGGAGAAGGAGTATCCAGGAGCTGATTCAAGGATCAGAGTAAGACATTCAACATTTGTTCCAAGGGTAGATTCATTTAGCTTACATTGGTCCAAGAAAATAAATATGTTGTGTGATTTCATATTACATGCTAGTGTAAGATTTCAAATAATATAATCACTCTAAAATTGTGTATAATCATCTAACCTAGCTCTCCTTGTTGAGTGATTCAGTACATGTACTTTAGTAGTGAAGCACTTTGTGATGTTTGTTGTAAAAGTTTACATTTTAAACGTGATGTGAAGTACTTTTCAGGCTGTTTTCGGTATTGTGCAACAGCCCTTAGAACTCATTGTCATTGTTTCTGTTTCAGTATACCTCAGCCCTCACCTATGATGCTGTCCATGTGATGACTGAGGCATTCCGCTTCCTTCATAAGCAGAGAATAGACATGAGTCGCCGTGGTAACAGTGGTGACTGTTTAGCCAATCCTGCAGTTCCCTGGGCGCAGGGGGTGGAGATTGAACGGGCCCTTAAACAGGTAACCATCGATTTGACCCTCCATCAGATTTCATCCTGATACCTAACAGCAGTCAGGGTACCGTTAGCTAGCCTGCGGAGGACTCCCCTCCAAGGATATGCCTCCCAGCACCATCACTTAGCCACCACCTGTAATCTGTTGATGTTGCAGCCAGCATAACATTCACCATGTCATCTCTAGACTCTTTCATGTCTGTCTCATGTGCTCATTGGGAACCTGCTCTCATCTGTGAAGAGAACGCCAACGCAAGAACTGCCAGTTCTGGTATTATCTGGCTAATGCCGGTTGAGCTGCAAGGTGCTGGGCTCTGAGCACACATCCCGCAAGAGAACATTGGGGCCTCATGCCAACCTTATGGAGTCTGTTTCCCGACAGCTTTATTAGAAGCATGCACACCAGGAGCCTGCCATGAGCTGCCGCTTATGTTTTAGGGCTCCGGCTGTTTCTTCTCACACAACGGAGCAGATGCTGGTCCTGTTGCTGGGTTGATGCCTTTCTATAGCCCTGTTCAGCTCTGTTTGTGCAATGGCCCATCTCCCGGTATCTCCTCAATGCTCTTGAGACTGCTGGAGGACTCGGCAAACCTTTTTGCCATGGCATATATGGATGTGTCATCCTGGTGGAGCTTGACTAGCTGTGCAACTTGAATAGGCTGCGGGTATTGCCTCATGCACCCAGTAGTGACAAAGACACTAGCAAAATACAAAACTAGAGGACAACTAGAGTTGTCTTGCTGTTGCCTCTCCAGTACACATGTTGTCAACTTATTTTGCACCAAAACAGGTTAAACTGATTCACGATGCCTAATGCTTCCTAAGTAGACACCTTGATATCCCATAACTTTAATTGACTTGGTGTTATACTATGATGATTAGGTGATCCTGTAATTTTTTGAGCAGTTGTTTATGTGTGCGTGTGTGTGTGTTTGTGTGTGTGTTTAGGTTCGTGTTGATGGTTTAACAGGTAACATTCAGTTTGACCAGTATGGGAAGAGAATCAACTACTCGGTGACAATCATGGAGCTGAAAAACAATGGGCCTGTGAAGGTAACATGAGAATCAATTTGCCATCATAAATACCATGATAGCATGTTGCTTTGCATCTTGTGATGTATCTGCATGTGTGCTCTCAGATTGGCTATTGGAATGAGGTGGATAAGATGGTGGTGACAAAGTCAGACCTTTACCCCAACGACACCATGGGAATGGAAAACAAGACGGTCATCGTTACAACTATACTGGTAATGAACGCAATTTTGAGATAAAGTGAGAGTCTGGCTGTCTGTTATGGAATTGACTGTGTCGTCTATACCTTAAAACAAAAATTGAGATGTCTTAGCACATTGGCCATATGAAAGAAATCATCATAATTCACATTAAAATGAGTCATACAGGTAGGAATAAATGTGATAAAACAATAAGGACAGATTGATTAGGACTGATTGCTCTTTCTGTGTGTACAGGAAGCCCCCTATGTGATGCTGAAGAAGAATGCCGAGCTGTTTCAAGACAATGACCGTTATGAAGGTATGTTTATGCACTGCCCTGTGTGTGTACATGCTCAGAGTATTTTTATTTGTTTGTTCTTGAGTGTTTGTTTGTTTGTGGAGTTCCTCAAAGTTACAGAAAAGACGCTCTATCATCCAATTATACAGACCTATATACCAGTCATTCTATAAAAAGCCCTCACGTAACTGCATCACACAGCTTCGTTTGTGCATGTGTTTTTCTTGACTGTTGCTAGGTTACTGTGTCGACCTTGCTGCAGAGATTGCAAAGCACTGTGGTATTCGCTACCAACTTAGAATTGTGGGAGATGGTAAATACGGAGCAAGAGATGCAGAAACCAAGATCTGGAATGGTATGGTCGGAGAGCTGGTGTACGGGGTAAGATTGAAAACGTTCAAAGACACAGTAATACAATGTTGAATGTTGAATTAATATAAATAACAGACGGTATGATGGGTATGACAGTAGATTTTAAAAAACATCTCTGGTATACGTCTTTCTGCTCTTTTCCAACAGCCAACTCAAGTCTGCCAAGCGATCTAACAGACAAACACTCTCACTCTCACTCTCACTGTCTTTGTGTCTCCATCAGAAAGCAGATATAGCAGTTGCTCCCCTGACGATCACTCTTGTTCGCGAGGAGGTCATAGATTTCTCCAAACCCTTCATGTCTCTGGGAATCTCCATCATGATCAAAAAGCCACAGAAATCCAAGCCGGGAGTCTTCTCCTTCCTGGACCCGCTGGCCTATGAAATCTGGATGTGCATTGTCTTTGCCTATATAGGAGTTAGTGTTGTACTCTTTCTGGTGAGTCAGATCGCTCATGTGTATTATTGATGTGTTTAGTTCCCACCAGACCTTTTCAAGTACAATGCTGTCACCACTGTTGTCAGCGCTTCCTGATGTGGGTGTGTTATTCTGCCTGAAATATGCTGACTAAGTGTAGTCAAAGGAAAGGAAATATCAATCAGATTCAAGCAGTGAACGTATCGTCTGTGAAGGCATCTAAACTGATTACAACTGGAGTGTGTGTTCTTTCACATCAATGTGAAATTGACAAAATCAAGCAGATTCTGATCCATACACAATCCAACTAGACCTCATCAGAACTACTTATGTATTTTAAAAATGCAGCGTGTGCTCCTTATTTAAATCCAAGGCCTCTGAGCATTTATATTACTGGGGCGGCTGCAGCTCAGAGGTGGAGCAGGACACAGGTTGTTCAGATTGGTGGTTGGATCCCCAGCTCCTCAGGGCTGCATGCTGAAGTGACCATGGGCAAGACGCTGGACCCTCTATTACTCACCTGATTACTGGCTGTTTCATCTGCATGTGATCAACCAATGAGTGACTTTGCTTCCCCTTCCCCCACTGCAGGTTGATTGGCTGATTGTGTGATTGGTTAATGCTACTGTGAAAGGGCATATGCTTGATCCTGAAATATACCCCCAAGACCAAAAACTCAGGTCAACTTGCTTTTTCAGAGCATTTGTCACCACTCACACTCTAACTAGTGCGTGGAACTAGCCCAGTTGTCATCATGTTAAGTGTGACTGATGGCAGTTAATGTGGTTTCACAGGAGCGTACATTGTGCGTACATAGTGGCAGTCTTCCTTGTGTGCATTACACTGTATTAAAACCAACATATTTCAGCTAAAGCAAATGTTCTTGCAGGTGCCATGCAAAAGGGAAGGTCAGAGCAATAAGTAATAGGATTATCTTCCAGGTATCCAGATTCAGCCCCTATGAATGGACTCTAGAGGAGCCAGAGGACGGAGCTTTGCCACTGACAACAGAATCCACCAATGAATTTGGGATCTTTAACTCCCTTTGGTTCTCTTTGGGGGCTTTCATGAGACAGGGCTGTGACATCTCACCAAGGTTGGTAAAGCCATGACTCTGACACAGAATACATTTTACACACTACTTTTTTTTTTTAAATAATTTGTCCACTCCAATTAACGTACATGAGTGAGAGTCACAGAGCGTGACAGAGCCGCTTTAGCCAAATTGTTATTTCACAGTAGTTCTGAAAGAGGGGGCCAGATCTGGCAAAGTAGCTGGTGCACATCAACAATTTAATGACAAAAATACAGACCAAGTATTTTACCACGGTGATAAGAGACATCATGGTAATCCCTCTGGGTAAGCATTAAAAATTCCTTTATAACCACAGGAGTCAGGGCCACTGGTCAAAATCCAGAAATGCCTTTAGCAGACTCTGGCACAATTATTGACTCTGGCTGGAAATGCTTTCCGTAAAATGTTGGGATTTGATGGAATATGCACCTGCCAGCCTGCACAGTGAGTTGTACCTGTGGAGTGGTGGAGGTTTTCAATCTCATCGGATAAAATTGTTGCTTAAAGTCACTTGTATCAAATTTATGTATGGAAATGATCATCCAGGTCCATATCTGGTTAAAACCCATCAAATTACATTTAAACTTGTCCCTTATTTTCTCCTCATTAAGACCCCACACTCCAGTTGACCACTCAGATGTGTAACTGTGGACATAGTTTTGGCACAACAATAAGAACGATAGAGATTACTCCAGATGTTCCTCTGCTTTGAGAAGACATCTGTGCTTCAGTGTAAATCAATGTTGTTTTCAAAAGCACAGATGACAGAATAGAGAGACTGAGTGAATTTCCACAAGTTACTGAGGACTTTGGCTCTTAGCATAGCAACATAAGGCTTGATGTGTCCAGGGAGACCAGAGAATGCTCCTCCCGACATTACAGCTGCTTATAACTGGTCAAAGACTGGACTCGACATCTTACAGTCTTTTTTATGAACTCCATTAATACAGGCTGTGTGTGTGTGTGTTTGTGTGTGTGTGTGTCTCGCAGGTCTCTGTCAGGTCGCATAGTGGGGGGTGTGTGGTGGTTTTTCACTCTGATCATCATCTCATCATACACTGCGAACCTGGCTGC
The DNA here is from genome assembly GCA_008933995.1 of Datnioides undecimradiatus. Classification (NCBI taxonomy): domain Eukaryota; kingdom Metazoa; phylum Chordata; class Actinopteri; order Lobotiformes; family Datnioididae; genus Datnioides; species Datnioides undecimradiatus. The sequence goes on from WARS01000016.1 coordinate 1,477,191, forward strand.
CTTCCTGACAGTGGAGAGGATGGTTTCTCCCATCGAGAGTGCTGAAGACCTGGCTAAACAGACAGAGATCGCATATGGAACCCTGGACTCCGGATCCACCAAGGAGTTCTTCAGGGTAAGGACTTAACACAATATAGAAATGATCACAAGTCACCACTGATGTAACCTACAGTTTAAAACAATTGAACAACATGTACAGAAGGGGGAAAGTGCCCTGTGACAACCTTCAGTGTGATTCAGGTGGCATTTTTAACTTAACGTAACAGGAAAGTGGTGTCACCCGCTTCCAGACAACCACCATCCCCCATGGTGACACACTGTACCCTGTGTTCCAGGGTATTCCTGTGTACTTGTGTTGCGTTGTCTAGACTAACTGCTTGAACCCAACGCAGAGTCCATCTGTGTTGCAGTTGTTGCAAGCTGATTCCGGTCAATGCTTTTGATCCCACATGACATCCCATGACAGAATGCAGACGTGCCTGCTGTGTCTCCCTGCTAAGTCGTAGTGTCTTATCTGTGGCTTTCTCTCCTTTTAGCGCTCTAAAATCGCCTTGTTTGACAAGATGTGGCAGTACATGAAATCAGCAGAACCGTCTGTCTTTGTAAAGAAAACATCAGAGGGTGTCCTGCGTGTTAGGAAATCCAAAGGGAAGTATGCCTACCTGCTGGAGTCCACCATGAACGAGTACATCGAGCAGAGGAAACCCTGCGACACCATGAAAGTGGGAGGAAACCTGGACTCCAAAGGCTACGGCATCGCCACACCCAAGGGATCCCCATTAAGGTGGGTGGATCAGTATAACAATGCTAGCCAACCTGCACTGCCATGTACCATTCACACTACTAACCTGCTGCTTAGCATACTGTCCTTCTCCCCATTCACACAGCTAATTTCTCCACACTTTGAAAGACTCGGTTCAGAACAGCTGACTTGCAGCAGTAAGAGGAATCAGACTTTTCCTCACTCTGCCCTGAACCCTTTAACGTAATGATCAGAACACACTGGCTGACCAGCTGTTCCAGTGGTCAGGTGGTGTTTAGCCAGTGTGTGAACTGCGGCTGTTCATGCGCAGCTGTGCTCAGGAAAATTAACCACCATGGGGAGCAATGTAGTCTGGTCCCAAGCCATAGTACCAGTTGGGTGTTGCAGTATGCGAGTGTGATGAATGGGGCATGGCGGCTTACTCGTTGTTATAATAATCCACCTACCCTGATGACATCATCTCAGTGGTTTGTATTTCTACCATGGTTACCACCTCTGACCAATGGCTAGTGGTGGTTGCTGTGACAGCTGGGGGAGGGATGGTAAAGTTGAAGATTTCAGGTCTTAAAGAAATACTCCATCGCTAAAATGTTCAGTTGAATTCAGTTCAAGTGTCAGCATAACGATGCAGTTATCAGTGTGAAATACTCTTATCCATCAGCTGCATATTATTTCTGCTGAGGAGAACTCAGCAGATTTTCATGATGAGTTGGCTCTTTAAGACCTGGATCAATGAACAGTTGTTGTCCATGACTTAAATCTTTGTGTGTGTGTGTGTGTGTGTGTGTGTGTGTGTGTGGTGTGTTTGTGTATGTTTGCCTAGAAGTGTCTACATTTGTTCTTCATTTAAAATGTCTCAGTTCAATGTTACGAGTCATACAGATAAGATTTTAGTCATTTATCCAAATCCCAGAGATCTTCCTGTTTTATTGCATACCTGTGTATTCTCTTTGCTTAGTGCTGCCTCTCAGCTTTTAAAGTAACAAATCACAAGCTGATTCTGCAGTAGGATAAAATGCTTTTTGTAAAAATCCTTTGAAGGCTATGAAGGTTTACAGTTATGATATTTTAGAATTTACAAGGAAACGTTTCCTGTTACTGTAGATTCTGTGAAATGCTCCTAACAAGGACTATGTCATTTGTAATTAAAGTGACAGCAGAGATAGTGTTGCGCAGATACATTTCTAAATAAGTGATTCAGTTAAAGGTGATGCAGGTAATGCTGCAGAACCCAGAGAAAACTTGGTTTTGAAATGATCCAAGTGAAAAATCCCATTCTCCTCCTGCAGTCCCTCCTCTGAAATACACATGGACACATCTGCCTACTGCTGCAAGATGATGGCATTATCATTGACATTAACAACAAACATGGCCCCTGTTAGTTCTCATAGGTCTTAAGCTAGCATGTTAACATTAGCACATTAACATCAGTCATTTTTAGCTTACCTTTCTCTGCCATTCTAACTAACTCTATCAGTCCTGTCCTGAATGAGCTTTGGTACAAACAGAAAATCGATTGCTGTAGTTTCCCTACATCTAAGAGAATTCAACCAGATATAATAAAAAGGCTTTAACTACTCAAGCTTGGACTGAGTGCAAAGCTAGAAAGCTTCTTTTCATATTTATTTTGAGTTCCATAAATAAACTTCACACAGGGGAAGACAAAATTGAAAGAAGAACACAAGATGAAAAGAGAACGCAGACACATTTATAGGCATCCCGTGGGGTTCATCACTGCCAGTACTGCCAGCAAGCGATGTTTTTCTAATTCAGTCCCCCTGTTTCAGCCACATACACGTGCCAGCATATGGCTGATATGAGATGTCACGCTGCTGCTGGTTTTATGCTACGTAAAGGATGAACACTTAGGGTAAGGTAAAGGCAGTATAGAAGTCAATAAACATGCAAACACAGCGACATTGTATATCTGTTCCATTCATACAATGGTTCTGATGGATTGACAGTTAAATCAGAGCTTGTTGCACCTCTGCGAGGACAGGTAACTGCAGTATGTTTAGAGGTTGTAAATCAAAGAATCATATAGGACACATTTAGTTTTTAATGATGTGACAGTTATACTTAATGTAAAGTCTCAAAGGAGGAAGCAGAGCTGTGGCTGGTAGAGGTCACATTTGGTTTTAAGTTAGAAAGACGATTATTCCTTTTCTAACGTCACCATTTCATCACAAAGAACATCCAAACCAATACGACCATGTTCACACCAGCATGAAGGTTAGTTGGTGTTACATATTAAAAACAGAGGCTGGTTAAACAGACGATACAACCACAGCAACAGCTAATGCCCATAGCTACATTAGAGTTGGAGCCTGTCCTAATCATAATCATTAGCCTCTGATAGCTATCATAACATTACCTGCTATTGTAGAGACTTGTGGCTGGGTTACAGTCCATGACCATCACATGTCTTACTTTCTGCTGTTAGCTGATCACATTATATCCTCCCACAAATGCCCACAGGCGGGGGACAGGTTGGGAGCAACAGCTGTGATGCCCCGCTGTTTGCAAGTATGCGCCAACAAGTGGTCACAAAAACACATGGAACAAAGGCCCCGATGATGACCGCTCGATATAACTCACAGTGTGACTCACAACAGTTATTTTGTCTGAATTACATTTCAGCCTCCACAGCAGTAGAGGGGTGGAATTGAATTTGCACTCCTCACAGCACTGAACGGTAGAAATCACTGGCAGCATGAGTCACTGTGGAGAGCACACTGTCAACGCTTTTCCCATTTAGAACAAACCAATATATTTCAGATGCTTGTTAGGATCTGATGGGTGTAGAGATGAGGGACCCAGACTGGGTAGGGAAGTCAGAAAGTATTAAAAGACGTGTGTGTGTGTGTGTGTGTGTGTGTGTGTGTGTGTGTGTGTGTGTGTGTGTGTGTGTTGAGCTGCATGCTGGTCCATGGGTCTCTTTCTGACTTTTGTGTCTTTTCAGCACACTAGGGATGGCTGTATGGTTTCGTCTGCCTGTCTCCTCTCTCTCCTCTGTCTCTCTGTGTTGACGTCTCCGTCACTCAGCTCTCAGAGTTCATGTTTTTTTTTCTGCAGAACCTCTTTAATGACGATTACTTGTATTTATCATATTTGCGGTTAAAGCTGCATTAAGCGATTTACACCAAAGGGCAGTCGAGCGCAGAGTAAATAGTCTTGTTTACTGTACTCCAGTAAATTGACTCATCAAGTGCGAAGCTCATCTGTCGACAGCTTAAAGAGTAACACAAACATCCGGAATGAGTTCTCTTTACAAACTAACTGAAGGGTGCAGGGGCGGTAATTAGCTGCTTGGCCCCTGCTGACCTCCTGTTCCTCCCCTTCTCAGTGCACCACATAAGGTGTTTCTCTGCTGCAGTGCTACATGCCAACACAAATATACATGACCTGCACAAAACCTGCTAAAACTGAGCTTTAAAACTAGATTTTGATGCCCAATATGTAAATTATTGTGATAATTATCAAAATCTTGTGCCTTAATAATTTACTTTCTAGCAATATGATTGTGATACAGGGGTTACAATCCAATATATATATTGATACTGTAAATGAGAAGATACATTATCATTTCTTAAATGTAAATCAGAAAGAAAATCAGAATAAACATAACACATCCCCTTATTAGCGAGAACCACTTGGCTCTAACGAGATACAGTTGTAAGCCATAGCAAGACACTGACTGTAAGTTCAGAGGAGCTATTGTTCAGCATTGACTCCCATTGAGATCAGCAGCATTTGCAAACCTGTCACATGATTTCACTCGTTCTAAATGCCCACATATCGCTTAATGGAGCTTTAAGTCTGACCCTTTGGTAGATCTGCTGCATGACTGCTGTTGTTGACCTATAGCATGGTAGAACCAGAGACATGTTTTCCAGTATCTACAACTTTCAGTGAGGGGAACTGAATTAAATGTTGCTTGATTTATTCCGACATATATTCCACCCTTCCCATGTCTCTGCTCCTAGCATGATCTTCCTGTATCATATTTTATAATGTTTCATGTTTTTAGCCTTGTTCCAGGCATAGTCGATGATAAGTGTTATAATGTCAATGGTGGGTTCAGTTCAGAAAAGAGAAAACCCAATTGCTCACAGGCCTTTGGCATATTTAAGTCACTTTTTTTCAAATTACAAAAGAAAAATACAGCCACAAAAATATAGATTATTAATATGGAATTTCCAGCTAGTCAAATCAAAGTGAACTGAGCCCAGGACTGGTTATTAGTGCCATGTTTACACCACATAGTATACAGAGTGTTTTTGATCTCTTAAACACACAAGCCTCCATTAATCACTACATTATACATGAGGTTCGCCATCAACAAGCTTGTGTGATTTACTGCAACACCAGATACCACACGCCATTACCACCAGTGTCTCCACCTTTTCCTCCTGTCATTGCATCATTACTACGTACGAAAAAGCTTTTACTGCTGGATCGTCTCTTCTCTTTTTCAACAGCGAATCAGTGACGTAGGCTGTTTAACAGATGCAAAATAGTCTGATGATGCGAGAGAGAGAAAAAAAGTTCTCCCGTAGAAATAAACCAAGGGGCTGGTTGCACAAAGACACAAAGATCTCAGACTGCAGATTCCCATCAGTCTTTCTTTGATCAGGTGTGAGGTAGTGAGACAGCTTTACAAAATAATTATTTCAACTCTAAATTCATCAAAGCGTTGCCAGATATAACGCTGTATTATGTCAAATGGAGCTGAAGTATTGCTGGGTGTTTTACTGTTGGAGCTGTATGCCACTCCTGGGTTGCATCAGGCTCCTCTAAGCATGCGTATGCGTGGGTCCAGACAAAGCAGTGTGTTCAGCCTCTTTTCCCTTCACTAAGGAAAGTGGTGGTGGGTGAAAAGTTGAACGATCCTGTGGGGCATCCACAGGCTGAATCAGCAAATGAAATCTGGATTGGGTTTGAGCCCACTTTGGAGAGCCTTTATGCTAATTAAAGTGAGAAGGCTGGAGGGCCAAACCCTCAGTGAGCCGCACTCTCAGCTGAGGTCAAAGCAGTGCAGTCGTAAAGGAGAGAAACGTCATCCCGCCCGCCCCTGTGGGCTCAAACAGGTGATGAAGAAGCAAGATTATCACTGAAGGCCACGTCGGCGACTTGCCACGCTGTAGACAGCAACTGTGTCAGGAAGTCATCAAGCTCACACTGAACGAGATTCTGATTTTGATGTTGGTAGATGGGGGCAGGTCTACCTCCACACAATCGCTGAATCCCCTTAAGGCCAATGAAAAACCAAATGGGATTGTTTGATACTCGCAGGCAAACCAGAGAAGCCTCCCGCATAGTGATATTGACATCACCGGGATGCACTGAACAGCAGGGTTTGTTGTGTTAACATTCGGGAGGAGTGTGTTTTTAGCTGGGCCAGTAACACGGCTGCAGCAATGCAGTGCACCAGGCGACACATGGAGTTAGGTGACACTGTCCAACTCTTCACCTGTCTGCACCCAGCAGTGCTACATTACTGTTCCATAAGGAAGCTCAACATGGTTTAAAGTGAAAGGTGAGCCACTGAACTCTCAGCTGCTGGGGGTTCAGCCAGTCCCACTTCACCCATACTGTACATTTCCAGCTTTGAATAGTCCTTAAGGGGAAGCCTACCGAACCAGTAATTGCTCATTTCTTTCATACAGCGGGGAACTGCAGGCAACTTTAATGTAGAGCTGTTTTTAAGAAATGTTCTGTACAAGCACCAGTCAGTGTCTAACTTTGTGCAACCAGCTCCTGGTCATGTGTAGCAAACTAGTTTACTCTGATGAAAACACGCTGTATCCACGTGAAGCAGATCTGAATAGATTTGGTAAGAAAGTGCATAAGCCAGGATGCTGCATGACAAAGTCAACGATCCAAAACTAAACTGTGGTTGATTAACTGTATGCCATATGGCTTTTATACAAGCACATGGGTACATTTGATTAATTAATAAGTTATTTGTCTACAGTTGGACTTGGACTGGAATTTCCCAACACCAGCTGTGAGAATATTGCAAAGGTCACTGTTCCCAATCAGGGTGGTAACAGGGCGGTTACCGAGAGCCGTTTTCTCAGTTTGACTTTGTGTTTAGCTGCTATGCTAACAAAGGCTGCTCCGTTTAAGGAAGAACTCCACTTACTCCAGATCCCAGTAGTCACTTACTGTCATTCTTGCACGAATGTGGAAGTACAAATTTAATGTACTGCCCTAATGTTTGCCAGTAACCAGAATCACCCTGCAGGACATTTACTGTGCATAATGTTAACAGGCTTAAAGTCCTGCTGTTCATGTGGACATGGCTCCTGAATAACTGCAGTGAAGCTGGTTAGAGCAGGATGATTTCTGGTATCAGCGATGCAGGCAAATAGTTGACAATGGGATGGGTGAGTTGTTCATATGTCACTGTGGTTGGGTTTTGATGGCGTTTGAAAGAACCCGATGAGTTTATTCAATCTGAAACCTTTCAAATCTCTTATCGAGTCTAATTTGTGTGAACTTTTAACATTTGTAAAAAGATTAAAAATTCCGCACTCGAGATTTGAGTGGCAGCCTATTTGCCTCATATGCCTACACCTCATTCTTCACAGGCTACTTCCTCCAAACACCATAGGTTCAGATTCAGGAATATTAATCTGATCATCTTATATTGCTAATATAATATAAATGCAAGTACCTTAGACCGTCTGACAGCTAAAACTGGCTTGACACCCACTGATTCCCTATACCGTACCCTAACACAATGCTAATGCTAACTTCAACTAACATATTCTGTAATGTTTGATCTAAACACAATGTTAGCCATAACTCTAATCAGTCATTCCTGTAAAGAAGAAACACAGTTTAACTTTAACCAAAAAGGAAAAAGATATTTTATCAAAACTCATGTTGTTTTGCAATCAGTTCTAACACAAATACTGATATTAGAACAGAATTTAAAAAATGTCCCAGTGGCTCAAGAGCACTGAGATGACAGGGATTAGTTAAGGATTTATTTGAAAAATAAAAAAGAACGGAAAAATATTATAAAGACTGTCATAAACTGTTGGAAACATCCATTACAATTTACAGACCAACCTCTAGTTCAAGTTATGTTGCCTGGTTTTTGTAAGTACAGTGTTACAATAACTGATACAGCCAGCCTGTATGGGAAACACTATCCAAAGGAAAGTGTTCCACACAGAAATGGATTGCAGAGAGTACATCAGGCAGACGAGCCAAGTTTTATTTAGACTCTTTGGCAGCTCTTTGCTAATAATTAAGGATGTGGGAAGAGAAATGATTCCATAAGAGATTTGTAATTCAGCAGAAAAGAAGCAGCTGTCACAACCCAACCCATTCTCTGTGATTCTGTTTAGATATATCAAGTAATTCTGACTTCACCATACTGCCCAGCACTATTATGCTCATGGTTATTCAGCAGGTTGCTGCTATGGCATGATAGATAAGAAAAGAGAAGCATTCCAGCTGTGTGTGTTTTGTTATGCTAAGGATTAAGACTCAATGCTGCTAATGTGCATACCAGCAGGACAACACTGACAGCCACTGAACTGCTAACAGCCACTGTGTTCATGTAGAAATGCGGTGAACCTGGCGGTGTTAAAGTTGAACGAGCAGGGGCTGCTGGACAAACTGAAAAACAAGTGGTGGTATGACAAGGGAGAATGCGGCAGCGGAGGAGGGGAGAGCAAGGTTAATACACACACACACAAACACACAGATACACAGTTAAACACACAAACACGAGGGAAACACTGGGTAAAGAACTGGGTAAAGGAGCAGCACAGCTATAACGCCACATGTGGAACACAACAGGTAACAATGTAAGCCATGCCTAGCTCTAGGCTTTCACAGGCATCTAAGAACAAACAAGGGCTTAACAATATTACATATAGATACACAGATCTAGCAGCCGCTAACAGCACCGACCACAGGTAGCGTTCTAGCCTGTGCTGCTTCTTCCACCAATGTGTTGCACCCTGTTTGGTGGAGGTCAGGGTAGGGCAGGCTTCAAGGGCAAGGCCAGGGTCAGGTGACCTCACACCAGATGGCAGCAACAGTTCAGGAGAAGGGCTGTTGATAGAGAGTTTGTGCAAGCTGACCAAACTCTGTTTATCTACGGCTCTGGCCTGAAGAATACTGCTGCTAAAAGCAGAAAGGCTTTTCACTGCAGCGCCTCTCATTCTCTGTCTCAGCAGCCAAATAGACAGACCAAGACCACGCACGACTCTATTTTAAACAGCTGGTCTAATTACTCACAGTGGAAGCAGACAAAGCAGTCTGCGCAGTCCTCCTGAGGACTGAACCACAATTAACACGCTTCACATTCAACAACAGATGATGGGATAACTTAAATGTTAACTTACACACACTCCTGAAAAGAGAACTAATTATGCATTCTGCCACGGGCTTTAATCTGAAAGTAATGTAAGTAAATATTGTAAAAGGAAAGCTGTGTGTAATGTGGAATCATTCATGTGAGATGGAATTCCTGCAAAAAGGAATGAATTGGTCCTGTCTTAGTTGCTAGACCAGACTGTGAGAACTGCTGCCCCACTAATAACATAAGATAACATTGATAATGATGTTATTTATGTTATTCCCATTGAAGAGTGCCAGTAAACCTTGCCGTATTGAAACTGAATGAGCAAGGGACCCTAGACAAGATGAAAAACAAGTGGTGGTACGATAAAGGAGAGTGTGGCTTCAAGGATTCCACCAATAAGGTTAGTTGTATATGTCTGTGGATCAGTCAAACACATTGTCTCTTCTTACATTTGACATGCACAGTAAAGACCCCATATCTGTATTTGAATATTACATCTCTCCAATACTCCTGCATGTGTAAGATGAAATCATAAACTTACCATATGCTGCAGGTTAGTTACAGCTGTATGTTAATGTCAAGGGCACCCTCAGGTAGTGCATGGAGGCTCAACCGTCTGGATGTACAAGCTAAACACAGGGGTGTCCTTTCTCAGGGCAAACTCAGCACCCAGTGTATTAGAAAAAGTGTTTATATGTGTTTTTTTTGGCCGTCTGTTGAATTTCAGTTAATCTGTCTGTGTTTGTAAAACTTAAGTTGAAGTCTGTCTGTCTGTGAGTCTTTTGTAAGTTTTGTCTGTAAAGACTTTACAACAATCACACTGAAGGTATATAGAGAGGGTGATGGGTTTTAACATGCTCCATGGGATAATGCAAGTGATAAGCATGTATTTAGGTTAAATTTAGAAGGAGCTGGGATGCACTCTTCTCAACTTTGATGTCCCCGGATGTGGCACATCCACTTCAGGATGAAGCGCCTGCATTAAGTCGGCAAATGGCGCCAAATTCTTCCCCAGCAGTTGTGCTCATGCCTTCACAGCAACACGTTAGAGCAGCTTATATCTAGTGATACAACAACATATATACATCTTTATCAATCATATCACATATATTGACAAGAAGATAAGTCAGCAGCACTGACCAAATACATACGCGCGTGCACACATTTAAAAGATGACAGGATATTAAATCTGAATTAGATCTTAAATATTTATTTTATAACAGCATAAGATTATGCTAATGAATATTTAGCATTTTTCCAAGCTCACCCATAATTTACATACTAATTTATATGAATCAGCAACCATTCAGGTAGGGCAAGGGGAAGAGAATAACAACACAGGATGGAGAACCACAGACACTATGAACGTTCTGGAAGAGTCTACTGCAATGGCCAACATGTTAGCATTAACGTAGGCTGCAGGCTATGTGACAGGCTGAGCACAGTGATGCATTAAAGCCAGCCAGATATGTGCTTGGTCAGCATCTTTGAGCATTAGAGCACTGGTATATTTACATACAACTGCACATATGCATGTGCACCTTGGCGTGTGAACCAGAACACACATCTGTAGTTTGATTATATGGACACTGCAGGTGCTCTCACTTTCAGCGTGACCTCCAAATGAAGCAGTTTAGATAATCTTAAGAAACCGTTGGTCTGTTTGCCACCCATCCAACGTCTGACTTCAGTACTTGGTTTAGTATGATACTGTCAGACTTTAAACTTAAACTCTGCTCTGGATGGTAATTAAGTCATTAAAGAACTTTTTCACAAACATTATTGAAAACATACGGTACACACTGATTTAAACACAACGCACAGACAAACTGTTGTATGTGTTTAATGTGTTAAATGTAAGTGTCAGGTTTAGTATAGTTGTTTGTGGTTCTGTGGTGTCCTGGTCTGAAGCTCCTATATGTATTTATATTGAGATATGGAGAAAATGAAAATGAACTTGTTCACTGGTAGTGTGTCAGTCGGTAAAGTTAGCTCTTACCATAAATACACCCCACTGACACTTTTCTCTGGGTGCCTGCCTTCTTTTTCTCCCTCTGTGTGCATGCACTAGGAGAAGACCAGTGCTCTGTCTCTTAGCAACGTAGCAGGTGTCTTCTACATCCTGGTTGGAGGTCTGGGGCTGGCCATGATGGTGGCACTGGTAGAGTTCTGCTACAAAAGCCGTGCTGAGGCCAAAAAAATGAAGGTACGTTATCTTTTCAGATGGCAGTTTTCATTTTAAATCACTTTCTGCCTTAAATATATAAAATATTAATTCCACTGTTTTAATAAAACACAATTTAACAGCAGCACAACCTACAGCCTCCAAAACAATCTTAAAGCTCGGTTAACACACTTCTCTGAAACAGAACTGGGAATAACATTGGAGAAAGAATCATCATGTGTTACTCAAACATCTATCTAACAGCAGAGGCAACACAGGCAGCGTAATGTAACATTTTGGGGGTCGGTATAAGAGCTCTAAAACATTTTGCACAAGAAAGTGACATGGCCCTAGGGGGGTGCTATAATACACTGAAAGTGTTTTGTTGATAACTCAGTATTTATAGGTTCCACATCAAGTCCTTTATACCCGCATGGTTCTTTAGGCTGAATAGACTTGTATAATCCACAACTATTTAAGAAATTAATTTTGGGAAATTTGCAAAACCAGTGCCTTAAGGCATAGTGCAGCATTAGTATATTTTATATTATGAGTATTGGTCTTAATCAAATATGTATTTGTGTTATATTTGTGTTTTATTTCTTAGAATTATGTCACTGTAAGAAAAAAGATATAATATTCATAATCAATGAATACTGATTGATCAGAGTTTCACCTAATGTTATCCTGAACTGCTGACAAGTAAGAGTGATTAGTCTTTCTATTAGTTTAATTACCCTGACTCGGGAAAATGGTTTCATTTAGATGTGTTTGGGGTCCCTGTTCATGCAACGTGACCATAGTATATTCTCCACAGCAGAGCTGGTCTGGCCTGTGAAACGCTAGTTACCAACCACAGGCCAGGTAACTTAAAAAAGACCCAGTGTCTCTCAAACATGGCTCAGAGCCAGAGGTGAGGTAAGCAATCATGTAAGTCAGAGAAGTATTTAGCTTTGCGGGAAGAGTAATGCCCTGCATGGCAACAGTCATATATTGAAGAAGTGGCTTTGATAATGGTAGGCATGTTTTTTAGTTTTTTGGGAAGGAGGGGTTCAGAAAAATACAACTCAAGGCTTTGTTGTTTTTGCATATTTGGATTATTTTCTTCTATTTGAAATGTCACTAGTTAATTAGCTGATTCATTGGGTGTACCATTTTAATGGAGTGGAGGGGTTTGTGTTGCCTGAGGAGCAATGTTGTTGGAGGCCACCTGGTTAGGTCTCAGAAGGTGGATTTGTTCCAGGGAAGGTGCCATACTGAGACTTCTTCACAGACTCTGTACGAGCTGCTGCACATCACTGGGGAAAGGGACATCCAGGTCACCTCTTGGAGCAAGACCTGGGAGGTGATTGGCATTGGACTCAGGTGCTTTGTAAGCAAGGCCGTAATTGTCCGCAGGGTCTCTGAGTGGGTTTCTGGAAAGGATTTCTTCTTTGGACTCTACACTAGTATGGAAGTGAAGGAGGTTGACTGATAGCATGATCCTGCCTGCACCTGCTGACCACGATGCTTTGTTATTGGACTTCTGTGCTAGTATTGGATTGGTAATAACAGCACCATGTTTGCAATCACAAATGTAACTTTTTATATGAATGCATTTACATGAATAACATTTTAGAAGAAAAAGATTAACTTGACATGATTAACTTGCAGGGTCAAGAGAGGAGCAGATCAGAATCACCTGTCGTAATTGGATCAGATGGCTGTGAAGGCTTTTGGACAGACCTGATAGACTCAAACATGTAATGAGTGGAGTGAGTGTCAGCAGGACATCTGACTACAAGGTCTTCAACTCCTACCTTCTTGAGGGCTCTCGTGCTTGCTAGAAGAGTTTGTGGACTCTGAGAAGACCATGTTCAAAGCCTCCACTATGGAAGCAGCTGCTAGACGATGGTTGTTGCCTGTCATGTGTTGGTGCCTGTCATGGCAGCAATCTAAAAATTTGCTGGTGTTGGGACGAATTTGGGGAGGCAATGGGAAGTTCTGTCAAGTTATGTGATGACTCAGGAATGGACAGCGTGGCTTGGCTGAGGCTGTGTTCAGCCAGAAGGGAGAACTGCTGTCCCGGAATGGAGACATCGTCTAATTGTGAGAAGAATAATTTAAGAGCCTGTAAACCTTAGGCAGGCAGGTTACCCTGTTAGAGCCGTGTGGCCTGGTAGCTGGAGCTGGATGGTACAGTGCTTTGGAATGACATTATTGGTTGCTCTGGGAGAGTTTGGCTGGTGGTGCTGGAGTTGAAGGACCTGATGAGAGGTGGAAGGCTTCCAAATTCCAAATTTACTGCTTGATCTGAGGGTAATAAAATAGAATATTTATGAGAGGAGATTGCTGCTGCTTGGGGATTTTTCATATTGGATGTTGACTTTTTTCACTGGCTTTCTGGCAGTCTTTGGGCTTTATAATCTGTTCTCTGGATTTGTGTTCTTTTATCTTTCAGTGTTTTTAAAAGGCGGCTACAGTCCAATTGGAGGTCTTATACGAAGCCTGGTTTTTTGAGGGACCTTGCTGGAGGGTTTTTGGCATTGCAGCCACTTGGGGATATGATGATGTTGTTAAGTTTCAGTAATTGTTTTGTTTATCCATCACTGGCCAGTACTGTTAGGTAGGAGCAGCTGCTCATAGATCTGGCACTGCAAAATTCAAACTCTTTCAGCTTCCTGTCCATTTGAAATGCAAACCCATGTTGCCTTTGTGGTTATCTGCTCTTGGGGCTATCAGTGCTCAAACATTGCTGTCACTTGAAACAGTAATAGTAGTCACTCGGCTGAAGAGTCGTCTTTGTTTCATTAACACGATTAATAAAGCAATAACGATGGCTTTATTTTTTGTTATGAAGGTGGCAGCCAACACCTTGTCGTCCCCCCAGCACACAGGAAACTACACACACACTCTGTCTTCTCCTCAACATGCCCCCAACTTCAACCTGCTGTCCCCCAGCCACCAGCCAAACTACGCCACCTATAAAGAGGGCTACAACGTTTACAGCATTGAGAGCGTCAAGATCTAACACTGGTAGGAGAGCGATGATTGATGGCTAAAACTTCCTCATCTCACAGTCACAGACAATGTTTGGACAATCAGCTTTCAATTGGCATCAATTCACACCATCAGCGACATCTCATACTACGGCTGCGTTCACATTATGGTGTTGCATAGCAGCTTCAATGGTAAACTGCAATTCAGGCTTCTGGCAAACTGTAGTAAAGACTGTGCCTCACTTTTACTTATCTTTAATGACTGTTAAGCTGTCATCAATGAAACTATGCATTTCCTGGGTCTTTCAGAGGCCTCTGGTCCTTCCAGAATAAAGCTGGAAGGCTCTTCCTGTTCAAAGACAAAACGTGATGCTGAGCATAAGTTTGCTGGAGCGAAGTAGCTCATTTTGGCATTTTGTTCACTAGTCATTATAAGAAACTAGGCACACTATGCTTTCCAGCCATATGATTTCATTTACATCCACGTGAATGGATTTGATTTGGTCGTAAAAACATCACGACATAGAGGACGAGCTTGTCATTGATGTCGGCTGGGATTGCTGCGTGGCCTGATGTGAATACAGCAGTTGTTCTTGAGATCCAATAGTACATGGAGACTTTAAGAGAGTCTAGATTAACACTGAAAACAAGGTATCTTGTCAAAACTGTATGTGGCTGTGATATTCCTTTCCTTTGTTCACTCATCTCCAAACGTCTTCCTCACCTCCTCTGTCCGACCTTTCCTCTCCTCTCACCTTTCCTGTCCTCCACTCCGCCTACCCTTCTGCACTCCTCTGTCCTCCTTTCCTTCCTTCCTTCTTAGCTCTCCCTTACCTCCTTGCTTCCCTTTTAGCTTTTTTCCTTCCCTGATCCTCAGTGACTTTCCTGTTGTTCCTATTCCCGTCTTAGTTTCTAGCCAATCATCCTCTTTAATGGCCGCTCACTCCCATCTGTCTTACGGTCGGCTTTTCATTAGGCAGTCTCATGATTTTATTTCAAAGATGGGATGGTTTGGACTGGTAGCATCAAGCCCTGGACACAATGCTAGAGCATATGTGAGTGTGATACCACTATTTACACTGGTAAACATCAGTGTTCCCTTTAGGTCACTTTACTGGGTACAACACATACAGCATGGGACATCATGTCCCTTCATGGCCCGATTGGAAGGCACAACTAGCTTGTATTTCACATAGTAATTCATTAGGTAATTCACAACCCATGTCAGATTAGAATGACAACTAGAATAGAATTGTTACAGACAACACTGTCTGATTTGGATGGAACTGAAAAGTAGCCTTTGTCAATCCACCAAAGTGAACTGCGAAGGGCAAAGCAGTGGCATGGGAGCTGCTGAAAGGTGTGTCAGTTTGTGATATGTGTGCAGCAGCCAGTTCTTTTTTGCTTTTAAATGAAGCAGTCTCACGTTTGTGCTGCATCTCCAGTGTATTAGCGTTCCTTCAGATTAGTGTATATAATGTTCATCTCCAATAGTACATGTGTTGTACCAAGTGATGTATAAAGGGACTACAGCTTGCATTTCATTATGCAACCCCCTGTGAATGGCAAATGAGTCAAATTTGTGCCTGGATCCTTGAAAAGGAATGATATGAAGATGATAATGTCTGTTGCCTAAAGGAGATGACTGAGGTACACTGTCTCTCAGCTGCACTCAGGTGAGAGCAGCTGTTAAACTAAAGAATGTAATGAGCTTTAACTTTAACTTTAGTCGGGCCTGTTCCTGATTTGATTTGCTTTCTATTTGTCTCACACTTTGGGCCATACTGCAACATAGAAACATAACTCGATACATTGCTTCAACACACGCTCTCCATTCATTACATAATGCTGTGGTCTGTCCTGCTGCATTCAGTCGCTTCAGGAAATGTCGTAGATTTTATAATAATGACATTCTTGTTTCTTCTCCGTGTGTGATCGGTTGTGAAGAATGAAAATAATCTCTGCAGATACCCGACTGCAAAGCGCTGCAGGAGAGTGAACCGATTTAATATTGCAACTCCAGTAAATGTTGGGGAACTTTCCAGGAATTAATGGAGAATTTTGTGATGTTTTATTAATAAAATAACAGGAAAAAATGTTTCTGTATCTAATTCAGTGAATAAATCCCTGAAAAACAAAGGTTCCTCATTACAGACAAGCAACAATCCTGTAAAATGCAGTGTTACTATTAAACAACATTCTACAGCATTGACCCCTGACCAGTAGGATCCTTCCAGACAGCAGATCTGTATGATGTGGGTCTACTATGAGACAACTGTCACCCTGCTTCTACTCATTGCCACGTTTCACTAATCAACCACAGACTGTCATTGAACAGTTACAGTTTGCACACTCACTCTTTCTTTCGCATGTGCCTTGTATTTCCATCTCCCTTCTTTCTCTCTTTCACTTCTTTCTCTCTTCCTTCTCTTATCAGTTAAATGACATTTATATCTGTATCATCGCATAGTTTTGCGGTTGTGGTTGCATCAAACCTGTGCATGGACCCATTCAGATGGACCAGCACTGCGGGTTTGATCCGCATTACTGTGTTGGTTTGCATGGGGTGAGAGTAGCACAGCGAGGGGTCTCAGTGTATGCCACGTCCTCTGTCTCTGATTGTATTTCACTGAGAGCTATGAACGTGGTCATTGCATGGATGGTCTGATCAATACCACCACATTAAGTCAACAATGGACTGCACATGTTTTTAAAAGGCAGCGCTTCAGGAAGAGTATTTTCAGATTGATTAAGGAAATGCCGAGGTGTGTGTGTGTGTGTGTGTGTGTGTGTGTGTGTGATATTAACATCCACGCAGTATTCATGCATTTCATCTTCTCATGAGTCATCACAGTGGGTCTTGTTTCTATTTCTAGTTCTACATTTCTCCCACATGACTTCTTTATTATTGTGTAAGGATGCTAATCATGTGTGGGAATAGTTTCACATTTAAAGAAATATGCTTTCCTGCTTACTCTCTGGGAGTGAGGCATTACATATATATATTGCATACACCTGTATGTACCTGTGTTAGTGTTTGAGTCACATTTTAATGAAGAAGACTTGGATCGTGCTCTTAACACTCTCTCCCTGCATGCAGGAGCCATATCTGGAAGTAATCTAAATAAAGTGCTGCACCGATGGAAACACTGTCGTCATGGTCACAGCAAACAGTCACACAACTTCCAGTTTGTACATTTCTGCCAGCCGCTCACTCTCAGACAGAAAGCAAAGAAGCATTTAGCAAAGCTCCGAACCAGTCCTTCGAGGTCTGTTCTGTGTCACGTCACATGCTGGACCAGGAGCAGCTGTCTGTCTGGTTCTGGTTTCAAAACACGTTTAACATATCTTTTCCTTGTGCAGATGAAATTCACAGATGCAATGCGCTCCAAAGCTCGCCTATCCATCACAGGATCAACCAGTGAGAATGGTCGTGTCCCGGTGGCTTACCTCCGTCCAGGATTACCCATGAGCCTCAGCATGACTGATCTCTCCTGACCATGCCCAAGCCAGTGCCTTACAGCCAATGGACACACATCCTCCCTTCCCCTCTGAAAGTGAATGGAAATGCTTGTCATCTCCTTCAGTGACCAATTAACACGCACCGTGGGTGATCTTCCCCGATTTTCAATATGGAGTTAGCCAATCATATCTCTCTGAGAACTCCTGATCTCGCTCTTCAACATTTAGCCTAGAAAGACTGGACAGATGTTGTCCTCCGATCACTTAGCTGTCAGGCTTCAGCAGAGACCTGCCCACTTACAAAGTGAATCACTTGACCATCAGCGAGGAAGAAGGCTGGTCATTTACAAATCCATGAAAACAATCAAGCACAGTGGACCGTTTTCTAAACACACATCATTGTTTCGTAGATTTTGGCGCTCCTCTTGTATAGAAAGTAAAGACAATAGTGATGCTGACTTAACGCAATAACAACATTAAAATCAGGGATGTGATCAGGAATTGTGAATATCGAAGCAGAATCTTGGTTAAAATGAGTGTAAGTGCTATGAACAAAAACAAACATCCTGAGAAATCACATCCGTGAAATGATAAAATAATAGTAATTGTGTGATAGCAGATAATGATACTGATGTTATCGTTCCTAATTGTTTTTCTTATTTCTGCCTGAAAATCCTTAATTAGTAGAGACTTTTATCAGATCCAGGAGCTGCATGGACACACACATACACACATGCAAATACACATACCAAGAGAGAAAACACACACACTGTACACAGGGATGGGCAAAAACAAGCAATGATGTTTGTTAACACAAATAATCATCTTAATGTAAAGCCCCCTCATGGATCTGAAACACCAGTTTTGACCAGGAGCGACTATTTTTTTAGAAAAAATAAAGACATCACAATAGTTTGAAAGAAGAGAGACACAGAAATCCTGCAGCTGGTGACTCAGATAAATGAAATGATCAAACAAAAGCCAAAAAACAGGAAGTACACCCGTATACAGACACATATATACTGCTTAATTCAGTAAGTTAGCATTTGGTTCTCTTTGACACTACAGCGCGTTAAAGTTACACAGTATCCTATTAATGAGTTTTGTAGTTTAAGTATTCCTGTAAATGACTTTTACTCACTAGTTTACATTTTGCTCTTATTTATTGCAGCATAGCTTCTGATTGTTTTGGCTGCGTGGAGCACACAGCTCTTCTACCATACGATATTAAGATAGCAGATAGCAAAAGTGTATTATAGCCATCCTGAATCATGCAAAGTCTGTTAAACTACTGTTTACTCTTCAGTGTTAACAGTCGCACTACAGTTATCACATCCATTCTGGAAGATGTAGCCTACAGTAAAGTCCCGGTCGGGGAACACAGGGTGCCGTCTGTGGCTGAGGAGATTAGACAGATGCTTAAATGCAAATGCAAATATGAATTAAATTAGTAGTCTTTAATCAGATGATGAAATAACATGGCATCATTATGACACGGTGAGGGTTATTTTCTCAGACTTGACAAAGCCCGTTCAGAACCACAGGCTCCTCTAAAGAGGTGTCAATACCTAAATATAGTGCTTCAAATACACACAGTGCGTATGAGAAACACTGCCCATCCCTGTTGTAGGTCAGCACACCAGTACAGCAACATAGACACAAATACACACCATTATTGCCACATTAAACACTCCTCTCCCCTGACATTTGCACGCGCACACGCACATAGTGTTGTCATACGAGTTCTGAAGCCAAACGGGATGATGTGCCAAACAGACTGAGAACAGAGCTCTCCATGCTCAGCCAATGGCAGCTGCTGATACTGAAACCTGAGCCAGTAGGAGCTCTCACTGCTGTGAGGTGGACAAAAAAAAAACTGTGAACAAAAACCTTCCTTTTAATAAATATACTGCACTCATGATTGCTATGAAGATGAAGAGGACGAAGATAGAACGACGAGAACGTTTGCATGTCACTTTGAGTTTGTTTTGTTTTCCAGATGAACTTGTCAGCCTGAAGCTTTGTGCTTGGCTGCGTTTTAGTGATTAATAATGATAGTAATAAGAATAATATTAACAGTATTAATTGCCGTATTAATGTGGTTCTTGTTATGTATAGTGTATGCTTTTAAGAACTCAAGTCTGCTATTTTCTTTCACCAGGAAGCTGTTATTTGTGCTGCTAGCTTGAAGCTAGCTGGTTAGCTAAAAAGCTTCTCCCACAACATGATAAATACCCAAGACGTGATAAACGCCAGGTCAAGTGAATCTGAAAATGTCAAGGCTTCCATTTCTTCTTATGGACTCGTATCATTTTTGCAATCACCACATGTGGTAAATATCATGAGACTTTCATAGTGGTTTAATCAAGTGATCATGAGTTACCATTGGAATGGCTCCTCAACATGTCAACCACGGAGAGAAATGTGAAAATGATCGCTCTTCACCTCTGACTTTACCTCTGGTTTAACTTCATTTTCTATTAAACTCATCAGTTTTGACCAACATCCGTAAAGTTGCTTTTCAACATAGAAAATTAAGTATTATTATTATTATATTTATTATTATAAATGACATTGTATAAAAGACACCTCAAAAATCTCCAACAAAGTGTGGGTTATTTATAGCATGTATGCACACAGTGTGGTCATTTCCCTGGGACCTGGCGATTTCTCGGGTTATTCAAAGTGTCTGCTCTCTAAATGTTAAATGGCTCTGTGACCGATGTGTCATATTAAGTCTGACTTGTCTGAGAAAAGGCACCGCCGGCTCTCATTGGTGTTGGATCGCCTCATAGGCAGGAGGTGGGTTGGATGTATGACCAAAAGGCAATTTTTCATTTTGCACTTCCTTCTAACTCAAATTTCCCAGATGTTGTTTGGTTACTATGACTGCAACTGTGGCCCAACCTCACAGAAGCTGTAGAAGAAGCTGAGCCTACCTTAACCAAATCTGTTTATCGGTTTCAGACTAAAAGCTCAAGTGCAACTAGTGTGTGAAAGAGAGCAAAGCAGCAACACACAACCCAACAACCTGCCACTACACCTTCCACTGGGACGTTAATAATTCCATTATAACTTGTCTGCCTGGAATCCCCCACTCCTCTGATACTGTCGCCCATGCTTCATGTTGTCTATCTAAGACCTAGTGGGATCTGAGATAAGAACTGTAGAAACTCAAAGATACACATTTCCTCCATTCTTCCCTGTACTGTAAACTGCAACACTGACTTCAGATTGAAAAGGCCTCCAGTCAGTGCCACAATCCCATCAGCAATGCCATTAAACTGCTGTATGGCCCCGTGGTGCATCTGATTCCTGTGCAGGGGACTGCTGTTCACAGCCTATGGAAGACAAACAATTGCAGCAATCACAGCTCCTGTGCAGCAGCCCTCTGTGAGTGTCGTTAGATCAACAAATGTGGAAAATGCTTTTTCCTCCTCATATTTGAAAAGCCGATTTTTTGAATCTTCCCTGCTTTGCTGGTGTTGTTTAAATAAGTGTAGGCATTCATTCATTTCTAAGATGTAATAACTTGATGTTTCTGTTTTAATTTGCCTATGTATGCATTTATTTTTTATTAATTCTAATTTTTATTTACTTACTTACTTTAATAGTTTTCTCAGATTTATTTCCTCAACCTTCTGGATATCTGTCTTTTCTTTGTACATTTCCATTCATGCATTTCTGCTACATTATGCAAACTAGGATTCCAGGTGTGTCATGGGTTCGACTTTTCACCTGTTGGTTGAACTTCAGTCCACGGATCAATGATAACAGCAGTTCTAAAAGTCTACACACCCTTATGAAACTACAGGTTTTTGAAATATAAAGACTAAAATAGCAACAATGACTTGTTCCACGTGATCTTATAACAAACAAAAATCATTACGAGGAACATTTTAAATGAAAAACATCTTGACTGCAGAAGTCTGCACACCCCAGCTATTTAAAAACAACATGGCAGCTGGGAGACTGCATGGCCCGTGTATGTCTCTTTGTCAGCGTGTGTACCGCCGGGACTTTGAATACCTTCTGTGCTGAAGTTTAAGGTGGCGCAGGGTAAAGACATGAGGTTAAATGAGATTCCTTAATTACATATGTTACTGGTTTAAAACCAGAGTCTAGTTTGTGCAGATCTGGATGTTGCTGCTGAGTTCTTGTCTCATATACACGTCATTGTTCATTCACACGCTCATATAACCAGTTCTTTCTGAAGGAAAGGTTTAACTACATACAACAAATGAGTGCTGCATATCCAAAGAATGAGCCAATACAACCACAAATGAATACTAAATAATGTGATGAACAAGCTGCAGACACCAGCTAACCAAACCAGCAAACGAACCAATCAAATGTGACCATTAAGATGCCAAAAGCCACCGAGTGAACTCAAAGATTACGGTGATGAATTATTAACTAAGAAATGGTTTAATCACGGAATTCAATATAAAATGGAGTGTGAATTTCATTTCTAATTAGTTTTGCTTTTACCCTGAGCACACACCGACAGGCCCACATTCACTCTGCGCTACAGTAATGGGGTCATGAATATGCACCATTAAAATCAAATGTCAACTCAAATACCAAGCCTTAAGACATTCCTAATTATATTATTAATTACTTGATTTTAACAGGCTCTTTTACAAAAGTCAACCTTTTGTAATCAGACCTTTATTATTTCACTGATAATTATATAAACATGTTGGTTAAATTACCACAATCTGACATGCAGTGAGACCTGGGTGAAGGTAGAGTCCACAGCGCTGGTTTGTATCTGGAGCTCCAGGCAAAATCTAATGAGGTCGTCTCACGTAGCTGACTGTGGTCAGTGCTGGGTGGGCACTCAAAGGCGACAGAGCACAGGGCTGGGAGCAGGATGGGAAGGGAGGAGGCTGCTCGTGTTTGCCTCAAGGCAAAAGTATGTGGGTTAATCTGAGAGCAGCAGACACTGCATGAAGGCATTTTAAAGACTGGGACAAAGTCCCTTCAGCCATAATGTGTACAAAAGGTCGTGACCAATGGGATCTGGAAAATATCTATAGTGGCTACATGTTTCTGTTGTGAACTGGTTATTAAAGAGTTTCAGTTCATTGTGACAGTGATAACATGACGTGAGAGGATGTAATGTATATTTTATATGTTCTTTTGCATATCGAGGACACATTTATGTGCCTGCAGCTTTGTGGTTGCTTTGGATGTAGCACATGAGAGATCACTTCAGCCTTAGAAACGTATGAAAGAGAAAACGTAAGCATTACCTGATGGATTATTCTATAATTGAAGAGGATAAGTTTAAAAAAAGCTACAGGAAATATCCTCACCCAGAGGGAAAGAGAGCAGCGTTATAGCTTAAATTAAATAAAGGTTCCATTTAAATGAACGTTACGGACAGGAATGGGTAGTTAGGGTTCTCGGTCCGGACATGGACAGGGACGGTGTGGTCCAGACAGCAGCTGTGAGGAAGTTCCCTCTGACAGTGGCCACCAGCAGACAACGGCTTGAGACAGAGAGCATTTCATTCATAAATAACATTTATTCACTTAAATCGCTCATTTCAAACGCAGCTTGAACGAGCTGCGGTGTGTTATTAACGCGTTCAGTCATTTTACACATTCATATCAGACCTAATTCAACCATCTGTTTATATTACAACACATGCTCATGTATTTTTAATGGGTGACCTCAGTTCTTCATCCACTCTAGTATAATGACTCTACACTATATACATTACAGTCATGATCATAGTGTACTGCTTCCATAGTGGATGTGATTTGCTTGTGACTGACTCAGTTGAAGAAGTACTCTGAGCTGAAGCTGCATTTTGGAACAATCTTGATCAACAGTAATCTTAATTAAACCATCAAGGAACTATCCAAAAACATACAGGATTAGTAAGAAATGAAACAACAGAAACAGAAATGCATCAAGATACCAGGATAATCTGTTCCCACCCGTCCATCTCCGTCATTTGGTGCTTTATACAGTTTTGAAAACAGACGACCAAAAAATTCAAAATGAATAAACCACAGCTGAATATTCCTCTGCAGGCATTACCGCGTTAAAATCACATGACAACATACTTTTTGTTTTCATCTGGAATAAACTTTGTATTAACACAAAACCAGAGTCATGTTGTTGCAGCTCGACACAGTGGACGGCTGCTTGCTCCTCAGAGTCCGGGGGATCCCAATGGGTCGGGTGGTGCATGAGCCGGGACTGATAAAAGCTGTCATGAGGCATTGATAAAAGTCTCAACAGGGACCCTGGACCTCAGTCCTGGACCCAGACCCAGACCTCTGGAGGTCCTGGACTTGGAATTCTAAGGTTCTAAGTGCAACTGGAGCAGTTCTGAGATACTAAGCTCAAAACATTTCACAATCCCAAAAGCAAAACAGACAGGTGAAACAGATCTGTATCTTTGTCACTGCCGACATGAAAGAAAGAAAGAAATGAAATTAGTGTCGTTATTCAAACGTAGGCTGATGACGAGCTTCATAAAGAACAAGATGACAAACGCTTTGACAACATGTTCTCATGTTTCACGCGCTTTAGAAACTCAGACATGATTAAAGACGTACTGAGGATTTTACCGACAGCCTTGTGAAGGACAGCGGTACTGTGGCAGACCCTTACTTTCATTTTGTTAGCTATCTCACGAGCCAGCTAATGCTAGCTTTGTTATGTAGCTTTGCAGCTTATGCTAATAAAATGAGGCAGGCCCTTGAAGACAGGTTCAGGTTTTCTCATTCTACGTTTTCTGAATTCCAGTTACAGGCAGCATCATCCAATGGATGACGTGTTTTCACCCCCATCCTGATTCTGATACACTCCTGGGGACAAATTACACAGTGTAGAGTTGTGTGATGTGACTCTGTCGTTGCCTTCATTTCAGTAAGTCTCACTGAAAACCCCAAATCGGCAACGTACGTATCCCAAATATTGCTTTGTGAATTCAAAGCCAGATATCCTCTTCCTGTGTGCAACAACACACAGGTCTTAAATACACATCCATGTGTCGCTCTGATGAGTTCACTGCGCTGGCTGCTGCTCGCTGTCGTCTGTTGATTCTGTTGTCGAGCACTTCAGCTGTGCTTCTTTGCCACAAGGAGTCAGACCGTCTTCGTCGACCTCAACGCAGCGGTGCTTCTTCAAGGACTGCGAGCGGGTGAAGAGCCTCTTGCAGTGGGAGCACCAGTACGGTTTCTCTCCGGTGTGAACGCGCAGGTGTCGGCTGTAACTGTACGAACTGTTGAAACACTTGCCACACTGGTCGCAGCTGTACGGCTGCTCCCCCGTGTGGATGCGAAGGTGTCGCATGTAGTTGCTGAGCCGGCCGAAGCCTTTCCCACATTCTTTGCACTGGTACGGTTTCTCTCCGGTGTGGGTGTGCACGTGCTGTTTATACGTTTTGGAAATGGAGAAACTTTTGTCGCAGAGCTCGCAGCGGAACGGCTTTTCTCCAGTGTGGATTCTCATGTGTGATTTGTAATTCCCCAGCTGCGAGAAGCTCCTCCCACACTGGTCACAGCAGTATGGTTTCTCTCCCGTGTGGACGCGCAGGTGGATCTTATAGCTACTTAAGTCACTGAAGCTCTTGTCGCACTGGTCGCACACATACGGTTTCTCTCCCGTGTGGTTGCGCAGATGCAGGCTGAAGTGCCCTGACTGAGTGAAACTCTTTCCGCAGAAGTCACACTGGTACGGCTTCTCTCCGCTGTGGCTAAGCTGGTGTCGCTTGTATGAACTTAGGAAGCTAAAACTCTTTGGACACTGGTCACAGCAGTACGGTTTCTCTCCCGTGTGGACGCGCATGTGTATCTTGTAAATGCTGAAGTAGATGAAAGTCTTGTCGCACTGCTCACACTGGTAGGGCCCCATGTGGCAGCGCAGGTGCTTCTTGTACGAACTCTGCGTGTTGAAATTCCTCCCACACTGGTCGCAGCAGTACGGCGTCTCTTCGCCGTGGGTTTGCAGGTGCAGCGTGTATTCGTCGTGTTGGCTGAAACTGCTGCCACATTGTTCGCAGTGGTACAGTTTCTCTGCCGTGTGAGTCAGCTCGTGCCGCCTTAGACTGCAGATCCGGCTGAAAGACTTCCCACAACTCTGACACTGATGAGATCTGCTCCTGTCTGCGTCCGCCTGTTTTACCTGACAAAACAGGGGGCATGAAGGTCAGCATAGAGGCCTCCATCAAATACTGCCAGCCTGAGCTGCACATGAGGCTGCGCAAACCACAGAAACACACTTTTCTGCTCTTTGAGGAAGGAAAGGTCCCAGCCTGCCTTGTTCCGCTCACTGAGCCTGTCCTGATGACTCTGAGGCATAAAACTGAAAACTTCACAGCGTTGTATTTTGGCAGATTGTTCTGTTTAGCTCTCACAGTCTAGAGCTAAACTAGCATGTTGAACACAACCGCACTACTGCTCAGTTAACACAGGAGAGCAGAGCTTTCAATACATGTTTCCAACCAGGTAAAAACAAAAGTGACGTAGCGCAGCAGTTAGGTTACGATCTGCTGCCTTCAGGCGTGGCTTGTTAGCTGTGTCAGGAAACAGCCTGATAAAGTCGACAGTATTGCAGAAGATCTGCCGAGCTGAGCAGCTGTTTCCAGCAGCCGGACACACCCATTTGTTGTAGTACGTGCCATATATGTCACACTGTAAAGCCCTGTAAAACTCACCTCTTCTGAAGAACTCATCTCACTGACTTATCAGTGAAAGCTGACGTCCCCTGAACGCTTTTCCTCCCGTCAGTGCAGTTCGCCTCTGAAACCATGAAATAAAGACAGGCTGGTCAGAGCAGGGCCACCCCCCAACAGCAGCAGCAGCACCGCAGACAGGAGTGAGTGCAGGAGCATAGGCAGAGCTCAACACTGAACCACCACTGCAGCCACAAACATTTTCAACTTTCCTCATCTAGACACAGTAAACAACACTGCTTTATTTCTCACAGTGTGGCAGGATTATAGTGACGTTACCAAGGGAAACCATACCTGCCGATTCAACCGAATCACTGACCGCGATTCAAAGTGTCACTGTTGTTGTTGGTGTTTTCAGATTTTGTTACGAGAGATGTCTGATGCAGACCAGGGAAAAGGGAGCGCAGCAGATCCAAAGAGGAGACAATGGTGTTGTCAAATCAATCTGTCAAAAGAAAACATGCAATACAAAGTTAATGTGATGTCAAAGTAACGGTGATGTAAAGCAATCAAGAAGACAAGATAAAGTGTCTGACGGGTTTGTCCCTGCCTGTATACACACACGTTGAAAGTTGCATTATCATATAAGGATTTTTATTGTTCTCTAGGGTATCTAAACTTACAGTTACATACAGTATATGTGTATAACATCAGCTGTCCTGTTGATATCTGAAATGCGAGTTTTGCTTTCCCTTTGGAACGCTGCTGCATTCATCCAGATTGTTCATTCTGGGTTTCAAAAATACTCCTGGCGATATGTGAAATGAATGCGCCAATACACACAAGTCACAAAATTGAAATGAGCTACTTATGAATATATTTTAAGGATTCAACGAAATATTAAAATTAGTTTTGAGTAGATCTGGTTTTAAATGTAGTGCAATTGACATAATATTATAAGTATTTTTCTAAAAGCGGGAATGTTGATGGGGATATCTTTGACCACTGTGGGAAAGCAATTTTGACTGAGAGATGCTCATATGGATATGCTGTATTTGATTCCAGATGCGAGCGTGGTATGATTACATGTTGCCATGGCAGCTAATATCTGCTATAGGCAGCCAGGGGCGCCCTAATTGGGCGGCGTCGTTGACGTCCGATCCAGCAGCCAATCAGATACCTAAGCTTCCATATGTCTGGTGTGAGCTGCAAAGTTGTGGCTTGACGAGTTCAGTCGTTGACCCACATTATCATTACATTATAAAACACTACTTTAATTCACCTCGCTGGTTTACTCATGCAGCAGGAGTGAGAACTGTATGCATCTCTAGAATCGTACATTTTCGGTCCAGGTTCAAATGCTCAATTCCAAAAGTACGTAACGAGCGTAACGTTCTCTCGTTTCGTACCGAAAAAATGATGTACAAGGCTCATCTAGCTAGCTAGAAGTGGCCTTGCATCACACATCCAAGCTAACAAGCTAGTAGGAACTAGCAGCGGAGGTCCGAAGAAAGACGCAATGTTTCCATGTTGAGACAGTTTTAACCCCAAAGTGCTATCGCTGACCGCGGACACAGCTGCTGACAGAGCGACCAAACAGAGGGAACACGTACCTTTTGTCCTCCCACGGTCTCCCTGTGCCAATATTTCCTTTGATATTGCCACGCATTAACGGCCATGTTGGGAATGAGACGACACCATGACGTGCTGCGCAGAGCTTTGTGGGTAATATAACATAAAGTTTGCACAGGTGGAGGCTGTGCAAACTTTATTTAACAAGAACTTTAAAAATCGAGGATAAAAGTTGCAGTTTTGTAATTTAAAAAAACCAAATTGAGGCAAAATGACCTCGCAAATACAAGATTAACAACGTCGAAATTCAAAACAAACATTCATCCTTAACTCTGGTTTGATTTTCTCATTTTCTGCAAACCAAGCTGAGGCAGCCAGTGTAATCTGATTTATGATACAATTTATTCATAATATACGTTGAATGCCAGGAATGACCATGAATTTTTTAAAAAAATCCTTCTTCAGAGTAGTCCCGTGTCTTCACCATTTAAGAATAGTGGTGTGTGATAAACGGCAAATGACAGAATAACAGAAAAGTCACTTTAAGATGTTCGAGCTCTTCCAGCCAGAAGACTAGAAGACTTCCTCTCTTAGTCGCCTGTTCATTGTTGTGGTTTGCAGTTTCTGTTCAGTCATTTCCTGTTTTATTTGGAAAGAGTCTCCAGCCAGACCAGACCTCCTGAGGGCTTTCAGTATTTTCAGCCTGACAGCCCGCAGGCAGCACACCCTGTGGTCCAGCGCTCATCCTGGCAGGAGTCCCTATAGTCTGTGTCCTGATCAGGCAAATGCTGAGCTATTGTTTTTTCATGTATTAAATTGTTTTTTAATGCTTGCATTGTATATGTATGGTGTTTTTTTAAATTCTGTGCCATTACACTACCTCATCATACATATTGTTTGTTCATGTTTAAAGGGTTCAGTTTAAAAATCAAACCTCTACAAAGAATGAAAATGAATATTAAACACTGAAATTACATAAATTATGTATTTGTATTTAGTTCTGTGCATGAATTTCCTAATGTTTTTATCCAATGTGTTGATTGTGTTTGTCAAACGCGCAGATCCTTAACAGCAATACTGGAAATATTCTACAAAGTTCATTTAAAAACAGGATCCACAGTCATTGGGTTCAGTCCGTATGAAAGGACAGTGTCTGCTCAGGTCAGTGACCTCAAGATACAGATTCTACTCCAACTGCTCCAACAAAGTCAACATATCAACAAAGTCAATGTGTTGGGGTTTTTTTCAATTTATTGAATTTTATTATTTGAGGCAGGGTGCAAACAGCACAAAGACCATAAAACTCTGCACTCACACCCAAGATAACAACGATCCATGTATACTGCAGGACATGAGAATCAAAAATCAGTCCAGGATAAAGTCTGCACTCTGCCATCAGCGTACTGCACTGATGCTGTCACAGTATGAGCCAGACTGATGCCTCTGCAGACCAGCAGGACTGTTCGAACACACCCACAGGGTCCTCGCTGGACGATCACAGACTGGACCATGCTGAGGCAGCTGGACTGTCGTACACTCATCGCAGAGACAGTGTAGTATTCTACAATAAATATGTAAATCAGAGGCATATCAAAGTCTATTCATCATATCAGAGGGGGGTGACACTGGCACCACACGAAATGTGTCGCTTATGTTTTGCTTTGTTGATGTTTTGTCAGAAATAAAAGATGAAAATCCACCCGTGAATCCGACTACCACAGCTGAGTCTTACAGTATGTACAGTATGGACGTATGTGTGTGTCAGAGAGGTTATGCTGGCGTGTTCTAACTGTACACTGTGTGTGTGTGTGTGTGTGTGTGTGGTCTATCGGTAGAGGTAATCAGCTTGTATGTTGGCAGCTATCTCTGCTTCCCACTTGTCTCCGTTGTTGAGGAGCTTCTCCTTGTTGTAGAGCAGTTCTTCGTGGGTTTCAGTGGAAAACTCAAAGTTAGGACCCTGAACAAAGAGGCAAAGAGAGAGAGGAACATTAAACATGATAAACAAGTTTTCACTGTGCTGTAACACCACACACACACACACCACACACACCTCTACAATGGCATCCACAGGACACGCCTCCTGACAGAAGCCGCAGTAGATGCATTTGGTCATGTCAATGTCGTAGCGAGTCGTCCTCCTGCTGCCGTCAGCGCGAGTCTCTGCCTCGATGGTGATGGCCTGGACACACACATTGTTGATGATGATCAGGGATCCTGACAGTTCTGTTATCTGAGTATTTAGACTGTATATTTGTAAATGACTGGGTTTATTCATGACTAACTGTGTTTTTTCTTGCTGGTATAAAGGGCTTACACGCTACAATCAAACAACATCTAGGGGACATTCTTCTTAAGTCTGTGTGTGTGTGTGTGTGTGTGTGTGTGTGTGTGTATGCGCACCTGGGCAGGGCAGATAGCCTCACACAGCTTGCAGGCGATGCAGCGCTCCTCTCCTGAGGGGTACCTGATGTACATAGGAAAGACTCTGTTAAAGTTTGATCCAGAGTGCTGTCGTTGCACTGAGAGCTTCCTTTCATATCACACAGTCCCGGTCATTTGGAGCTGTATTCACTGTTCGCTGACCTGCCAGACCAACATGCTACACTTTACTCCAAATATCGGTTTTAAGGTGCTTTCACACAGAGAGCTGCTGCCTGCTGATGTTAAAGGGCAGCAGCAGACCTTTACTGCACCACCGCAGCTCAAGCATCACGTCTTAAACGGCACTGAATGAGCAATAAACTAAGAATCAGCTTGTTGTGAAGACGTTAGTTTCAACACAGAATAATACCATGTCGTGACACAGAGAGGGCGACCTCACCTGCGCAGGGCGTGCTCTCCTCTGAAGCGTGGCGACAGCGGGCCCTTCTCAAACGGGTAGTTGATGGTGGCAGGTTCTCTGAACATGTAGCTCAATGTCATGGCCAGACCTGACAACACAAAACAATCACTGAATTAATCAGTAATGAAACTGGAGCCGACACCGGTGACTACTGCATGGGACTGACATTCCTTTCGTGCCTAGTGCTGCAGTCCCTCTGTGACCTTAGACTAATATTGTTATTAATATTATTATTCTTCTCCCTTCCTGTTCTACAAGTCAGGCTGATTTTAATGGTAAACTGCAGGCAACCACCGTTTGATGATTTCAGTGTGTAACTTTAATGAGTGTGTTCAGCTGACCTCTGAAGAGCTCTGTCCACAGCAGCGTCTGAGCAGCTCGGTCTGTGATGGACTTCATGTCTGTCGGGATCTCCTGGGCATTCACATACTCTGCACACAGAAACACGATCAGGTGGGAGAGCTGGTGTTAATGGGAGTGCATGAATCCTGTAATGGGATTTAATATGACTGTGTGAACATTTAACTCAGAAGATGAAGTCACTGTCAGTCTTTCCAAGTCTAATAGCATGTAATAGCATGTACTGTGATGGTACGTCCAGGTGCTCTGCTGCGCTCACACGGTCCTTGGATTGTTCTGGTTCCCCAGTTCCTTGTTGCTGAAACATTTGCTGAAACAGTTGCTGTCTGCTGGGACATTCCCACCATGGAGCTCTGCTTAGAGATGAGTTTTACATCAACCAGCAATGACTGGTTCATTGGAGCTGAAGACACCATAGCTACAGGGTAGGCTATAATAGCTAAGAACATGGAGGAGTCATGGGTTGCCATGGTGATCTGCCTCTGTAAAAAGTCTCCCAGTTCCAAAATGCCAGAAAACTGAGCCAAGACAGCTGCAGCAGAGTCCTTAATCCAGCTCCACAGTACAGGCCTGCAAAAGCCCCTCAGAGGCTGTGTAGAGTGGGTCGACTGTCTATCAGGGCGGTTCAATCACAGCCTCCTCTGAGCTGCATGCCACTGACACTGAACCCCAAATAGCTCCTGACGGCTGCTCCATCGGTGTGTGAATGAGTGTGTAAATGTTAGCTTCCGTTCTGATGAGCAGCTACAGTCAGTGTATGAATGGGTGTGAAAGGACGCACGCTGACTTGCAGCGTAAAGCGTTCTGAGTGGTAAGACGACAAGCAAAGCTCTCTGCGAGGACAGTCCATTTACCGTTCACCGGGTACACATCACTGACAACGGTACAACCGACTGTGTTTGTGTGCTGCACTGGTACTTACTGAATCCTTCCCTTTGTGTGGACACGCTGAAGGACCTCAACAGCTTCTGGCTGGCCCCAAAACTTCCTGAAGGTGAAGATAAATCACAAAGTGCTTTATGATTAAGATTATGACAGACGTGAACTGCACAATACCATGCTACTCTGACTACACAACTGACAGATACTACACAGGTAACATGTCTGCTTAACAATATGTGGACACAACATGCAGGAGCATTCATTCATTTTATCTTAACCACGGCATGCAGCAATGGCTCATGGGGGTTCCATCATGACAATGCGCTGGCTGAAGGCCGCTGAATGCACACATGGATTGCTCCCACACCAACGCAACTGTCACTCCCCACCTACGCCACTCGCTGGATTTGGTTCCCTGTGACTTCTACCTGTTCCCCAAATTCAACCTGAAGGGGCCACAGCAGAGGACATACAGCGCACTTTGCGGATGTCCTTGATACTCTTGGACTTACGGCTGCTATGAAAGCATGGTGGCGGTGCTGGGAACAGCAAAAGGAGACTAGGCTGAAGGGGACAGTGGCCGCATTTAAACTGAATCTGCGTTTGTTTTTTATTTGAGTTGACTGACAAACTGAATTACTACATGATGGTGATCATATGGACGCCTCTGCTGTGTCCTGCAACACAGCAGCAGAGCGGTGAGTCTCCCTCAGACTGCAGGACTGTCCTGAACCCTCAGCGCGGTTCTGCCTTACCTGGCCTTGACGACACGGAGTAAAGTAAACGCAGTGTTGCAGCCATCGCGTCCTCCCAGCTGAAAGCAGACAGGATGCAATGAGGAGCAGTTAGAGAACAGCCACCGCATCGTTTAACAGACAGGACAACAACGCAGACAGTTGTGTGTGTGTTTATCGCTGTGTGTTGTTGTGTATTCGTACTGCTCTTGAGACAAAGTGTCACCCGACTGTCAGCTGGCTCATCTCATACTGTGAGACACAACAAACGATGTCAACTGTTGATGTGATTTCTTGACCTAAGCTAGCCCGCGCTAACGCTAGCACACTTCGGTAACATGACATTACCGGGCTAACGTTAGCCAACAGTAGCCTGCGGAGCACACGCGCAGTTTCGCGTGTGTCCTGTCCACTTTGCGACATAACACGGCTGCACCGGCACGACCGTTTAATGCGTGAAAGTGTTTACTGCTAGGCTATGCTAGCACTGATTAGTAAACAGCCGGGTTAACTCAGAGCACATTACCTTACTGTCAAGGACTTTTGCACAAAGGTCGCTTGAGGTGTTTTTAGGATCATTTGAATGATTTTAAGATCCGACATAATTACTAATCAATAATCTTATCTGTTTAATGTAAAGCAACCTGGTAAAAAACAGATTATATCCATTTAAATCTTTTGAAACTCACCTAAATGTCGCTATTTGGCCTTCTAAACCAGAACAGCGGAAGATTTGCAGAACGGACCTCGTACAGGAAGTCACACAACGTGATAACGTCATGGACGTCGGACCGACGTACGTTTCTGACGTTCTGTACTTTGCGTGTGTATGTGTGTTTCTGGCAATAGAATAGACTCAGTAACCCAATCGCAGCAGACACAGTTTGGACTCAGTTCACCTGCAGGCTTCCTGCGCCTCTACAGTGTCTCCCATTCAGGAGAATAATGTGGCGCTGCAATGATTCCATGTACCTGACAGTCAAACACAACCCTGATGGGTGTCTGTTTATTAAATGCAATGTTTTATTAAGTGTGGTGTGTCCTACCATCAGCGTCCTTGTAGACGTCCCAGGCAAGCTACTGCTTATAGGTGTCGCTCTTTAATCCAGTGACAGGCTCCTTGGTTCCATCCTACCTCCACGATGAGTGGATATGTTAATCTTTCTGTTGTCATTGTTTCCATTAGTTTGTCAAACACTGTCCAGGCATATGAGGTACACAGTAGGTGTATCACAAGGGTCAGTCCTGGTCCACCTGTTATTCAGCCTATATATCGATGATCTTGCCGTGCCATGGTGTTCTTTGGTGCATTTTAGTGATTCTTGCTCTGCTGCTTCTCTCTTCAGTTCCTTCATTCTTCACAGCCCCCCCCCATGAGCTCCTCACTCAACTTGCTTCCTCTTTCAGTTCAGCTGGTCATATCACTTTATACTGTACTCTTCCTCTCATCCTGTCAGCCTTCGCACTCTGCTTTTCATGTCACTCAGCAAATTTCCAACTAACAAAATCGTTGCCATGTGCTTATCCCCCAGCCTGGTTTCTCAGAACAGACTCATTAATAAAAGTCCCAAAAGCTTAATATCAATATGCATTTGATTTAATATCTCAAAACACACTGGATTCCAAACAGTAGCCTACTTTACTGATTGTTGACGTTATCATCCCCTACAGGACAATGAGAGCATTTGTAGAAGTAAAAGCTGGACTGACGCACACAAAATGTCAGAGCCAATCTTGCTGAGTTAAATGGAGCATGTGGATTTTAATTAAAATGGTTTTGATGACTCTTAAATCTCCACTCCAAACACCTTGTAACCACAGTTGAAGCTGAGGACTGACGGTTCACCGTAAAAGTAAGTGTAGCATTTTTCTATCAAACATCAAATAGTGTCAGACTGATGCTGAGATGTAACCCGTGTCTGTCCATATGCATGCAAACTGTTTTTTGTCTCTATGAAAATATTAAGGCGATAAGAGAAGGAATTAGTCAGATATCATCAAGTGGTGATCGTTCCACCCTGATGCATTCGCTCAGTCGCTGGTAAATAAAGAGAACGCTGCATCAGAGTCAACTAAAACACACATATCCTTAACTAGTGTTTCCCACACCATCCATCAGCTCCTTTCTCGTGTTTTCTGGATGATGTAATTGTACAATCATCTCTGTTAATGTCCTGTATACGGGACAGTTGTATTCAAACTGCAAATTTATAATGTACATGCATGTGTGCATATATTTCAAATATACATTTCTCAAGTTATTGTATCTTGTTTTTCCTCTGCCATTATTTGGAAAATGTAATTCCTATTTGTTCACACTATCCATTTATATATTTGCATAATCAGTTATATTGTGTAAATGAACTAATTCTAGTGTCATTTTAGATCTCTCATGTTATCATGTCATTTAGTTTATACTATCCAGCTGTTGCTGTAGCATGGATCGTGAAGGTTGTCTCCTATCACTTCAGCTTTTTAAAATAAGTTTTAGTTCACTTGACATAATAAGACTGAAACAGTAAGAAATGGCTTTTACTGTCATCCTTAATATAAAGAAGGTAAAGATGCAGGAGTCCATGTAATATCAGATTAATACCCAAAGCATTTTGCTGAAATAACTGCTAGTCAAACATAAAAGAATAGATTATATATAGATAATATAACACATTAACATTACTATTTCCAAAAGGCACAATTTCAGCCCTTTATTTTAAAATGTAGTGCTAACTCATTCCACTTCCTGGCACTGCACAACCCAATGTAACAGGTATCCATGGTGACAACTCTACACAGGTTTATAATGAACTGGGTTATGCTCTGTACCTCCTGTCTTCCAGTGAGCGAAGGGTCTAATGGGACTGTGTTCACTGAACGTCCGTGGCCAGAGGCAGAGAAGTGGCTGCTGGTCGCTGTTCTGGGCATGGAGATGGTCATGGGAGTTGTGGGAAACTGTCTTGTTCTGCTGGTTAAAGTCATGGTACGGCGATAAGGTTGTTCCTTATATTGTTAATGAAAGCTATTCTCATTTGATGTGTGTGTAAGAGGACCATGATGGGAAATGTTTGCAATGAATGTACCATTTAGTTTTGACTACTCACTCGCTTCAGTCTACATAATTATACCAGGACTTTAGAGTTTCAAGCAAGTGTCAGGTGATGCAGTATGAACAATGAGAAAGCCAGCCAATCTGTTCATGTCTCACTGGAGACCAAAAGACAAACTGTAAAACACAGTGTAATCAAGTTAGGTAAGGTAACCAGCTTATCTTAACTATCAACCCAAATCATGATCTCTTTCTAAACCTAACTAAACTCTGGCGTTTGTGTGTTAACCACATGTTCATTTTTGTCTCGGTGACTACAAAGGTCACCTAACTATAGAGCTCTTCTCTCCGTCAATGTGTGAGCTCAGCATGCACAATGTTCACTTCTCTTCTTTTGTCTTTTATTTTCAGTGCAGGGGTCAGTTCTGCTGTCGGTACTGGCTTCCTTTCATCAGTCTCACCTTGTCAGACTTAGGTACGGTTTGCAACCATCACTGCAGCATTTTCTGCTAACGAACACGCAGCAGTTACAATATTTATGTTTTCTATGTCATTATATGAGTTTATCAGAGATGGACATCATTTATATTCCACTTTATAACCACTTGCAGTAGTGTGTCTGCAATGGTATGAAGTCAGTGTGTCGTGCTGGTTGTTTTCTCCAACATTTGTGCGGTTGTGCACCTTGAACTCATTCCCCAAGGTCAGGATGTCGATGATGTCAGTGATGCTCTGCTGCATCAGCCTGAGATGTCTGAGTTTGGGTTTGGTTTGACGTCCCATCCCGGTGTAAGAATTCATCATTTCTGTGTTGTGAAGGCTGCTCCCTCCTCATCATCTCCGGCTCCCTTTTGGCCATGCTGACAGGAGGTCAGAGCTCTCCGTGGTGTGAGGTCGTCAGCCTGCTGAAGTTCGCCTTCATCACCTCCTCAATAGGGAGCATAGGTACCACAAGTTTAATCCTTTGTTTCATCACATAGGGGGTATTCACACTGCCAGCTCGTGTGGACACAGATTGTTTTATATATTAACCACATAAATCCAATGAAAACACACCCAGTTTCAGTTCATTTGGGTTATACATGGAGGAGGCTGAGATAGCCCAGATTGTGTCTGCTTGCCTGCTGCCTTGTTGTTTGATGGTGCAGCTCCACTCATTGATGGCAGCTGCTTATCAGAATGGAATGAACCACGTACACACCAACAGGACAGCCATCGGGAGTAATCTGGGAGGGTGCAGTGAGAGTGTGAAAGTGTCTCGTCCAAGGACACATTGTCAGGCAGCCCAGAGGAGCCAGGACTAGGTGGACAATGTGCTCTACCACTGAGCTTCAGTGGGCCTCGTGGTTTTTAACACATCTAACTGGCTGAAAACTGGCTAATTTGTGTCAGCTTCTGGAGCCATATCTCGCCACAGTGACACATTGGAGTCAGATACGTGTGTTTAAATATACTACACTGAATAGATTTTTAAATTTGCCTCCAAGTCTGGTTGGCACCACCAGGTTGCTGAAGTATTAACACGGGTTGGGTTTTTCTTCTACTCAACAAATCGTAAGTGCAGAGCCAAGGCAACACTGATCAGATTCATCCACCACTGAAAGTAGACCCACAGCAGTTTTTAGAAGACTGGATTCAAAGGAATCTACACAGATGCCAGGAAACATACTCTGGCTGAACTGAGCTAAAACTTTGATCAGTCATGCTACACTTCCTACCACTCACATCTGATGCAACTTATATTATCCATGCTTGCAGCAGCACTTCACTTGTAGCCATAGTAACAACCATAGAAATAGAAACAAAGACTCTCTGCTATGTATTTGCTTGCAAATTGGAGCTGTCTAGACTGGCCTTTATACTTTAAAACGTCAAAGAGGGGGCTGTGGTGCCCTGGATAAAAAAGCACTCTTCATAGTTTTATGTGGATCATAAACCCACGAAGAGCACTTTTTAATCCAGTGTGTGGTAGAAAGTGTCAATTCTAAGCAGGAGTATAATCAGTGCTAAACACACAGGTGTGTGGGAACCTATGGCTTGCGTGAATGAACTGCCACTATGTATCTAAACATTTCACGTACATTGAATTATATGTAGCTCCAATGTGGTGCTGACAATGAGGTACTATTGTGTACTATGTAGTCCAGCAACCAATGAAGTATCTCTGTTTCTGTGTGCATGGTTTAAAGGCTTTTTACCATTGTAGTAGGCAACAATCCCATAATTCCTTTGATGCAGTCAGATTGAAGGTATCTTACTCCGTTTACAGCTATCCTGTGTGTGCAGCGGCTGATTGGTGTGGTCTCCACCCGAAGTGCTGGTTTTGCTATCATGGTGACCGCGTGCTTGGCTTCTTGGATGACAGGGGTGGTGTTTGGGAGCGTTCCCGTTGTCTACACCTGGATCAGGTATGGCGCTTACTCGATGGTTTGAGCTCACTACTCAGCGGTCTCCGTGTTGTTTCACCATCACGTCTTCTTTCTGCCTCAGATACGACCCTGCAGAGATGTTGTGTGCTGTCTTCTGGGAGAGCAGCTACTCAGACATGTTGGTCTACATTCTCTGTGCTTTCTCCATCTGTATCTTTCTCCCCTTCCTCCTCATCTTCTTCTGCTCTCTCCTGAGTGCCTCAGGCCGCTGCTCGAGCTGCATCAGGTAAACCACCTGCGAGAAAATCATCTCAAGTCACGCAAAAATCCAGGAATTTGTGGCAGTGGACCTAGAATCACTAAATCCTTTGGTTGATTTAGCATTATGTTGTGTTAAGTAAGCAGAATGAAACTACTTGTCTGGCTCAATTATACCTCCTAAAACTAACAAGGGTGCAAATGACACATGTCTCGATGTCTTGTGTTTTAAAATCCAAGATCCAATGAGTGGACACAGATCACTTTGCTGATTTGAATCACTTTATTTTGTTTAGTTTAGACATTCAAAATCACTATTGCTCATTGATTTTGTTTCAAAGCTAAGTAATGTCAATAACAACTTTATGTATCATCTTTCATTGACAGAATGCAGCTCAAAGTTATTCACAAATTTAAAGAGGAAAAAACAGATCATTAAAACTACAATTAAAATATCAGTATGCGTAGAAAACAAGGAAGTAATGAAAAAAGTGATTGTATCCCGTTCAAATGCGCTTCAGTCAGTGAATGCATCACTGTCACAGGGTATTTTTATCAGCTCAAACTGAACTGACTCATCTTAAGGTTCTGGGATTTTTTTTATAGTTTTCATTTTTTGGCACTTTGCAAACAAAACATTTGATTGATTAACAACAAATGTAATTGTTAGTTGCAACTCTAGACCCAAACAACTTTGACAAGTAAGTTAGGAGTTGAGCTGGAACCGAGGCACTCAGGAAAGTTTGGGTTTGAGGCTCAGCTCAGCTCAGCCTAACCTGGCTCAGCTCAGGTACTTGAGGTGCTGGGTGATCCCTGACAGCGTGACCAAACCACTTTACACAATCTTTCTCCCTCTTTATCAGAACACACAGAACTTACTTCTGCAATATGTATTGAAATAGCTCCAGTGTGATGTCATGTGGTGTCCATGCTCTCTCCCCATCTTTGTCCCAGCGATGATGATGATCTGTCAGCTATCACTCCTCTGCTCGTGGCCTCGTACATGCTCTGCTACACCCCCTTTGTCATGTCTGAGGTGACACGTGCACCACTCACTACTTTCAGGCATGAAAGAACGAGCTTTGTGTCTGCATGTCCATTCATGACTGTCTTCATTTCTGTCTCCCCATCGACCATCAGCTGATCCTGCTCGGGCGCATGGACCTGTCACCGGCACCCAATTGGTTAAGGACACTGTCATCAGTGATGTCATACCTAGACTGTGGTCTGAACCCTCTTATCTACTACTACCATCAGGATTTTCGGGAGGCGGGACTGGCACTGCTGTGGACCAGTAGGAAATCATCGTCAGAGCCGGTCCTCACTGCTATCACCAAACATGACCTGTGAACATGTGTGGGCTTTCACATTTCCAGCATCTCAGTGTCTGTGTGCATCTGACGGCAGTATGTTTACTAGCATGTTTTTTTCCTCAACTGTTTAATAAAGATTGCCTGTGTCAGCGGTCCCTTGATGTACATTAGTATTCTACTTTGCAGATGGTAATAGTCACACACCTACACGCCTCTCCAACATAGTTAGTAAAACATAGAAATGTTTATTTCCAATTTCTGATGGAAATGATATACAACTACAGTATAGTTAGAACACAAAATACTGAAAACACGTTTAAATGACTGATCATAACCAGTATTAATCCGTTATTAAAATATCTATTGATAACTGATTATACATATAAAACCAAAATCCTAATTTATATTGCTGATCCGTTTTTTTAAGAGGTGTAGGCTGTTTTGTCACCATTTCTGAACTTTGAGTGTATTTTGGTGTTGCCTCTGGTTTGTTATGTTAGTGTGTTTGTGTCCTCTGATACACCTTCGCGCTCCTCGTGCCAGGTTGTCTCACTCGTGCTGGTTAAGGTCTTTCCTGAGCCTTCAGTGCCAGCGTGCTCAGGAAACTGAAGCTGAAGTGAAACTGGAGCACGTCGCACACTTTGGACCAGAAGTGTCCGGTGAACCGCTGGAAGAGGCGGTGCCGAGCGAGCCAGTGGTCCAGCAGCTTTAACACCACGAACCCCGCACATGACAGCACTGCCAGCAGCAGATAGCCCCGCGTGCGACTGTCCCCGTGCTTCAGCTGCACGCGAACTCCCTTATACAGCGCGAGGGCAATGTGACAGCCCAGAGCCACCTCGAAGCCCTGCTCGTGCGCCAGCGCCAAGCTGTAGCTGATGATAGAGACCAGCTCGAGCGCTGCCGCGTGCGACTGACGCCACCCTGCCGACCCGAGCTCTATGAAACTGATCCACACCGGAACCCACGCGAAGATGGGCAAGGTGAACCACTGGTCAAGCACAGCGGGAGCGCGCCGCAGCACCGTCAAGCGCGTCCACTGCACTAGGGCGTAGAGCACAGCCATGAAGGCGAACACCTCCCTCAGGTACCGACCCCGCTCCGTCTCTCTGACGTCCCTGCGCCGCAGCAGCCAGTACAGTCCCATGCCGATATAAGCCAGGTTAACCAGACAGTTACAGGGCATCGCCAGGAAAGCGGGCAGGTACTCAACCCTTTTCTCGGCATAATGATCATAAGACAAGTCCACCTGAACTCCGTCAAACAGGCTGGTGTTCGCCAAGACGACACAGAGCACAAAAGGGACCGATGTGTGAAGCAGAGCCGACTTCATGTCCTGCGTTTCAACACGGATCCCACAGTAAAGCCGAGTCTCCGAACGCTGCGATCAAAGGTCGGAGCTGCTGTTGTTTTTCCGGGTTTCTCATCACATGGTAGAACACACCGCGTTCGGACTGGCTGCCTTGCTGCTCCGCACCAAACCTCCACAATTCAAAGTCCAGCTCGGCTCTTATTATATGAAAGATGATGACAGTTAAGATCCAAAGATCCTGCGGTTCTTCTTCAGAAATGAATAAACAAATAGGTGAGAAATGTTTTATAGGACATGAAAGGTGACATTAAAAAATACTAACAAGAACCGCAGACCTCCACTGATTTATGTCCCAAGTATATTCAAACAATTACATCTTCCTTTATTCGATGTGTTTATGCTCGTCTTTATTCCAGTATTTATTTATACATTAGCATTTTAATAGTCGATATCTTTCTCGGATTTTATTTTCGTACTTGTTCAGCCTTCTTACTGAACGTCTGCTCTTTTCAATGATTCGCTGCTGATTGGCTTTGTCTCGTGGATTGCTGTGCTCTCAGGCTAACTGCCCTCTGACCAATGCTTCACTTAGCACTGTGGACTGTAGATGGCGCTGCTGCTTCACTGCACAGCTGCTTTGGAATTGGGTTTATACGCAGATATTGTATATGTAACGGTTAAAAGGTGGAAAGTGAAAGGCGGACCGTGCCACCTTCCGTTAACGAAGTCTCAACAGTGTGTTCTCAAACTAACACACACAACATATTAAATCAGAGTTTATTCAGTGATAGAGAAAGCAAAGGTGTAAGGGTCTGCAGGTGAAGGCAAACACACCGATGACACCGACAGACAGATGAATGGACAAAAACACATTGTATTTTCCTCGACACTTTGCTGAGGCGGGATTCTTAAGTTAAACTGACGGAAAAGAAAAAGTTTATTTTATCTGTATGTTATTGAATTTCAGTGAATACAAAAGGAGGCACATTCCTCTGCGACTGTCATTAAAAGAATTTAGAGAGAAAACAGAGAGATTATATATTTAACAGTAGATTTGCACTCAGCATCTGCAAAAAATCTAATGAGCTGACGACTGCAAAGCTGTAATCCTAAAACACATTAAAGTCATCCCATGTTCTTCCAAAGACAGGGTGTTCAGCCAAAAGCTCAAAGCACACGTTCCAAGAGGTGCTTCAGAGTGATCTCCAGAAGAACTTGGAACAGCAGCATTGCATCTCTGCTGCTGGATAAGATAAGGTCATCTGTGCATGAGGACACTGTCCTCTCACAGTGACTGAGCTCATCTCTTATCCGTGCACCAGTTCATACTCTGGCAGCGCCATCCATCCAGCGTCCAGCTCGACTGCTTCTATCTTCTCTTGGTTCCTCCGAAACCTGAAAACAGAACCCAATGTCAGTCAGCCTCCTGTACCTGCAGCAGGTCTCTGGGTGCTAATGAGCAGAGGGGGGGGTTAAAGTCACAGCTAATCCATGGAGCTGAGACACAAACAGCTGGCTGCATTATATTGTGGATTCATCATCACGAGATGCTAACATCATCGTTGTGTCCTTCTTGGTTTGAGACGGTGGGAGATACTAATATTATTTTGTAGTGCGTGTTGTACTGTGCGACTGAATGACCACTCAGGCATCCTGATGACATCACGTCCTTATGCATGTGAGGTTGACATGATGATATCGGGCATGAGGAGTGATGGTATGACAGACTGAATGGTCAGTGCATCAGATGGCCTCTGCTGTGTGACTGTGGCTCAGTGAGCTGACAAACAGTCCTACCTGACGCAGTGCGTGTCCCAGAGGAGGAGGAGCTGTGTCCTGCAGATGGAGGCCTGCTGTCAGTGTGACTAGAGTAGTTGAAGTTCCCGGGCTGGTTTCTGCAGAACAAGCACACGGCACAGATAAGCTGACAGAACTGGGGTTGTGTCATTTTTCTCTCAGTTCTCTCACTCTCCATCTCTCATCTTTGCTGACCTCCGATGACCAAAAAGGTATCCCAGCACCCCTCCCGTCCCCATGCCAGTCCAGAAGCCTCCGCCTGTACCAGGAACACCTTGGGCTCTTGGGTACTGTTGTCCATGAGTGTAGTCACTGTGGAAACCGTAGCCTGGGTTGGCACCAGAATGGCCTGAACACAAAAGGACAACACGTTCACATTCAAGGGACCGCAACATGACCATCTTGCACCTGCTCCCTAGAAAAGGACTGTATGTGTGGACGCGCCCCTGAGGGACTCTGCAGACTAAACTCTGTCCACATTGTGCTCCAGCTACCTGTGAAATCAGGTTTGAATCCTGGGGGTGGTGGTCCTGCAGCGGAGCCATAGTGATTATCTCTGGGGTAATCAGCCTGGCCATGGTTCTGCCCCAACGGGGTCATGTTCCCACTGAGGAACAGCTTGTAGATGCCATAGGCGATGAGCAGAAGCACAGCGAGCACCAACAGGCTTCCGGAGTCCTCGCTGCCCGATGGGTGCGAGCTCTGGCGGCTCTGCTGGTGATGATGTTGCTTGTTTCCAGAGAAACCATTGAAGAAACTGGAGGCAAAGCTCCCAAAACCTGAAACAGGCAAACAGAGTGAATGTGAAGCTCTTGTGTGAAGGTGAAGCCTAAGAGATGTTCCATCTCCATCCCTCTACCTCCAAATCCATTGAATCCACTGTTGGAACCCCAGCTGCCCTGAGTCCTCTTCCGGCCCTCCTCAGTCAGCTCCAGCGTGTATTCAAGCCCACAGGAGCCCTTCAGTATGAAGGCATCAGTAGGATGGTCGTAGCCCTCACAGCTCACCTCAATGCGACCGAAGCGGTACACATTGTCCATGTCAGTCTTACACTCCCACTGTGAGGGCAGAGGAGCAGGGTTACAACCAGTGACCCCAGGAATACAACTGAATGGAGTATAACTCAGTTCACAGTCAGTGTCTCCTCCAGCCATCAGAACACACAGTAAAGTCTGATCTCATACATGGTGATAGCAATATATAATGGCTCATAGGTCAGCCTGGCAGATTAGCAGTCAGATTATCAGAAGTGACTCAAGTTTGAGTATCTGGACAGATTCTCTGACCATTCCTGCAGCCAGTGGGACTCTGAACTACAGCTGCAACAATGATATATGTATAAACTGTTGGAAAGTTAAAGCTTTAGAGTTTGAGACTGCAGGCTCCCCCTTCAGGCAATAAGAGTAATTACATGGACACTGGGGATGCGCTTTAGCGGCCTCCGACTCCATCGTGCTCTTGGGTGCTGGACACATTGCTGGTTGATGTCCCCGCAGATTTCAGCTTTAAAAACTCTGAATCAGCATTAAGTGAACCTGGAATGTAGCAGATTACTCGCAAAAGCACTGAACTAGAGCATTCACAGTTATGGTAATTTTGATAAACAATTAATTTTTTTTAGATTTTCTTTAAGCAAAATCCCAAAAATTCGCTGGTGACTTCTAAAACAGTTTTTTTCATCTTCACAGTAAATAAAAGGTTTTTTGGTTTTTCGACTGGCAGCGAGGAAATGTTTGAACGCTTTGGGGAGTAATCAGTCCGTTTACAAAACACTGACACATGACCACGATGGTCACTGAGTAAAAAACCCTGCAGATTGATCAACAGCTGCAGCCCAACTCAGAGCAAATGTTC
Organism: Datnioides undecimradiatus; assembly: GCA_008933995.1. Lineage (NCBI taxonomy): Eukaryota > Metazoa > Chordata > Actinopteri > Lobotiformes > Datnioididae > Datnioides > Datnioides undecimradiatus. Next base: position 1,521,864 of record WARS01000016.1, read on the forward strand.
CACACACCTCATCCCATCCCTGACCTGTGTGCCCACCTGCACCTCCCGCCTCACCTGTACATCTACTCCATCCCAGCCTTTGTTCTGGCACTGGACCACCTCTGGGACGAAGGTGTGGCATCCCGCTGAGCCTCCAACGCACTGGAGCTGAGGTACAGGGCTGGAGCGCCTCGCTGTGGTGTAGCGACCCTTGTACAGAGTCAACGCCTGGACGTCCCGCAGCAGCACTCTGCCTGCAGAGGGGAGACGAGGACACAACACAGTGTCCACTCAGAGTGGTTTCCACTTTCACGGCTCTCCTGAGGAGTTTCATTCACGTGAGCAGCATCTGAAGAGGCTGCAGCACGTTACAAGGTTACTCTGATCACATGTACACACACTCAGGCTGTGTCCTGCATCACACCCCCCTCTGTGACGGCCAGAGTGAGGTGAGTTCATGTTGAAGGCTCTACTGGATGCACACACACACACAACACAACATTTCTACATCCACTTAAAAACCAGTCATCAGTGCAGCTGTTAAGTTGTTAAGGCATGAGGGAGATCAAACTGGATTTTTATTTATTTTTTTAATTGTTGTTGTTGTTATTACAGACTTAGTGAAGTGTGGTGACGTGAGGTAAAGCATAAGAACGTGACAGAAGAGTCACTGGTCCTTCCTCTGAGATGATCAAACTAACTCTGAATATTAATTTAGCACTTTCATGAGTAATTGCTGATAAAACGTGACTGCGCTGCTCCGTTAAATGAACATTTCCATTAAACTGCAGCTGACACGTTGAGTTACTGCCCACTTATGAGCGAAGGCCCCGCTGTTTTGTCCTTTGAGTCGAGTATCTAGAAAACACAAGCAGCCCGCCATGAAATGAAAGTACTCCAGTAACGCAACGTTACCGGGGCAGAGACCTACCGTCATCCCAGCTGTCGGTGAGTCCCACCAACAGAAAGGGCAGCGCAACTGCGACGAACACGTTCATTTCCTGTTCGATGACTTTCTGCTACAACCGTCGACGTTTCTCCAAACTAACTACAGATATTCAGCCCTGTGCGACCAGAAGAGAGCTTCACTTCCGTGTTTGCGTCACCTGTTATTCCTGTCGCCAACCAATGGAGAGCGTGCACGATTGTAGTGTGACATCCCTAATGACGAGCGGGCCCAGCAGGTCTCTGATCTGCCGCGTTTATGATTTAAGTGTCTGGGCTATTGAACAAGAGAAGTAGGAACAGATCTGCTCTCGGTCTCTCGCTTTGTTCATGAAGCGCGACAAAAAGTGATTTCTTTGCCGTTTTGTTGGATCAAATGCTTTGACATATAGCAGGTTTTCTAATATTTCCTTTTTATAATAAAATATAAGCGGCAGCTTTAATATTTAATCACAAGACTGGACGTGTGTTGCAGGTAACCATAATTCAGTCCTGTTTAGACATGAACATTCCAGATGACACTTTTGCCATTTGTGTGTTGTTACCAGTCACAACTGTGATTTCAGGTGTGAAATACCAACTTCCAGATATCTGTAATGTAACTTAGAATATCCAAGGTACACTGTAAATACACAAATGAGTAGACACTTACAACTGCACATCTTCATAGATATATAGAAATATAATATTAATATAGGCTATCTGTGATGACATCTTTAGTGCTTGTGTTATATTAATGGCAAAAGTGACATCATTTGCCTTTGGAAGAGGAAAGATCTGAGGAACGTTAATATGAATATCTGAAATGTTCAGTTTGACTTGAACTGAGCTAACTGAATGTTAAAATGACTTGCCATAGACTGTAAGGCTGGAGATAGACAGGTATATGTCTACGGGACACTGTGGTGAGTTGTGTTAATAAAACTAGTCAACTCCACACCTCCACCTGTAACCCAAACAAAATTCTTTTCCATCTTATTTCATGTGAGGGAAAACCGGTCTGCTCCGGTAGCTTCTCAGCACCAGCCTCAGGAAATCTCACCGCTGTGGCCAGATGAGCCCACCACCAAACCAAAATCTCACGAAGACGCAGCAACAAAGAGTGTAGTGGTAGTAAAAATCAGGTCTTTTATTAGCTCAAACACCCGCTGTTCAGCCCATATTAAATCTCTGCTATAAGTTAGATATTTACAACATCATTCAAGGCCCTTCACAAAATGCATCATGATCTTTACAAAAAAATTCTATTTACATTGTACAAAACATTGCATACGTGATCATCCAAACACCAAACCCTCTTTCCCCTTGCAAAAAACAAACAAACAAACAAAACAGGTCACATTTTCTTCATTTGTTTTCCCAATCACAAACTGTGTAGGTCTCACCTGTATCATCCCCCATCCCATCATCCCACACTTTTTTTCCCCCATTTTCACACAGGCAGTTACTAAGTCACAGTCGACTGGTCAGCTACTGGATTACTCATCAAGACTGTCAGTAAGGCAGGCAGTTCCTACGTCCTCAGTGGTCTTAAAGATGTGTATCGTTAACAGGTTAAAGTTCCTTTAAATCCTCTCAGTGGAGGTGATGAGAATGACTTCAAGCAAATGGAAGACAACAAAAGAGAGTTGGCAATCAATGGAAATTAGGGAAATAAAGCTGCTGTTGTTCACTTGAACGCATTTTCTTGGAGGGCTGGATTCAGACGCGGAACGCAGGGAATGATGGGCGAACTCTGAATGGAGCTGTATCCAGGACGGGCAGCGCTTTGTGTCTATCTTTGTCAGGCCTCCAACAGTGTGATGAATCAACTTTAGCCTGCTGAATGTGTTAGCTTCAAGCTACAAGTGGCCATTTAACCTGTGATGGGAAAAACACCTTTTACAGACTCAGGAGAAAAAAAACAAACAAATGGAGTGGAAAACAACATGTCGGAGTCCTGCTCAGTATGTTCAGCATGCGCCTGTGGGAGCTGCACTCCCATCTCACTGGGATGCGAGGACAGCCCTCGCCTGTGCTGCGGTCCGTCCCCAGAGGGAGGCGGATGTGTTTTCACTAACATGATAAGATCGGCCCATTGGTTCGTTATGAATCAGATGACTGGCCGACGCATTGTTGTTTGTTCTTCTTTGACATCATATTTGAACTTGCTATTCCACCCTGAATCGTCCCCGACACGCAGACAGAAGCCAGCGTGTGCGTCAACACCTGCTTAAACACAGACGATGCGACCGAATCCTCCCGCCAATGAAAAGGACTCTTTGGTGAGCGAGCTAATCGGTTTGGCTAGCAGTTGATTGAGCAGGACTGTTCAGTAGTTGGAGGCGATGTGATTAATTTCATAAAAGAATGTAGTGGTATAGAAAAGACCTGAGAGCCCAAAAGAACTGATGGAGAGACAGCATGTAAACACAATGAAGGAGAGAGAGACAGAGTCCAACATGATTCCAGTTCAGTGTCTGTCCAGCAGCTCATTCTGAGGACCAGTAGCTTCACCTCCTCTGCCAGCTGGAGTGTGTGTATGTCTGTATAATACATGACAACGTGGAGCCGAGTTGGACGAAGGCATAGTGTGGCTGAGACCAACAGTTTTGGGTTGAAGCTGTTCTTCGCTGATACTTGGTATCTTTGAGCTGAACCGTTGTGAGTCCGCCACGTCGGAGGAGCTCTGACACTGACTGGCTCATGTCAGACGTTTCTTCTTGAAAAAGGTCAGTATCAGCTTGATATATCTGTAAACTCATAGCATGGATGTATTTCTTGGCATGTGTTATCAGTGTGTATGTCTTCATACAGTCACCACGTTTCTCCCCATGCTTCCAGCCTCCTTCATACAGCTACTATGTTGTTCATCTCCCATTTCTGAGTGGTTTTACTGGTGTCACAGTCTGATATGAACACTTTGTGGAGCAGGTCAGAGCGGTCCAGGCATTTCCCTGTGACAAGAACACAGATCAGCATCACTAATAGCATGTGTCACGTTACACTAGGTGCCCAGAAGCACCTTCACTGTCTGGCCAGATCCTATCAAGTCATACACAAATTCACATTACATGCTTTAGCTTTAGTTGTTGCTATAAATGAGCTCACGCTGACAAATGTGTCTGTTCTGACAGCTCGAGTTTCAAAGAGGTGGGCTCCAGCCTCAGCTGCCATATAGTGGCTACTGCATGCTCTGTCTGATCAGAGGTCAGTGCTTTCCTCCTCAGATCATATTCGCAGTAGTGTAACAGTATCAGTGGCGGGCAGATCAGCTCTCTGATCTCTAATGGAAATATATGTGGAATACAGATTTTACCTGTTGGCACATGAGTGAACCGGTGGAGATCCTGGATGCAAGACAGGAAAAGACAAAGTCAACACTTGTTCATTCCAGTCCACTTTGAATATTGTCTGTCTCACACTGATCAGTGTGACAGCCAGAAAGACAAAGACAGAGGGAGGGGGACAGAGATGGGATGCAGGGACTCACCTTGAAGTACTTCCACTCGGTGTTCTGGTTCTGATCACAGTGTGTGATGATGACAGCTGAATTATCGCCTCCTCTTGTCAAGCACTGGTCGTACTGCATCAGCTGATTGGCTTCATTGATGCGGAACAACTACACACACATATCATATGACCATTGGTTAGTTAATTGGTTCTATTAAAGCTTCCATCTGGCTAAACTTGACCACAGCCACCAAAACCTGGAGCACACACGATGGGCTCACAGCTCACAATAACATCTGAACACGGTTTGTCTTCTTAGCAAGTGGAGGTGAAAAACAAATCTGCAGACACGTAGCGACGTACGACAGTGAGAGATTATTCCCCAACGTGTGACTGGACGATGTAGTAGACCCTCATCAGCTGCTCAGAGTTAAACTGATCTCAGGCCGCATACTATTCCACTCTTCTCTGGCTGATCAGTAATCCATAAGACCACCTCCATCTGAGCGGAGCTTCAGGAGACAAAGCAACGCGCCACATGTGACACTGAGTGCTTCATTACCTGGTTGCCGCCCATCCTGTGACAGGGTCCGATCTCCACATTGCCTCCATTAGTGTGTCCCATACTGTCAATGCAGTAACTTGTCTCAAAGCCCCGAATCTACACACACACACACACACACACACACACACACAAGCATACAGAGGATGTTACAAAAATGGGTTAAACAGCTGTCCAACAACCTTAAAAAAACAGTAATTAAACATGCTGAGTGAATGAGCGTGTGTGTGTGTGTGTGTGTGTGTGTGTGCATGCGCATGCCTACCTCCCCCCATTCTACATTTTTAGGAGGCAGGGGGTAGTGCAGTGGAATGTCGTACGCTATCTCCTCCATGAACCACTTGAAGCTCTTGCATCGGTGCTCCTCCCTGACAAACAGCAAAGGATTTGTGATTATCCAGCCAACTCTGAGTTTTGCTGTGAGCTACGAGTGCATCCAGATCACACAGGTATCACTGCACACGTCCCTGATGTGCACAGGTACGTTTACCGCATGCATGCATGTGTGTGTTCTTTGCAAAGGCAACCCTCTGTTACTGAACAAAGGTGGATTATTGGGAAAGAAACAAGAAATGTGGAGACATAGAAAAGGCTGATGAAGACAGAGCGTGCATATTCTGTTGTATGAACTCTACCTGAAGCGTTTCAGATTGCTGATGTCTCCGTAGGCTAGAGTGAGCGTTTCAGGACGACTGGCATAGAAGTAGTCCTTATATTCGTCCCACCACACTTCCACCACACGAACATAGTTCTGAAAACACACACGCGCGCAGGTTCATAACATAACCAACAGTTTTGCATTTGGAGCTATAGCACGGTTATCATTTTATCTGCTGTAATAACTGATCAGGTCTAATTACACCTGAACGCCCACAGTTCAAAGACACAAGTGGTCATATAACAGGAGTTCCAGGAAGCGATGGGAGTGTGGCGGGAACGCTGTGATCAGATTACTGCGCTTTGAGGGAGCTGGAGAGGGGTTTTACTCGTTACAGGAGCAGTCCCAAAACAGTCTGATCTCACCCTTCATACAGCAAGCATTGAGAACAGACAACACGCTGCATGCAGTAACAGCATACGACTAACTAGTGCTGCACTGTCTCTTAAGAGTTTATCCATCAGCTGAGCTGTTCTACCTTCAGAGTGGGTGATGATCCAACGTGTGCGGGCGGAGGGTTGCCTTGCCATCCCTGAAGCCTGTAGATATGGCCGACACGAGAGCACGGCACAAAGAGCAGCTGGCCACCACACTGCCAGATCTACACGAGCACAAACAACAAAACACGAGGTGAGCGCCACGACACCGTTTAGTCTCACTGTGCAGAAGCCGAGCCGGCCCAGGGTTACCTTGTATGAGATTTCGAAATTCTCTCCTCCCCATATCTGCAGTCCTGGGTCGTAGAGACCCAGCTCGAAGAAGAAGTCTCTCTCTATGGCAAACAGACCGCCTGCCATGGCTGGAGACCTACAGGTACAAGGACAGACACATCCACATCCAGACGCATGCTCAATCAGGTGCATCACTGTGTAGCTTAACATGAGCCTTTACATGTTCTTGTTTGGGCATCTTTATGGCTTTTACTTACAGCAGTCAGTCCGTCAGTGTATTAATAACAACAATGGCACCGAGCATATGAGATCAATCCAACACAGAAACAGAGACTCAGCAAATTAAGATTAGTGAAAGCAAAACTGAGAACGAGAGACCGACAGGAAGATGTGATGGATGAAAGAGTGATGGATGAAAGAGTGATGGATGAAAGAGTGATGGATGAAAGAGTGATGGGGGAAGGTGGGGGGTGGGGGTGCCCCATTCTGAACCCGATTCACACCAGAAGCTCCCCAGTAGCCCCGAAATAACGTCCCAACACAAACTCGCCACTCCCACAGATTTCGGTTAAGGAGCCGGCCGACTGCCCTTGAAGGCAACGCTGAGGTCGCAGAGAAAAGGGAAGTTTGCAGAAAAAAAAAACACAACAGGCAGCGATTTGACAAAGTGGGATCAACCACTGGAGCAGCACACGTCATGAATCCCACCACGTTAAACAATCTGGGCCCAAACCCCAATTAACTCCCGACAGCAGAACAGTAGAGAAGCAGTGAGGCAGTCAGTGGACAGGACAGGTGAGCTACTCCCCTGCAGGTTCATTTAGTTGGTTAGTTGTGATAAACAGCAAGGGTTAGAGTCAATTAAACGTCAGAAGGTATCCATATAATATCTGAAGAGTTGCTATTAATCGTTATCATCTGCTATCCCATACACTCAGCTCGTAACACTTGTGCTTTTCCTTATGCAGTTCTAATGAGAAGACGTGGCTTTCTGTGTTTCTGACCACTTTGTTTTACGATTAGCAAATGTTGAGACAGATCGTGGTTATTTGTCCTGGTTAGTTGGGATGTGTTTGTCTTTCGTGCAGACCCTGTCCAGATTAGTCAGGAGGCGTTGGATTTCTGTACCTATATGGCTCAGTCTGAGTTTTGCGGAGCTTTTTTTCACTGTCTCCCAGAGGAACTCTCTTCCAGAGCATGCTCCAATCCCAGGCTCCTCTAGCGAAGCCGTCCTCGTCTCCTCCACCCTGGGGCTCGATGGTGAACTTCTGGCCATGGATGGAGTCGATCAGAGGCACCGTACACACCGTTCTGACAGAATTGGGGTGAGGCCATGCATACAGGATACATGGGAGGAAGTTGGGTGTGTAGGGGGAGGGGACGGACGTGCAGGAAACAAACAAAAACAAGCAAACGCAGGCAGCGATGCCAGTGAGAACACAAAGACGTGGGGTGGGGTGGTGGAGACCAAGACAGAGTGAGACACAGTGAAGGACAGGACAGGCGGGATGAAGGGATGGGAGATGGAGACACAAACAGAAAAGGGATGAGTGTTAGCATGCTGTTTGCTGGCTGTGTACCGGTAGGGCTGCGTGGTGTGCTTTCTCTTGGCTTTCTCTCTCTGGCTAAGCGGTACTCGCTTCCAGAGCAGGCTCCAATCCCAGGCTCCTCTAGCCAGGCCGTCCTCATCGCCACCCTGCTGGGGCTCCATACTGTACTCATTACCATCTATATAGTCTATCAGCGGCACTGTACATACTGTCCTACACACGTACACACAAACACACACAAACATACCTTCGTCTGTATTGAGCAGTGCACACAAATGCATTCCCTTCAATGCCCTGTTGCAGAGCTCAGTGCTGTAGCAGTGTGGCTTTGAATGCATAATAACACTGTGTGTGGGGCTGGCCAATAAAAAAAACATACTGACAGATATGTCAACAGGACTCTGTGTGCTTGAAATACAACTGACAATACGACAAACTAATGTCACAGCAGCTAACGATCTACTTCCTGCGGTGTGGAGCTGCAGGTCTGATGCGCCGAGCCTCACGAGATTTCTACGTATTTTGGTTGTTTTCACTCTCTAATTCATTTAGAATTCAAACGCTCATCACATTCTGCGCGGCTGTACATACGACTACATATACACATTATACTGGTGCGTCAGATCGGCTGGCAGAAGAGGATTAAACACGGCGATAACTCAGAAACCTCCTCTGGGTGAACTATTGTGAGCACATCTGTAAAATATAAGCAGCAAGTAAGGAATCTCTCACTGGATCAAGACACAAAAGCAAATATAATGTAACACATGGGTTGCCATGTCTTTGAATGGGCAATGTGCACAAAGAGAGGGTGTGTGTGTGTGTGTGTGTGTGTTACCTGTCTTTTGAAATAGGAGCAACCAGAGGAGCATACCAGTTGATTCCAACCTCGCAGTGAGCATCCAGGTAGATGAGCACCTGGAGAAAGGAAACAGCGTGACCAACGGGACCAACTGTTGGTGAGCATGTCGCACCTGGGTCAGGTTGAGGCTTGACTGTCTGACACTGTGTGCGCAGGACAAAGTGTTCAGTCGCCGCTAACAGTAGCCGTGGTACAGTGGGTGGAGTCAGTGAGGTCACGTGGTACCTGGCCTTTGGTGGCCTTCTTGGCTCCTATACTCCTGGCCTGGATGAGTCCTTCTCTCTTCTCATTCCTGAAGAGTTTCACCAGACCATTCCACTGCTTGATGTAATCCTCCAAACGCTCTTTCAGATGGGCTACACACACACACACACACACACAAGTACATTTTACACTGTGAACCATCAGTTAGCAGCAGCAGACTCAGCTCTGGACCCTGGTTTAACATGTCATCTGCGTGAATCTCTCGCTCCAGGTGTGAATGGCAGCCACTTGATATTTCATGTCTCAGGAGCGGAGTCGGAGCGTATGCACCCTCAGACCTTCGCCCTGGTGCACAGGTTGACCCCCCCTGAAATCTCATCTTTTAATATTATAATACATGAAGCCCCTACACTTCACACATGAGGAAAAGGAAACCCACCTTTGTTGCTGAAGTCATCGATCATGACTATCTCGGCCAGGTATTTTCTGGGAGTCCTCTTGATGACGCTGTGGACGGTTCTCATCAGTGTTGACCAGCCTTCGTTATGGAACACGATCACCACGCTGGAGGTCAACAGTCTGTCATCATAGTGCCAGTACTTACACCTGCAGTGGTGGGACAGAACGCCAACAGCAGCTCAGTTACCCTCGTTACATGTTTAGGGACTGTCTACAACAAACAAGTATGACGTCTGCCGTCTGTGGTGACATTCATTCCTGCACTGGTGGAAGTGCAACGTCACTGTCCGGCATCAACCGGCAATGGTCGGCCTGCCAGAGCCGCAGGGAGGAGCAACAGCAGAGATGGAGCAGAGTGTGTGTGATGACTCGCTGCCGGGAGGGGGAGACAAGAGTTCCACGGTGGGGCTGCGACTGTTACACTCTTATAAAACCCAGCTGTCTCATTTCGACACACGATGACACATAACACACACGATTTAGTAAGGCCCCGTAAAAACAGACCCACCCTTAAGAAAACACCTCCTCCTTCACTGAGGTAATGAGTGTGCATCCGGCTGCTCGCCCTGTAGAAGACGTTGCAGCACAGTTTCCAGTTTCATTCACTTGAGAATCTGCAACACCTCATGTATGCTGCCATCTGTCCTCAGAGTGCGTGAGTGTGTTTCTCCACAAATCTAAAGCATCGACAATCTAATGAGAAACAGCGCTCCTGTGATGGAGGTCTCCCTGGTGCTTTGAGCTGGATCTCAGTGTGGTTTCAGTCTGCGCTGCTGGTTGTCACGTCACATTGGGTAATAACTGGAGGATTAAGCAGCCGGCTTGTGTTAGAGCGTAGGAAAACACTGGGCGGGACACAGAAGTACAGTGATGCTTCATTGATGTGGTAAAGTAAAGAACTGGCTCAACCATCCTGTGCAGTCTTTAATCTGTTGAACCGGTTAGCTTGTTCAGTGGGGTGTGTGTGCATCACACCTTAGTGGCCTGTGTGTGTGTGTGTGTGTGTGTGTGTGTGTGTAAAAGACAAGTTAATCAGGTGTTTGGACAAACAATCGTGTGTGTGTGTGTGTGTACTTTGACATGGGGAAACCGAGGACATCGTCACTGTAATTACATTTGTCAAACATATCATAATTAAAGCTGATCTGCGTGTCCAGGCGGGCCTCAGCCTGCATTATGCTCACAGAGCCTGTGCTTGTGTTAGATGATGTACGGTTTAGGAAAGCTTACAGTGTTGTTACAGTCATGCCATAGTGGGAAAATCCATGTGTCATTTAATCTTTTCATATCCAATGACGGATCCAAAGTTGGATTTGGTTATTTATAAACCCCAGACAAAGAGAATGCTGCATGGCTTGTTTTCCACACTTAATGACATGCTCGGCTGAAACACATGGGAAAGAACGTCTGTGATGAGGAAGTCGCCAACTTCCGGGCGATGGTGGCACCCGATTTAATGCAATGAATAAGAGCTTACATGAAGCAACAAAGTATTCCGCTAACCGTCGTGTTAAAAGTCTTCACTTGTGTCTAAATATAGATTATTTCAAGAAACAGGTTGCCATGGGTACAGTGAGTAAAACTATGGCCACTCGTGTGAGCGTGGTTTTACAGTTAGTTACAGTTTGCGACCACCGTACTGACAGCTGTCAGTGACTGAAGGAATGTCACAAGCTCTGGCATCTTCTAAAGCTAACCTGTCCCACTATATCCATATTCATCAGGTGCCGCCATACACACATTATCTAATCTGACCAATTTTCTCAATTTGACTTTTTACTGTTGGCTTCAAAAACAAATAACAAGTTGTTCAATATTCAGATTTTGTATTTTCCCTTTGAATATGAAAAGAATGACACACAGATTTGGGATAAAGTTGGAAATTGGTGACGCAGTCCTGTGGTAATCTGAGAGTAAGCCTGGGCTGACAGCAGTGAAAGCAAACAGGAGAGTAAAGGAGGAGGCAGACATGTCGACAGCATGAACTCACTCTTCGTGGCGAATGTCACTGATGCTTCTGTCCAGCGAGATCATGTCACTAGCCACCATGTTGAAGCCAAACTCTTTGATGGAAGCCTGGACGGCATCTTTGTACTCTGGACCCAGCACAAAAGGCTTAGCTCCTTCTCCGGGACCACCGGGGACCCCTGCAGGCTCCAGTTCCTTGGGCTCAAAGTTTCCCAGGATACCTTTCTTCAAGACTGGGCTGGTGTAGGTGTGAGTATGGGGTTTGAATGTCACATACTGCTGCTGGATCACCTGCTTCTGGTTTGGCTGCTCGTCAGGGTTCTGGGGACGGTCGGCCCCTCCTGGAGATGATAACCAGAAACCAAAAGGTGACTTAAAGCCTGTCTAACAGCTGAACTTCCTGGCAAACTGCTGGTCAACGTGACAGCGTCAGGGCAGAGGTTCTTTACCAGCTGTTTCAGAAAAAGCATCTGAGAGTCTCACCATGTTTGAGCCTGATGGAGTTGAGGTCCACCTCCACCCCCTCCACATGAGGCCAAGGCACCACAGGCTTAAACTGCTCTGCTAGGTCTCCTTTGGGCGGCAAACTGTCACCCTGTATGGAGTGATACGACAGAGGGTGTTCTACAGTACACAGTGCACGGTCACATTACATCAGAGAACAATGCAGTGATCAAACCTCTGAGATGAAAGGAATAACTGAAAAGTGACAGAACAACATGATTTAATTAGCCACAGACCAACTGTAGGTCAAGTGTCAACACATTTGCTTCGGTGTGTTATCTGGGAACATTAATTGGATCCATCCATTCTCTGTAGCTGCTTTATCCCTTTTGGAGTCGCTGTGAAGCTGGAGCCTATCCCAGCAGTCATTGGGCGGGAGGTGGGGTACACCCAGGACAGGTCACCAGTCTGTTGTAGGGCCGACACACCGAGACAGACAGACAGAGAGGACATGCGAACTCGACGCAGCACGGCCCCGCTTGGGAAGCTTGGAACCGGCAGTGTTTAAATAGAGGGGTGAGTGAAGGTTGCTTCGTGTTCTGTGGGTGTGTCATTATGAGCAAACATACAGAGCTTTTAAAAGGCTTCGGTTGCTTATTATCTGGTTTTACTAAATGGAGTCTGTCCCAATCTCACCCAACCTCCACTGGCACATGAACGTTTGAGCAAACTAAGCTTCTACTTAAAGTCTCCATGACCACCAGGGGGCTCCCCCAAGAGCAGCAGCAGAACTGCCGTACACAGGTATCTTGCCACGTCCACATCATCATATCTCAAGCACTGAGTCTCCAACATTTATCTGGGTATCATGATTAACGACCAGCTCAGCTTCAAGGTTCACGTGGCCTCAGTTGCTCAGTTGAGTTGCTTTGCCCTGTACAACATGAGGAAATTCAGACCCTGCCTGTCTGAGCACGCAGCAACTCCTGCAACACAGGCCCTCATGGTAAACCGTATTGACTATTGCAACCCTCTACTCGCAGGTCTCCCCACATGCACATCCAAACCACTGCAGATGATCCAGAGTGCAGCAGCTCGTCTGGTCTTCAACCTAAAAGGCACACGTCACTCCTCTGTTCACATCCCTCCTCTGGCTCCCAGTCACTGCTCGCGTCAAGTTCAAATCCTTGAAGCTTGTTTACAAAACTACAACTAAACCAGCTCCTGGCTCCCTGAACCCCTCATCCAGGTCAACACTCCACCCCAATCTCCACCATCACAACAGGGCCCAAAGTCACGAGCTAGACTCTTGTCCTCCATCCCTCAGTGGTGGGATGAGTTACCAAACTGCATTAGATCTGCAGACTCCCTCACAACCTTCAACCCAACTGCAGAACATGGTGGACTATGAATTATAAAAACTAACCCATGCACTCGACACCAAGCACTTCCTGTCGATCTTTGCTTTTGTTGTTCTGACCCTACATGTAAGCCACTTTAGATAAAAGCATCTGCTAAATGAAACTGCAGAACTGTAGAAAAAGATGTTGTCCAACTGTGTCTGCTTGTTCCAAACACTGCTAACGAACGTGCAGAGCAGGTAACTGTAACTGTTGTGGGTCAGTTTTACGCTGCGCCGTCAGCAGCAGGACTAAAGTTACAGGCCATTGTTCGATCAGTTGTGCTGGCGCATCTACACTGCTGCCTTTGTGCATTTGTGCATCATCACCATGGACCAAACACCAGAATCAAAACCATGTGGAGGATAATCAGCAGCTCTGACGCATGGAGCAAACAGCCATGTGAGCAGTGGAAACGCTGCAGAGCTCAAACAGCGAAGTCAGTGTGTCAGATCAGGAGGACATGCTGGTTGTTTGCTCCAGCAAATCAAATCGTTCAGGTCTACACATCCACCTTCAGATGCCTCAAAACCATGCGAGCTGTGTACTGACAGTCTGACCATAATTCATATACGCTGAAAACGTCTTCTTTAAAACATGAGTCGATTTGTTTATGGGTTGTTGCTTTACAAGGCTGACAAGGCGGGAACAAACTTCAGAAGTATTATATGTGAGAGTTACTATCCATTAAGGTGTGTTGAAGTAGAGAAGCACTACTGAGAAGCAGTCGTCAAACATTAAGCAGGTTCATTATTAACTCCACTCATCACTGCGCTGTGTTTATTTAAGATGAACACAGGAGATTGCTTGTAATACCGTGCATCTTGTAGACTGGGTAAAGATTACAAGACTCATAAATCGGTAAAAGGAGTTTTTAAAAATACATGACGGTCAAGCAGCAGATCTGACGTGACGTACTGAACGAGAAAGACACGTGACCAAGCCAAAAACTGATGCACGAAAAACTAGAAACCAGGACTTTTAGCATAATCCTGACCGAACTCTATCATCTGTTCACCAGTTCCGCCCTGGTGACGTATGCGGATATGTATCCTGGACTGAACGTGTATGATTTATGAATGTCATGTGAACCTACGAGTGAACAGAGGTACTAAACGAGACACGATACAGCTGCACGTCCAGATGGTTCTATTCGATGACAGGCATCGGTTACCACGGCAGCTAGCATCGATAGCTAGCTAAGAACCGATCTCCATGACAACCAGTGTAGTCCAGCTAGCCGCACAGCTGAATAACAGTGTGAGCTCTCACTCATGAGGGCAGCGATGCTGTCGGTTTGCAGTTGAAGACACACAATCTATCTACTTCACTTCAGTTCATCCACGCACTGGCCACGCATGATAAGACTATATAAACGCCTTCTACCTCCCGGCGTGTTGGCTTAGAGTTCTGCTAGCACTAATAACTGCTCGGTGTGGGTGCCCGGGCTGGACACACGCTAGGGTTAAACTGCTTTGCTGTCGTCAACTCACCCGCTTTTCAAAAGGGTTTTGGTCGTTGGGCTTCGGCGACAGAGAAGACCAGAGCACCACCAGACCAAGGAATGTCCCAATGACCAGCAAACTCCGGAGAATGAATCCCACTTTCAGCCTCATGTTGGAAGCTCTTCGCAGGTAGCCCGGCTGCTAACAGCTATGCTAAGCTAGCTGCTACAGCACCGAACCAGGGCTAACCGGCTGGCAGAACAGCCCGACAGCTAACTACCAGTGAACGATTAGTTAGCTGCTGATGATGCAAGTTTGAACAGCGAGGTTGGTAACTCGATGACAGGCAGCCGGACGACCGCGACGGTCCGTAAAACTCTATCCTGCCGTCCACTAGGCGGAGGAAAGTGCTCCTATCCGGATCTCCTCCGGTTTGTCGCCCCAACCTGCTGCTCCTGGTGCTGCTGCTGCTGGGCTGTTAAGTGGCGGAACCAGCGTGTCAGCTCCGCCCCCCGCAGAGAAGCGCCACACAGCTCGGAGGCTTACCGCTCGCCTGGAGCGGAATTAGGTAACTCGCCTCCGACTGGCAACACTGTTGCCTGAGATATTAATTATTCTGTAATACTTTCACTAAATTATTCTGAAATATTTGAACTGTTTCTTATGATCAGATTGAAACGTGTCCCTCGGTTCCTGACACAAACATGGCTCAGGGTGCAGACAGCTCCGCTCCAAGGTTATTCACGGATAATAACGCACAGCAGGTGTGGAAAGGTGCGGAAAGAGGTGTGTCTGGTCGTTTGTTTGATGACGTGTGGGTATAAAGTCTGCGGCTCTTTGTTATAATGCCAACCTCACGTCTGAATACAGAGATAAAATTCCTGTCATTCCCACGGAGGGAAGGAAACATCAGGCAGTGGATGATCATTGGTTTACTCATGTGAGTATAAATAATGCAGAGTAGGGGCAGTGCTGGGTCCGGAATGATATCATAAACACAAAGCAATAGAATAATACATCTGAATAGTGATGTCTGTTGTCAGTTGCAACACAATCTGAAGATGCTTTGTTTGACACGTGTTCAGGAATTTTAGAACATACTCATGCGTCACAGCATGGGCTCTGACATGTCATTCCTTGGACAAAGGCCTGAGCTGGACTGATGAGTTTTAGGGTGCTTCTCAGACACTATGACCTGGACTCAGTATCTTCTTTGACTACAAGCTGAAGTCTCTTTCTCTTTCCTCACACGGTCTGAGCAAACTCAAAGTGTGACCTTCATCCATACCTGGACAACCTACCGAGGTCGTGTCATGGAACATTTATTCATATTTACATGTACATACAGATACAGATGGAAGGCCAGCACGTAATATTAAAAAGTGACTTTCAATATTCACAAATAACATACTGTGGTTAACAAAGTGAGTTCAAAGTCTGGATCTGCTGTCATCGTTGGCGACACATTGAATACATATATAAATAATCAGATAGTGTTTCAGTTTAAACAGAGGCAAAGTAGGTACCAGACTGCAGTAACCACATGTTGAGTGTATTCTAATGTAGGGACGTTACAGTAGACACACTCGACCAGACAGTGTAAAACAAGGTGATATATGGACATGAACTGCAACATTTAAAACCTCAAAGACATGGCATCTGAGATCATTGTCATGCTGAATGTGTGCCCGTCATCCTACGTGTGCTCCAGATAGTTGGTGAGCAGAGAAGGCAGAGGAAGGACAGGGAGCAGCTTCAGTCTGGATCGACCAATCAGATTCCTGATCTGGATGCGACACAACTGGCAAAGACTTCTTGGAGACCCTAAAGAAAGACAGGGTGACTTCCTCTTACTGCTGTGATACGGCTCAGCCCGAATGTGAATGGTTCCGTGCATTAGTATTAAGAATCACCGCAGCAGATACTGCAGTACCTTCGAACATCAGTAGCAGCTGATGTGTTTTTCCACCAGGAGGCGCTAACTCCACTGGTCGCTGATTGTTACTGTCTCTGATGTTGACGTCGGCTCCGTACTCCAGTAACACTGACACCTGATCAGCACTGTCCTGTCTGGCAGCTGCATGCAGAGGACTGTCACCTCCTCTGCCTACATTAACACTGGCTCCTGCAGAAGACCAGGACAACAGGACAGAGGAGTACAGGGCAGGTGCAGAGCAGGGGGACATGTAAGAAACTAGACTGAATAGATTGTTATAGTGTGGACAGAACACAAGAGAACAGCACACAGAGTTTGTCCTCTGCTCAGATGGCAGGAAGTGGCAGTAAGTGAGACAAACCTCTGTGCAGGAGAATCTTTGAGCACACTGTGTGTCGGTGGAGACAGCTCACGTAGAGAGGAGAGCCCAGGTGAGACACTTCATAATCTGGGTCTGCCCCATGAGACAGCAGGGATTCTACACACTGACTGCTGCCTGCACACACACGCGCGCACACACACGCGCGCACACACACACACGCACACACACACACACACGCACACACACACACACACACAGAGTAACTCATAATGCAGATGTAGTATGTGGAGTGCCTAACAAACTCAAGATGTCAGGAGCTTAATTAGTTGGCAGAGGTCAGAGTGATGGAACAACGGAACTGCTCATAGACTTTAGTTGTAGATGTAAAGAGGAGAGGTCATACACAGCACTGAACCTGCTCAAAGAGTTCCTGCTTAGAAACACTTCAGGGTAGTTACTGACAACCAGCTGACGGTCAATGAACATGCCGCTGCACGCGTCACAGAACGACAACAGTATTAATGTTGGTCGTCGCACACACAGCCTCCTGTGCCGCGTCCTGATTTGTGGAGTGGGGTCACTGGGTGTGGCCAGACGGCAGCTTCTCAGTTGTGCACAGCTATCAGGGCAGGTTCAGTCTGATTGTGTGTGTGTGTGTGTGTTAGGGGGATGGAAGGGGAATGCACATTATATATGTTGTTATATTTGTTTTTAGGACAGCTGTGTGTCCCCACAGTCTTTAGAATCATAAAGTTCACCGTGGCCTTGATGAGGTCATTATACTACAGTAACCACACATGAGCCCTGTTCACTGGGCTGTCAGTCATGCACACAGGGGCCCTGCTCTGTGTACGCTACTTACCTCTCTTGCAGGCTTCGTGCAGGGCCAAGGGGAAGTGCGCATGTGCCGTGTGCATGTGTGCGCCATTCTGCAGCAGCAGTTCCATGCAGCTGACACTCCCAGAGGCACAGCAGTTGTACAGAGGAGTGATTCCATCGATGGTCGCAGCATTCACCTAGACACACACACACATACACACATGCAAATGATGGGGTGTAAATGCAAGGGACGCTGTCAGCAGGTGTAAGGACAGGGCTCCTGTGTTTTCAGGTGGGGAAATCAGTGAACACACGGTAACGGTGGTGATGTGAATGATACTCACATTGGCTCCGGCTTTTATTAACGCTCTCACACAGGCTACATGTCCTGACAGGCAGGCTTCATGGAGAGGAGTCACATGATCAATGGTGACAATGTCGGCATGATATCCCTAAAAATATAAACACACAGCACTGTGACTTTAGTTGTTTGTGTCGTTCTGATTTGAATGAACTCAGAGTAAGTGGTGCCTGGAATAAGGACACATTTCACATTCAGTGGCTCAGTTGTTCAATGAAGCAACAGAGAAGTGAAAGGTCATTTGACACATACAGGCGGACAACTTCCTGTGATGACTGCTGGCCAAACTTCATGTTCAGATAAAGCTTATGTAAATACTGTCTGAGTATCCGTGTCCATATTTAAAGAGGGAAATCATTTAAATGAAGCAAATGATGGGGAAAAGCAAAACGGTGTCCAATTCAGTGAGCCGTGATCCACTCAGCTCCTGGGTAACAATGAGCCATTCAGTGTTGGTTCACTGCAAATATGGAGTAACACTCAAACTTCAGTTTGAAGACGGCAGCTAAACTTTCAGGAAGCCACGGACTGAAGACAGACAGATGGGACCTCATATTACGGTCTCATACATCGAGGTTGAATAAGGAGTTTAAGGACTGATTCAGTATGCAGACTATTTCATACTGGAACAAATACAGGATAATTAGCAGTGATTTAGAGGCTCATTCAGATCAGGCTGACTGCTTGTCTTGTGGAAACAGAGGCTCAGAGACACAAATCGTGCTCAGACATACTGAAGTTGTCTTTCACTGAAATTCAAAGCATCCTGGAGACTGAGGGGAGAGCGACCAGGTGCTGATGAAGGTTAAGCTAAACGCAGGCAGAGCTGTTACTTCACTGATGTCATTTGCAAATACCAGGATCATTCTGAGAACGAATGTGACTGGAGATGATCCTGATTAAACTCTTTATACATCACACACTGTATGATTTTATCTACAGACCATTTAGCACCAACAGAGCCAGACTGGAACAGGCCCGGTCCAGCTTGGACCCATCAGCCGTCACACCACAAAATCTATTTATCATTGAAAAGACGTGACGTGATACGTGTCCCTGCCTGAGCTCAGTACAGTCATTAACGCCACGCCCTGCTGTTCCTGAAACATGTAGACTAATAAACACTCCTGATGAGTTTGTATGGTTTGTCTCTCCACACTGCAACGTTGCATTCAGTTTCACCACAGATCACCGCGTGGTAAAATAGAACATATTGACAGGATAACAACAGGATAAAACAGGATAAAAACAGTTCAAGTGCAAAAACTAAAGGTGCCAGAAATGACAGACTGCAGGAAGTGAATGTATGCAATTTAACATCCTCTGCAGTCATAGTGTGCGTTTGTGTGCGTTACCTGGGCCAGCAGAGTGTGCAGAACAAGCAGTCGACCCTGGGAAGCTGCTTCATGCAGGGGGGAGCGATCTGCCCAGGACCCTGGACACCCAGAGAGATGAGAGAGACACAGGTCACAGGTGTGGTGTGTAACTGTTTTACTCACACACTAACTGAACTGCATTTATAATACTCCTCCAGTGTCTTATCATGCCATTGGATTTCAGTTGTCTCAGTCACAGACACACATTATCTACAACATACCCATATCGCCGTCTCCCCAGGGTACATCCAGCCACTGGTATATATAAGACATGTTGAGTGAAGAGGATCTGAGAGGACCTCCTCGCCTTCCTTATGTCAGACTGGAAGTCCACCTCAGCAGCTACACAATCAACAGAGTGCTAAATGCTAAAAATACCCACTAGCTAGCTAGCTGAGTAGCTGACTGGCTGCCTCTGCTACAGGCAGGACAAGCTGAACGGCATGATGAGATCAAACCCACCAAACTTTAACCAGCTGGATGACTGGCTCAACCACGGACTCTGCTGTGGTTGACTGACCAGGCTGACCCGCTCAAAGCCTCCTGATTCTCACCTAATCTGCTGGGAGTGGTCACTCAGAGGCACAAACACATGCTAAGATGGTCAGTGAGGTCCCCTCTATCTCTGGATGGTGCGTGCCAGCAGCCATTTTGGAAAGGTCATCAGCAACAAGACCACTCCTCCCTCCTTACCTCACGCATTAAAGGGACAGTTCAGGTTTTTTCAAGTGGGGTTGTGTCAGTGTCATAGTCAGTGTATCACCTACAGTAGATGGCAATCAGCAGAAGAAGCAGCAGGAGAACTGGTGGAGGAAGCTAAACAATGCCCTGCTGTGGACAGAGTCAGCAGTAAGATAACTTTAGACCCATAAAAATATCAATATGTGAATAAATGAGTATTTTCACCAGCTGACCTTCCACCTTCAAATAGTGCTTTCAAATGAGAAACTGAATCTGGTGGATCCATGTGTGCTCTCCCCAGATCCACCAGACTCCCTTGCCTGAAACAGTAACAGAACTTGCAGGGTTTGCTGGTCTACCACTGGGTCGGCCTGTTAGGGTGTTTGGGCCATCGATAACACAAACTACCTGCTGGAGATGAGCAACTATAACATTCCCACCAGGCCCTATACTATATATGTCTCAATGCATTAATCATCATATCACTGTATATATAAGGTAAGCTATAATACATTCTGGTCTATACTGTATCCACACTCCACCATAATTATGAGTTTATTTTCACATTTTCATTTTATATAATACAATAAATGCTGTGTGAGTAGCACACTGTGTTATAAGTGTAGTGATGTATAGATGAACCTTGCAGCTTGTGCAGCAGTCTGTGGACCTCATCCTCACCCAGCTCTCTCTCTCTCTCTCTCTCTCTCTGAGACCTGCTCTTGGTTCAGAGAGACCTGTTCTTTATATTCGTGCGTGTTTGTTGATTCGAGGGCTCGCTCAGTGGGACCAGCCCCAGCATCGCATGCCCGCAAAGACTACTGGTAGCCAAGGCGTTGTAACGTTATTTAGCCCGTTACTGGTATTATTACTATCTTTGCAATAATATCACTCACTAAAATCTCACAAACAGCCTGTTCCTTTCCCCACAGCAAAGCAGTCTACCGACCTTGGCTGGTTAGAATACCCCAGCAGGCCTTCTTCCTCTCCGGGACGTGCTCGGGTAGTTGTCCGGCCTCGGCGCCTCTTTTGCGGGACATCTCCGGCGCTGCGGACGGAACCTCTGGCATGTTCCACGAGCTGGAGCTCACGCGCTTGCCGCTCAAGTTCCACTGACTGCAGCAGAGCGGGTTGAAGCTGGGCTGAGAGCGAGCGCAGCAATCTGATTGGCTGAGCGGCTTTGTTGTTGTTGTGCTCGGCGCACATGAACGTCTCACATGTGCTCCCACGTGTGGACGAAGGAGACTATTTCTGTTCCTTCAGTTGGACAAAAGCGGACTTGACTTACACGCAGCCCGCAGCCCTGCGCGTGTACTTTATGTGTGCACAGCATCTGATAAGGTGCATCTGACTGATAAAACCCTTTAACTCTTTTTGTTCACATAGTGTGTTCCTCACTGAATCAGCCTTATATAAACACCGCACACTTTACTACAGTGGAAATGCAGATAGATAGATAGGTAGATAGGTAGGTAGGTAGCCTCTGATGCTGCTGCATAATGCATCATACACAACTGAATGAACGATCTGCAATAATTTACTTCATACAATCATACAATAAATGACTTTAGCTTCACCAACAAGTAGTCTGCTCTGTCCCCCCAACAGCCTGCAGACATGTTGGACTGTGACTCATTTATAGTATATCCCTCCAACACCTCCACCTCCACCACAAAAAGGGTAATTGTCCACAAGAATGGCTTTTAAACATTTTTTCCAAGTCTTAGGATCTCCTTGGTCTTAGTCAAGGGCAGGTAGTTGTTTCGGAGCCCCTAACTGGGCCAGGTATACCAAATAATAGGGATAAGTCAGACCTACATATAACAGCATAACGCTTGCCAGCTTCTCTCTAAGCAAGGCTCTGCAGCGAGGCTAGGGTTTGCCCTCTGGCACGCACACACACACAATATACCAGTGTAACTTAAGAGGCAGCTGCTGCATATATAGTCTGACGCTATGGCTTGCCCCCACCTAAAGAAGGTCAAGTAGGTCAAGACTAAAGCCTCGGTCTGAAGTTCATACACACATTGATCTAGATTATTTCCAGTCCATTTTAAAAGCTGTGGTGAGGCTGTACTTCCAGAAGGACAACCAGTCTCTCCTATCTTAGATGAACAGCATTCCCTTTTTCATTCTCAGTCATTATTTCTGAAGATGTTTGTATTTTTAGGTCCTTCAGCAGGCCTGTCCTCTGGTTAAGTTGACCATGTTGATACGTGACACCAAGTAGAGCAGTGTGCAGCACAGTTCACCTGACCACAGTGTGTCAGTTAGTGCCGAGCTACAGTTACATTTCTTTGCAGGACCTCAGTTTCTACCCAACAGTTTGACTCTGCTGGCAAAATGATTTGCACAAATGTAGACATGAATATGGTTATATTGTAAAACCTCTGAGACATTCAACAACGAAAGTTCTCTTTACTTTTACTGCCTTATTTAAATCATTAACTTCTAACATTATTTCTGTCAGGCATGTTCTCATTTGTGTTGCAAGGAACTAAAAGGCCAATCATATGCTTCAGATAGACTTAAATACATTAACTTTTGGATTCGGAAATGTGTGTGTGATCAACAAAAACAAACAGGACAGCAAACAACAATGCGGCTTTATTTCTAACATTTCAGTAAACAGACACGTAAGCCGTTGGTGCTGTCGTCGCTGTACGGGACGACGTTGACATTCAGGAGCAGTAGTGTGTGATTAACAGGTGCCATACGCAGAGTGGCGTTCACAACCCTCCATTAGAGAGCGCCCTCTGCCGGCCACACTGCGCAGGCGCATGGTTATTAATTTGATTCCAAACGCAGGGAAATGAGACGAATAGAGACGATTCTGTCTGAAAAGACAGACGGACAGACAGAGCGACGGTCAGATAGATCGATAAATCGACAGATAGATAATACTTAATATGTCCATGAATTAATCGTCTTATTTATCTTATTTTTGTTTGTTTGTTTTATTTTATTTTTTGTATCCGCATACATAAAGTCAACGGCATGTCTTGGTTCTGCTCGAGATATTACACTGAATGTAAATATATTATGTACTTTTAAAATATATTATAAATAAAGCTTTTGAAAAAAGAGCGTACTTCCGCCTATTCATCATTTGTGTCCCTTTCGGTTTGCTGTTGCATCAAGTGCACGGTGATACGCAAGAAAACGGAAGTGTATCGTTTACTCTTTCTGAAAGGACAATATCACAACAACAATGAATATGGGTTTTTTTCAATACAACACATTGTTTGGTACTGCTTGTTTATTTTCTGTAAGGAGGGCAACATATTATGTATGTGAAGGGTATATCCACATACAAAACAATTCGTTTTATTCTCGCTGTATTTCGTTGTGTTTTATTTTGAAAAGTATAAACAGGAAGTCCCTGCTAACTCTCGTGATGTGACTCTTCCTGTTCGGCCCAGTAGCTAGCTGCCGCGCACAGCCTGTCCCTTTCATCCGCTGCTTCGCTCTGTCGGTTCTTGTTCCTGCTGTGTGTGCGGCTCTTGTAGAAGATGAACACGGTTCTGTCCCGAGCGAACTCTTTGTTCGCCTTCTCTCTGAGCGTCATGGCGGCTTTAACTTTCGGCTGCTTCATCACAACGGCGTTCAAAGACAGAAGAGTTCCTGTGGACATCCACGTCGCTAAAGTCATGCTGTAAGATCCTCACCGTGCACCAGCTGTTAGCTGTCGTTAGCTTGCACAGTGTCCTGCTGTGTACCATACTCTGAATTAGTGCTACTGCCTATATACCGGAGCTTTAGCGTTAAGACGAAACGAGCTGTAGCGTTTGATATCCACTGGGACCCAAACTGTATAGACCTGTCTGACTCAGCATCAGCCTCGACCTGTAACAGCAGCTGCGGGTTGTGCTGTTCTTAGCAGAGTCTAACAGGTTAGGCTGTTGCTTTTGTGCCAGTGCAATGATGTAATGCTTAAATAATCTACATTCATGTTAGCGGACGATCTGCAGCATGTGTGTCAACAAAGCACTAAGTGAACTATGACCGCAGACGGGCAGTCAGCTCGCATGTTATGATGTTTCACCGTGTGATGAGTGAAACAAAGCGGCAGTCAGAGCTAAACATGAACCGGCACACCGCTCAGGCTCAGGAGAGCAGCCGCTGTGTTCTCACTCAGCTGCCTCACTGTTTGTTTCCTCCATCGCTTCTCTTCATCTTTCCTTCCTTCCCTCCTCTCTCGTTCAACAGGAAGAACGTCGATGACTTCACAGGACCCAGAGAGCGCAGTGATCTGGGCTTCATCACCTTTGACCTATCAGCTGATATCCTTTAGATTACTGCAAATCAAACTCACTGTGGCGCATGGGGAGGACAGACCCTGTCTTAGATCAGCCAGTTTGGATTGTGGGTTCATGCTGCGTGTGATGACAGAGAGGTCACTGTTCTCCTGCACAGTCAGTGTGTTCAGTCTCTTGTTGTTCCTCAACTCTTCCTACATCTGCAGCCAATTTTTGACTGGAACGTCAAACAGTTGTTCCTCTATCTGTCTGCTGAGTACTCCACAAAGAGCAATGTAAGTCACACTCGCCACACACACACACACACACACACACACACACACACACACACACACACACACACACACACACACACACAGACAGACAGACAGAGGTCTAACCCTAGTGGTCAGTTAGTGTATATGATGATGCAGTAATGCATTAATGCACTGCCATATGTAACATAGATTTACAGATGATACTGGAATTTCTTTTCTATGTGGATTGTGCAGTGACGAGATTATTAAAGAGATTTCACTTCAATTGTAGCTTCAGCGTTCTTTTGAGAACTTTGGAGTCACACCAATACATCACCACGAGACTGTTGGTGCTTTACAGACCGGAAAATAAACAGTTTATCAGCAACTGTTTATCATATGAGCAACATTTAGGCTGAGGCTGGTATGAATGCTGATATGATGCATCAGTGATGCTGGTATATGCATGACGGGCAAATACTGTTACATTACCTGAACAAATACTGGGAATACAATGGAAACATTGTATTCAACTGTTGTGAATAATCTGAAAGTAACAAATCTGTGTGTGTGTGTGTGTGTGTATCAGTCCCTGAACCAGGTCGTGCTGTGGGATAAGATCGTCCTGCGAGGGGAAAACACCAAACTGAACCTCAAAGACATGAAGTCTAAATACTTCTTCTTCGATGACGGGAATGGACTCAGGTTGGACAAAGTCACACACATGCAGACGCGCGCACACACACACACACTGCACAGCTGTCACTGCACGTCAATGCACCCATTAGCTTCTGATACCCCTCATGGACAGGTTGAAGTCTGATCTGACTCCTTTGGTGGTGTTTGTACTTGTGTATTTCCTTTTTCTACTGTTTCATTATTCTGCTGCAGTCGCTGCAGAGAGAAACATTGTTCTGTGTATTTAAGATTCAAACCTATATTGTCCAGAATAACAGTATGTGGACCAGCTAAAACGAAAAGATGCTCCCTGCATGTTATCAGTAACAATAATAAGCCAGAGCAGCCATCACATAACAGAGGGCCACTTCCTCAAGCTTCACTCACAGGTAGGCAGTACGCCAGGAAGCAGCCAACTGTGTCATCAAGCTAATACGAAATGATACAGGCGTGTTTCTGTTTTGGCCTCCGCTCAGGTCAGAGAGAGTCAGTCTGTCAGCAGCACACACTTCTTATACCATCATTCAGTCACACATGAGGCTGATCAGTCCTGAGCATCAGCTTCAGACAGACATCAATGCAATCTGCCCTCAAACTCTGAATTAAACAAGCCAGGAGCTTAATAAGCAGAGTTTCCCTTTAAAGCTTCAGAAGTCTTTCTGCAGACTTTTGGGCTGTACGTTCAGTTCAACATCTGTAAAGTCACGTGACTATGTGATAACATGACTACCTGCCGTTGTCCGTCTCATCTCCAGGGCCAATAAGAACATCACTCTGACACTGTCGTGGAATGTTGTTCCCAACGCTGGAATTCTGCCGTTAGTGGCCGGAAGTGGACACGTCAGCCTCCCTTTCCCAGACACATACGAGACCCCCAAGACCTACTAGACTGACAGAACACACATCCAGCCGGCTCCAGCACACCCTGTACTGATGAAACAAGATGAGCACAGGTGCAAACAGAGCACTCACAGACTGTCCACTGGTGTTTCTTCATAGATGTTGATGCATTTTTGGTTTTTAATAAAAGTTGAGATGGAAACGTGTGTGTGTGTCTTTGTGGGGATTTCTAAAGAACACTAGCAAAGGATTAACACGGCTTTATAAAACCAGTGAGTACTGACTGGATCGGGATCAGGCCCCTTCATTGCAGCAGAGCTCTGCTGTGTTAACGCCTTCAGAGTCAGTAGATTCATGCTATGTATATGTATTCATATCAATCTACAACCAGCAGCCCTTCAACCACATTGATTTATGGTTCACAACATCAATAGGAAGCATTTGATCCATCCTGTTAAGATGACCTCCAGCCACATGCACGCTCTGTGTGACAGTGTTGGAGAAGCCATGAGGGCAGGCGTTAGACCGACACGGGAGCTGACGTTCCTCCAGCTCACACTGTCGCTGAGAAGGTAGCCACACAGGTTGCATCCATTTGTTCGGTCAACATGACGCTTTCACTCCAGAACAAATGCTAACAAAGTTTTGACAACCTTAAAAACGTTAACGTGAGAGATAAAGAACACACAGAAAACCACTCAGTTAATCAGCAGCTACGTAGCTGCTGTGACATGTCTCCACCTTCAAGATGTCACAAATCTTTGGAGTCAGTGTGACTCAAAACATCTTCAGGGAGCTTTTGGACAAATTGTTGCCTTGCAAGTGAGAAACTGTTACTAGTTTCTGCTTTGCGCATTTAGCCTAGCTTAGCACACTGACCCAGCTCCATCCACAGCGGAAGAAAGCAGCTTGCCACAAGTCAAAACAGATCTTTATTTACATGTGGAATCAGAAGGTTTAAGGAGCCGTTTCCTTTGGGTGCCAGAGGACCAGCAGGACTGCCACAACACTGTGTTATAAAGAAGATACACAAAAGGTCTGAGCATATAAAAATGCCAAAGCATGAACTCTCCTCTTCCAGCTGACCATGGGACAGTGTGCAACAGCAGGAACAGTTTGTTAATCAATACGCTGGATGAGCTTCTCCTCCATCATACAGTAGAGGGCGACATGGGACAGGTCTGAGATGAAGGCGTCGCAGGCTCGTCTGCAGATGCTCTTACAGCCTCGGAGGTCCAGCAGAGTCAGTGAGGAGAGACGCTTCAGGTAGGACAGACAGCCGTCTGTCAGCTCACTACAACCTGGACAGACAGACGCAGAGACAGACAGGGAGCTGTGAGGAGGAGCACTCTCACTCTGAGTTTACAACCCCGTGTTTGTAGTTCCAACTGATCGATCATCAATGATATACCAGTAACATCATGTCGACACGGTCTGTAAACCATGTGATCAATCCATGGGAGCGTGTCTGTGCTCAAACACCCACCTGCCAGCGTGAGCTCAGTGAGGTTGTTGCGTGTGTGAGTCCCTGCCGCAGCCAGCAGGGCGATGGACGAGTCCGTGATGTTTTTGCAGTGAGCCAGGTCGAGCCTCTCCAGCTGGGGCATGTGGCGCTGCAGCAGCCTCAGAGTGGACTCGCTGATGTCCAGACCCGACAGGCGCAGCGTCTCCATGTTTCTCAGTCTGCTGCGAGATGATTCTGACCCTACAGGAACACAGGGAACAAGGTCAAGGTCACTTGAGCTGCAAACGTGAAAAACAGATCAGCGACTTCAGTTTAGCGAGGTGATAAAGAGAACATCACTCCTCCACAGAGAGAGGCAGTGTACAGGGTCTGAGAGCCCTGAGCCTACTGACCTGGGGGGCTGATGAGCTCTTTAATCTGTGCGTCTTTAAAGCCCTCACACCAGCGCAGATCCAGTAGCCGCAGGCAGGGCAGAGTGGGAGAGACCAGCGCTGACAGACAGGACCAGGACAGACCGGTCACCCTCAGCTCCCTCAGACCTGAGGACACACACACACACATACCATGTAGTAATAACACACGCATGGGACGTGGGATCTGTGTACCACTGCCTGATAGAGCGTGTTTGTACCTGGGAGCCTGGTGAGCAGACAGTTGAGCTGTCTCTTGGCCAGGGGGGTCCAGGACAGGTCCAGAGAGGTGGGCTGGCGTTTGATGATGCCTGCCAGGGCCTGGTTAGTTAGCGGGCTGCATCGACTCACATCCACGTGGCTCCACAGACGCTTGTCGCAGCTCCTGCACGGGGCCGTGAGACATGATTGGTTTATTAGGCAGTGGTAGTGTTCGCCAGCTTAAGTCGGGGTCCGTGTTGACCAGTGTTTGAAGAATGACAGTGACGTACCACTTGTACCAGGCCTTGCAGACAGTCATGCAGGCCAGCAGCTCGGCTCTGTTCAGGTAGCTGAACACAGACACCCAAACCTCCTTCTCCCCGCCTCCCTCATTGCCCACGTCTTTAAAGGACGGCAGGGACAGGAGGGACGGAGGAGACAGGGCGGAGGGGGCAGTGGGAGCAGCAGCCTCCTCCTCCTCTGAAGAAGATGCAGAGTGGTCTCTCGGGCCTCTGTCACCGTGGCTACCCCGCAGACGTGGCCTACAAATAAAAAAAAAATAAATAAATAAATGGTCAATGATGTCACACTCTTGTACAGACAGGTCTGGTCAGATTTGGATTGATCATGCATGACATCATGAGCTGTGCTCCACCTGCCGGGTCCTCGGGGGGCTCCGCTGTCAGCTGCAGAG
This sequence comes from Datnioides undecimradiatus, assembly GCA_008933995.1. Taxonomy (NCBI): domain Eukaryota; kingdom Metazoa; phylum Chordata; class Actinopteri; order Lobotiformes; family Datnioididae; genus Datnioides; species Datnioides undecimradiatus. The sequence continues at coordinate 1,550,721 of WARS01000016.1, forward strand.
TCTGCGCCCTTCACGCGTGACGGTTTGGACAGAGCAGTCTTTCTCTGGATGAAGCCCTGCGGACCACCAGCCCCCGCCGCAGCCGTCCTCGGACCCATGGCTGCTTCCAGCTTTGGAACTATGGAGCCTGAGCAGCGACAACATGTGGGTTTATGGTTTGGTTCAGTTCAGAATGGACGCTGTTTGACTGACAGTGAAGTCTTACCAGGTTGTCTCTTGGCCTTGTGGGGGCGCTGTAGAGTGACAGTGAGATAGGAGCCACTCAGCAGGTCATCGTTCAGATCAGACACGAGGAGGACTGGGGGTTCTGGGTCTGAATCCCACCGCCCTTCCTCCATCTCCTCCTCCTCCTCTTCTTCCTCTTCATCCTCTAGCGTGTCCATTTCCTCCTCTTCAGGGTCAAACTCCTGGCCCTCACTGTCCTCATCTTCATCTTCATCATCAGTCCTGCGTCTCCTCCTGCGCTGACGATGCCGTAGGCCTCCATCCTCGCTGTCATCCTCTTCCTCCTCCTCTTCTTCATCCTCGTCGTCGTCGTCATCATCTGAATCCTCGGACTCATCTCCTCTCCTCTGCATCCTGGAGCCTCCCCGCAGCCTCACCCCTCGCCCCCTCCGTCCACCCTCCTTCATGCCCATTCCTCGCTTTAGCTTGAGGACGGAGGATGAGCCGGCTGCCATGAGTGCTGCCCTGCTTCCTCTGTGGGCGGAGCCTCCTCTCAGCAGCCCTCTCCTGTTGGCACCGAACCCCCTTCTAGCAGAGGGCCCCGTGCCTCGAGCATGGAGCAGCATCTTTCTTCTCTGAGAGGCTGAGGAGATGGAGCAGACATGAGGTCAGAGGGAGGTCACCACAATCACAACTACAGACACCCGGGAGTTCCTTTCCATAAAGTGTTAAGTAATTATTATCCTTATTGCATGCGTGACACGGTGCTTCAGGTTCATCTCATAACAAACCTTCGTCGTCGTCGTCGCTGGCAGAGTCGTCTCCATCGCGGCTGTGTCTCTGGCGCCGGTAAATCTTCGCCATCCGCGCGTCCAGCAGAGAGGATGATTTCCGCTTCTGGACGTGCAACAAACGCATAAAAGGACTGAGTCCAGAGAAATGCATTCAACATGTTCAAGTAGAGAAAGGGCAGTGAGGACTCACCACTGGAAGGCCTTCACCGCGGTCTCCTTTAGACTGCTGGAGGAAGAGGAGAAACATCTGAACAAAGCTCAATGTCAAGAAAAGCTCCTGTCAGCTCCTCTCACACTCTCAGGAAAACACTCAAGGATGGGCAGAAGCTGTTTTTATGCTTTTCTGATGTTCTTATTGTGACCATCTGGGTGGGAACGCCTCTGAGGGCAAATGATGGAGCGCGACGCCTGTCTCGCTGCAGGCCACGCCTCAGTGCTTTTGGCTGTGCCACATTACAGCAGCGGCGATGCCCTCCTGCCTCAGTGTTTTAATCAGTAACTAATGACTGATAGTAAAAAGGAACTTGGTTTGAATTAGAGAGAAAGAAAAGGTTGGTTAATGCATCAGCACACTCAGGTCCATGTTCCATTCATAAATCAGATTCAATATCCACCTCCTATGCAGGCACCACTGCTCTCCCCAAACTGAAGGCTTCCCACCTTCTACTCACACCATCAGTAAACGTCTGCTTACATAAACATTAGCAATCATCAGGTGATGTGAAGCGAGCGAACGGTATGTGATGTAGCGTGTTTCTTCAACATCAGAGAACGTCATCGTGCTCAAACCACAGACCAAAGCATGACAGAACAAGACACGTTCTGCAGCAACAAACGACCAGACCTTTACTGTAACTGTCACCCCAAAATCCATAACAGCGCTCCAAAGGCACAATGAGGAGAACACTGACAGAAATCCTGTCACATATTGTTCGTAGTAAGCACCTGTCTGATGTATGAAGCAACAGTGAGGGCGTCAGTGTTCTGGGATGTACTGTGTAGGAGCATGAGTGCAGTCTGAGAGAAGCCTCTGATGTCTGGGTTTTAATACCTCACAGGCTTTACACAGGAACACTGTGAGCAGCAGCACAGTCACAACACACCAACAGCCTGTCACTGTTAACAACAGGGACGCACTGAAAGCAGTTCATCAGGGATTCAGGTTGAATGTTGAGGGCCACTCATCAACAGCAGCTTCTCCAACATGCGTTTTGACAGCGAACCAATGAAAACAGAGGATGCTTTCTTAAAAAGGCACACATCCATTTATTTAAAGCAGCGTCCCTACAACCACGGTTTGATTTCAAACCTCACTGTTTGATCCTGTCTTTAAATGAAACGTTAAGACTACAGCATTGTGAAACTACGGAGTCTGATTTATTGAGATCAACAACCCGACAGCGTCTTGAGTTCACTTTAAGAAAGCCACATGGTGTCCACAGTCACAATGTGACTTTCACTGTTCTCTGTGAGTCTGAGAGCAAGGGGTGCTAATGTCGCTAACTGTCTCAACCTGTTAAAGCCGGGCTACGGTGTCCTCTGAGATGAGCCATGAGTAAAACAAGCATTCGGAAAACATGGACAAAGGAAAACTGGACAGAAAGTGGAAGGCTGCTCCGAAATGAAGAGAAGAGTGTGAGAGAAGAGGCACCACTCCTGGAGAAAGTGTCACAGCAGAACTCTTTCACAGGAAATCGTCCGCTGTCACTAACAAGATTATCTCAACTGTAACATTTGCATCAAGAGTTGTGTCTGCTCTCTTGACAAAGATGGAAGGGGGAAGAGGGGGTGGGGGTGCACGCGACAGACGGGTGGATGTACGCAGAACAGGTGGCACCTCTCACCAGTCTCGAGCTGATTGGCTGAGAAGGCAGAGGGGCCGCCACCAATAGAAGTGACGCTGAGGAGGAGGAGGAGCAGCAAGGAAGAGGGGGAGGAGGAGGGAAGAAACCACAGCGGACCACCTCCCCATCCTGCTGGGAGCCCACAGAACCCCCTATGGTAGAAGAGGGCCCGGGGCCCAGCCTGAGGACCAGGGGGCCGTGGGGGCGGATGTGCTGTTGGTGGGCGGCAGCCAACGATTCATCGCTGCCTGATGACTGACGGAGTTAAATTAAACTCAAAGGAAACAGAAAAGAACGCAAACAAAAACCAACAGACAGGAGACACACAATACCCATTAGATTTAACACTGCAACCAGGTGTGTGTGTGTGTGTGTGTGTGTGTGGACGCTGGGGCGACTGAGAGCGCAACTGTTTGCAAAGACTCTCAGAAGTGTGTGTGTGTGTGTGTGTGCAGAAGATGCCGTGTACCTCTGGGTCAGTGATTCCTTGGACACACTTTGGACACTCCCAGCAGCTGGGCAGGTCTTTGTTCACCAGTCCTTCTCCCTGAACCTGCAGACACAGACACGCTTAGGAGAGGGAGGCATCCAACAGGAAGACTGAACACCTGTAAACACCCGGCTGCTTGTATCTGGATTATGACTGACACAACACACGCAGGCGTTTAGCTTTCCTCCACATAGTGGGGGGACAGAGTCCAGCTTCTCTCTGGAGGTTTGGACCTCTGCCGTCAGACTGAGCCATTTCTCTGTTTATGTGCACAGGTGTCAGTGTGTGTGTGATGGCCTTCACACTTCTGCCAATGGTTTCACACTATTCCACTGATCTGTAGTTGGCTTTAATGCACTGGGAATGAGGGCGATGAGCAAACATAGGCCGGTAAATGCTAACCATGCTGGAGTCAACAAATACTTTGCAAAGGTTTCATGATAGTGGGAATGCATTGAACATGTGTGCATGTTTGGTGTTGACCAAATGTGTTGTGGTGAGTAACATGAGTTTTTATCCACAGGGCAGAGGGGACATTCAGACCTGCTGTCTCTGCTACAGGTCAAGCTCTTACGTATGGATTACTGCAGTGGCTGTTTAGAGCGGGCCGACTGCTTGGCCTCCAGTATTTCTGCCTGCAGCGTTCTTGTGTGTATTACCGTGAGGCAGGCGGGATGGACTATCTGTGCGCAGTTGGAACATTCCATCAGAGTGAGGGAGGGGTCTCCAGTCTCCTCCTGATTGGGCTCCTTGCAGATCTCGCAAACTGCAGAGAGGGGGAGGCCGGGCTGGAGGGACAGACGGAGGGGGCGTTAATAAACAAACACATAAGAATTAAACAAATAAACACATAAACAAACGAGGGATCCTTACAGAGAGACACTGTCGTAGCACACAGGTCTGCTTGAGTTTCCCCGGCCCGCCAAACTTTTTCATGTCTCTGCAGAAGTTGCAGTCTCCGCACTCTGGCCTCATACAGGCTTCACAGCGCTTGCATCTGCAGAGAAGGTGCGTTCCGTCTTTTACATTCAAGAATAACCATCCTCCTACACAATCACATGAATTCAAGAAGAGCTAAACACAGCCAAGGTCCTACTTTCTGACACACACACACACACACACCCACCCCATTACCTGACCCTGCGCCGTCTCAGCACAGACATGGAGGAGGCTGGTTTCTGTGGTCGGGGAATGATGGGAGTGGTGGCCAATTTAGGACGCAGAGGAGGAGGCGGGGGAGGTGGAGGCTGGTACCACGATGGCTGGTGGAGCAGAAAAGTAAAGATGAAACAGTGGCTGGGGTGACGAGAATGAGAACAGGTCTCAACTGTGAGCGGAAACATTAGCCGTGAGCTGTGAATTCTTTTCACGTGCATGCTGCTGATGGTGCAGTACACTGTTTCTGATCTGCACGTTCAATTTTACAGCCAGAAGGAAACAAAAGAATACACAGAGCCCCTCTGTCTTTTCTGTCTGACTCAAACTTTAAAGAACGCGAGGCTTACTCTCTTTGGCCACTTGATGATGGGTTTTCCTGTGTAGGACAGCTTGGGATTGTCACTGGCATGTTCCTTCAGCAGAGCCTGCAGGACAGCGGGGACGCAGGTTGAGGTGGGGAAGGAGGAGAGAGGACATACTGTTACCAGGACAGCGTTAAAACTCAAGGAGAGACGATACAAGACGCACACACAAAGCCATACCTTGATGTGTGTAATGAGTGCTGGGGCGTTGTGTATCCCTGCTGGAACACACTTCTTGTTGGAGGGCAGAGACTCCAGTTTCCCCAGCAGGTTCCACAATCCCTCCAGCTCGAGGGGGGTCAGATGGACTTTAGCTGCAGGCTTGTCAGACTGCTCTGGGGCCTCTTCATCACTGCCACCACCCTCCTCCAACACCTGCTCACTGGCTGGGTCTGAGCCGGACGGCTTCTTCAGACCTAACAGAGGCAACGGGTTATGCTACTGTATGTACATCCAGCCTACACACAATGCAGTGGTGAAGGAGTCCGCCCCAGGTCTGTGTTCATACCGATGCCAAGCGAGTGTTTCTGAAACTCTGGCGTGAGGTAGGACGTCTTGGTCAGGCTGAAGACGTAGCGCTCCAACACGTACCAGCACATCTCATAATAGAAGGGGTAACGGAATTTCACTGGAACCTGCGGAGGAGGTGCAAAGGGCACTTAATGATGACGACATCCATCACTTCCTGTCACTTCCAGCTTACAGGAGAGAGTCACTGCACCTACCCGAGTCCTGTCTTCTATGTTACAGATGTTTAGCTGCATTGGGATGTTAAAGCTGTGCAGGAAGTTTCCTCCAAACACCATTGAGTCCACAGGGGTGTAGACGGCATGGATCCAACCTGAGGATCGCACACCCACGCGCACGTTAATGCGATTCGTGCCACATCACAGACAACCTTCAGCAAACAGTGGGTGAGAGCTGCATGTGTACCGGAGGGTATGATGAAGGTGAAGCCCTGCTTCAGTTCAATCCTCTGGCAGTCCGACGCTCGGTCTCCAAGAAAAACGTCTCCCTGTTTCCCCGAGAGCACCCAGTTCTCATACAGCTCCAGGTTCTGAGGCGTGGGTGGGATCAGCCAGAACACCTGAAAACACAGTGGGCATTTCTAACTCATGCATTCACTGTAAGGTCCCCCACACAGAACAACAGCATTGATGTGTTCAGTTCAAAATCCACATCACCCCCCCGCTGGGCCCCACCTTGCTTCCTCTCAGTATGTGGTACCACACCGAGGTCCCTCCAAAGTCAATATGGAAGTCAGTGTAGCAGCCCTCGACACTCATCAGGCAGTACCTGCAGAGTCACGCCAACATTCAGCAGGATTCATTTCACAGCTCAGGTCCAATCGAGCCAAACAGCTGCTTTCACACATCCTCAACAGGTTTGACTGTGGGGACTCACTTCTGCACTTTGGGGTACTGCATGTCATTGATGGAGTTGGTTGAGTCCCTCTGTCTCTCTTTCAGGTGACGAGGCCACATGTTGTCCACCCAGTCTATTACATCTACCTACACACGGGAAGCAGGGGAGGACAGGAAGACGGGGGAACAGAGGGAGAAGACCACACAGTGATTCCACTTGCAGTTCACACCTTTAGATGAGACACTGTTTGGCACAGACAGATTTACTGTTGCGTGTGTGTGTGTGTAGGCCTTTGTGCAGTGTGTGTACATACCGTGGCAGGCCTCCTGACCAGGTTCTCCAGTTTGGTGTGGCTGAACTCCAGGCTGATGACATTATAGAGCTTCTCTCTCTGAGATGGGGGGGTCTCGTAGTAACGCGTCCACTGGGCCATGGACATCTCTGTCCCCTTCTGGGTGCTCACATCCATCACATCTATCATTCGTCTGCTGCCTGGGAGAGGTTTGTTTGATTGGTTAGCCGCAGCATGTTAAAGAAATGTGGTCAAAACAGCAGCTGGGGGGGGCTGAGCGCTAACATATACATGGGATGTTAGAGCAGCCAAACCTCCAGTCAGGAGCATCTGATGAATGAAAGGAAGAACACGTACCAACAAACATCTTGACGTCATTGACGCTGAAGTCCGGATCAGGCATCCTACCAAACAAGAGATGATGAGCAACTTACTCTCATGCTTTGGTTTATGTGTTATAACAACAGACTCAGGTAATGCAGCGGGTGTTATGTAGATGAGAGGAGAAGCCCTACTTGATTCCCAGTCCATCAGGTTTCTCAAAGATGATTGGGTCCCTCAGACCACCCCTCTGAATGAACTCATACGTCAAGTCTAAAAACAAAAAAAACATCTCATGACCATCTAATTTTCATTTTTTCAACCAATTCAATGTCAAACAATGTTAATGTCTTAACGTCTGTCCAAGTGTCCGCTCGCTGCGCTCACCCACCTCTTCCCTCCATACGAATGACCCGGTCAGAGCTGAACCTCTGACTGTTAACTTTCTCCTCCAGGTCAAACATCCTCCTTCCGTCGATCTCCTCATCTGAGATGCCGTCATCGTGGTAACGTCGGCGGGTACCGGCCCGCTAGGAATGGAGAAGCAGGGATCAAAGTCGAGTAAGAAGAACGGTAAAGAAAGGTCACAGAAAATACAAGCGTTGGAAGGACAAGGCGATCAAAGCAGAGGCAAAGAGCAGAAAGCTGAACATTCCTCCTAAAAGGGAATAACTCAAAACATTCAAACATGGGCACTGTTTGATGGAGAGAGCGCTGCTTCAGATGGGGTCCCAGGTCATAACAGGTGACACAGGGATAATCCAGACTGAGCCCTCAACCCCCCTGTACTCCATAATCTCCCCACCCTCTTTACTAGCGTCTGCATTCAACCATGCAATAAGCTTAGCTTAATACACTGTTTTCCCATTACGCTGGTGTCATGTGTGCCCCTGTGTGCTTCAGTGCCAGCTTGTAAGACATTTTGGAAATGTCACGACCCACTCTGATATCAGCCCTCACCCATGCTCACTTGAAATGATCAATGATACAATGATCACGATTCCATCAGGCCAGACTGGGGTGTGTATGTGTGTGTATAAAAAGCCTTCATTCTACCCTGCTGTCCCGTTTAAAGTGACACCACAGTGATCAAACCCAAGTGCGCGTAAAACATCACTACAACCGGCACACAAAAGTCTGTACGAGTTCTGCAGAACAGCTCAATCCACTGTCAACACAATCCAGGCAGCCACAGTCACACAGAGCCAGACCTGAACAGACCCGACAGCAATCACCCTTCAGAGCCACTGCCAACAGATCTGGATACCTCAACAACCGTGACGACTACTCCCTGCCTCAAACAAGTCAATCTCCTTCTCTCCTGACGGTGTCATCACTGTTACCGCCAACAGCAAGACATTTACTTTGTACTATGTCCTACTGGTGCGTTTCATTGTGTCCACCATGTAAGATGGAGAAATTGATTATTGCTCCATAAAGATTGTTTTTCAGATTTTTCAAAAATCACATTTACAACAGGCAAAACGGCCTGATGTTCAGCATAATGTTAAATTTGCCAGTTTATTATTATTATTAATAATGATAATAATAATAATAATAATAATAACAATAACAACCTAACCACTTGCTGCACTTCAGAATTCCACTGGATTTTCAAAATACATAATGTAATACTGTCATAAAATCATCTCATAGGTCGTTTCTTCATCCGTCATAAAGTCAGTTTGTTACTCTGCACACGTATACCAACAACGTTATTTATTATTGGATCATCAATACTTAGTCTACAAACATCAGAATCAGAATTAACATTTACAGAATGATGATCTGCTGCTGTTTCATTCTGCCCTTTCACTCCATCTGTTCTCATTCAGGAGAATATGGTGAGTAACACTTGGGTTTGTTGTTGTTGTTGTTATGCTTTCTTTGTGTCCTTTGCCAATTCTGTTTGTAGCCCTGCCTCTTTGTTTAGTCCGTCTCTGGTCTTTACATCCAAACCTGCTCAGAGGTGGACAGCCTTCACTGGATCAGACGGGTCAGAATCAGAATCAGCTCTATTGGCCGAGTATTTCAACACACACTGGGAATGTGACTGGATACTATTTTGATAAGGTCCCCTACATGTTTAGGGAGTGTGACTGAGAGATTCACTGAGAAGGACATTCTACATTCAGGACAAAATACTTCACTTTGCATCATGTTACTGGAGTTTGCCAATATCAGCGGACACATCGGAGCACCAGAAATATCAACAAAACACTGTACTACTTGTTCCCATCTGTCTCTCTCCTGGTTCTTCAGTGTAACAGAAAATCACATCCCAAAATCTGAACTCCATCTGACCCCCCCAGGAATCAGATCTTCACGCCAGTGTCCAGGGGTTAACTTTGTGGGAAGTGTCATCTTTTACATCAGACCGTGCCACAGTGACAACATAAGAAGCGGTAGAATAAAGAGAACCTTGGTTATCCTCAGGGCAAATGATGTGGATGGAGTTTAACTTACCAGCCTTTTGCTGTACCGTGGCTTGGATTCATCCATTCTCAGTGAACGCGAGCTTCGTCCAACAAACGCATCTAACGACGTAACGTTCGCGTGGTGACGGAGACCCGCTCAGCTGCACCCCATTGGTCGCTTCGCGAAGCGTGTGTCCACAACGGTTGCTTTACTGGTCACTTAACTTAGGTTACAGCAAATAAGTGGCTATATTACAGCCACTTAGCAAGAGAACTCGGATGTTTAGCGCTTTGTTAGCTCATGTAACGTAACGTTATCGCGCCCTGTCTTCACAGTAGCTTTAGAGAACCCACGTCGGCTGGTAAATTGGAAACTTAGCTTAATGAAGAGCAAATTAAAAGAGGCAATTAAAGTTACCTACAACACTAAAGTTGACAAAATAAGCATATTTGTAAAGAGGCGGTAAGCCTGTCTCAGTCCTCGAGCTTTGTTCCTTGCCTTCATCATTCCAAGTCGTGTCCAGCTAATGTTGGCGTTTTGGAAGGCGCTCTGCTCATGTCGGTAGAAAACGTATCAGGAATTTAACTCTTAATGTAACATCCTTCAATTATTTCTAATGCACTACAGGAAAATGGCGTACATGCTTGCTGCTGTTGTCACTAGTATGGTACAAAGTTAATGTAGTCTCTGAAGAGTCGCCATTTTCCCTCCCAGCACAAAACATACCATATCACGCCCACAAATGTACCCTGGACCAATCACACACATGCCGGCGAGACATTCATTGGCCTACAGCAGTGTCAATCACGCAGAAGCTTTATAAACTGTGATTGGACAAGCGTAACCAATAGACATACAAAAGAGCTAGCAAGCCGCCAATAACAGCACACTTCGAAAACGACAGTATACCTCATTGGTTAACATATCCCAAGGACGTTAATTAGTGGACAAACACACAATCAGTCAAGAGAAGCGGCCAATCACTCGATAGTGCCACGGACTAACCATCGTCCCATTATCCAATATAACTAGTCATCACTCATAGATAACCTATATTAGCTAAAAATAATGGGATTTTTCCTTACCCCCATATTTACACCGGTCTGTCCACTTACAGACGGATTCAGTAATTCCAGATATGTGACGTCCTCTGTGTCCTGTATTTTCACTCCCAAAGGCTCGCATCGGAGGGACACGTTTTGTAGCCTTCACCCCAACGAGGAAGTGCTTGCGGGTCCATAAATGGAAGTGTCCTCCGAACAACCTACACGCGATTGGCTGGAAAGTGTTGCAAGGCTCTTTTGGTTGGTGGCAATCACTTGTCCGTCAAACACGTACTGCTACAATACGGCGAGCGAGAGGTACATGCCAAATTGTGACGCGCGTTGTAAATGAGCCAAAAATAAATAACCGCATAAAGTCAAAATAAATAACAGTTCCATTTTATTTCCATCGACAGGGGACACAACTACAAAAGACGTCGTTTGCACAATGTGTAACTTCCCTTATAATTCGCTCCAAAGCGACAGGCCTTAAACAATGTAAGCAGGAGAGGAAGGACACAAGATCACACTATCGAGGTGTCACACAAGCTAATAACAATAATAATAATTATAAAGGTGAACAGAGAAGCGAGTGGTGATTGTACCGTGGTTGAAAATGAATCTTACCTAACAATCTGCCTGCTCTGGATCTTTATTTTTAATTATAAGACTGAAAGATCATCACAGCCTTCTGGAAACCTCTGCCACAACAGAAAGGTAATAGGTAAAGGCCAGTTTATGTGAGAGAAAAGCCTGCTATTAATATCTTATCTTCTTAGACAAGACAGAATGGGTGTGAGAAGAAGCCTGCAGGAGATATAACATCCACAGTCCACCTTTGACAGGTGACACCAAGATGTAGAGAACTCCACTGCTTCCTCCTGATCTGATGTATCTGTGAGGCCGTGAACAATCTTAGTGTTGAGAAGGCTAAAACTGCAAAAAAAAATAGAATTCAAACATGGATTAAAAGCAGACGTAGTCAGTCAGCGTCAATCAGATCACTCCTGCAGTTTGGATCTGGGGCAGAAACGATGGGTCCAACTGTTGAAAACCGACCGGAGTCAAACCATGGCATGAAGCAACAACTGCCTCTTTGAAAATCCAGCTGTAGTCCTTTAAAAAAAAACAACAACAACAACAACAAAAAAAATAGCACGACACACATACACACATATCAAAAATGAAATGAACCTTTGTAATAAATGCACAAAAAACCAAAAAAGCTAAAGCAGTAAACACCCCCAAGGCAGTGTTAGTGTAATCAAATCAAGCAGGGCTGTGTTTATTTCCTCTTCTAGTTGGAATCTACTTATATTCCTCTGTCATGGAGCGTCTACTATCAACCATCATTCAATCACTTCTATATCAAAAATGCCAGTACACGTATTTTACAAAGAAAAGTAACTTTCCTCCTTCATGAAATGATTTGAATAAAGGCCCGCTACAGAGTCACAGCAGGTGCTCATCCACAACATGATATGAGTGGCATCATTTGATGCAGTCGATAGCTTAAGTATTGGCACAGTAGTATGGTTTCCACATCAAAATACAAATAACAGACAAATGTACAAAAGAAGAAGAACAGCTGTCTCAATACTTAGGATACTGACTTCATAGATGCATTCTGATGATGGGCCGGGTGGTAGCCATGCGGTCGTGCTACAGGGATATCTGAGCTCAGTTCACCTCCCCTTCACTCAAACTGCTGTTTACTTTACTAACTTATTCACTGGTAAATCATTTTCAGTTGTTTCTTGAATATGACAACATTCTCAACATTATTTATGTTACATCTGTTGAACCAGATCCTGACAACTTCCCAATGTCATCTGAGAAAGAAGGAAGTGCATGGGATGATGAAACTTTTTTGAACCACACATAATATTCTTTCCTAAAATAGAATGAACTAACTGCTTATTAAGTATGAAACATGTTTTTTGATGATATAACAGCTCTACAGTTCATCTCACATTTCTAAAGCCTACAGTGTTTGGGTTATGGTTGAGTCTATTGGTCTGTTGGTTCAACCGTGGTCATTCTGTGGTCATATGGTTTTATGAAATCTGATCTGAAGCCTGTATGAGGCAATAAGTTCAGTCTAAATGCACTGGGGCCTTATGAAGACCTCGTCTCAGCCCCGTCAGGACAGGAGAAAGAATATTCATAAGGTTCCGTTTGGAAAATCATTCTATCTTTAACCGCACGCTGCATTGAAATGAGATCATCCTGAAAGAGTTAAGAAAGTTGTCATCACATTTTTAAAAGCAACTGAGAAAGTGCTTGCAGCCTTTCTGCTCTGAATGAGTTGAAATGACAGCAAACTGAGCACAGGCCTCTCATCGTTTTCTGTGTGGACTCAGCTGTTGGGTTGCCTTGTTCAGGTTCCTATTTGATGAAGCTGTAGACAAATGAACCGAGCACGATGGCCAAAATCACACAGCAGCAGAAGATCATCATTTGTTTCTGCGGGAGGGAAAAGGACACAGAGACAGAGACAGAGAGCAGCACAGTGTTAGACTTTAACAGTCTTCAAACAAGACAATTCAAATCACAGCGGCACATTTACATTTGAGTCTAGTTAAGAAGTACAGTGGAGGAGCGGGTCAAGACCAAGCCTGGTTCAGGTTGCAGTTAATATAAAGCTTGAGCTAGAATTAAACCAGGGCCCAATTATTATATATGCTATATATGTGGCTCTACTTGCAAACAATACCAAACAATAATAGAGGGTAGTTTTGTTCATTTCTTTCCAAAGTTTTTGTTATAATGGACAAAAATAGACAATTTGTAGCAATTCTACCAACTAATGTTAGTTTCCTTGGAACGTGGTCAAGAGGCTTGTTGATGGTATTGAACTGGCCACTGTTCTGTTTGTTACTTCTTGTGTATTTATCCCCTAATCAGCTGGTAGGATGCATGAAACAAACAAACAAACAAACTTCCAAGTGGATTAAGTAAGAACGGCAGTGGGTGAGAACTACTCTACACCTGACAACAGGAAAATGACCATAGGCACAACTCAGCCGTGCTATGACCTGTTCCTGAGTCAGGTGCCAGAGACAGGAAAAGACAGGGAGTCCAGTATGTGAATATGCACAAGTAATCCTGTACTCTCAAGTATTAACATATCATCATCATCATCATCGTATGTTCATTGATCGCTGGATTCGTAACTATTATTATTATGCTGCTGCAGTGCATTCTGCGTACAGTAATGTTCAGGACGAAAGGAGCAATCAGAGGAAACAAAGACTGTGGAGAACTGAAGAGGAGACTGGTGGGACTCTCAGGACTTTTCACTTACACTCGTGTTACTGCAGAGACAACACTGACTCACCCTGCGCGCCTCCTGCTGGAATTTGGCTGCCTTCTTGGTGTCGGCCACTGCCCTCTCCACAAAGCCCACCGACTGGTCCATGTTGCTCTCAATCCTGTCAATCATGCCGCCCTGAAGGAGGGCAGGACAGAACAACGTCAGAGAGAGAGAGAGAGCACAGACAGAATAACAGAGGACAAATAGCACATGTGTGCTTGTGATATCAACCTCTCTGCATTTCCTTATTGTCTGGTGATCACCTTAAATGACTGAGCAGCCTCAGACTTGATGGAGTGAGGTGGAAGGCACTTTCATCTCCAACACGCAGAGAAACACCCACTGAGTCTCTGATCACTGCTCTGAGATCAGCTTATTCCAAATGATATTATCAATACAGATAAATTCATTCTCAAATCTATGTAAGTAAGGGAATCCAATCTGACCCCAATGCAGATGTAAACCGATGCACCAAATTTAATATCAAATGAATAATCCATGATAATAATAAATACAGTGTTGATATAGGAGTAATACTCTGATATTGGAACAGCTGTCTTGAAATGTTTGTTCACATGACATATTTGATACATGTGTCTCCATCGTGTGTGTGTACCTGGTTCTCAACCAGCATGGCGATGTCGACAAACATGTCATGGAGCTCTTTGATGCTGCTCTCCAGCCTCATAATGTCTTTGTGACGAGCTTCAATCTCATTCAGGGCCTGCTGGTTGATCTTGGAGTCCATGATCTGGGGAGGACGGGGCGTGAGGTGAAGGGCAGGGAAGTTGGAATAGGAAACAGGCAGGAATCAGGTGCGTTACGGCTTCCCACGGCTGCTACAAAATCAAACGTCTCAGGAAAGGTCTGTGCAAGTTTAACCTGTGGAGCTAATACAGTCTGACGAATGTCTGCGAGAAAAGAATATCTGCTCCCGATGACGCTGAGCTAGGAAGCTGCTGATTCAGCTGCATGCATGTACACACTTTATGTATAATGCACACTTAACTTTACCCATTAAAGGTGACAATAAGAGAAAAAGTGGAAAAAAGTGCAAAGGAAGCAGATTAACTGATGGAACAGCGTGTGGTGTCAGTCTTACCCCCGCAGTGAAAACAGCTGCGTTGCCTCCCTCCAGCATCTCCTCCAGCTCCTCATCAGTAGTTGCTTTGCCCGCTGTGATCAACACACACACACACACACAAACACACACCGTACATGAGTGTCTGAAACAAATTAACTAACAACTGTAGCCACAAACTCCAAATTACAGCAACACACAGGGAAACACTACAAGCAAACAGGGACTCACTTCAACAACAAACAGGTAAACACAACAACAGCAAACACAGAATCACAAGAACACACTGGGGATCACAACAACAACACACTTGGAATCACAACAACACTGGGAATCACAACAACAAATATAGAATTCCGGCAACAAAAAGGGAAACACAACAACACACAGGGAATCATAACAGCAAACAGGAAATTGCAACAGCAAACATGGAATAATAACAACAAGAACGCAGGAAATGATATGAACAAATATGGAATCACAACAACAAACAGGGAATCATAAGGACTAATAAAGTCCACAAAAGAGGAAACGGTCATCACTGATTGGATGGACATACTGTCATACTGTCCATCCAATCAGAGAGCCGTTGTGATTTGCGCCTCAGGGCCACCGTAGTTAACAGCTGCTAGGGTGCTGACCGCCTGGGAACAATATACGAAAGTAACCAGTAAAGTCAGCCGCCGCATGTCCGCCTGCGCTCCCGACAGCGTGGTCGCACACTGACTGGCAGGATCGACGACACAGTGAATGGATGCTGCGTGGCCTGACACACCCGTATAATCTGCGTCCCAGTGTAAACCAGACTACAGCAGGTCTGAACTGCACTCTGTGGCAGGTCATCACTGTCAGCTACAGGCTGCGATGGTGTTTACCATTCAGTGGAGCATGCCGTGTTCACAGGAACAATAACAGCATATGTGACACTGTATGAATATGTTAGAATAATATGAAAAGTTATGTGTTATGTGTTACTCTATAGTTTGATATGACTGATGAAGCCTCCACACGTGCTCATATCCTCCTTTTGATGTGTGTATCTGGAGCCGGGACTCACTGATCTCCAGCTGCCGGGCAATTCGTCCTTTGCTCTTGTCTCTGAAGTCGACTTGGGCCTCGTTGTATTTTGTCATCACCTCCACAAACTTCTTGGCCAGGATGGCGTGCTGGAGGAAATGAAGATGCAGATATTGTGTTAAGGGGCGTGTTAATGTGTGATGCCAGTTACACAAAGCATACAGTTTTCCTCTGAGTGTCAGGCTTCATCTTCTCGGTGGTTTCCACTCCCTCCATACTAGCGTTTGTATCTTCTGTAGATATTCTGACTTTGTTTGTTTCAGATTCTTTTGCAGACTGATTTAAAAACTCCAGAGATAGGTAGTTTGCAGTTTGTCACTTGTGTTTCACCGTGTGAACTGTAACCTCATTCACTCTGAGCTCCAGTTCTATGGACAGTAGAGTCTGGGCTGAATAAACTCCATTCAGTTCTGTAGTTTAATGTTTCCTGACCTGGGATTTGCGTATCCTGTGGTCGGCGGAGGCTCTCTCGTCTGTGTTCGACTCAAGCTGGCGCTCAATACCTGATGCGCATGCACACACACACACACACACACACACACACACACACAGGGAAGAAACAATACTGTGATTCTGCTGTTACTTTGAGCAAGAGCGTCTCCAGATGTTGAGAAGGACCTGGCCTCAAATGTGCAGCTATAAATGGTAATAAATAGTATAACTGGGCATGGTTATTGACAGTTATCATAGGTAATTCATAAACGACAGACGTTTTTCACTTTCCTGTCTCTAAGATCTCAACCACTATAATTTTGCGGAGTGAGAATTCTTTTCTGGGACGACTCACACACTGAAATAAACAACAAACCCACAGACAGACAACAGTGAGAGGAGAGGAACAAACACTGACTCTTGAGTTTGTTTCTGGCGTTGTTGGCCGACTTCTTGATCTCGTTGGTGAGGGCTTCAACGTCATCTTGTGTTTCTGAAAGAGAGACAGAGGGCTGATTATGAAGGAACAGACGTGAAAATACTGGATGTGTGTGTGTGTGTGTGTGTGTGTGTGTGTGTGTTTGCATCAGACACACTTACTCGGGTCAGGCGTGGGGGCTGACAAGATGGTGGAGTAGAGTTTTTTGATTTCTGTGACGCTCTCGTCAATCTTGTCAATGCTAATACGGATGTCTTCAATCTGGAAGACACACAGAGACACACACACACATACGCACACACAGACACACAGACAAATCAGTAGAAATCATTTTTTTTCTTTTAGAAGTGTGAGGAATAGAGAAAGAGACACAAATGAGATACCTGAGCAAAGAAGTCATCCATAAAAGCCTCGTTCTCCACAGGGACCACAACGTCTTCGCCTCCAGCATCACTCTTCTGTTAACCACACACACACACGCACACACACACACACAATGCTGAACATGATCATGAAATGAGAAAGCCATGCGTGGCTCTGTAGCTCAGCTGGTGGATCAGTTCGTGTGTGCGGCTGTCACGTGAGGCCATCTGCAGGATAAATCAATGCGTACCTTGCACGCGCCATCCTGGACGCCTGAACCTAAACAGTCAATTAATCTTATTTAACGACGTAGCCTTACATCATGACAAGCTCCTGCTCAATAACATGGATGGCGTTGGCCTTTCTATCTTAAATTATTTAAAAGTACATTATATTCCTGAAATATCACAGGATAAGGTTTCACGTCACATGCAATTCTTCTGGACAGCGTGGACCAGTTCCTCCATTTCAAACACACAAATGCAGTTTACATATTTGTTGAAATGTTCTTATTTTAATGGCGTAAATGTGGAACGTCATTAGAAGCAACCTATCCAGGCCTTCTTACCAGCAGGTCCTTACCAGCAGGTCCTGTAGGCTGCCAGTGGTACAGTCATATTACCAGCTAATACAGGTACAGTAGGTGCTTTACAGGTTAATGATCACAAATGATTCAACCAACCAAACGGAACCTACCTCCTTCAGCTGTGCCAGTCGGTCCTTCATCTTGAGAAGTTACAATAGATGGATAGATAGATAGACAGACAGACAGACCACAGTGCGTTGACTAGTCTACAACAGCTATTAAAATGGCTTCCAAATTAGCCCGGTGGGAATGATTAGCATAGTTCCTTCAGTTAATCCAGGAGATCTGACAGAAGAGAGTGATCAGCGCCGCCAACACAAGATCCAAGAGTTACACTGCACAATAAACCCAAACTGTGCAGGAACAGAAGGTCTCGGATGTTTGGATGGTCCTCTCTGAGGCAATATTTGTGGTCAACCTAACCTGAAGTCCTGCTAAGCCTCTATCCTCTAAGAACGGATTAGGACAACAGTTTCCAGGACGATAAACCTCTCTCCCCCCTCATCCCTCCCCCGTCCAGCGTGAAACACAGTGCAGAGGCTTCAGGCTTCACTGTTGGTCCTTAAAATGCAAATATACGAGGACAGTGACTCAGGATGAGAGCTCATTTTAACATCTTAGTACTTACTGTTGAATAAAGCCATTTAAGTGGGGGTGGTATCACAAGAAAATAAAAAATATGATATTCATGTGCAGCGTGGTATTCCAATGCTACAAAAACCTTCATATAATAAGAAATTAATTTCAATTTCCTCAAAGTACAGATAGCAACTAAGCTGTTGCTGACCACTATCATTTACTCATCAGCGTTTATATCCACACATTCATCATTTACCAGATGTTTAATTTCCTAAAAGGACAGTTTCACACACACACACACACACACACACATGCACACACAATGATGTCACTTTTGCTGTTGGTGTGTTGGTGTTTCATTGTCTCATATCCACAGCTGTATTTTTAATAATATCTGCAGTGGACCCCGCAATCCCCCCAATACACACACACACACACACACACACACACACACAAACGCATATATTTGCATATTTTCATATCTCTACAATCCACTCATTACTAGACATACTTTAAATTTCTGATGTTTAAGATGAATGACACATATCCTGTCTAGTGATTAACCCTGTGATAAATGTACTTTGGACTGGTACAGTTACATTTGTAGATCTTGCAGAGCAGTCTCTCACAGCACACATGTTATTGTGGACTTGTGGACATCCACTCTGACCGGTGAGACAGTTTGACTTGGAGAAGCATTGTTATAGACACCTGGGGTGTTATTATAGAAAGGAAATTCGATGGAACAATGAGTTTTTAAGATGACTGAATTTCAGACGCTCCCAGCGGGTGAGAGCCTCCGCTGTGCTCTGACGTGCGCAGTAAAGAACAATACTTGTTCAAACGTTAACGGGGTAACTCGATTAGACAACTGATGAAATCATCCCAGCGCTTGACTAAGCGACAAGACCACGAAAATCAGTTCAGCTCGGCGTGCACGCAGAGCCCTCTGCTGGCGCGACTTACACAGCTCTTTAATTAAACTGGCGATTGGAGGAAAGTTGACTCAGGCCCCCGTGTCCTCTGACCTGACAGCAGTAACGTCTGTAAGGTAAATGCATATTTTCAGAAGTGTATGTGTGGATAGACTGGGATGGACAGGAGGAGAGGAGCTCCCCGCTGGCGTCTGACCTTGCGCAATGAACGTCCCCGTTTGTAATGAATGTAAACCGCGTGATACTGAAGCAATTTCATTCATAGATTACCAGAAAGACATAAGGCGCGACTCTGTTTAGCAGCATTTCTGCAAAATTCCATGGTTTTTATCAGCGCTGTTTGGGTTCAGCGGTGTGGAATGTGTTTAGCTGGTCCGAGAAAAGCTGCTTCTTGCACATTCTGACCACAATCCATAACGATTCTCAACAACAATCTTGATGACTGGCTGTCTGTCCCTGGTCCAATCCCCTTCCTGCGAGGCTGTGAGATTTCCGACAGTGTCTTGAAGGCAGCACCACTCGGTTGCCCCCTCCACCCATCCCCATTCCAGTCTGAGTGGTTTGACGGGATTGTGCAGAGCGTCGCTGACATACCAACCTATAACTGCGCCGTACGTTCTGAGTACACGGGCCATCTCCAGCTGAAGGTGAGTGACACGATCCAAGTGCAACTGCCGGGGGGTGTGAACGCGGGCTGCGGGTCAGCAACACGCTGAAATCCACGGGGACACATTGTGCTCCTCGCTGTAGCGAAGCTGTGGGGCAGGCTGGTCAGACAGATGTGTCCACACAGATCTGTTTGGTGAGGCATTCCAATGGACTCTGGGTCACGTGACTGCTATTGATTAAGAAGATAAGGCGGAGTAATTAATTAGTGACAGTGGATCACATGAAGCTGCGGCACCGCGCACGGCAGCCGGCAAAGAAGTTGAGGAGCGTGCATGTTTAGACACTTCGGACACGTTCTGATGATGTTTGGGCTGAGAGCAGGCGTCTTCCTGCCGTCCTGCATGTCTGTCTGTCTGTCTGCTGTCTGCCTCTCTGTCTGTCGTCTGGGATCGCCGCTCTGCTCTGTATTATGTGCCCTGAACGCGCAGGGGGATGCTAGAGTTCCGGCGTTGGGCGAATACGGCCGACGACTCGTTTCAAAGGCGCATTGAGGCATGTCTCCCCCTCGTTTGCTCGCCGGGTGGGGGAGCTCACAGTCTGAGACAATGGAGGGATCCGTCCGCTGGGTGGTCTGTGTCGGTGCACGCGGCCACACCCACCTCTCCACTCACCGTAAACACATCAGACACACACAGACACACACAGACACACACACCTCTCCAAACGCGTAATAGCGCAGATTCAGGTCAACGCATGTTTACGTCCTTTGATTCCTGTTTGTGTTGCCTTTCCCCGCTCAGGGAGGGGTCTCTGCAAGCCCCCTGCTCACTGCTGGGCACTGTGAGGCCTTCAGGTACTGTCGAAAATGTCAAAAGTGAGAGTGGAACCCAAATTCCACATTGTTGCATAGAAGAACTGGGGAACTCTTGCACACACACGCATACGCACGCACATTCAAATGATATTTGAAATTCCATGTGTTTCTAAGCTAATCAGACATCTGCTGACAGAGACACACTGAAGGTGTGTTACAGTGCTATAGGGCTTTCACGCAGCTGCAGCTGGGCTCACCATTCCTTCTGACCTGTTGTCGGCCTGTTCATTTTGCATTTTGCCTCATTCCTGTAGAGAGCAGCACAGTTTGAGGAATAGAATCGGTGCTGTTGTGCTAAATATAGAGCCAGCGCTTCCCCCAGAATAGAAAGGCAGCAGACACAGCAGATGAAGTGCAGACAGGTGCAGACTGAGTGGATGCAGCCTGACAGGACTGGTGGAAAAGTCCAGATTTTACTATAGAAAAGTGATCTATCTATCTATCTATCTATCTATCTATCTATCTATCTATCCAGTAGCTATCATTTAAGAGCTACCGGAGTCTGTCCTGAGGTTTTGTTTCCACAGCACTTCACACAGGTGCTCTTATCGCTCCTCTGCTGTTTGAACACAGCTGTCGGTGACCTGTCAGAGTAGAGGTCGCGGTGGGAGTGCTTCGCAGAGCGATAAGGCACTCCCACCTCTGTCACGCTCAGTGGCGAGGGAGGCGAACGCACTATTTCACATGCATGTTTCAAGTGGTATTAAGGTTTGGAAAAGGAGTGTGTGGTGTGTCTCAGCTCGGCAGGAAAGTCTAGGTCCCCTGGGTCCCAGGAGGCGGGCTGCAGCCTGTCAATCATTCATCCCATCCACAACTCCTAATGATGGTGTTCCTCATCAGATGATGTCCACAGTCCGACTTCCTCTCGTTGCACATGTTGCTTGAAATTATTGATAATTATAATGAGAGTGCCTGTGACTGTATGAAGGTCATCACCCGTGGCAGGTAGTGATTCATATGTTCTTCTGGAAATAAGCTGTTGGTAAATGTTTCCAGCTGAAGATCAGAAGTTGATTGCAGCTTTACAGATTAACAGGCTCATTTGTAAAATTAATAATATTTGCCCATTTGTATTATGTGATCACATCACTTCCTTCCATGTAGTGTACGTGTTCTCTCTTCTTGCCGCTGAGCAGTAAGCTGTCCGACCCCAGCTCACTCAACCAGGATCGCACTAGTGTTCACTACAAGTCTCCACTGTACTTGGAACTCCACCAGTTACACCAGTCCTGCAACAGGCTTAGAGACCAGAAGCGAATCAAACAATCAAATACCTGCAAAACTACAAACAGTCCCATCAGCCTCAGCTCCTAAAGCATCACCGTGTCTCAGTCTGTCATGACAGTGTTGCTCTATAATGTAGAAGGAGAGCACCAGTGACTTTGGGCTAAAAATGTAAATTTGTCGTGATGAGCGTCACCAGTGGGAGGGGCTTGGTGAACTACACCGGGAACCGTTGAGGCAGACAGACTGATCCTCAGAGAGCGGTTGTTGTTCTGAAAAAGCTGCTCTGATTGTCCTTTAAAGTCGAACCCAAACCTGAGAATGAGCCTCTGTCTGGTGACGGCGCCGTGGATTTAGTGGAAGAGTGATTCTATGAATGAAATCTCTTGTGTTTGCGTGCAGATGATGTGGAGCGTTGCGATCCTGCTGGCTGCTGCCCTCGGGGTGGGTGAGTATCGTTTCATTTCCTTCTCTTCGAGACAGGAGCTACTGTAACAGGGCACCTGAATGTGATCTGATGTGATCTGATAGCTATTAACAAAACTGACTAACAAAACATGTATAATTACTGGTGTCAGTGTTTACAAATGTCATCGTTAGGACAGTGTTACAAATGTCATCGTTTTAGCTCAGTGCGCCACCACAACGCAGCTGAAATGAAACAATCAAGATGTAAGTGAAGTGAAGACTTTCAGCTTTGATTCAAGAGGCTGAACAGTCCATTCTAACCCAGTGTCATTAAGACATCATAATAATATTCTGGCTTCTTCAATAATGAACCCACAATCAGAAGATTATCAATATTCCCTCTCCTTCTGTCTCAGAGTCCTATGCTGTCCACGATCTCCATGAGCGTTTGAACCATGGTCGCCAGCTGAAGATCTTCTTGCCCAAAGGTGCAGAGAAACTGGAGTTCACTCCAGCTGACGATCCCAGCAAGACCTTCCTGTACTGGGAGAAGGGCAGAGTCAGGTCAGAGACACTCAGGGTAGCCAGATGTTCTGGCTATGGACAGGACAGGACAGTAATATTGATGTAGTCAATGTATTTCCATCTTCGTACAGATCCAAAGGCAGGGTGTCCGGCACGGGAAGTGACCGGCGCTGGTACATCGACAAGGTAACCAAAGTCAATTGTTTTTATCAGCATTCTGCAGCTGGACATTCCAGATGTTCAGATATTCACTTTGTATTCATGTGGTCTGTATGTTTACTTCAGGTGACCTATGAGGACGAGGGGACTTATGTTCAAAGAGACTTCTGGAACAAAGAGATCTCCACTGTCAAAGTGGCCGTCACACGTGAGTTGGCCGTGGGCTGGATTAGATGTGGTTTCTGAGAACATCGACTTTTTCTCTGCCGTACATATTCACTTAAAACTGCTGATATACGCTGATACTAGGCTAACTGTCTACACACCCTGATGAAAGTACAGGTTTTTGAAATATAAAGACAGAAATAGCAACAATGCAATAATAGCAACTTGTTCCATCTTATAACAAACAAAAATCATTACGAGGAACATTTTAAATGAAAAACAAAACACCCTGACTGCAGAAGTCTGCACACCCTGCCTGTTTAATGCTTTGTGGAGTCACTTTTTATATTTATTCCAGCAGTGAGTCTCTGTGAACACGTCTCTGTGAACTTTGAACATCTACACTTTACACTTTATTATTGGGCATAGAATATATTCCTATTTAGTCTTTGTGTGGCAATAATCCTTTTCTATCCTCAAAATGTCCCATCAGGCTGGAGCAACAGATGTACCTCCATGTTCTCCATCTCTCAGTTTCTCTGTTTGTCCCTCTCTCCTCCAGCCAGACATAACTATGTGAAGTGTGTAGCAGGGGAGAGCCTCTACATCTCACTGGAGGGCATCGATTTGGCTGACGCTGGCCTCTCCTTCTCTGGGGGGTCTGCCAACGTCACACTGGTGAGCGTGTGTGTGAACATCGTAAATGAGATGGAAATGCTGCTGGTGATCCTGGGCGATGCTCTGACAGGACTTTGCCTCTCTCAGGTGCGTGATGGTGCTCCGGTGTCCCAGGACATCCCGGATTACTGGGACCGGGTTCAGACCCACTCCATGAACATCGAGATCAAGAATGTGAACCTCACAGATGAGGGACGTTACACCCTGAGAGACCGCAGGGACCGGGTGGTGTCTGTCACTAGGATGGACCTTACAGGTGAGTCCCCATGTCTTTATTTATTATTTACAGCCTCAGTAGCACCTGCAGGGTGTTTCTGGGTCTGCAGTCAGTGAATCAGTCAATCTGAGGGTGATCGTCCCTTCAGCCCTCAGACAGCAGCAGTGACGGTGTTCTCTGAAGTGAAGGGGCTCATGTCGACTGACAGCTGACATGTGGCCATGTGTGCATATGCCTTATTTTTAACTTGCCCTATTTTTAACAACGCGCCATGTTCCCCGGCCTCTTTCCACCCACGTTTCTCATTCCAACACTGGTTGGAGGAAAGGAACTGGGCAGCTGATGGGACGACTTTTATTATTCCTTTAGATGTTTCAGAGGCTGCTGCACCTGTTGCGTCACGGTCTTAAACATTTCAAGTCTTCAAGTCTTCAACTAGGAATAAAGCAAACAGTCAACAAGCAAAACACCCATACAGGACCTGGGATCAGTCTGAACCAGCCACAAACATGCAGCACACGACCACGGACCGTACCATCAACCGAGAAGAGAATGAATAGTTTATTGGATGAAACGGAGCGGCCTGCAGATGGGAGCGGTGGAGCAGCACCATGACTATGGAGTGGGGAAAGCCGTGGGGACACCACAGGATACGTCTTCGCTTCCAGAGCATTTTCCCCTAAAAACTCTCTCCGCTCGGTCCCAGTAGATCAGAAACTTAGCTCCTTGGGTTTTATCCGCTCACGATCCAGGACATGGAAAGAGCAGAGTTAGCTGAGTCCCAGCTCCTTATGCACGTTGAAATGTTGCCAGTGCCCTCCGGTGTTTTGCTGGGTGCTGGTGTGAGGCTGATGGGCCTGTGGCTGTGCCTCTGTTCATTCCTGCTCTCTACCTTTTTGTCCTCTTCCTGCCTCTCTGTTTTGACATGACTGCATTTTATCCAGTAGGCACTTTATGTGAGAAGAATGAGATTTGTCACGTCAGAGACATTCAGCGTCTGACTCCTGGTCTCCTCTGTGGGAGTGGCTTTTAGCCTTCACATGATTTAGGTCCAGTGACCACAGCCTCAGACACTTTGGACTTGTCGCATGCATTTGTAGTAGTTACTCACAATTTCTCTGCTGTCTGTGCAGAAGAACGCAGAACGTGGGGAACATGCAAGACAAAACAAATGGAGAGAGAGATCTAAATAAACCTAGTTGCTTTAATCTGTCAGTGGGGCTCAGATGAAGTGGGTCAATGGGCTAAAATATGGGAAAACATTGACCTTGTCTGTACTGAGATCAGCTAAGTACAAACAAGGACCGTAGAGATGTCACCCCTCCCCTTCCTGTTTTTCCTCCCCAGACCGTCACGAATACACGGAGGGAAACCCTCTCATGGCGCTGCTGCTGCTGCTGGGCATCCCGGCTGGGATTTGTTGTTGTTGTAGGAAGAGGATTTTCAAGAAGAAAGCCAGTACTGCTGCCACGCTACAGGTACTGACGACACTCCGTGAAGCTGTTACAGGAGTTAAAGGCCCTTTTCATTGTGAACGTACGATGCTGCAGCAGGGATGGTTACTCAGTTTTTGGTCAGTTTGAATGTTGAACCGGATTTAAAAGCTGGAAGTGGAGATCTTAAAAGCTGGAAGAACTTGGTAGTTCAGCCATATGTCAGCCAAGCACTGAGAACTGAATGTTCACTGTGAAACACACCAGGATTATTGGACTGCTGACTGAATTGCTTCACATTGTCACTGTCTGTCTGTCTGTGTGTCTGTCTGTGTGTCTGTGCAGACCACCCCAGATACAGTCCATCCTCCTCCCGCTGGTCCCATGGGACCCTGTCCACCCTACAGCAGCCCAGGACAACCAGGAGCAGTGAGATATAACTCTTACTGATCACTGCTGATGCCCTCACAAACATGCCTTTAATAGAACTGAATTGACTGTATGAATATGAATATTAGTGTGTGTCTGTGTTTTCAGGTGTACTACCATGGCCCCGACTCTAACATGGTACATTACACGTTTATACGTCTGTTTACACAATCATTATGCAGCTTACCTCAAAGTGTTTTAAGGGTGTTAATGTTTGTCCTTAAATGTGTTCCTGCCCAGGGTCCCACAGTCCACCCTCCTCCTCCAGCCACCGGCCCAGGACAGTGGAACGGCCCCCCACCCTCCCCAGTAGTATATGGATCACTTGGAGCCAGCCTGCTGCTGTCACAGTAGCTGTAGCTGGTTCCTCGTGTTTTCACTGACCCTTCAGACTTCCTGTTTGCCTGATTCTTCTGATGCAGTATTTACTGATCTAACCTCGGATTGTCTCCCCCTCCTGCAGGGCTTTAACCCAGCCTACCCACCCCAAAACCCTGCCTACCCCCCTGGCCAGCCTCCACAGTGGAATGGTCCACCACCAGGCCAGTACCCTGGTGGACCTGTGGCTCCAATGGTAAGACAGAATTCCCTGACAATGTAGCAGCCAGTGCAGCGTGTGCTGGAACGAAACCCAGTTCTCATGCTCACGTTGTTTCAGATTGATCAGATTTATGAACGTGTGCCTCACATTCATGCAGCGTTGTGTTGAAATGAGTCAGGAGTCAGGTCACACACGTGTCTCCTTGTCTGTGTGTGTGTGTCACTGTAGGGCTATGCTCCAGGTCCAGTCATGTACAGCTCCCCTCCACCAGCAGCCAGCGAACCTGTTAAAGATGACGTCAAGGTGGAAGATGCAGTTTCCTCACCCGCCGACCCCCTGCTGAGTGCCGTACCACAGGTACACACACACACACACACAAAAGTCTTAGGAAACAGGAAAATGTACTCATGTGCTCTGTTTGTACCCACTAGGCTCCTGCTGCATCGTCCCCGGTGGCTCCTGTGCCCCCCTCCTCCACCACAGATCTCAGCTTCACTGATGGGGCCTACAAGTTCCAGATCGACGGGGAGAAATCCTCCTCCAACTTCCTGTAGGGATGCTGCCTGCTGGAGCAGCTCCTCCCGGTCCTTCTCGCTTTGATGTCAGGATGCCCCTCCGTGAACACTTTGCATTCCTTTCTCTGAACACTGAGACAGGGAAGCAAAGTGGCGCAGGAGGACAGCAAGCAAGATGTGGACATTATATTCAAGTCTTTGTCTCCTCGTCTTCCTCGGTATCTCATCCCCGATCTGACGTGAAATAACGTGTTATTAGGTTCAGTGAACAGTGGCGGCAGGGGAACCAATGTCCAGAGGCGAGGAGACAAACAGAGTGTTTCGTTAAAGTGTTAGCATGTGTAATAAAAAGGGAATAGCGACACCTGATGAGTAAATCCCAAACTGAGGGCTGCGGTAGGTTTTCCAAAACGTTCAGTGATGTCCTTGGCACATAACGGTAGTTTCTGTACACATCAACATTTTCGCTGATTAGTGAGAGCTAAGCTTTGATTGAATGTCCCAGAAAAACGAAGGAATCGATTCGCAGACGTGAGATTTCCTCAAAAGTCTGAGTCAGACTAAGCAGTCCACTGGACATAGTTGACTGGGAGCGATTTGTGAAACAATGTTTTTGCAAATTGCACCCAGCTCAGTAGTAATTAGTCACAAGAGTCATTTTCGATTTCTTTATTTTCCTTATGTTTTCTTCTGTAGTCTCCATAAATTCAAGCGGACACACATCCCACTCATGCAGTCACGCTGCCACAGCATCGGCACATCAGTGGGCGATTTTAGTTTTTCGGAAATTCCAGACGTGGGCACGAGCGGATTCATCCCTGCTTGGGCCTCGGGGGCAAGACATCAGCTGATTGTCTCTGCCCACGAGTCCAGTGCACACTAGCTGAACACACACCACATCTCAGTTACGTTTTGCCTAGAGTCCCAGGCGACAACCAGCGCTGCTGTCCTGAAACACTACCAGGTCCCTGTTTTCTGTCCAGCTGCCTTTGATTTATCACTTCCTCATCCAACAGCACGACTCAGCTGAGACGCCTCTGCAGATACAGGCCCCGTGGGACACCCAGCCTGACTTCAGACCCTCAGTGTGTCACGTGATGTTGTGTATTCACAACTGACAGATCACAATCCAGCTGAGAAACAGTGACCCTTCTGAGTTCGCCTGCTTTACCTGGTTAGTCTTAACTCAGATTCCCCAGCGAGAGCATGAAACGGAATTTCGAAAACAATAACTACCTCAGTTCTGGAGCCGGTGCCTCTTCGTAGGTCAACGCTGTCGAGACAGTTTGTGCGTCGAACGTCATAAGTCCCTGAATCCTCTGACAGTGCAAAGTCTATTCCAATGACCTGGCTGCTGGAAACAGCTAAACAGGAAGAATGCTAACAGGAGAACCACTGCGACTGCCTCTTGGGGCGGCCTCACGCCTCCTTACTGTCACAGCAAAAAACACATCACCCACCATCCATCCACAGCCTCTGACATCACCATAGACCAGCAGGAAGTCGCAGCATTCGCTCAGAGCGTGTAGCGCCTCCATGTTTGTCAGTTATTACTCCAGATTAGACGTCAGTTGTGAATATCTAGGCGATCAAACAAACAAATGTGCCACCGGACCAACACCTTCCTGAGCTGTCCCGCTTTTCTGTCTTTTCCTATCGTTTGTTGTCACTCATGAATTGTTGGACTGTAAATGACCGTCACAAATGCCTTTCTCCGTATCTTAGTGTTCCAGTCCGTTCGTTGAGCTGAGTGAACACAGTGAACCGCGATCCCGCCGTCGAAATGGTAAACGGCGGCATTTATGTAGCGCGTTTATCCAAAGCTCTTTCCATTGCCTCCCATTCACCCACTCACACACACACACTGATGGCAGTGAGCTGCTGTGCCCTGGCCATCAGGACCCATTTGGGGTCAGGGTCGAACCACCACCCTGTCGTCCCGCTCCACCGGGTCTCCACGGGGTCTTCAGACCACTTGCCATTTCATCGTCTGGTCTGCTGATTCAGTTGATGTCCCGCATGTGATGATGCATCACACATTGTACTGGTACTGCGGTGTTTTAGCAGCTCATATTCAGACGTTCTGAACACAGTGAGTGCCTTTTCACCTGCCAGCGTGAAGGTGACTTTGGCCTCTTTTCCTCACTCTTTGTGTCTTTGGGTGCTTTGTCCCACAACAGCAAAATAAGGTCTGGATTTGTGCCTCTGTGTCTTAGATCCTTACGAAGTTCCTTACGAGTAGCTGCAGTGAGCCGAACTGTGGTTCATTGTGATTTTTATTGTTTCTGTGTAAATGTAACCATCATATATTCACAGAGTGTAGTTGTAGTTGATGTTTATGGCATTGACAGAGTTGGACGCCATCAAGCTGGCACCATTTTTGGCTCTCTGGTTCCACACCCTCACACCTGTGGATTAATGCCAGTGATCAGTGACGTCGGTTTCCTACCTCTCATTTTGTATCTCTTCATACTCTACATGTATGTGAAACTCTGTGTCCAAGCATGAATAAAGTCAGACTCTGGAGACGAAGTCGGCTGCTTAAGAGATCATTCAAATGTTTTACAGGTGTGCACATTCAGCATAGTGAAACCAATTTGCATGTGAAGTATTGGTTTACATTGTCTTCTGTCCGGCGTTATCCAGCAGATACAAACATAACATCAGCATCCAGAGTTTGAAGATCTGCCTCTAACTCCGCGTCTTTCTAGGAACGGCAATTGGGGGGTTTGGAGTGTCAATCAAGCCCTCTTCAGACAGCGATTGGTCAGGCGTACAGAGGTGAGGAAGCTGGTGCCGGTCTAAACATTTCTCTTTTCATTCTCAAACAACTACTTGTAATCTAGTTTGTGTCAGCAGCCAAGCTCCACATCCTTCCATCTTTTCAGGAGCTTCAGTTTTTACTACAGACATGCTACGCTATAGAAAATCAAACACTAGAACAAATCCCAAACGGCATCTTCAGAGCCCACTTCTGTATGAATATGTATAACATCACAGGGGCCATCTATTGATCACCAGCATGTTGACAAAGAGCACAAATGGAATGGTCTGAAGTTACCTGTGACACAGCTGGATCATCATGAGAACATTTGGTATCCCATGGAACGAACCAGTGCAGTTTGATAATGAAATGCACCGAGTCGGTGATTAGCAGCCATCTTTTCTGTTTTGGTTTGGCTCGTTCCTCAGCCAGCATCAGCGGAGGCCTTTTCAGGTGTGCGTGCACCGCGCTGGTACACTCGCACTCGCTGGTGTTGCATTTCAGGATGGATTTGCATGTTTTGCAAGCGACACCAGTGCAGGCTCCATCTTTAGTGAAGAAGTGTTTCCACACACTCAATGTACCGCTGCTAGTTTCCTGCAATGACTGACCTCCCGGGCTCCCCACCTGTGGTCCTATGCAAGATGTTTGCGTTGTTGATGTCAAAAATCACATGATCAGCGACTGGTCAACATCATGGCAGAGCAGTAACGTCGACTACTCAATTAGTTTGTGCAACCCCTATCCTAGACAAGAGCAGGGAGTCATATCTAAGAATAAACAACGATTTGGTATTGTGAGTATTCTAAGTGTTATGATGGGCTCTGTTCTGTTTTGTTAATTAAATGTTAAACTAAAGGTTTACCATCACTCTACTCTGTCATATTAGTTTAATCTTCTTGGGGCAACTCCAGACAAGCAAGCAAATCCAAGTAAATCCCAAAAATGTTTCTTTAATAAGTAGCAGTCGGACGGTACGAGCACAGGTGTAAAAGCTTTTTAAGTCCTGTTCATCGAAGCGCAGCACATTCTTCAGATCAGCTGCCATTTTAAGGAACAGGAACAACAAGAACATAAAACAGCTTCCAGGAATGATTACGTATTCTGATACAGTAACTAATCAGGAGTAATGAACTGCTTTTTGTAGAAAACAGAAAAACTGTAGAATGTTTTCTCCTTTGAAGTTCCAGGTCTTCTCATGACTTGGCAGTGCTGTCTCTGTCCCCCTTCACTCCTCTGTCCTCCTCCACCTCTCCATCTCTCTCAGCCGCCTTTCCAGGGTCTTTACCTGCTCCTCCAGGTGAGCAGTTTTGTCGGCCGCGTTAGAGCCACTCGACGCCCCGACACCCAGCAGCACGCAGACACACACCAGGACGGCCAATCGGATGGCCATCGTTTCTGTGTCCACGCTGCGGTCGCTCAGGATGAACCCGAAACAGGCCACAGCCATGCTCACCTTCAGCAGCCACAGAGCCCGCCTCAGAGTGGAGGCAACCAATCGCAGGGCGAGGGAAAGCAGCCAGTAGCCGATGAGAGCCACGACAACCCACTGGACAACGAAGATCAGCCCCTCCGGGGTCACTTTGTTGCTGGGGACGCCAACTGTGGAAAACCGGAACAGCACGACAAAGGGAAGTGTTTATCAGAATGACACTGCTCTGTCTGATTAGAACCCATTTTCACTTGCTGATGACAAAGCACGTGAACCGTTAAAGCATGTGAACAGTTCAACATTCCTGGGACTCCTTTCTTTTTGATCACTCTTATCACTGTTATCAATAGTTCAGACATTTAGCCCACTTAGTCACACAGTGGCAGGTCCAGGTTGAAGCAGGAGGCGGGGCCTTAACCTGTGATCATGTTTGAAACACAGTGGTGATCATTTTTCTCTCCAATTATTTTTTTCCTTCTTATTACTACAGTTATTATTATGACACCAGTGATGGAAAGACCAACGCATGCAGGTGGTGGGCAGTGCAGTCCAGTGTGTGTGCTGCTTACCTTGGATTCCAGCAGTGTGCAGGAATTGTGAGACGTACTGCAGGAGCACATTCAGACCCCCAGCCAAACTTTCTGCCATCACACCCAGGACCTTGGAGAAAGCCTGGGGGAGGGGAGAGATGGGTGAGAGAGGGGGAGGGGGACGCGTGAGCGTGTTTCAAACTCAGCCCACACGGAATGAGAGGAGAGGAACCAGGAAGTGAGTCACCGTTCGTGTTGCTCACTTTTTCCTTGAATACATCAGATCAACTTTCCCCTCGGTCTATACGTGAGAAGCACGCAGGACCTGTACGCGCAGCCGATGGCATTAAAGCCATTCATAGGAGGTGAAATGCAGTGTGCGCGGTGTGCGCAGTTTGCAGCGCACACATTCTTCAATCTGTAGCTTCGGTGCTCAGCTCATGTGCTGACAAATGAAAGCGCTCCTTCGCTGATCGCTGTATGAACTCCACAGGCCCGTGTCCCTCCTCAGACACGAAACATCTACACAAATTCACATTTCGCCCCACTACTCCACACAACTCACAACTCAACTCTTGTCACCTTCTGTATCGACAGCACCGTCTGCTCCCCGGCCAGTCTGCCCAGGTAGGTCCTCCCCTCCGCGGCCAGGTCAGCCAGCGCCGTCCGGAGCTCGTGGATCATCCCGGAGCGGCTCTCGAACACTTTTTCCGCCGACACACAAAGCAACAACGCGCTGAACACGCGCAGACAGGCAAACATGGTGAAAGTGAGTATTACGATGACAGACTATCAAGACAGCGTGGAGATCTAAAGGTGGGCAGCCGCAGGAGGCTGCACAGGATGTGGGAAAAGTTTGTGGAGCGAGTGGAAGGTGGCGTGGGCCCCCTCCTGGACACGGCGGGCAGCAGCTCTTCCACCGGGGTGTGTCCGCACCGGCTTGTCCTCACACACAGGAACAGTCACACTGACTGACAGCTGCCTCATCAATATTTCATATACGATTTGAACTGACTGCTTTCCGGCACATCTTCAGTGCTGCGTTCACGTGCTGGTGGGAAAGCCCGCACTCCGGTGCCATTTCACAGAAACTGAAACAAAAAGTGGAAACGGTCTTTTGTGGTGCAGGGAGCACTGCTGAAGGCCTTTTATGACTCTGTGGTGGCATCAGCCATTTTTTACGGACTAGTCTGCCAGCTCTGTCCTGGGGTGTCCCCTAGATCCAGTGGAGGTGGTGGGAGACAGGAGGATGATGGCGAAGCTGTCAGCTGTCAACACTTCACACCCCCTACACTCCACTGTAGCATCACCGGAGAGCTCCTTCAGCGACAGGCTGATCCATCCGTGGTGCCTAAAGGAGAGGTACCGCAGGTCCTTCCTTCCTGATGCAGTCAAGCCTGCTCTCAGTAGACACTCACCACATGCATCTACAGATATACGTGCAATAACAATATCAACATGTGCAATAGCATATACTGTAAACACTTATATATTTTTTGACTGATATATTGTTTATGTTTGTTTTCCACTGATATATGTTATTATATTTTTGTAAATATGATTCTACCCTGTGTGCACTGTCCCTCTGGCCTTTTCCTGCTGTTGTGGCCCTGTAATTTCCCTAGAGTGCGACTAATAAAGCAATCTAATCTAATTCAGTGGTTTCTGTACTTTATCTCCATCCAGTGTCTGTTAATTTGTTTGTTTGTTTATTTCTCTCTAAGACCGATTTGACTGTTTGATGCGCATCTTCACTCTGAATTCTGATTTCTCTTCAGTAACTGTGGCGTGTTAACTTTTCATCAGAGTCCATAATAATATGCTGTTATAATGTGTTTTTTTTACTAAAATAAAAACATTTTGTTAAAAGAATTCGTGGTTCAAAGGGTTTTCTTAAAGAGGAGAACGCAGTCGGTCAGCCAAAGTATAAAAGTATTTAATCTGGCACCAGAGGAGCAGTTACAATGCAGCAACACATCAGGATGTCTCAAAGAAGTGCTCAGCTCGTTGCTTGAAGAGGAGTCTCTTTATCTCTCAGAAGTGTCCTTGATGGAGCCGACCTGCATGTTTGGGTGATACATTTACACTTCCCAGGGGGTTTTGCACAGACTCTCTGCCTCAAGGGTTTGTGAGCTTTAATCAGCACATAGATATATGTTACACTGGGGAACTGAACAACTCATGGTATAAACATTGGTTGGCAATAATGTTATATCATATATATTCGTATGACACAGTTCAACTTTCGGACACACATAAGTTGACAATAAAGCAAAATTCTTATAACACATTTAATTGAATAAAAGTCATGAGCAAACTCAATCATATCTTTAAATGTGTTATTTAATCAAATAATGGCAATCACTGAACTCGTGAAATCCATTTGAAGTGAGTACATTAACATGAGGCGGCAGATGTTGACAGAGCAGACCAAAGAGAGCCAGCACAGTCTAAATGAAGTGACTGTGGGAATGTGATCTCATTATCACTCTGTCAGGGTGTGGATTCATTCATTCCACTTCGTTTATGCAGTGGGAAATCATAACTAGCGCAGGGTTCCACAAGGTGATCAGTTCAACCACTAGATGCCACTAAATCCACACTGCTCCATGCACGACGCTTCAGCCGTCAGGGTCCAATCAAGTGGATTTCTTCCAGAGTTACAGGCTGTTTAGTACAAAGTTCCCTGTTTGTGGTTGTGTGTGTGTGTGTGTGTGGTGGTTAATCAACAATAACCTAATCAAACAATCAAACTGTAAACACACAGACACACACAGGGCAGAGAGGAACAGAGACCAACGTGGATGTATTTCACCATGTTTGTTTGTGAGGTCTGTGATCTTCCATCAGGTGGAGTCAGGAACGCTGAGCTGGGAGAGCTGGGATAATATATTGAAGGCAAAGCTGCAGTCCACAGACGGGATCTTGAGGGTCCTGAGGAGATCATCCTCTAATGACCTACTGGGTCTTTAGAGAGCCCAGGAGTTGGCAGTAAGGGTTCTGGAGGTGGGACAGCACAAGGTCAAATGACTTAATTACTACAGAGGCTGGTGGGCTGCAGGCTGTTAACACATATCTAGTGAGGCGATGAAGATGCCTGTGAGGAATGGAGACAGCAGATTTGCACTCTGTGTCAG
Source organism: Datnioides undecimradiatus (assembly GCA_008933995.1). NCBI lineage: Eukaryota > Metazoa > Chordata > Actinopteri > Lobotiformes > Datnioididae > Datnioides > Datnioides undecimradiatus. Next base: position 1,585,421 of record WARS01000016.1, read on the forward strand.
GGTAGAAGGTGACAAACAGAAGCCCCGGGGGTTCTGTATGAAGTTATGTACACTTAGAGCTGATGACTCCTCCAGACAGTCCACTCTCAGACAGTGTCCCTCTGCTGGGACCATGCTCACATGCACGTTAACAGAAACATACACTTCTTCTTGTCGTACATCTCTGGTTGCCTGATTCATCTTGTGCATGCTTGTACCTTCCTTCAGTCCAGGAGGAACACTCATTGTTCCAGTACGGATTCACCCTGATATAAATCAGCAATGGTGGATTCAGGCTGCATGTAGTCCATAATCCACCAGACTCTGGTTCAACCAGGGCCAACCAAGGTGAAAGACTTACAGAGGGTTGAGGCAGGCTGGGTCAAAACCTCTTCTGAGTCTGGAATAAGCTTTCTCTTTCCATTCATCTCCATGGAGAACTTGACAACGTGTAAGTGTTGTGGCTGTGTCGTAGGCATTAGACCTGACACTCATCCTCACTCATCTTATGGACTGTTTCGGTTGCACAGCTTCATGTGGATCTTTTGATGTTAAAACTCAACATCCAACACTGATTATTCTGTTTTGCAGGAGGACTGATGGCAATAAACACAAAATGAGAAATAAAAAGAGAGAAAGAAAGGAAACTGTGGACAAACAGTTGAAACCATAAAGTCAGTATGAATGTCCATACAAACATGGCAAACCATCCCATAGCTGTTTAGCTAATTCAGTTTGAAGCAGCATGGTTTAAACAGACCAACACTGTCATCGAGCAACGTTGGTCTGCAAGTATAGGAAATGCAATTGCTGTATCATCAGCTTTTCTGCAGTGCTGTTTGGGAGAAGCAGTCCTTACAAGAAACATGTGATGTTGCAACTACAAGAATGCAACAGATCACTGCATTACCTCTGCTAACTTGTCGTGTTTCCCAATCCTTCTAATATTCAGCAAGAAATGTTCACACGCAGGACTGCACATGTGTTGCAGCCATTCTCAGGCACAGCATTTCCCCCAGTGAGTTGCATCATGCATTGATATTAATACACAGTCTTTCTCAAATACTTCTTTCTTTGTAGATGACATTATCACCTGAAACACCCTATACTAGCCGTATAACCAGAGCAGGCATTCCTCAGATCCAAGTATGCACGGCTGACATGACTGATGTTTGAACCTTCTGATGAATTTTTCCCATGATGCTCTGGTGGGATTGATAAAGCAGAGCAGTGATTCCGACACAGGCCACAGCGCTCACTCCAACACCCGTCTGAAGAGCCCCACACTTCCTCTCTCACACACTATCAAACATGTATTTGAAGTCACCGATATGTACATATCATTTTATTTTGTATAAAAACAAAACTATAAGCGTTAGTACAATATGGACGGACATGTCATTTATAACACTGTGTCAACAGGCTAAAATAAGAAAGACAGTGCACGTGATAATCGATACTTTGTGCCATACGCACGTGTGTTGCAACACTGTGAAAAGAAAACTGCGCAAACACCATGAAAACATTTTCAAATGAAGAAACAGGAGAGAAGTCAGAGGGCTCTGCGTCTGTGTGGCACACGTGCGGGTGGGGCGAGTTTCCTGCTCACCTGCACGGGGGTTTGGTCTTCACCAGGTTCACATTCACCAGGTTTGAGCTCAGTTGAAATTTTGGTAATTCTCTGTACACTGCTGTGCTGTTGGCGATCAACTAGTGCAGTTCTGTGTGTGTTAGGTGCACTCATGAGCCTGTGGACACCATACATTTTCCAATTTCATGGCTAAATGATCTCTGTGTCTATTCATGTATGAGAATGCCTTTGTTCTCTCTTTTGTCTGTCACTTTAACCATTATGTCAAAGTTTAAGAATTATTTAAAGTCAAGTTTATTACACCTCCATGGTCATTGAAGTTTTAAAACATTTGGCTACAAGTTTACCTATAAAAATATCAGTGTATTTAGGAGTTAAAAGACATTTAAAGCAGATGCTCCGCAGTTGGCGACATGTGATGTGCCACAGGGGATAAACACGACAGACAGATCCAGACAGATTCTGATTCACCAGGTTACAGGTCGCCTGATGCATCAGCGTGGAGCTTCTGGGACAGTGATGGCTCAGTTCTGGTTGGGCGGTGTCAGCGCTGCAGAGTTTGATGGAGCAGCTTCAGGGAGAGACTGGAGAGGAAAAGAGAGAGCATCAACATGTCGCGTCAGCACTTTGGACAGCTTACTCTTCTTCTCATACAGGAATGATGTCAGTATCCTGGGATGCATTCAGGTACACTAGAAAAAAAAGCAGCCAATTCTAAGCATTGGGCAGCTATCTCTGCTCATAATGAGGAACTATAATTAGTCTTTTAAGTCGATCTTATATCAAACACTGTAGCACTGTCTCAGTATACTTAATGTATTTAGTAGTATAGATTTGATAGATTTGACATAATTTTAGGAAACATGGTCAAACAAACCCCTACCCCTGACCAGTTAGCGTCCATTCACATCACTGAAACTAGTGACTGTGGGTCTGACAAGCTAAAGCAGTGTGTGAGAGAGGTTCATGTTGTTTTTGCTATAGCCTTTCTGAAACAGCCTTGGACTGACTGTGCACTTGGCTGCTGTGATGTAAGCTTGGACAAAGGGGAGCCCTATCTGAAACTCATTATGACGGCACAAACAATAAATGAAGATGACTTCAACCAACTTGCGCACATTATTTTGTTTTTGACAGACAGAAAAGATTTCAATCCTCACAACTGAGTAAATACACGAGACAACTCAGCGAACAACTGGCCAGTAACCTCTGGAGCTCTGAACCAGCAAACGCTGCAACAAGACCAACAGTCATGTGTACCAAACATGGACGGCAGCCAGCGGCTTGACTGTTTGTGTGCAGTGACATTTGTATTCAAGGGGCTTAAAGAGGGACAGAAGAGTGAGCAGTGTTTGGTTGAGGGTCCTGGACAAAGGGGAACTGTATAACCTGCAGAGGGAAGTGGAACTGAGTGAGCTGTACATTGCCGCTCACCTCGGTTTAGGCTGTTTATTTCTTTGCTGGACTTAATGAATTCCAGCAAACCCCCGATGCCTTAAATCATGTTACATAAGCCAAGTGTCTTGTGCTATGATGCTATAGTAAAATCATTTTCACGTTTGCACATAGAATTCTTATGCACGATGCCCTGCCCTTGTTTGTATCCATGTCTTCTACATGGATCATCGGCTGGTAAGGATGAAGACTCTGGTTGATGATATCAGGGAATTATGCCAAGCAGGTTTTCACATACAAGAAATTTGCCTTTGCATTTTGGTGACATATCCCGGTCAGGTTTCAAAATATGAAAAATTTAAGAAAACATCCCATTCTTTGATAAAAGGTGGAAGGTGCAATCTTTAGGGGAGAGTCAATTCATAAATGAATTATTGTTTTCTTTGTATCTTTCTCAGGTTTGTGTTTCTCTCATTGATCTTTCCTCTTTGTAGCTTCAGCGTTGAGAATTAGCTTCAGATTTTACATCTGAGCAATGAGGACAGTGCTCCTCCGGCTTCACTGCACGTTTACCTTTGACACAAGTTTAACAATGCTGTCAGACAAGGAAACTTTGAAGCTGGGAAGGCTGCTATGGGAAGATGCAAGAGTAATTGGGCAATGACACAGGAGTGGTGTTGAAATAGCAGTGACAGGCTAAAACAGGCATGGGCAAACTACGGCCCCCGGGCCACATATGGCCCTTTGGGCTTTTTAATCCGGCCCGCCGAATATTTGTACAGAATTGTTCAAATCATAGATCAGACTACATTCATTTAGCCTTTTCCTGCAATACCCAGCATTTCAGTTGACTCCACCAGGTGGCGCATTGACACATTGACTTGACTTTGCTGGAGTCCTGGCTATTCTCTCTACTTTTACTTTGCCACTGCTTTGAACCCATCTCCTACAGACTCTTGTTTAATTGCCCTCGAAAGTGTGCTGTGTTGAGTGTGGGATGTTTCATCACCTCCTCCACCTTAACAAAATAAGGCGTATATTCATATAGAAATGTATTTTTCACTAACCAAGTTGAAGGGGTTATTCAAGCTTGGCTTTTAACACAAGAAAGAGAACATGTCATTCACTTTCCATTGCTTCCAGAAAATAATGTACAGTTCTATTAATCACTCACAAAGTCCAAAATGAATAAGCTCCAAGCAGTAAGTCTGTCCTACTAAGCCTGTATGTAAAGGGGCTGTATGATGTCCCATGTCCTGTTAAAGCACTTTTAACTACGTTGGTAGAAGTGTTATACAGAGAAAAGTTATCATTATTTTAACAGGCAGGCATAATCTACAGTGCATATCCAAATGAGATGTCAAATGACTGTTTATTGAAGGATGAACACTTTCAAACGTGTCTACATTATGTCTCTCTCGGTGAGAGTGGAAATTCAGCGTTTCCACCATCAGCAGACGCTATTGCTGGAAATGTATTGTTGCAGTCATTTAGAATCATTGTTGTGTTTCCTTGTAAGTACTTTTGCCTTAAGGCAGAGAGCCTGCTGCTCTGATATGGGTACTGATGTGATGCCATGCGCATACGGTAATCTTTGTTGGAAGGAAGCACATGCCTGGACTATCATTTCTCATCATTCTCATCATGACCCTCAGTGAAAAGTGAAACCTCCTGATGTGGAGCTGTCCACCTCACTGATGTACTGAACACCACATTTAACTCACCTTACTTAAATTGAGTCATATGACCTCAAGCTAAATTGTACTGTCAGCTATAATTTTAGGAAACAGTGACTGTACAGTAAATGCATTGTGTACTATACAGCGTCAGTGTTAGCTAGCAATCACAATGGCCACAGCGTGTGACATAAGAATGACATAAATCATTTGGAATGTTATTGTGTGAATTGAGCCTTGACAAACTGTTGCTAAGTGAAAGCAACATTTCGTATGGAAGTTAATGTAGTTATCGGAGGAACTGTGGACTATTCTGCTGGGTCTTTACTTGATTTGGAATCTCAGCTTAATGTAAATATGTAAAACTCAGCACTGACACAGTGTGATAACACTCTTTCAGGTTAGAAGCTCCTTAGGGCAGGCTGAACTTATCTAAATATACATTTTGTAAAAAATAATAGTGAAAACAACAAATTAAAAGTTAACCACAGTGATTTATCAGCTTTTACTCTGCAGTAATCAAGTATTTTCTTATTAACAAAAAGCATTGTGATCTTACAGAGTACTGCCAGAAGTTGCGTCTCTGTCTGAAGAGAAGGAAGCAGAGAATGGCAGAGATGACCATCTGTGCAAGGGTGAAGAGGAGGAGGGATGACTTCAATCCTCTGCTCAGCTTCTGTTGTGAAAGAAACACAGAATCACATGAACCTTTGTCATTGCTGAGACACTGGTACTCCCCTTAAGTGCTGTGAATGGTTCATATGTAACGTAGAACTCTGATGTAGAACAAAAGTAGGAGCTTTTAGAAACAAAACAAGCAGAGCATAGGGACAGCTTTAGGCTTTTCTCAGTGGAAAAGATGAAAAGGTGCAGTTCTACTGTGTCACACCGTGTTATGATGATTTGTGATAGATGGTGCTGCCTTTTTTAAAGTATCTGCTCTTTCCAAACAGTTTCCAATGAAGACTTCCCTTTTTTCTGTACTGTTATAGTCAGAGCCAGATGGCTGAGGTTTGGTGGCCTTAGGATTCCACCTCTGCTTTTTGCAGATGTGGTCAAACAGTCACCTTTGAGAGTTTGAAGCCGAGTGTGAAGTGGTGGAGATAAGGATCAGCACCTCTAAGACTGAGGTCATGGTTCTCAACTGGAACAGGGTGGATCGCCCACTACGGGTTGAGGAGGATTTACCACCCCATGTGGAGGAGTTCAAGTAACTCGGGGTCTCGTTAGTAAGTGAGGGTAATGTGGAGCAGGAAACTGACAGACTGATCTGGGCAGCGCTGGTGATGCAGATGCTATACTGGTGCAGATAGCTGAGCCAGAAGACCAGCTGAGCCAGAAGCTCTCAATTTACAGGGCAGTCTACATTCCAACCCTCACCTTTGGCCACAAGCTCTGGGTACTGACAAAAAGAACAAGATCATGAATACAAGCCATCAGCCATCTGGAAGGAGCTCAGAGTAGAACCACTGCTCCTCCGCATTGAGAGGAGCCAGTTGAGGTGGTTCGTGCATCTGGTCAGGACGCCTGCTGGACGTCTCCCTGAGGAGCCGTTTTGGGCATGGTGGAGAGATCATATGTCTTGGCTGGCTGGGGAACACCTTGTATCATTCACAAGTGTTTGTGGATGTTGCTGGGGAGAAGAATGTCTGGGCTTCCCTGCTCAGACTTCTGACCCTGTGACCCGGAATCGGATGACAATGACAACCATGACAACTTCTGGGTCTTTAAAACTATGTTTTGTGCTTGCTCAGGCAGGACACAAGTTGCAGAAAACGGAAATACTCAAGTCAAGAACAAGTACCTTCAAATTGTTCTTAAACACAGCATTTGAGTTAATGTACTTCTTTCCCCTCCTGTGTCCTTAAGGAGAACATGTAGAAGACATGGGAGAATAATCTGACTACATTCAAGTTCATGTTACATGGTTCAGTTACTTTCTATTCCTTCAAACTGTGGAGGTACAGTTTTTATAAAAAGTGTTGAAGAGGATGTTAAAGCTGACAGTCAGCACTTTTTGTGCTGCAGACAGAGCCTGAGCTGCTGCCCTTAACTGCTCAGAGGAGCACCACCCCTGTGTTAATATCTCCATCGAACCAACACACCACCCACAAGACAAACTTCACAGTTTGGGCATGTTGTTAGCATGAAGCCGTTACCAACCACGACATAGTATTTGTTGTCACAGTGGTCGTCCAATGTACTGATGCAGTCCACCTCAGGATTCCTGTCCATGTCCACAGAGTAGATGATGATTGCCACTAAAGACAGCACAGTGGACGCCACACTCACCATCAAACACACCTGCACCTGAAAAACACACACACTGTAGCATGAGCAGCAGCTGCAGTCGCAGGAATGCTATAGCAGAGGCATAACTGTACTTTAACCCTAAATGTGCTACACATCTTGGTGTGTGTGTGTGTGTGTGTGTCTTTGTGTGTGTGTGAATATGTGCATAGTATTTTAAAGCTTATGGCTGATGTAGTCAACTGATGCTAAAACACACAAAAATGATTTTAACGATTTGCACCAGACATTAAAAAATGACCTTATTGATAATAAATACTCTTTTTTTCCTAACAGCCCCTCCATTCATGATATTTGGAGGTTGCTGCCTACTTGTAATAAGCCAGCTACTATGGGATACAACATCAGGAGTAGTTGCAGCTGAATAAAAATGCTGTTAGCCTTTGTTTTTTTTCTATTTTGTGACTATTTGAAGTTGATTTTCACCTTGAGGTCATGTGGTTTGCTGTTGGAATGGTCCAAATTTCCACCCAAGAAAATGCTGCTCAGTAATATTAATGGGGGAAGGGAAGAGGGGAGAGCAATGTAAGAACCAAGGAAGCTTGTGAGCAAACATCTCAGTGTCTCCAACCATACTTTCCACTCTCTCCAGCTGCATGTGTGTGTATGTGTTGTCAGTAGACTCACAATCTTCATGGAGCAGTGTTTGTCCAAGATGATAGCAACAGCTCCTGCAGTGACAAACTTGAAGCACACACACCAAGGAGACAGGAGGACAGTTAGCACAGAGGAACACAACATTAAGATCTATCTTCTGACGTGACCAGAACCTGTAAATGGTGTGTTCCGATGTTTTTTTCTTTTAAGAGTAAACAAGCAAACATCAGTATAAATCAGAAGGAAAACAGATGAAAAGGCAGAATAAGACTGACACACACAAACAGACTCACCATCAGGCCACTCCACCAAGGAACCCCCAGACTGACCACCTCAGTGACCTCAGTGAAGCAAAGAGGAATGGAGTAGGAAATGACCATCAGCCCCAGCATCACCTGACTCACCTGTTGCATACACACACACACACACACACACAAAGTCCATGGCCATTTACTAAGTTTGCTGCATTTGTCCTGGAGGTGATGTTGCAGCAACATGAATTACAATTATTCAAAGGTCCCCTGATGACCTGACCTGACCTCCAGTTTTTCTATGAGTAAGCTCTATTTTGGACACTTGTGCCAGTGAATGAGGGCACACATGCAAATGTACATATGCTAGCCTCTATCTTTATACCTTTTAGGTTAAACCTTCTGGGTTCACTTTTGATGGAGCAATACTAGCTTACATGCAAGCTTTTCTGTGCTAAAGTGGAGCTTTTACATATGCTTAAATCTCATCCTTTTACCCAATTCCCCTCCAGTGAGAATGTGTGTATGTGAGAAAGAGGGAGTGAGTGGGGTTGTTCTAGACTCACCCCCAGACATTTGGGCTCTCCTCTCTGAATGGCAGCATGTAAAGCCTGCTGTCTGTCATTCAGCTTGACAGCGTTCGCGTCTTCCAGCACCTGCACCGTCAGATCCCTGGTGACTGCCACCGCCATCACCTGCAGAGGACAGCAGAGCTAACTTGCCTTGGTTGGAGCCTATTTTGCTGACATGAGCAGATGGGATTGTAACTGTTAAGGAAATCACATGTTTATGAGATAACACTGGAAAATTACAATTACAATTACTAAATAAGATCACAGTTTCATACAGTATTGAATTGTATCTTTATGATGGTATGGAAACCTTGTTAAAACTCACAATATATGTGTAAATTTAACAGCTCAATGTCTTTTTTTGGACATTTTGGAAATTTAGGACAACTTTGATAATCAGATAATCATTTTAATATTAAAAAATAAATGTATATATAAACTAGATTTCTGCATCTGTAACTGATTTGAATGCAGGAAGCATTGGTTTTGCTGTTCCTGTTTGATGTGAAATGATTTAGGCAGTTGGGCTGTGTGAGGTGTGGATGATGGCTATCTTGTGTGTCCTGCGTTTGTTTCGCCCTGCTGTGCACAACCTCAGAACTTAATGCTACGCATGGTAGCAGATCTCTGATGAACTGATTGGCTCACTGAGTGGGCTGGGTAAATCCTGGTGGTGTTTCCCATCAATTGAGAAACACTCTGTAAAAACTCTGTATACTGTGAACTACGGGGAGGTTTAGCTGCTGCTGATGGGCTGAGTCAGCAATGTGTGAAGTCGTTGGGCTAGAATGTAATAGACTTGATTTGGTAATGTTCTGAACTGTGTCCTGAAGACACACAAGGTCTGTGACTTGACCATCATCTTGTGCAGAAATGAGTGAACTCTCCTGGCTGCCTGGAACACTGGCATCAATGCATCAACTTATCTGAATATGCTCTCAGGTTTAAACTGGGCCAGCATAAGTGTGAAACACACGGTCACAGCTTTGTAACACACCGTATGATATTATATTACTACCTAGTGGAAGTAGTGTAGTGTTATGTTGCTGATATGAAGACAAAGGTCTGTCTCATGAGCAAAGTGTTGTCCTTTATGTTTCTCATGGCAGCATGTTGCTCTCTCCACCCTCTGGTATGGATCCCCACTGTTCAGTCTGCAGTGGGTACTGTTACACACTTTTACATATATGACCCATATCCCATTCTTACTGAAATGTGATTTTGATCTTGGTGTGATCAGGCACAGCATAGCAGCACATCATCGCACACCAATCAAACAATTAATCGATCAAATTTGTTTGTGGCATCGGTGTGGTGCCGAGTAAGTGTGTTTTCCTTCGTTTGGACAGCACACTGGGATGGGTCACTACGCCATCACCCAACTTGGCTTGGGTCCAATCAGAACTTAACACTTAACTCATCAGTGTCGCTTCACCGTCGTGCTGCAGGGATCGGATGCCTGCTGCGATCAGTCTCGACGACGTTCACGCACACGTTACGCACACATCGATTGGAGCGTATTGCGTAAGATTCAAGCTCACTTGGCTCGAACTGTTAAAGCCCACGGTGTTTAGGAAAACCTCGTACACCTCGTCTGCGCTCTGAAGAAGTATACCAACTGATCATTTCCCCCATCATCAATTGATTCCCCATATTCAGCAGATCTTTGACTCAGTGGAAACACCGAACTTCTCACGGCAACAGTAACTAAATGTTTTGGCTCCTTCCAGATAACAGAAAGCAAAAAGTCTCATTCCTACCTTTTCTTTCGAGATAAGTGAATAAATTAGTATTCCGGAATGAGTTTGGGCTTCTTTGGACCACTGCTGATTTTAATGCGCCTCACTGACTTTTTGCGGGCGGGTGCGTGCAGGGTGCAGGGATGTGTTTATTAGACACAGGGACAGGGGGAGAGGTTGTTCTCTGTGCCTGGATGAGATCCAGCAGAGCTCCTCCTCCTCTTCCTTTCCCAGTTTCAGTTCCAGAAGTCATTTTGTTGTGGTCATCTGAAAGCTAACGATTGACAAACCCACGCTGGTATCAATCGGACATCTCGGCATCTCCGTATCTCTCCAACTTGCAGTCGAGGTAAGTAAACCCCGAGTTCATACGGCAGCAGGTTGATCATTTAAAGGTAAACAGCTCGCAAGACGTTGTCCCGTGAGTGCCACAGAGTGACCAACAACACGTTTTCATCAGATGAGAAGATACAGTGTAGGTGTATGCGTGTTTTAATGTCTTTAAGCTTTTAATGGAGCTGGATGTTACATGTTTGGTGTCAAGTATTGTGTCTGGGCAGCGGCAGGTGTGTCTTCACAGGTGATGCTGTGCAGGTCATGTGTCATAGTGTCTGCCTCCTGCATTCAACTGAGTAACACCTTTGATTGACACTTTAGCTGTGTGTGCACTGTCTGTACCTGTGTGTATACTCTATTTTCTCACTAACTTTCTCCTTCTTCATACCCTTCTCTGCCTGATTGGCTAATGCTCACAGCCTTCTTTGGTTTGATAGGTCAGGTGTGGGCAGGAGGAGTGACACGGTTGGGGTAGAGGTGGAGCAGGTGGGGATATCTGTGGCATTTTCAGCGCATGTGTCAGCTGCAGTAGTATGGTTGGTAGTGATGGCTGAGCTCACGAGCTCATGCACAACGCTGAGAAGAATAGTGAATGGTGCTATTCACATTGAAAATGATGTTCTGAGTAACTGCCAAACAGGAAACATGTTGGAGAACACATGCAGGACACTCGTAGTTTGTGTCAGTACTGTTTCTGCGAGGGCAATCTGATTGGACCAGCTGAAAATAAGAAGTGTATTTTATTTGCGTTGGAAATGTTTCCAGATGAACTCAAATGTTTGCATCTATTTTCCATAAAAGGTGCAAAATTGATTGATTCAAGGGACCCTGTTGATGCCTGTATGCAGCGGGTCTATGCCTTAACGTAGCCCGTACCTTAATACACATTCTGTGTACCTGCAGCCTTTCACTGCTGCCTTGTGACTCAGAACGTTTGACTCACCTCCTCTCACCTCGCACGAATGCTCCGACTTCAGAGGGTAGACATGTTGTTAGTTGTGTTTTTTAAAGACACAGTCCTCCTCCCTGATCAAAAAGCGTGACTGCGTTTCAAGAATAGTAATGGACAAAATGTTCCTCTCACTGCCCCCCCGGCACGGTCCCCACTCTTTTCTTCCTTTTCCCGCCCTCTTCCTCCTGTCACCACATCTGCTTCTCATCCTGCAGCATTCCTGTCTTTCCTAAGAGGATTCTGACATGTGGTTTTGATGAACTACTGTAATGCTCTCACACTCTCTCTGTTCCTTTTTTCTCTCTTTCACTACCTCATTTCATTTCTCTGTTTCTCAATCCCTTCCTCCTTGTCCAAACAGACATAGTACTTAGTCTCGGTATCCCATGTGACCTGTTTCTGTTGTTCTTTGGGTCTATTCGTGCCTTTTCAAGTGCGGCCTGTACGCAATCCTGAGAGCATTTTTCCCTGGAAGAGACCTTCTTCCCACAGTCGAAATACTTTAATGGACACTTTCACACATTGCATTGTGGATAAATCCAAAGGGAAGATGTACCCTTGGGCTGTTTGATAAGAGACTTTAGGTCAGCATTTCAACAGATGCTCAACCCGTTTCAATCTTCTGTACTGTTATGTTACATAGGCATATTAATAGAAACCACAACACAGGAGGTGCTGTTATCAAAACCATACCACTAAGCCTGATTGCTGTCCACTGCACCCTATAAATCTGGACTCTCTCTCTGTCTCGTGTGCCTCCTTCCAAATGAATATGACGTGACGTAAATGATGCACAGCACACTTGAGCAATTTCAGTTGAGGCACTTTTCGGTTAGTTATTTTTTTCTAGCTTTCTCCTGAAATTTGTTCCTCGTCCACTTCCCCTTCCTCTTTTGTTGTACATACCTACTTACTTAAGTCTCTGTAGCTGTTTCATTGGCACCTGCACGTCTGGAGTATTTAGTGTGTAACATTGGCCGACTGGGGCTGTTTTGGAGCCAAGGATGGAAAAAAATACACAGGGCACAGGCTGAATGCAGTGGGAGTCAGGCAACCATAGGGCGGAGGCTGTATCCACCACCCATCCAAGAGGGCACTTATGCTACACTGTTTGGAACACGGGAGCACCAGTGCACCATGGCTGTGTAATTTACAAACTGCAGCCCTGTACATGTGCATTGCAGACCTCTCTAGCACCATATCGATACACTTCTGCAGCAGCTTGCACACGCAGTCTCTTAGCGCCTGAGGTTTACAGTTCTAAATCGGAGGACTGAGGGAGTTTTAGAGCCCTGCACAGCTCATTTGATAAGAGAGGGGAACTTGTTTGGGTTTTAAGATACTGTCATCACATAAATAACTGAGCTAGGGGGGAATGTGCTTGGTTTGGTTAGGTAAGAAAGAGTGGGTTTGTGGAAACATCTCTTCACTTCTCTTCAGTTTCCTGTGCCAGCACCATGTCCTCTGAGGGGGCACCAGCAGAACCCAGGTTGTTTCGCCTCGCCACCTGGTTTGACACTGAAAGTGCTGCGGTAAGTTCAGCGGTCCGCTCAGTCCGAGTCGAGTCAACGTTATTTGATTTTTCACTCAAACTTCCCATAAATGACTCTCTAGCATGGTGTGACTAATGTAAGTCTGTGTGTGTAGGTGGTGACCATCCTCCTGGGGCTGTTCCAGGTGCTGCTGTCTATCCTGCTAGCTTACACTGACAAAGCTCTGCCAAAGTTCTACATACTCCCGCTCATCTTGGGAATTTTAGTATGTACCTCATGTTTCTCGTCTGTTTCAACTGTAATCCTCCAATTATGTGATGAAGCACTTAGCACAGAATAGAAAAAGGGTAAAATGCCCTCGCAGACTTTCTGAGTTTGCATATAAGTAATTACAACAATTCATTCATAGACCATCATAGAGCAAGGACCAGACATCCCATAATATCCTCTGGGACCTCAACAAACCCAGAGAGAGCTGTTTAATGTAAGGGTAAATGGACTGTACTTACATAGTGCCTTTCTAGTCTTCTGACCACTCAAAGTGCTTTTACAGTACATGTCGCCATTCACCCATTCACACCAAACTCATTCACACACCCGTGGGACAGCCAGGATGAGGAATTGGGCAATTGGTTGGGCAATTGGTTCAGTGTTTCGCCAAAGGACGCGTCAGCATGCAGCCCCGAGGAGTCGTGGACTGAACCGCTAATCTTTCGATAGGTGGACAACCCGCTCTGCCTCTGAGCCACAGCCACAGGGCGACAGCGCTCCACACTCCTTAGTCTCAGCCTGGCAGCTCTGCAGCACTCAATCCTCAAACTGAACAGAGTGCTTTATTGTCAGTGTCAGTCACTGAATCAAAAGCTTTCTTCTCGAGAGCTCGTCTCACTGAGCTGCCAGTTCAGTCCCTCATATACACACTATTAAGAATAACTGATGAATTACCCAAACTGTGCGATCCCTGTCTGATATAACACATAATACCTCCTGAATTATACTACATGTACCTGCTGGAACATTTCAAGTAACTTAAGATGAATTACTTCTAAACAGATTGAATGACATCAGGGATATTAACCTCAGAGCTTATACAGACCTAGGTTTCCACTGAATAAAACAGACTAACTTTGCTCACAGACAATACTGTAGTGTTGAGGAAGAGTGGGCGGAATTCCCAGCATTCCATGGGGTGAGCGCTTGGACTCTTATGATTCAGGCTGCCAATTAACTACACCCATGTTAAGTGCAATTCTGCCAGTTATCTCCGTGGTGATAGTGTGTTAAAGTCAAATAAACTAGCGCCTCTAGTGTTTGGAGGTTGCACAGCTAGCTGATTGTCTCACCAGCCATGTCTTGCATCTGAGAAACCCGGCTCGCTACAATACATTTACTCCTAGACCGAAGTGAACACGGGGTTTGAACCAGCCCAGACGCATTGTTTTGGTTGTCCAAGCACCAAACCTTCGCCTCCAGGGTGGCAGATCAGACAACGGGCTTATTAATCATTTTGTAGCATTTAAAGGAATATTTCATACTTTTAAGGCTAATGGTTAATCAACACCTGTGTGTATAGACACTGAAAGCGTTATTGGTGGCTGTGATCTCAATAAAGTGCTGTCGCGACATTGATTAAACTGAATGTGATGTCACAGATTAGCTTCAAGAGGATTTTGTCCTCTCACACTGTAATCACTCAAAGAAGGGCTCTCTTTTCAGCCACTATGAATGGAGGCGGTAATCAGAGCCATCAATGACACTTTCGGTGTACTAATGGACATATAACTGTTGTATTACTACTTAACAAATGTATTTATTTGAATTTGAAGTGACTGATTATGTCCAACCTTTAAGGGCAAATCAATCCATCCATGGAAAAGACATGCTAGCAGCATCAGTTAACAGTCCAACGCTGTGTGTTTGTGTGTGTGTTTGTGTTGCAGATTGTGACAGGAGGATCATTCACCTTGGCCAACCACAGGAACCCCAGCAAACTACTGGTACGTTCACATAACAAGCTAATCCGAAGGTCCAAAGGCCAATGGAGACGTTGATGCAGCCAACGTTGTCAAACATTGTCAGCTTTTAGTCTGAAACCTGTGGTCTTTAAAGATTTTAATGTCCCACTTCTGGAAGGCCCTGAGAATAACAAAATAATCTTAGGTAAACTCAAGTATTCTCATCTGACGAGTTAATACTCCCCCACAGCTTCAAGGTTGTGCATGCAGTAATGCGGTTGGCCTGCTGGGGGCAACACTGGGCTTCTGCCTCTACTGCTACAGCTTTACTGTTCCACGTGAAGAAGTGTGCCTGCACTCTCCAGTTTACGATGACTACTTACCTTGGAAACACTGTCCTGTGGCGATACTGGCGGTCAGTGCGTTACTTTCATCAAACTGTTCTTGTGTGAAGTAGGAGATAAAGAAGAGTCAGCCCTGTTTCGTGAGAATGTTCAGCGCAGACTATGTAATGTAGATTGTTGTAGAACACTGTGGATGTGGTGCATGATGTGTTTTCTTGTTCCCGGCAGGCTTACTGCTGGAGCGTGACACTGCTGCTGCTGCTCTATGACACTGGGGCAGTGGTCCTGCACTGCCTCCTCTCTATCTCTGCCTTCAAAGCGCTCAAAAGTGACTAAAACACACACACACACACGCACACACACACACACACACACGCGCACACACACACACACACACACACACACACACACACACACACACACACACACACACACAAACATCATACCTGGTAAGTTATGGGCAGCAGAAATGAAAACTGCTGGTTGTTCCCCTACAGATTGTTCAAAGTGTCAAATCCGTAGAATCCTATCTTGAGTGGATTTGGTGACACTGTTTTCATAATCCAGATTAGAGGAGTTCCATTCAAAACAAAAGCTCTCCTCACAGCCCAGAGCGCAGCACCAGAGGCAGGCAGTCTGCACAGATGTGACGGAGCCCCACGACTGAAATAAATGCTGAAATCAGAAATAAAATAAAGTGATTTAATAAAAGAGAAAAACTGGATTATGATTCCATCACAGCCTGCAGCGTTAGTTTGCACAGCTAGTGATCGTGACATTAATGAGTTAATACGCCAGAAATGTTATTTTCATATCTGGTATATTTGCAGCTCAGTAACAGAAAATGTCAGTACAGTAATTCCAGAGCAGGGTTGAAGTCTCTCAGAGCACTGACATATTGATTTTTACACTGTAACTATCCCAATTAGTAAGGGAGTCAATTTAAAAATAATAATAATAATAATGATAATAATCTTATGTTACGTGTTAAAGTTTTTTTTGAATGAATGTTGCCTGATACATCATTATTATGTTTTGTTCAGTAACATATTGACACCAGCATCGGTCTCAAACATCCAGTATGTTAAACTACTATATGCATGCCCACTAACTTGTCTGGCTGCCGTCTTTGTGATTTGACCCTGCCAAGCATGTAAGAGAAGAGTTGTGCTTAATGCCATCAGTCACACCATTCAAAGGACTAGTCTGAGTTACACTTGTTCGCTTCCTTGCTGAAAGAGACTTAACTCACAAACACAGGAGGGATTTCAGTCTCCTGATCGCACAAAGTACAGAAAAATGAGGTTTTCTAACACTTTGCTACTTAACACAACCCACTACTTGATATTTACATGTGGCAAAGTTAGCTTGTAGCCCAAAATGAGCTCCCCCTGGGTACATTTATGTTCCTGCCTTCAGGTAAAGAGTCATCCAGATCTTTTCAGTGTTTTATTGTGGAAGGGTGCTGATAAAAACACATGTACCTGTACAGATAAATGAGTGTTACAAAGGCACGTGATTATCACTTGGAAAACATATTAATAATTTCACTTTGTCCTCAAGATCAGTCGCTTGATTTGGAACTGGAATGCTTGCAACCAAATCACTGTTGGTTACACCCATTTTGTGTTCACCTGGATTTTGCTACTGTTTTATAATGTATATATCTGTGCAATAATTAACAAATCAAATATATAGAGAGTTATTACAGCAGATTGTACCTACATAAATTTGTATTAGTCAACTCAATGATAATTTTTATTTGCTGCATGCTGCTTTGTTACATGGTCTGTATAGTTTGTCCATCTGTATGTTACGGGAGGACTCGGTAACACACGACACCTCACGCACAGCCTGCCAGTATAAAGACAGCAATCACTGCAGAGCTGAATGCGGTAATAGATTACACTAGCGGATACAGATGTTGCTGTGTTGTCCAAACCCTGTATGTGCAGAAATACATGTGCTATTCAGATTGTGTTTGTGGTTGCATTACAATAAACTGTGTCATTCCACACTGTGAGCAGGGGCCTGGCAGCTCCATATCCCGCACACTGTTAATACTGGTCCAGATGTATTTGTGGCACTTGCCTGTAACTCCAAAGGCATCGCCTTTGTTGAGTCTGTCCCACAAGTGGGGACAGTGTCACTGGCAAGCTCAGCTTAAAATAAAAATACTAATGCTGTCTTATAAGGTCCAGGAAAAGACAGAGACTCATAACACAAGTCTGTTGTTCCTGTGTGCACGGAGAGACTGACTCTTGATTGTTGCTGGTCAACAGTTCAGTGTTGTTATTTGTGTGTATAATGCCTGGTTCTAAACCTGATTTCCTTCAGAATTCTATTTTATCACAATGTGTGTTACTGAACATCCAATACCAAGTTTTCTCATGCAAGTCTCACCAGCAGCTGATACAATAATTGGCTGGGTTGTTCTGTCTGTCTGTGGTTATTGGCTAAAAACCTTGTTGCACTGTACCTGCTATCATTAATTACAGCAATTACCATCTCTGAAATCTATTTATCTTCCAGCAGACACAGCTAATGGACAAACCTGTCTCCAGTCCAGTATCTAGTTTTGTTCTGTATAAGCCTGTCTGTCTGTCCATACAGACAACCCTTCAGTTTCTGCAGATGGGACTGGCCGGACCTGCTCTCTGTAGCGGTGGCGTGCAGCTCCTCCATCAGAGCGAGGAGACAGAGATTTTGTCATAGACTGAAGGGTTGGAAGAGCGCTGGCAGCAGGAGACGGAACATTACCGTCACATAGGGGTTCCCCCTCTGTCAGCTGAGCACTGGACGGCACCATTAACCTGAGATACGGGGGACACCAGATGGAAACCGCGCCCAGTTAAAATAACGACTCGAAATAATTCGACAAACATGAAGTATTGAAAACGTTTATACCTCTAAGTCCGCCGGCCGCTGCCGTTCGCCAGCTCTGTTTTAGAGCAGTTTGGTTGGGATTCGAGCACCCCCGCAAGCCCCGGAACTTAGACAGCTCCAAAAATGGCGGCGGTTTCTGTCAGTATAGAGTGAAACTTTCCTATTTTTAGCCCATAATTCGGCATTTTCGAACATAGTTTACCGACTGCAGCCGTGTGTTTATTAAAGTAAGCATTACTGGAATACGGAGCTGTTTGATACTGATCACCTGGGCGGAGCCGAGTCATCCAGAGCTCCGTGTTTGATCGCCAAATCGGTGGGCTTCCCTCGAAGTTGACGGTGGCTAAGTGCTTGACATTGCGATCATACCGACTGTTGTTCTCACCAGATTTCTCAACGCGGAACTGTCAGGTTGGGTTGGACGTGGGCCGAACAGCTAGCTAACTAGCCTAACGGCCAAAGTGCGTCGAAAACGCCTCGGCGGCTTGTCGTTCAGCTGGCTTCAGTCAGGGCAGGTCGGAGATCCTGAGGACGTGTCACGTCACCTGTCAGTGGAAATAAACAGGTGGTGTTGGATGTCACCAGCAGTCCGCGTCAGGCTGAATTTGGTTTGCTAGCATCGTGTAAGTAACACTCCATATCCACCCCTGTGTTTCACCTGTGTTCGTCTGAACAGCTTGTTCTATTTTGTGGCCTACAGTCATTTACCTCCATAGTGTAACTCTAATGTGCTAGCTAGCTATTAGCCAGCTGTGTACCACTTATTACACTGTGTACGAGTTACATTCACTAGCGTTGATTAAAAATGCCCACATTTGACCTCAGTTATGCCACCGACATGTTGTTTGTTTTAGAAAGAGAGTGGCTGCACATGTCGCCCTGTGTTCCGTCAGGAGCGATCATCTATGCCTTAATGAGTCAGTCACTAATAATCTAACATTAGAATACAAGAGGTAGCCGTCTGTCAGATCACTTTCTATTTCCAAACATTGTTTTTAACTCATATTTCCTGGTTCCTTTGTGACGGACAGCCATCCTGGCAAATCAAATGGAGAAGCTCCAGGACCTGAGCCAATCGGAGCTACAGGAGCTCCTGGACAACCCGGAGAGGGTGGAGTCTATGGCTCTGGAGTCTGACGAGGTAAAAATGATGCTTCACTTTCCATTAGGCTGCCATTTTTGAAAGGGAGTAATTTCCAGCCTTCAGAGAGGCCGTGCTCTCTGCTGAAAAGGCTCTGTGAAAAGTTTGGGATTCGACGATCGTCTCTGAAATCCTGAAACTTTATGGGCACGTTTGGTTGTTTGGTTTAGACTCTCAAGCGCCAAACTGTCTGGGCAGTCCCTTTACTGTAGCTGTCACTGCTCACTGAGCAGACAAATGCATGCAAGTAAGCCAAACCTGTTTGCTGAAAGGGAGCATGAAAAACATAATGAAACACAGAGGAGGTAAGGCAGTTGTAAAGATACACTGTGAACTGCTGTTATTAACACAATATAGAATATAATACAAACAAAAACCTCAATACATCAGTAAGGATATGGATGAGATGAAGTGATAAACTGAGCCGTGAACCATGAAGCAGTTGTTTTTTATGGGAACCAAGAGCAGTAGCATTTCCTGTCAATGCAGTTTGCAGGCTAAAAATGTCAGAAGGCTTCACCTCGCCACTGCAGCTCCTACACCAGCAAACAGCGAAAGGACTGGTTCTGTCAGCTGTCTGTCAACATTAGAGACAGTGACTTCAGCAGAAAATACAGTCTTTGCCGCCCCCTCACACTGCCTCAGTGTCCATACCACAGCTCAGTTCCATGTTGATGTAAGTACCAGTGTTCACAGAGCTCTCCACATTCTCCATTTATTAACTGTAAACACTGGTGATCACAAGTCAGCAGAGCTCAAACTCATCTAATCTACTAATTTTGTTTGACCAAGAGTCCAAAAATCTGAAAATATTCCATTTACAAAGCCATGAAAGTGGAGACATGCTGCCGAGCCTCACATCGCAGAGCGTCCAACGCAACTAGAGTCGTTATATCTAATCAAATATTAACAGACTGTCAAACTTGTCATGGATTAATCTCCAGCAATAACCTGAAAGCATTCAGAGAGGTGAACGACGGCAGACTGTGACTGACGGCCAACAACTGTGGAAACCAGGGCAGCGCAGAGCACCTGGCTCACAGCCAGCTGGCTAACACAGTCGCTGGGCAAGACGTCGGTGGGTGGCGGTTAAACGGCTACAACCGGTTACAGTGGGGTTTGTCCCGGCTCATAATGGGCCTCGACTCTCGATGCATCCGTCAGCACACAATAAAGGCATTTTGGCTGTGTTGGCTGATTTGGTAGCAAAGGTTAAAATGAACAACGGTAGTGACTGAGTGCAGTGATGTAAGCTTGAACCTCCAGCCAGATGTCATACAGAGTGGGAACCGAGGAGAGCTCCGACTTCACGTCTTGACAAATGATGGCAGTGTGTTAGGAGACTGACTGTGAGAAGTGGGGTGGGCAGCCCTCTTACACATCATGTGTCACCAGTTAACGGCCCACTGAAATGACATCTGGTCGTCCACATTGGCGTCAGAAACAATGTCAACATGTGGTTTTTTTAAGATTTCTTAGAAAATGTCAGTTGGACTTCAGCAGGAGAGCAGTTGTGAAGTGCTGTTCAGAGTCTGCAAGGTTTACAGAGCAGGTATGCAATTTATAAAAAATATGATCTGTTTAATTACGTCTATTATATTTCAATAACATTTATGGAGCAGACACCTACTGTATGTCTGCGTGATCAGACTAACCGTTCCACTCAGCACATCTGCAAAGGCCTGTACAGATGTTTCATGATGGGACCAATAGTGTTCATGGAAATGAGGCGGTTGGAGGCAGAGTGTTCACTTCTACCATTTATCTCTAATGTAAAACACCAAGGGCGTGGGTTTGGGCTCATTGGTGGGGACACATATGCTTGGTAATACTGTCCCATTTAATATTAATTTGATTTAAAAAAATGCTTTGCTTTTCGCGTCATCTTCACATTTCTTTCCTGACATGTATTTGGAGTGCTGTGGTCTTACGTTTGTCCTTTGCCCCTTCAGATCCAGAACATTCAGCTGGAGAGAGAGATGGCGCTGGCATCAAATCGCAGCCTGGCTGAGCAAAACCTGGACATGAAGCCTCGTCTGGAGTCACAGAAGGAGGTGCTGGTGGAGAGATATTCGCAGCTAGAGGCTGTCAGAGAAACCTACAGACAACACTGCTCCCTGAGAGGTAGGTGGGAGGGAGGAAAGAAGGGTAGATGCATAACTGGGGTGAGGGGTAGAGACTTCTGAGACTTCAAAGAGTGACTCATGAGCTGCGATTGTGTCAGACTGTCGGGCAGCTCGGAGCAGACCTTGGAAATGTCACAAGAAATACCATGTTTACACGTTTTTCCTGCAATCTGCCAGAAATGACTCAACAGACTCGCTCGCACTGATCAGCGTTAGGATCACTGATGCTCTCACACAGCTAAAAACGTTTTCATGTTCAGCGGAAATAAATCAGTCAGCCAAAACAGCAGGAAGCGGCCACACCTGCGTGCACTGGTGTGTCACTTCAGGTTGTGATTCTTACTTGTACCTGGAGCGCGGGCACCCACATTTGTGAAATACCTTAGTTACGGGGTGCACATGTACAGCACCTGTAAATGGTAAAGGGACTGTACTTACATAGCGCTTTTCTAGTCATCTGACCATCCAAAGTGCATTTACACACTGATGGCAGAGCATCAGGAGCCATTTGCGGTTCAGTGTCTTGCCCAAGGACACTTATGCATGCAGCCCGGAGGAACCAGTCTTCTGATTGGTGGACAGCCCGCTGTGCCTCTGAGCCACAGCTGCCCTGTGGCTCCTGTGGTTCAGCCTGAAAGTGTTTTGGTCGAGCTGGCACGTACTAAAGTTATCTGCCAGGGCTCAGGGTTTCTTTGAACGGTGGGTAGTTTCATGTTCCAATTTAGCTTATCTATAGTTGAAATATCTATGTTTGTCATGTACACACATAGCCCAGCAGCAGTCTGGTGACCAGTCCTGGGTGTGCCCTGCCTCCTGCCCAGTGACTGCTGGAACAGGCTCCAGCACCCCCACAATGGATGCATGTACACGCATGCATACATAAACATATACACCGCAGCATTACAATGGGATTGCTGCTCCAACAGAAGAAATCATAGTATTGATGTTACAGAGACTGTGACTGATCAGTGTGCTAAAACACATGACCTTGCCATCAAGGTGCAACTGACCTTTGAGCCAGCTCTGACTGCGGCGCTTTTGTAATTGATATATGGCCGGCCTCCTCCTGACTAAGGAATGCTGTCCACAAAGAGTTGCGTCCTGATCTCAGATCTGATTCACCGCCGCCTTTAGAAACCCCGCCTCGCAGTATTATAGTACACAATGCTGTTTAAGTGCTGTACACGTGTTGAGTCAACAGCCAGCGTAGAGAGGCTGCAGCCGCTCAGACGCAGAACGGGGTGTTCCATGTCTACTTTATAAATCCAGCCCTGACCAGGATACAGACACACTCACTGCCTGGCTGTGCAGTCACATCAATGAGACAGAACTGTTGTGATGATTGACTCTGGTCTTCTTGCCCCCCACTCTCTCTACTCTGTCTACTCTTACTCTTCTCCTCAGATGGGATGGTGGGTCAGGTGTCTCCAGAGGCGTTGTTCTCCAGACTACAGGCAGAGGGCAGCAAAACGGAGGCAGAGTCAGAGGTCAGAGCTAAACTGTCTCTCTCTCTCTCACACACACACACACACACACACATACACACACACACACACAAAATGTGTTTGTGGCACTTTTTTGACATGTAATTTTAACTGGTCTGTTTTGATCTGGTCTGTGGTCCTGTACCTGCTCTGGAAGCAGTCCCCATCAGCCCTCTAGAGTGGACGTCATAATGAATAATCAGCTTATCACTGCACAGCTCTTGAGCTGTTTAGACAGTCAGTGGCCAATCAGGAGCGATGGTTTGTATGTTATGATGTGTTTGTTATGATGTGCTCAGCAGTATGCATCACTGTCACCGGGTGTGTGTCGGTGTCTGCAGGCTCTGGCTGATGAGTTCCTGGAGGGCTCTCTGCCGCTGGACTCCTTCCTCGACCGCTTCCTCTCCCTGCGCTCGCTGGCTCACAAAAGACGGGTGCGGATAGAGAAACTCCAGGAGATCCTTCGACAGAGAAGCGATGGCAATCCCGCCGCCATGACGTCAACAGCCGGCGTCAGTCAGGATCCTGCCGCCACGCCCTCACCGTGGAATCAACCGACAACAACAGCAACAACGACAAATCAGCAGCAGCCGAACTCCAAACCTCAGTCGTCCAGCTACCAAAACGCCTCGCAGCCAGCCAGCTCGTCTGCAGGGGGCTCCTCTGGCCTCCCCTACAGCCCATACCCCGTCACCCCCCCAAACCCCACCCCTGCAGCGGCAGCAGCAGGCTCTGGCCCTACCAACCCCCCATCACAGTTCCCACCGTACCCAGGTTCCGGCTCACCTTTCACTCCAGCGGGGAGCTACTCCGGCCCGCGACCTGCTTTTGGGCCTCCAGCTTCAACTGCTTGCCCCTACCCGACCCAACCCTCCTTCCCCGCCCCGCACCCAGGCTCTGCGTTCGGCCAGTACACTCCCAGCCACCCCCAGAGCGGCCCTGCGCCCTACCCGGCCTCCTACAGCTACGGTGGCTACAGCTACCCAGCCGGTCCCACCTATTCCAATTCTCAGTCGCCAACCGGGAGACCGATCTACAGACCAGGATATGGAGTCCCACAGCCATACTCCTGAAAGCACTACTGCTCCTCTCTCTCAATTCTTCTCAATTCCTCCCTCCTTTGCTGTCTCACCCTTTTCTCCCCCTTCCTTGAAAGCCCACCTACTTACCCATACTCCCTCTCTTCCTCTAGTCTTTTGAACCTTTTCTACACTCCCTCTTCCTTTCTCCCATTGGTCCCAGACTCAAGAGGTCTCTTGCTTTACTTATCTTTGTTGCACTATTTCTCTCTTTCTCTAATTATCAGTCTGTTGATCTCCCAGACTTTCTCTCTTTCCTTTTCCCTTTCTCTGTCACCCTACAGCCAACCAACTCCCCCATACTAGTCTCAGGTTGTTGCGTTGTGTTTAAGTGTTCAAACACTTGTATCTTCATACACTCACTGTCCTCCCTCCCTCCATCGCTTCCTCCTCCTCCTCCATTTCAAGTGTGTGTGTGTTGCTATTTGGCAATCAGAAAGTCCTTATAAACACACAAGTGCACTCCCCCCTTATGACAAACACATGAAAGCAGCTGTCTTTGTAACACTACATCAGTGTCCAGTGTCCTTTTGTGACCAGAGTGTGTCTGATTCACATTGTCATTGTTGAGCACAGTCTGCAGTGAGGAAACACCCCTTAATGACGGGCGTATGTCCCGGGCCAGTTAAGGAAAGGGTAAGTCTGTTGGGAAAGAGGATGGCTGTCCCGCCCTGTGGTTCTCATTCAGGGAAGATGCAGGGTTCGGCTGTAGTCACCTGACCTGCCTGACGACTGCAAACATGTATGTTCAGGTGATTCGAGTGGCAGCTGCGTGTCATTGTGCACAGTTGCTTGAGGGCGTGAGGCAGAAGAACCGCTACACAAACCGGTCACTGTTCAGTTTGTTCAACCAAAGAGCCTTGTGACGCTTCTTTCATTTAACGTGGACATTAGTAGAGGAAGTCAGCTGCAGCTGGCGCTTAGCGGCGCAGCGACTACGTGCGGTCATCGTGACATAAGCTTCCACTGTCCCCGCGCTTTGTTGGAACGACTGTTGTTCACCTGTAGAAAATGGGACAAGTCAACAGCTACGCTAAAGCACTGTCAGTAAGCCACATATCAGCCTGGTGCTGGGACTGCACAGGCTCTGAGCATGGAGATGATCTGCCAAGGAGGCGTCTGCCAAGCAGCCCCCGCAGCAGCTTCAGAAATGACCCAGTGGTTATTTTAAACGTACCCCCCCTTCCAGGACCTCTCTGCATGCGAGCCCTACATTTAAGGCAGGAATTAGTCACTGCTCGCCTCAAAAATAAAGTAAAGCTGAAGCTGCTGCGCTAGTTCAGTGTTTCTCCTTTGGCCACATGGTGGTGGTGGAACCCTTGGTCTGTTTCTGTGTCTGTATCAACAGTGACCTACTCTGAGCCCTGTCTGGCTGGGTCTCTGCTCCTGAGCTGCTGACTGTTCAAGGTCAGGGCTGCCCGAGGTGGGTCATGTGGGCCAAAGTTGGCAGCTAGATGTGTGTAGCGAAAGAACAAAACCAGTTGAAAAGAAATGTAAAAATGAGGCCATGATATAAACCACTGCAGACGCAGTTTCATGTTCAGTGAGGTAGAAGAAGCTACAGGATCATTCATGTGACTTATTCTTCATAATCTGAAATCAGCTGTTCCCAGAAAACCAACACGATTGAACAACTTCCAGGAAATACACAGAGCCAGCAGGCTCACCTGCACTGAAGCGTGGTGCGTGTGTGCTCGGAATGAGGCAGCGTTAAACGGTTGTGCGTTGGTTAGAGGTGTTAGCAGTGAAGTGCGGATCATCGGGTGGAGAGTCTGGAGGAGTTCGGAGCAGTGTAATCCTGTAACACACAGACCTGAGGCCATGATACCTGCCGGAGTCTCTGTCCTCCATAGACCAGTCTGAATCAACACAGAACCTGGTTCCAAACATGGTTCCACCTCTCTGGTCCCATTTTGTCTGTGTCCTCCACGTCTCTGTCCTCACCATCACTGTCCTCCACCTCTTTCTCCTCTTCTTCCTCTTCCTCCTCCCGTTCCCCCTCTTCCACATCCTTCCATCTCCTCCACCTCCTCCTCCACCTCTCGTCCACATCTGCTCGTTGAACATGAACTGATGCTTGACAATGATTACCAGAAGAAAATAGTTTTATTTCTATAAGTTCACACTATCATTGAGAGTACATATGGTCTGTATAGATTAATGGAGTGGAAATTGGCAGTTGGCCATCAGCTCTGCGCCAACAGCCAATTCCTAGATTACCAGTGAAATTGCGATGTAGGTGAATGCTGAAGGAGAATCCCTGTATCGTTCAGAAGCAGATACCAGCTCGCAGGGTTTGGGTTACACCTCGGAATAACCACCAACTAGAGTACATGAAATGGTTACCTTGAAGGGTAACATTTCATCCAACTAATCCAGTTCTCTACATCTCCCGTCAGAGCACTTTATCAGTAGGATCCCTAGAGCTAAAAAGCAGCTTTACAGTACAGAACCGCTTCCGCTCAGTCCAAAACCTCGTCAGTCAGGTGGGCAGATAGGAGGGAATTGGGGGCTTCTGTAACAAGGTCAGGATGTAAGTCTTCAAACTAAAGTGCCAGTATTGTAAATTGGGCGTGCTGTATTCCTGCAGCGAGTCAAACTGTGATTGAGTCCAAAATCGGTCCCGACCTCTAAAAATGCTGTACTGCTGTTAACACCTTCAAAACACATCAAGGGGATCACAGAGAGCGAAAGGTGTGAGTGCAGCGAGATTAAGGAAGTTAGAAGGTAGTTGTGCTGAAGCCACGTGTGTGTGTGTGCTAAACACACAGCTACAGAGCAGCAACACAGCAATGTGTGTGTGACTCCCAGAGAGTCCAGAAGAGAACAGTTTGCTTCCTTGTTTGTGTCAGAGCGGACTTTCACCTGCAGGGTTCTTAAATAGAGGCCGGGCCGCGGTAAATGTTTGTCTGCGGCCGGTCGCAGCTGGAAACACATCAGCAGATCAGCAACCAGTCAGTGATCTCCTGATGGCCTGATGGTCATCCTGATGACTTCAGCGCCAAACCGCGGCTGCCGTCAGTGACAGAGTAGTGTTTGAGTTTAGGGCTGTAGCTGTTGGTTATCAGCAGTGTCGGGACACCGGTATGCATTTGCATTGCGTTCATCTCGCACGTCAGCAGACCTCAGCAGCATGTCTGACGCTTTACATATCTGATAAAATGATGTGCAGCGTGATGCAAATGAGAGCCAGGGCCAGAAGCATACATGATCACGGATCAGACACCAGAGGGAACTGAGGAAACATTGATTATTGATACAGGCTGCATGCGATCAGTTACTGGTGTGGGCGCATAAAGAGCCACTGGCAGGTCTGACTTTCGCCATTGGTCGCGCAGCAGCTTACAGTTGCTCCTCCCACTCTTTGGCACTCTTTGGCAGAGGTTGGGAGAGAGGAGGCTCCATTGATCACTGGGAATATGATATGCGAATAGCTACAGACATAACGGCTGAACAGCAGTCACTTTGGATATGAGTACCACCTCGGAAGAAGCACCCTTTTATAAAGCATTATAAGTAGTAACCCAGGGCTGTATGAACGATTCATAGATGATGCATTTCTGCCTCATAGACTACAGCGCATTTCCTTCCAAGTCATAAGTCGTGCGTATCAACACCCCTGGGGGCTGCCAGCTTGTATAAACTCCAGACTGGGTTGCAGCTCCTCATATATCCATCAGCGATGTCACTCACCCAGCAGCTGTCAGCTCCTTCCAGACTAAAGATCAAAATAAATGTGGCTGCACTGTTAAAACTTAAACGCCTGTTAAGTTCTGATGAAGAGCCGGTGCGTCTCCCTCCCCAGCAGCACACCTCTTTGGCTCCGTAGCTCTGTGATTTAGCCTCATCCGTGCCAAAATCCACCAATTAGTAACGTTTTAACTTTCAGAGTGGCAGATGTGACGTCGTCGCACAAAGTGATAATAGCATTTAACTGCATTGTTTAGGGCAAAACAATGATTAAAAGCCAGTAGTTACAATTTATAAGCTTTATAAAGGGCGCTGTACCAGACCTGCGACGCGACACAACCAATCACGATCACTATCAGCCGGTCGAACAGACGACTCAGTGATCAGACGGAAGGTATCGTGCGCGAGGCGGCGCATGCTCCACCACCTCACTGCTGCTTCTGCAGAGCTCCACACGATGGCACAAGCTCACAGGCTGACACGGCAGGGTTAGTCACATGAGGCGCGGCCCGTTGTCAGCCAGTGATGTGGTGCGCTGCGAGAAGCTGACTGAGGATCAGTCGGGTATCTGAGCCAATCTGCTCGCGGGACATGATGCGCACGAAGAGTGGAAGGTCAATGGAAGATGGCCTGTCCAAGTCCTGTTGCTGCACTACTGACAGTATGGTGCTGACATCGTTCTCTTCACTTTCAGTTCAGTCTTACCTTTTATTCACCACACGCACGCTCATACAGGTGTGTGTGTGTGTGTGTGTGTGTGTGTGTGTGTGTGTTTGTGTGACAGCGAGGCAAATCCACTTCAGATGAAAGTACTGAAACACTCTGAGCATGACAAGCTTTACACATCCAACTGAAAGACGTGAGTGATGCGAGTGGCTCTGCGCTGGGGACAGAGGGTCCCAGGGAAGGAACAACAGTAATAATAGTATTACAGTGTTTTAGAAGAAGCACAAAGGAGATGTTCTAATATAGTCTAGCATTAATATTATCCAGGGGGAGGTCGTCCGCGGGGATGTGTCTGCTCCTCTGATGCTGATGAATTATAGGAGGATAAAGATGACTGTGGATTGTTAAAGAGCCTTTTCTGTTTTCTGTCTGTTTTTTGGGGTTGTGAATAATTAAACAGAAGTTGATCTAAATTCAAACTCTCTGAGTCTTTATTACTATTATAATTATTATTTTTACTATTATTATTTTATTATTATTATTACTACCACTACTACTTGTAGTATTACTGACACTGACATAAGGAACTCCACTCATCTTCCAGTGCACACCGAATGCCGGTGTGTTCAGACTGCACCTTGGACCATAAATTAAAAATATGTTTCAATCGTTCTCTGCATTTCTTATTCTCTTGCTCTAAATGTAGCACTCGACAGCAATTCATTTGTTTGATAGTTTCCACTTCTGCTTCAATGCAACATCAAAACCTCTATGACATTTCATCATCAGGCATCCAGCTCAACCATTTCCTGTTTATCAGTTTAATATTCCAGAGTATGAAAATCTACTTAACTAAACAAACAACCAAAATGAATGAATAATAAATTGGAATAAAATGTCTGGTTAAAAGTGCGTTGTTACAGAATCTGCACCCTGCACACTCTCACTGTAGTTTTTTTTTTTTAACGTATTGTATTTTATTTTCAAGAGCAAAGCGCCAGCATCCAATAGATTGTGTTGTGTTAAGAACTGATGACATCAAGAAGCTGTCAGACGTATTTGAGTTAGAAAAAGGCCGGTGGGACAGCTTTGTTACTCTTGACTCTTGTTTTCGCTCCTCTCCACACACAGCTAAAATGTCAGCGAGCGCGCCGCAGCCAGCCGTCGGCCCTCTGCTGTTTCTGTTGTCCCGTCAGATCAGCAGGATGTGGCTTTGACAGAGCAAACAGGTTCTGCACAATGTCAAGCTTTTCAACCAGGAGCCACCGGGTCCAGGATGACCCCATTAAATGTTTTCTCTGACCCGCCGTTGCTTTAAAAATACATGTAGTATGAACTAAAGGAGGAAGATAAAAAAATAAATGATGCAGATTTGGGTTTTTTTTTGCATAATTGCACAACAAACAAAACAAAGCCAAGCACAGTTAATCCTGCTGATTTAAAATCCACAGATTTAGGCATACGACACAGAGCTGTAAGGAAACTTCTGCTGGTTTTGGTTAAAAACATGTTTTTATTGGAGACTCAGCGTGAGGTACAGCACACCTGATGCTTATAAATACATAAAGACTGTGTTCTGTCACCTGGAGAACATAGCTGCTCTCAGTTAAAGCAGATCCTTCCACTGTGCTCTTGTCATACTTTAATATACCCAACATTTTCCCCATGTACAACATAGACACACGCTCCTCATCACAGGATGCCTGGTGCTGAGCTGTGAACAGTCTGGACTGTTTGTGTTTGTCACAGGACGCGTACCTTCTTTCGGGGTCCGGAGCCTCAGTTTGAACATCACCGCTCTAAGTGCTCGTTCTTTCCGTGTTTGGTGATGTCTCAGAGTTGAACACGTGTTTTATACAAGCAGGCCTGGGCTGTTAGATGGTGTGCTCTGACTGTGCTGCGTGACCAACAGAATGATTGCTCACTGTTTAGTCTTTAGGTGAGTGAGCTGTTAAAACCTAAAGGTCAATTCTTATGCCTTTCCCTCCTGACGAGAGAGAGTGACCTGTGCACCGTGTGCCGGCTTTGAGCAGCAGCAGAGAGAGACTATGCAGAGCAGCAGGGAGGAGGAGGAGGAGGTGAAAGTCTGCGGGGCTTTTGCCGTCTACGGCGCCGTAAAGTAGAGGTGGAGGATGAGAGAGAATGAGAGTGACGGAGGTGATGTGAGCACGGCGCTGTGTGAAGTCAGACCTGAGATGAATCAGGAGGAGATATTTCCCCCTCGTAGCAGAACCAGGAGATGATATGTTTAAAATGCAGAGCAGAAATCACTCCCCCGGCCGCTCTGAAGCACGGCTCCACACGTGGAGCATGACAGTTTGAGAAGCTGTCGTCTCACAGGCGCGAAGCGTTGCATCATGGTACATAACGATAGGTTACACGCTCCAGGAGTTTTCATTCATTTAGAATTCTCCACTGGCTGAACGCTGGGTAGCAAAGACAATAACAGAGGTTTCCCCACTAATGCAGTTCAGTTCAATCACATCACTTCACATCATCAGGGCTCTTTACATACAGAGCAGGTCCGGACTGAACTCTTTGTATTAATTCCACCCGACAGCTCCACCATGAGCAAACACTACGAGCATTTGAAGTGCCAATCTTCTCAGAACTGATGGGACGTGTTCAAATTCACTGTTGATTGACTTGTTGATTAATAAATAATTTGTTGTTTTGTTTATTGAACACAGCACGTGGTAGAGAGCTGATCCGTCTCAGCCGCAGTGGTCAGCCGGTGTGTCTGCTCCGGTGTGTGGGGCGCAGGAGCAGCGGGACGCCTGTGATGGAGGCTCCTTCTTACTGTAGCAGCATGTGAGCACCACGGTTGTACTGGCGTATACTGTATATTAGACACTGTTCACACTCACACGCACATTATATGCATATAGTTATGTGTCAAATAAAATCAAAAATAACAAAAACATAAAAATATTGTCCCTGATTAAATGTAATAAAATGCTGACTGTCTGTCGCCTCCTTGATGTTTTGCAGATGTGCATCAGAAGTAGTTTCAGTCGCTACGTTTGAGTTTTGCTCTGAGCTAAAAGTCAAACGCTGTCGTTCTGCTGCACGACACACTGCTAAACACACACTTTGCCTGCGCACATTATTAAAAATACACACAAACAAACCTGTGTTTAGACTGTGATAAATAAAATAAAAACAAAACAACATAATAACTGAAAACTATATTTAAAGTGACATGATTTAAAAAGCTCGGCTGAATTCCTGACGTCTGAATAAACCCCTAGAATGAATGAGCACACTCCCTGGTGCCATGTTTGTAATATGTGAAACAAAACTCGGCATCATTGAATGAACCTGGTTTAGATATTACAACAAACTCAAGCGCAGCACAGCACTGTCAGCTGAATATTACATATTAAACAAACCAGTCAGTGGGTGAGTGAAGAGCTGGAACACGCAGCCCGACGCTGATTGAATTGAATTGAATTGAATTGAAAGCCTTTATTGTCATTGCACAAGTTAAAAAGAAAACAGGTACAACGAGATTGCAGAGAGCCTTCCTTTAAGGTGCGTGTAGTAGGATAATAATATAAAATATAAAATATTAAAAAAAAATAAAAAATAGAGGTATAAAATACAGATGCTGCTGGGTGTATGTGACGCGGGTTGAGTCGTGACCTGCTTTATACGTGAAGATCCCTGAGTTAACCTCAGTCTGGACTTGTTGCTGTAATAAGAACAGAATTGAAATTGAGCACATTCTCAGATATTACATGTGTGTATTACTGCTGTTGCAGATCTCGGTTCATATGGATACATGATGTTTACACTGAGTGGAGGGTTTCTTTCAAAATCTTCATTTGATTTTATTTGGATTTTAAATAACTCATATGTTCCCGTCAGACCAGACCGACCCAGCCTCAGAGTGAGACTGTGTAACTCCTGGAAGACGTCTTTCCTGACAGCTCGGTGATACGAGGCCTGGTCTGATGTGCAGCTTATGTAGGTTAAACTTTACGCTGTGTTTCTGTCACACGCACAGTCACACACAACACGAAACAAACACGCAAACAGAAAAATGAGATAAAGATGAATCTAATGATAAAATACAAAAGAATATGAAAAACTGATTCAGAAAAGAAATTTAAAAATAGAAATATATATGTACAATGTTCCTGTTTTAGCTTTATTTTAGCATTCATACTGCTCCATTATCCTGTCATTCCCAGCCCAGTGTCCCCTGTTCACCTACAGTTACATCAGCTCACTTTAAAGATGCATAATAATAATAATAATAATAATAATAATAATAATAATAATAATAATAATAATAATAATAATAATAATAATAATAATAATACGTGGCAGTGATCAGAGGATGCAGGTCTCTCCTCGCTGTAGAAAACATTCTCTGTGACTAAGAGAACATTATTTTGCATAAAGTCTGCTATAGTACAACTTGGGTTTTTACCTGTATTAGTCAGTATGATAATTATTATTATATCATCATTTGTTAACACTGTGACACAGTGTTGACGTCCACGTCCCTCAGCCTTCCCTGTGGACGCTCCTGCGCGCTCAGTCACTTTGCAGAGGCCCGTGACTCACAAACGTGTTGAAAAAAAAAAGTGAATTCAGTCAAGAGTCACAAAACTCTTCCCTTCGCCTCTTCCTCCTACCTCTTCCTCCTTCCTCCCTTCTTATCACCACTTCTTATTTTCCCCACCCCTCTCTGCCTCTCTTCACCCAGCTCGCTTTGAAGGGAGGAAATCTGCACTTTTGCACAAGCAGCAGCAGCAGCAGCGCCGCAGCAGCAGCAGCAGGCCGGGGATGAAGTGATTCACTGTATGGAGAGAGAGAGAGAGAGAGAGAGAGAGAGAGAGAGGAGTTGAGGAGCTTTACACCTCTGCACCGTTTCCTTTCTCATCAGTTTTTCTGTTGTTGGCGTCTGTTTGACTTGATTTGTGTCGTCTGTTCCCCTCCCATCTGTCTGTCTGTCTGTCTGTCTGTCTGTGTTCGTGCTCCACTTGTTGCTCACTGTGACTATGATGGATCTCAGGACTATGATGACCGTCTCAACTCTTTTACTCGTGACTGCTGGTAAGTGCACATTGTTTGGGACATGGGAATAATGGAAGAACAAGATGAGGGAACTGTTTTAGTGTGACGGTAGCCTCAGCCCCAGCGAGACACCGGGACATTCCTAGGCCTGAATGGAACAGTCATACAACATGTAGAGGTTACTAGCAGCCGTTGGCCAGCAACAGAAAGGAAATACAGAAAACTGATTCATTGGTTGTTGATACATCTAACTCAGAGACCTGGACCTGGACCTAGACCTGCTCTAATACACAACAAACAAGACAAATATGAGTTAATGCAATATAGAACGTGGTGAAGCGTGTGTCACTCTCACGTGATGAACCGTCCACCTTGGGCTGAGAGCTTACCCACATAGTCAGGACGTACCCACACAACAGCATCTTTGATTAATTGCCAGTTAATGCCGTATTCCTGGTGAATGGAGCCCACTTTAGCCTGAAGCTAGCCTCAGACAGCTAGCTACAGCTAGCTTCATGTTGATTACAGTATATCATATAGTGCTTTCTCATGTGTGGCTGCCAGTTCTACTGACATGTCCTGTCAGCTTCTACAATCACCTGATGAGACGGGCAACATCGAAATCACACGGCGCTCTGTTTCAGATATCTTGTAGATTTAGCAGCAAGTAGCGACCACAGTCCCCTCCTCACCGTCTGAACTATACGCAGAGATGATTCCTAAATTAGCTGCACAACATTTGCTCAGAGGTCACCCTGAAAGATGCTGTGCTACTTTTTGTTTTAAACGTTAGCACACACTGGTATGAGCTAATAATAGCACCGTAGGATCTCTGAAAGCATCACTTCCTTCCTTTATTATTTCAGACGACACGAGGCATCAGGGAGATTAGTGTGTGCTTATTGTTCAGACGTGGCGAGGATCTTCAGGTTGTCCTGACTTTGTGTCTCTTCGGTGTCGACATTTGGTCACATCCGACTGTCGGAGGCCTCTCGGCCGGCTTCAACGGCGAAGCCTCTGTCTGCGGGATGTCTCCCAGCAGAACCTGGGGGACATCCTGCTGCTGACGGAGCTCTTTCTCATGACACACACCTGGACTGGTCAGCGTGCAGGAGGACTGATAATGTTAATCATGGCTGCGTTCATGCAGCGGTGCTCTGTCACTGTGCCGCTCGGTCACTGACATAACGCCCCAGCCCATTAAAATGGCGTGATGTCACAGTTTATGGTAATTACGCCAGTGCTTTGCCTGCTTGAACAAGTCTATCCGTCTGCTGTGAATCCCATAAAACATCAGCAAACGTGAGGGCATGAATTACGAATTTATGTTTATGGATTATTAAAATAACCGATAAACTAAAGAAGCGAACAAACAAAAGCACCTGCCAGGCGCCCTAGCTTTAGCTTACATCTGTATTTAGACACTTTAATGAACAGTGGAAAGGTTAAAATGATTGTATCCATATTAAACAGCTGTAAAGTCCACAGTATCCTGAAGCTGGTGCAGCGTCTCTGTGTCTAACACTTCAGACTGGTTCTGGTCCCACGCTCACACTGGCCCCGCTGGGCCGCGTTGCATCATACAGCTACCGTGTACCGTGTTTTATGAAAACCGAGCTTTTACTCTGGACGGGCCTGTTCGGTATTTGAGCAACCTGAACAGCTGCTACGAAGGCTGCGCCGAGGGCACTCATGATTCACTATAATATTTATTTCATATTCTGATTGTTGTAAAAAAAACAAAAAAGAAAAATGAAAAAATCTTATTAGAACAAATCAGTAATGATACAGCGCAGCAATACTGGGACTTTGATAGAGTAAGCTGATAATTATCTATCAAATCAAAAACAGTATAGAAAAGTATCGAAAGTAAAAATAAAATGAAATTTGTTTTTGTGTCTGATTTTTAACCTGAACTGACTTCCTATGATGCAGAGCCTTCGGTTTTCAGCGTTAACTGAAACCAGACTTTGGCTCATGATAAGACAGAAACTGGACATTTTGTATTTAGAAATATCGAGGTTACTGTGGGACGCAGTAATAAACGACCTCTGCACCAACAAATATGTGAGTTTATTGTCATCGTCCGCTCCACGAAGACATGAATGTGACTGGAGAAATGATGTGGAAACTAGGGGAGCAAACTTTTAAAAGCAGACTCGACCTGATTGTTTTAGGTGTGTGATGAGAAAGTCTCACAGCCACTGAGCTGCTGTCAAATAATTTACAGTATGGGGCAGAACACACACCCACAAACAGCATGACGCTAAGGAAAAAGTGATTTAATCACATATAGTAACAGAGTTGGTCTTGTTATAAGAACATTAGGAGCATCTAATGCTGTCTAAGCCGTCTGCCTGGTCCAAGTTCATTTTACTAAGTAGTGACTCTGTTTAGGAGCACACACACACACACACACACACACACAGAGTACTTCTGTGAAATGCCCTGAATAGTTTTTCTCAGTAAGACGTGGACTGTGCAACGTTTGCTGGATCGACACACGTCTTGAAATCACTTTGAAGGCATTAACACCTTATAGTTTAAAGCTTTTCTCTCTGTATCGTGATATATTGGACCAGTGGAAATGCAGATTATTGTTTTTAAAAAATGTTATGAAAGGATGTTAGGAAAAGTCTCATCCTTTACAGAGATACTTTGGATTTGTTCTTCTCTCACCCAGCACTGGTATGATAGGTAAAATAATTCAAACGGCCCCTGTTACCGTGCATACTGGCTCAATGCATGCATCAGCAGCAGAGGACAAAGCCATGCACGGTCAGTCTTTGTAGTTTACAATTAGAAAACAGGTGCGTGTCTGCAGAATTAACCAAGGCTGATAAAACAATTGATTTATTATTGCGTCTGGAGAAATCTGCATGTGCGCTCGCGTAGTTTCCAGTATTAAAAGGCTCATTTCATGACATCGGCACTCTTGATAAATAACTAACATGTATTTGAATGATGCTGATAATTAAACCGTTCCATCCGTTGTAGAAATGAATATAAACTAATCCGTATATTTTTACCTAGCAGCGCTGCGGCCATCCACGCATTAATATCTGTGCATAAAAGTATATGCACGTAAACATATGTTTGATGAGAAAGGGAAATGACTCAGCAAATATGTGAAGAATAATGAACTTTAAAATATGATGCATAAAATATTATATTAGTAATTATAATATTATAATATTATAATCTTGATTATATCTTAGCGTAAATCCTCTGACGGCAGCCCTTTCTGTGTTTCATAACATTCTGCTGAGAAAGGCGTACTTAGTTCGTGGACATGTGACATTTCTAAATAACACTAATGTATATGTATATTTTTAATATCCAGTTATCATGTTGACTGCATGATTTTAATTATGCGAGCGTGACATTGCAGAATTGATACTGGAGTAAAGCATCATAGCGTCGCTGCTGTTTACACCTGCCCCGCAACACTTCTCTTATTTCTTAATTCTCTTTATTCTGAGGTGTTCAAATTTACTGCTTAAATCAGCCAAAGTGCTTTTTGTCTGCTCTTTGCTGTGACTTGTATCTGATATTGGCGCGTTGTGTGGAAAGGTCACCGTGCTCGATGCCAGATCACAGAGTAGATCTTCGGTTTGTCGAGCATTTCATACTGTGGAGACGGATTCTGAGTTGTCAGAATGTGGCCGGTGTTATTATAAATAAATAATGTCACTGAATGTGGCGTGTTTAGCTTCAAAGGAAGCGAGCGGCAGAGAAATGTAGTTCATGGGCTGAACACGTTAAGAAGCCTCAACTACAGCTGAGTGCTTCATGACTCCCTCAAGTTGGACTGACTTGATCTCAGATGAATGATCTCACACCGAGTATATAAAGAATAGTAAGTCTGTAATAATAATTTTTAAAAATGCTGACAACCACAACAACAACAAAAAAAACAAATCCACAAACCTTCAGTGACTTCGAAACCCCTGAATAGAACTTTGTAACCTTCGGGTCAGAGAAAGAAACAAACTCATTCTCACATTCAGCCGTGCACGCTGTTTCACTTCTGCCTGCAGAGGCTTTGAAATCCCTGCCGCTGAAACTTGTGCCGCCGCCCCAACACAGCGGAGCTGAATCGAAACAGCATCAAACAGTGACAGAGTGTGACTGTACTTACTGAGAACCGTGCTCTTCCCACTGATAACTCAACTGCAATCATTTAATTCAGGAATTCCTGCTATACAAGACCTGTAATACAACTATAACGACTGTAGTGGAATCAACAGATCAATCGACGACAGTTGGATGGGTTGGTGGAATAGTGCTGGCATGGTTCTTATCCTTATTTCAGCTTGGCGCCCGCTCCCTCACACACACACACCCACACACACACACTCCGTCACACGTACAGACACTCAGCACTGCGGGTGTTTTATACATTCTATGGGTCAGGTTTCTTCTGCACAGATCAATTTAGACGCGACAGCTTCAGGAATGCGGTTTGTGTGTTTGTTGTTTGTGCTGATGCTACAGGACTTGGGAGGCAGCAGGATGGTGTGGGTGGCGGGGGTGGAGGGGTTGAGTTTGAGGTAGCTCCTGGGTACCTGAACCTCCTATTCCAGGCCTACACTCCATCCCACTCTCTACACTCGGCCAAAGACTCACAGAGTTACGATAAAAACACAGGGATCCTTGACGAATATGAAAGTCTTTCCCCTCACCTTTGGTACAACTCACATTATAGAATATGTGCATGGCAGACGGCGACTTAACAGCACATTAGAGCATTCAAACAGGTCACCACAGCAGTGAGTCTGGATTCATGCTCAGGGCTGAACCCACTGAACCCACAGCTCATTGGCTGTGGTACTGCCCAGATTTCACCACTGATAGCGCCGCCATGTTTCTCTGTATTAGTGTCTTTATTCTTTATCTGGTGACATTACACGACAACTGTAATGTTGAAACTAAATGAAACTATAAACTCCATAAATGTTTTATTCCCGTGTTTCTCCTCCCTCTGCTCTTTTTAGGGAGGCTTATCTGTAAATAAAAACACCATTAAAACTGATATGAGAAACTCAGTTCAGAGGGTTTTTCAACCCTGACTAGTTCCTGCAGGTCTTCCGTTCAGGCCACATGCATCCTCAACACACGTCATCAAGAACTGAGTCTTTCTTGTAAGTTGCTGAATGTTGAAACAAGGATCAAAGGCTAAAATGACGCATTGTTGCTCATAAAGCTTCCCCACACTAACTCATGTCTGTCTCCCAGCAGACTACCAAACAGTTACGCCGAATGGAACACAGAGCTCCTTCCCTGCTGAGAACAACACAATCCCCGTTGGTTCACCAACAGTCAAAGTAGCCTCCACCTCCAGCCCCAGCCAGTGTGCACCTACTGTGGGCATCCTCACAATCAGATGGATAAGTGAATGTAAGGGAGAGGTGGAGCTGTTGCTCCACAGTCCCTCCAGCATCTCCTTCCCTGTGTGTCACAACAGTAAAGCAAGCGTCCAGAGCCTTTTGGAAAATGTTTGCAATAGCAAGAAGGGCTGTAAAGGCAAAACACAGTGGGACAAAGGCGGAGCCAAAGCAACCAAACCGAGTTATTCTATCAGAGAGAGTGGAGCAGAGGAGGAGATCAGCTGTGAGACACTGAGGGTCAAGTGTGCAGGTGGGTTTGTTGTCTGTTTGTGGATGTGGATGTCCTGTGTAGAGACTTTATACTGAGCAAACATGACACCGCGTGTAACCTCAGGGGATACAGTATCCAAAGACAGCCCTATTCTGTCTGTGTAAACCACTATTGTTAATGCACCTACAAACTGTAAAACTCAAGTTATTGATTACTTTTTCCAATATCTGAACCTGTGGAGTTTCAGTTTTCATTTTAAAACAAAAGTCCCCTCTGTAGAAACTAGTTTGTATTTAATATTAAAGACTGCAGGGTTTGGGGAAATGAGCATTTCCTGTACGTCACACTGGTACAGTCCTTTGAACCTGTTGTGCAGGACGTCTGTCTCCCCCATCTGACAGTGAGAGGAATTACACAACTGTTCCTGATATCGCTTCTGATCTGATTCAGAGGGTGACGATGCGATTCTAAAAATAATTACTATTATCCTGTATTAATGAATCATGTGATACAGTTATTTCTAGTAGACAGATTGTGTACATAGTGTCAACAGTGGAGCACTCTGTGGAGTGGAGCACACAAGTCTAAAATTCAGTGTGTTACACATACGGGTGACGTCTGCTGTGCTCCCACTTGTGCTCATGTCAACAGCATCATGTCTCCAGCAGTCTCTCCTGTATAATACTGAACTGTATCAGCGTCTGTGGAACTCTTTGTATTCCACCGTCCTAACTGTGCAGCATGAGACCCTGATTTCAGACCCTGTGTCTGACTTTGTCTGAAGTTTAAAGCAATGCATCATGGGCTGGTAACAGTCCATTCATGAAGTGATGAAAACAAATGAAAAACTTTTTTTTTTTTTGCGTGTGTGCGTGTTTGTGTGTGTGTGTGTGTGTGTGTGTGCAGTTGAGGTCCATGACATACAGGGGCAGCTGCACGCCTACAAAGTGGTGACAGCTTTGCTCTGCTGTGTGCTGCTGGTTCTGTTACTGATCCGCTTCACCAGACCTACTGTCAAAGCCCTGCAGAAGAGATGTGAGTACGCACACACGCACACACGCGCCTGCACACACACGCGCATATGTACACACTGTCATCATCAGCATTTACTGAACTGAAACTCAGATTTCTGATTAAGACTCAGACTCAGATTACAGATTACATCCAAGAAAGGCTAAATCCAAAGGCTTCTGTCAGACTGACAGAAGAAGACAGATAGAATAGAATAGAATAGAATAGAATAGAATAGAATAGAATAGTTGTCATATTTTTGTAGGGTATCATGGTTGATTTGAGGGAGAAGTTGGGGCACAGGTGCACATGGTGCAGCAGCTCAGTGTTGCTTGTTACCAGTGGGGGACTGGTATTGACTCTGACCCGTCAGAAACAGTGTGTGTTGTGTTTTGTTGTGATCCTACTAGTCACTGAAACACTCCCGTTCTGCTCCTAAAGCTTCTTCCAGAAGGAGACTGACTCTTGTGTGGGAAGCAGAGAAGCCTCGTAAATTCAGCCAGCTCAGGGACACATTTGGTTTTTGTGTTTGTCTGGTCTGAGCAGAACCAATGTCTGAAATGACTGAGAGCTGAAGAGACGACAGTCCGCAGGAGTAGCTGGCTGTTCCACAGTCAGTCTTTTTTGTAGAACGTCATCACATAGATGTTCTCTGTGACATTCACTATTAAAATGTTCTTTTCTGCTTTGAAAACTGAAAACTAACCTGCATCATCAGAACTGGGGCGCTGTGGTTCGATCAGATTGATCAACAGTGATCCAAGAGCTCAACAACAGGCCTCAGATTCAGGTTCAAGTCGAATTAGATCTTGAGAATAGCCTTTCTTTCAATGATAACAAGTTGATCTTACCAGAGTACATGAGCTTTGCTGTCGAGATAATGAGATACTCTTGATCAAAAGAAACCAAATGTCATTCTGTCTAACGTTGTCTACTGTTTATGAGAGACCAAGGACTTCATAGTCATTGTTAGTCTCTGCACGAGCCCAACAGAGCCTAAAACCTCAGTCTGTCAGGTTTTCCTGTCAGGTTCTGCGCTCTTCATATGCAGTTATTGAGTCAATAATGGAACCCCTGTTCAGTCAGACAGAACAGGTCGTTATAATGACAGCTATTAAGAATGCAACGCTGCAAATGAGACAGGCCAGTGAATCCTGTAAATCTGATCTGACCACTCTGTGTCCAGTGTACGTCTGATGTAACAGCTGCAGATCAATTTAATTCAGTTTAATTCACTTTCAGCTTATCTCTATGAACCTCTTACACTTCCTCTTAAACCTCATCTAGTTCCTCTTTGAACCTCTTAAGTTCAACCTAAGCCTATTACTGTTCCACTCAGAACCACTTACAGTTTATCTTAGAACTTATTATATTTCCTCATAGAACTTCTCTTCGTTCACACTGGACCTCTCACAGCTCCTCTTAGAACCTCTTACATTTCCTCTTAGAATCTGCTACAGTTCCTCTTACAATCTCTTTCAGTTCCTTTCAAAAACCTCATAGTTCCTCTTAGAACCACCTAAATGACTTTTTCACTTCCTATTTGAATCTGTCAGTTCCTTTTAGAACTTGTTGTAGTTCCTTTTAGACTCTCCTGTACTTCCTCTTAGAACCTTGCACAGTTGTGGCACCTTGGTCCACAGGATTTGTGTAATAATGGTGATATTATTGCCAAAGTAGCTGATTACTGAAAAGGCGATACTTCAGTAGAGGATTTTAATATTGAAAGTTCAACATAACCTGCTTCTGACCAGGATATGTGTTCAGTATCAGTTACCATGGTGATCTAACCAGAAAAACAAAGGTTTTACAGAGCATTGGAGACACTGAGATAGAACAATAAAAGCGAGGCAAGAACAAAGACTCAAACCTGAATGTGCAGCAATGTGGACATGTAGAACCCCATCAGTACATACACGCTCAGTGGCTGCTGTCTTGTTCTCAGTATCAGACAGGAGGCAGAATCGCTGGATTGGACCTACGCAGAGTCACAGTGGTGAGTCACACACACACACACACACACACACACACACACACACACACACACACACACACACACCTTACACTGGGCTACTGTACCGACATAGATACATACACACAGTCTTAAAGGACCCGTGAAAGGACCCGTGAGTGGATCTGATGGTCCACTCACGCTACGTAGAAGAACCTGTAAGCATCCCCCTCCCTAGAGCCAGTGTTTGATTTGTCCTTTCTGGGCTTCTGTACAAACATGACACACTCTGAGGAAGAGGAGGAGTTTGATTATATGCTGATGAAAACACTGGACCTTTAAAGGATGTCCACTCTTTCTGACTGTACAGATCTATTTAATATAGATCTTTTTCCACTGTGCTCGACTGTGTTTTAAAGCTCAGCATTGTTAATTTGAGTCTGCACAGCAATCCTGTTGACAATAACACTAACATGGACTTACACTGGATTTATCTCTGTAACGTTTGTCTCAGTGTCTTACCATCGAGGGAAAGCTGCCGTTAAAAACAATGACAGAGAGATGAGACTCTCCTACCCTGGTAACACACACACACACACACACACACACACACACACACACACACACACACACACACACACCCACACACAAAAATTGTTAAACCACCCGTTGAGTCAGATAGTTAGCTCACCGCTCCTCCAGCAGTCATTCTATTGGTTAACATCTACCTGTGTGTTGTCAAAGCAGCTCTGGAGCGCCTGGCGGTCAGTGACAGCAGAGAGCCTTCATCCAACAGGAACAGCGGCTACAACTTCTGACACACCTCCTCATCTTCTGCCATCTTCATCACTATCATCATCCTCATCATCATCTTCTTCTTCTATATGTGGTGTGAACACACGTTATCATATGTGACTCATGAGACATTATGAGACATTGAGACATTATCAAAGTGATGATGCCTCTTGATATCCCTGCATTTAACTGGTCAGATAGTAAGAGCCCCAGAATTCATAACAATCAACATATAGTATCATATCTAAGGATGGTTGAGCAGCCCATTCATAAATTAATATAAAACTGACCCTATAACAGGTTACATCACCAGACTAAAGGTATGTTTAGATGTGATACGTAATTGGAACTTTAAGTATTTCAGGAAACACACTGACAGCAGACATCTTTGTATATTGTCGTTTACATTCTCTGTTTAGCAGTTAGCATTGGAGCTACAGCTTAAACAACAACTGCCGTGTGCAGTGACCCCATGCAGATTCCCAACACGTCCTGACTAACGTTGCCGGTTTTGAGCTCTGCCCAGGTGACTCCTGAGCATGACTACATGTCAGTCACACAGAGTAGTCAATAGAGTTGGTGTAATTTATACTTTTCACTAGGCTAGCGGTTCTCCCCCTTCTTCCAGTGTTTTAACACACAACGTTCTCTTTTCTCTGCACTGCACAGCAATAAAACTGAGAAACTCGTGGAGCGATGCCAGATAGAGCAGTTTCCACAATGTTAGAATGTTCCTTTAATTAAATGTTCATAAAAAACTGTAATTATTGAATATTGTTTCCATGATATCTGATTCATTGACAGTGTATCAACATGAATTTGAATTCTTTTGTTGAGAGTGTGTGATCTCTGATGAGTATTGTGAAGTTTTTCAGTAAAAAGGATCTCTTTGACCTGATTTGTTGTCTTTGAACTAGGTGAATGGAAAATGTTGTAAATTTTGGAGACAACAGAAAGACCGAAAAGAGAAAGAGGAGGAGAGAGTGAGAGACGAAGGTGGTTACTAAATGCAGAGATGTGGTTTCCTCTGCCGTTGACACCAGCTTCCTGTTTGTCTTATTTCTGTCATAACCTCTATATCTTTCCCCTTCTCCTAATCTCTTTCGCATCCTTGTTGTTGTCTCACATTTCTGTCCCCCCTCATTCTTTTCACTCATCTCTTGTCTTTTCTTTTGTCTGTCTGTTCTTTTCTTCTCCCCACTTTCTCTTTTTAATCTCCTGCGCGGTGGCTGGGGTTCATTGTTCTTTCATCTCTTCATTGGTACACAACATCTCAGCAATCAGTTATTTATTTTTAACCAAACTTTGGGAAAAACTGCAGTTTTTGTTCAATCAAGCTAGTTTCCTTCTACATTTGGAGAAGTTCTGGCCACGCCTGGGTCCTGATTATACATCTGTTTGGGAGTCCCTCATAAACTCTAAGCAGGATATGCTGAACTGCTAAATGTCATATGAGATTTAAGCAATGAATTCATTTTGGCATTATGTCGTGCATAACCTGTGTAACTCAGCTGCGTTATCGTTTGCATAAAAAATGAACCTGTCTGTGCCTCATGCTGTCCTCTGTGTGCCACCGTGGAGCTGGCAGCGCACAGTCACATTTCTGTGTGTGAGCACATGTGTCGAGTTTGTGGGTCCATCTGTGTGTGAGTGGGTGTATTGTGCCTCGTCCTCCCCCTGGTCAGGTCACGGTATGAGATGATAATCTGGCCTCATTGCAAATGTCCCGTCCAGGGAAACAATGACAGATGACTCCAGATTACAGCTGCAGATTATCC
This sequence comes from Datnioides undecimradiatus, assembly GCA_008933995.1. NCBI lineage: Eukaryota > Metazoa > Chordata > Actinopteri > Lobotiformes > Datnioididae > Datnioides > Datnioides undecimradiatus. The sequence continues at coordinate 1,629,847 of WARS01000016.1, forward strand.
AGCAGGGGATTGCCACGGGGGGAGGAGCAGAGAGAGAAATATGGAAGAATATGTGACATATACACAGCTGCTATACTGCTCATAAAGAATGCCGGAGCTGAAAAACATAGATGTTTAAATGATGAATATTGTCACGTCCATTTCAAACTGTCATATCTCAAAAGGTTTGTGATCCTGCTCAAAGATGATTGATTGACAGCTGGTCTCCAGGCAGCACTGCACAACAACACCACAGCAACACTAAAGACGCAAACACATCAAAAATTAAATTCACTGTAAGCCGTGAACCATCGGCCCACTGAAACCAAACACAACCAGTGTGCAGCACCAGGATGCCCACATGGCAGTCACATGACAGTCACATGATGGTCCATCTAGTGTTCAGTGTTCCCTCCTCGTGCACCGATCTGTGCAGCATCTGCTCTGATGGACCAACCAGCTGATGTAACTCATAATGAAGAAAAGTCTCCTTAGATTCTGCATATACGAGGAAGCAGCTCCATCACTTCTAGACAAACATGCAAACAACAAGATACTGCAGGATATAGTTAGAGGTAAATCATTATCGCTACAGCGTGTTGACAAGCTCATTAGGTTTCATATTACAGCACTGTCTGCAGCTTCAGCTCAAATCAATTTCATTTGATTAGCAGCAAATCATAACACAGGGCACTTTGCATACAGAGCAGGTCTAGACTGAACTCTTTACAGCAGTGACAGCAACAGGACAGAACTTCCTTAACTTAACAGGCAGACACGTGAGAAGGCCATTTTCCTTCTCAGAGACATGTATGCTGGTCCTGGTGTGAACACACAGAGAAAGATTCAGACATGTGACAGCAGAATATAATGTGTATCTCTTCAGAACAGAAGAACCTCACTTATTGCCTGCCTTTGCGGAATCATTAGCCCACATTGTAAAAAAAGGCACAAGAATGGGCTGATGTGGGACTGCAGGATGACTGCCTCTCAGCCTCATTGGTGATCATGAATCACCTACATGCTCTACATGTCTGACCCACCTGAGGCCCACGTGGGCATGCTTGATGGGATGTTGCTGCTTTCATAATTCTTCTTTAGAAACTAATGTGTCTTCCTGCAATACAGACTGACTGACTGAGTGATCAGAGAAGGCATGGAGTCTTTGGTTGAGTGTCATCCACCATCCACCAGCTCATGTGTGTGTCATCTCCATCACAGACAGAAGGGCAGAAACACACCTGGCTCAGATGGAAGCCTGTGATGAGCGGCTGGCACCATCTTAATGCAGATGTTTACACACTGAGGTCCATGGGCCCAACATTTGACATCTGTAGTCATGACCTCCTGAGAAACATCTGATGGACCACCACTGAACCTGTTGGACCCCTGCAGTTTGCCTACCCGGCAAACAGGTCGGTGTCTGATGCATCAGCACGGGTCTGCACTGCATCCTGCAGCACCTCAGCTCCCACAAGACATATGCACAGATCCTGCTGGTGAACTTGGTTGACCTCAGCGTTCAGCTATCTAATCTCACCCAACTCTCTGCCCCACCTCCACCACAAACTTCCTGACAGACTGAGTATAGCAGGTGAGGGCACTGGTTCCTCTCAGGAATACCACACAAATGACTGACCTCAGCAGGCTCATGTGTGAAAGACAAGATGATAGTCATCATCTGGCATACTGATGGGTCCTGGGAGGTTGAGTCCTGGAGCTGAACATGCTGCCATAACTGTGGAGATGACAGTGGAGCCCAGAATGTAACTAATTTTATCTCTACACTGAGCTGAAGTCCACAGACTGGAACCTTCCAGAGACCCAGAGGAACAGAGATGTTTGGTGCCATGCAAATACACACTGATGGATAAATTGCATTGAAAGCATGGAGTGCAGTGGAAGTGGGTGGAGGTCTGTTTAGTGAAATTTTGATGCTGTGTTCCATTTTTTTCCTCTCTCCTCTGCTAAGCTCCTCTCTCAGTGTCAGATCCATTGTCCACTAAGCTCCTTCTGCTGCTCTATTACCACTCTCACTGTGCACACACACACACACACACACACACACACACACACACACACACACAGCTGTCACAGAGAGACAGGGAGGGAAGAATATATATGTGTATATATTTTGTCTTTCCATCATGTCATGGGCAAAGACTTGAGCTTTTCAGGTGTCCAGGTTTGTCCCACAGTGGGCTGCTCACCTCATTGCATTAGTCCAGTGATGTTGTATTTGCTGTGGCTTCGACTTAAACCTGTGCAAACTGATAAAACAATTAGATAGAAATAATTCTGAACATTAAACTTCAAGAAAAAACCCCGATTGTCATCAAACATTCAACATGATGACATTACACAGGGTGGGTTTGTATCGGCACCCCTGCTCTGACAAACCCTGGTTATCCTTTGGAGAGAAAGAAAGCATTTCCTGTGATGACCTGGGATGCAATTACTCAAGATTATTAGCAAACAGCGGGACATGGTCACCGTCCAGTGAAAGCTGCCATCTAACACGTAGCATGTCACATTCATGCGGAGACGTCAGGTCCATCTGACAGTATGTGATTTGCAGTCTGGGCTTAAAATGACACATTATTATGTTAATGCACAGTCACTGGACAGTGACTAAAACTGAGGGAGACAGTGTGATTCTACAGCATTTTATTACAAATGAGTGACCTTTTCATTGGCACAAATGTTTGTAGAAGGGGGGGGGGCAACAAGGGTAACTTATAGGGGATGGGTGAGAGAAGGGGAGGGAGTGAGCCAGAGGCTAAAGAAAAAAATGAGACTGTAAAGAAGGGAAGGGAGGAGGGATATGATAGAGAGAGAGAGGGAGAGGGGTGAGAGGATTATTTACCGTTTTAAAGGCATAAATCTGTATTGTGTGAATCTGGCACAGAGAGGGAGGGAAGAGAGAGAGACTGAGAGAGAGAGGGGGCAGAGAGAGGAGGTTTATAGCTGCAGCTGACCAGCAAAGAAGAGCAAGAGGGACAAAAAAGAGCACACCTGTTTATTTTAATGTATCCTACTTTTCTGAAGAATTGAGAAGCGCCTCTTAAACCTGCCTCGAGGAAAAGATGTAACCTGGAGCTGAAATAGACAGATACAGGTGGGTTAAAGGGCAGGGGCCCGTGTTTGTTTGTGTGTGTGTGTGTGTGTGTGTGTGTGTGTGTGTGTGTGTTGATTCAGGTTGGGATGGGACACAGAGGTTCAGCGGTTGTACGGGATTATGTACATAACACACATATTAGGTTTTTTGTATTTAGCTGTATGTTGTGCTGTGCGGTCTGTAATCCTGCGCAGAACACACCATGTCTAATTTCCCCTTAGTTTCACCCAGCTGGTGTGTGTGTGTGTGTGTGTGTGTGTGTGTGAGAGACACACTGTCAGGTGTTGTGTAACAATAACAGGCTTACGATACGCAGGTGATTTGAGCCTGTAGATGGACTGAAGAACTTTTCCACCTCTTTCTCATTAACGCTGACTCAGCGATCGGTCCTGCATACCTTGGCTCTGCTGTCTGGAGGACTTATCAATCAGTAAACCAATCAGAGCTCTTGTTTTTCAAAAAGGCTGACAATCAGTATTAATCGTTTGGTTGGTTAACATTAGAGATTGTCGTCATGGCAACTTAAAGTACAGCTGGAAATATAACAGCTAGTGTCAAACATTCCCTGTGCTGGTTCTGAATGTTGCTGCTAAATGAGAATATCTAATGCATAACGGTGATATCGATTTGACAGCGGCCCGGTTGTCACGTGATACCGTGTCGCGTCAGGTTTGCAGGGATGGCAGCTGTCAGCTGGGCCCGCGTGCGCTGGGGCAGAGGACGAGTTAGCGTGCTGCTGCTCTTTGGGATTGTCATGAAACGTGAGTCCTAATTAGTCTGTCTGTGGAGTCACAGTAAAGAGATCAACATCTTGTTCAACATCTGTTTACGCACTTTATATGTCTTCAGCTTTAACTTTAGTGCCGTCTCTGTTTTTGTCCTGCTTGTCCCTGATGTAAACATTTTAAGATAATTTCCAGACATGTTTCAAGACAATAAAACATACTCCCTGTTGATTAGTGTCTGATTTGTTGCATTCTCCATTTTTAACAGATGAATTTAAAATAACTGTATAGAAGTATGTTTTCTCTATTTATTCCTCTTGTGCTATTAATGAACTGAATCTCTTACACTTCCTCCCTCTCCTTCCTGGTTTATCCCCTCAGTCCCTCCCTCAGTCCTGCAGAGTCCTCTCCCTCTCTCCCTGCCTGTCGACATGTCGGTGGTCCCTCGTCCCTGGCAGGTCCTCCCCCTGTCCCAAGCGGAGCTGGGCCCTCTTTTCTCCAACTCCAGCCCCTTCTCCTTCTCCCAGAGCCTTTTCGTGTTGCCCCCCCATGGACGGGCCCCCAGACCGGGGCTCCAGGCTACATTTGGCCCTTACTCAGTCACACAGGTAAGATGAAAAGTGGGGCGCAGATGAGGTGTGTGGGTGAGCTGACTGAACATGGTTAATGTGCGATGTGTACTAACTCTGCTGACCAGCCACATGTCTATTTTTCTCTCTCCACAGCTCATATCAGAGCACGTCCTCCCCGTCTCTCCCCGCCTGTCTGCCTCCCTCCTCTCAGAGCATGTGGAGAGGGAGACAGATGAGAGAGGGCAGGAGTGGTTCAGGGTGAGGACACTGTTCCATAAACATGGCAACACCAACACCCAAGGGACCTGCATCACCCTGCATGCCTTCAAAGAGACAGAGGAGCACAAGGCTTCCTGTATGACACAGGTGAGAGCCAGATTCTCTCTGAACCTCGTGGTTTCTCTCTGCTTTCCTCACCTTCCTTTTATCCATCCATCCATCACCCCCATCCTGGTTCCCAGCCTCCTTTAGGGCTGTGTGTGGCAACTCTGACACTGCCCAGCGGCTGGTTCGAGGATCAACGCACCAATCAGTCACATCAGGATCAGGACAAGTGGCACGGTAGTGTCCACCCTCGTCGCCGGGTGCAGAAGCGGGCGTGGCAGCGGGGCGGGCATCATCACAGCAACTTTGTCAGACGTCAGCATGCAGCTTCTCCTTCACTGAGGTGAGATCTGAAAGAGGAACATTTATTTCTTCTGCAGCTCACTTATTCAGCACTGTCAGGCCATGTAGAATATGTGCAGCGTGTGTGTTTGATGCCCAGTCTCCATCACACTCATAGTAGAGGGATGATTACTATCCAGGAGAAGGTGGACTCACAGCCTACAGGTGGATGCAGGCAGGTGAAGCAGCTTTGCAAATGCGGCACAGACAGCATCAGCCATAACGGCAGGTGACTCCATCAGTCACAGTGCAGCTTTTAGGTATGCAGCATGATGCACCAGAGTGAGCACTGCTCTGACTGCTTGAGTAGACTGCGCGGTCATCAGTGTGCACTGTATATATGGTGTAGTAGGAGGAGAATGACATGTGAGTGTAGCAGCAGACTCCAGTTGACTCCAGCAGACTCCATTTTCGGGGGGTTATCCGGTGCTACATTTGGAAAACAACTAGTTAGTCTTGATCCACAGTCCAAGTCTTTATAATAGATTAACATCTACAAGACAAGTTTCAAGTACGGTAAGGGCTCATTGTTGCCCCTTGTGGCCATTGGGTATAAATACAACCAATAGAACTGCGCTACCTACCAGCTGTTAAGTGGTAGCTGGTGTCTGCCCTCAACACGGTAGTGACTAGAGGATTTACATTCAACAGCTTCTGGAGTAGGCCTCTAGGTGAGGACCGGTTGTCTTTATTTGCATATAATCATATTTTACTTAGCATCTTTTGGCATGGGCAAGCAACAGCGTTAGTCATCAATCTATCAGTTCAAAAATCGTTAAAGTATAATCAGAATGAATTGATACTCATCAAGCTGTAGCTGAACAACTATATCCCTAATCAATGAGATGGAGAGAAAAGTCATTTGGCCAAAACAAGTCTTCCTTGTCTGCCAGTCCTGGGTTCCTCAATGAAAATCCTGAACTTGTCCAAGTGTCCCAACAGTCTCTTGAGTCTCCCAGTCCTTGTTGACAGTGTAAGCAGTGTAGGATCCTTCCTCCATCCGAGTTGTGCTCCAGCCACTAGCCATGGCTGGTCCTCGACTCTGCACTCCTTATGTTAAAGACTGAAGCAACAAGACTCCTTTTTCTGGTGACGAACCGCTCACAACTCCTTCTCCAAGTTGAAGGTTCTCATCCGGGTTGCTCTCCTCTGGGTGTGGTCGTTCCAGTAGCCGGCTCAGGGCGCAGGGTATCAGGATGGAGTGAGGTCGAAATGGACTAAGCAGTTTCTTCCTCTTTTTCTCATCCTTTTATACCCTTTCTATCTCCTTTCAATGGTAGGCGTCTTATGAGGGCTTTCGTACATCATTGTACAATCAACACACCACCCGTGGGTGGAATGTCCCGTAACCTACACTTAACCTCTTGACCACCTGACTTCCTTATTTTGGCCAGGTGACCTGGTCAATTAATCATTCAATCTTTAGTGCTTAGGTTATGTTGCAGCTGTTTTTAGAGTTCTGTGTGTTCCTTCATTTGGGTGGAAAGCACCTTACTGTTTCTTGCTGACCTTTAGAAAGTCGCCTTTTGTTACGATGGCAGGGAGTGACTTTCAACCCTATTTGACAGTTGTCTATGTGGGATTCATTTATGCCTTAATTCAGATACCATTCAGGTGTTGGGAACTACTGGGGGGATGTGCCACAGGCCCTCATACACCAACGGGGCCCCATGAGAGACCAAATACAGCTTTACTATTCCTCCTTCGACACAGTGGCCCACCTAGAGCCAACTCCACACGGGTAAGTGTTGAGAGAAGCTCTTTGAGTTCTGAGTTTTTCAGTACTGCTGGAGAACTCACTTCTATCTGTCATTCTCATCCTACTCACTGACCGTCCATCCAGGTGTGAGGAGGACAGAGCGGCTCCATCCCAGAGGCAACTCTTTCACATCAAAGCAGTGACGCTTAAGGAGCAGGAGAAAGAGAGAGAAAAGAAAGAGAGAGAGGAGCGCAGGACCAGAGAAGACGACACCTGTTTGAACGGGCAGGAAGAGGAGGAGTTTAGCTTGGACTCTCATGTGGTTATTCGCTATCACAGGGGCCTGGTCCTGATAGGGCAGCCAATCAGGGTGTCTGTGCATCTGAGAGCCAACTTCAGTGCTGAGTTTGTTGTCATTAGGTAAACCAAACATGATATCACCTGCTTTTCCATACATCAGCTGCTGTCCTGTAGCACTCTCTAACCACCAGCTGCACTGAAAATGTGTGCTCAGGCTGAAGGTGAAGAGGGGCTTGGTGTCGATGGTGGCCCAGAGAACCCTGACCTCTGACCTGTGGGCGGTGACCCTGGAGAAAAGCCAAGGCTCCAAACACGACATGTTGTCCATCTTCTGCCACAAACACGGCACGATCAAGCACACACACAAGTAAGTCACGAGCTGGATTCCATCCCAGTTCCGTGTGTCAGAGTACTGACAGGCAAATGGAGCTAGTTCGTTTTGTTCGTCCAGTCATAACTCCAACAGTAATGACAGCCATTAAAACACAAAAGATGCTAAATTCAGTAGCTTTGAAGCAGGTTTGTGCACATATTAGCATCCAGCCAATCAGTGGGGACACATTTCTAGTACTGCCCTCGTCTATGTGCAGTCACGTTTGCTTTAAGACTAACCTTCTGTATTTACAATGTAACCAAGGCAACAGTGAGGCCGCACATCAGTCCTTTCCCACATTGAGCTGACATACCTGCAGCACAGGCTCTGATCTCTTTTGCTCTGCAGTCCCACTCTCCTCCAGCAGGTGGTGTGTCTGTCGGTCGATGGCCTGAGGCACAGCTTCGGTGTTGCCATGACGGTGCCTGCTAACTGGTGGGTGGAATACTCCGGACATAGTAACCAGTTATTGCCACACAGGGCGGCAGTGAGCATCTTCTCGTTCGCTGATCGACACATCTTTGGAATCACTCCTATTACTGAGGTGCTTTGATCAATCAGTCAGTCAATCAATTTTTCTATTCTGTCAGATCTTTTAAGGTGGTCTGATTTGATTTGGGTCATCATCGCTTTGCGTATTCTGATCCTCTGTCACCAGAGTAACACGATCATCAACACAGCCATACTGACCAACCAGCTTGTGTCACTTCCTGTCATTGTGCTGGCCATAAGTCATGATGGAAAGGTGTCAGATGTCACCTCTGCAGTCACATGCCACTCTACCAACGAGAGCACTGTCAAGGTTGGTTTTGGATAAAAGCATCAGCTGACAACCCTTGTGTCTATTCACTAGTGATAAAACTTCAGCTTAGCTTGGAATAAAAACTGGAAGCAGGTGGATAATTCCTTAAAAAACATGGAAGGTTTGTGAAGGGTTAAAAATATCGGAAATGGATCACAGCATACTGTGGAAAAATGCATTCCTGAAGTACTGCAATCACTGTGTATCTGCCGTCATGCGTAGATTCCAAGCTATTTCAGAAGTAAATAATCCATTTGGTGTCTGAGTAATACTGTTTCTTTGCATGTTAAAATGCTCATAAACAAAGAAAGGAAGATAAAATGTATAAAATATAAGAGGTGAATCCAAACAGCAGTGTACACCCTGTAGATATGTTTCCTCTGTCTGTCTCCATCCTAACCACAGGTATCCAGCGATTGCTCAAACCTCTTTGTAGACGGCAGCGAGTCAGGTTTGGGCAACACCTGCGCAGTGGTAGAGTTTCAGCTGGGCACGCTTCGTGGCTCCGTGTGCCTGGAGGTGTGGGCGCCCTCAGTGCCCCTGCGAGTGTCCTTGGCAGACCCTGTTCTTAATGCCATCGATGGGTGGAACCACTTCACAGAGGAAGGGTTAGAGGCTTAGAGTTTTAGCTACACTCAGAGATCCTAGGTTACTATGAATAACCTTTCATACGCTTTAGACAACTGGTAACACAAGCATGGTCACGTCCACCTGTATTACCTCACAAACTGAAAAATGGGTAAACTTTACTTCCTTGTGTGTGTCCTGTCTCCTCAGCTGTGTGCCCGTGTATCAGCGCTCCTCAGTCCAGGTTCTGACTCAGTTCACAGCTCAGGACTCCCACGGCAGGACCACGCACCTCCTGGGCTCATCTGATTGGTTTGTAGATGTTACAGAGCTTGTCCTTAACCTGTTGAGAATAGAAGACCCTCAGGTGGCTTCCATCGACACTCAGAACAACCTGATCGGTTTGCAGCCAGGAAAGACTTCACTCCATGTAGGTGACAGTCGAACAGTTGAACATCAGTATCACCATCATTATCATCATCATCACCATCATCGTTATCATCATGTCTCTCTGTCAGGTCCTCTCTGAGCAGTGGGATGGTGTGCTGGGCAGATGTGACATCACTGTGACCTCTGAGCCCGTAACCCCCGGGGACCTGTCTGTGCAGGTGGTCAGCGGCCTTGGCATGTCAGTCAAGGCAAGCCCTGCTCACCCCTCCATCGTCACAACAACGGTGACAGCCTACAACATCCTGTACAACCATCACCAGGTGAGACAGAGGCTGATTACTGCTGTGGACTGGTAGATGGATGTATTTTAATATAGTTTTGTAGTTTTGTGCTGATATTCTTGGTCCCCAGAGGATGAACGGTAATGACTTTGGTGATCCTCTGACCTCTCACACCTGCCAGCATCAGCTTGCTCAATTTTTCGTGTCTAGTGACTTACCTGGGCATCTACACGATGCAGCATTTGCCATTGAATCACCTGAAACATGACATTAAATCAGGTACCGAAGGGCATTTAACTGTGCATTAGCTTGATTGGCAACCTGTTAAGGAGTCGCCTTAAGATGTTTGGGCAGTTCATACAAACTTCCAACAATAACTAAGTTTAAAGCTCACTGTCGCCTTTTACCGCTACTGTCAGCATTTCCTGCAAACGTTTCCCACAACTACAACTATGAGCAAAGGGAGGATAATGCCCTCAGAGGCGGTGCAAGATGGTAAAATAGAACAGAAGATGGGGTTTCTTTTCTGTTGTCTGACTGTGTTTGACATGAATCTGTGGTTGCACTGATGGTGTTAATCCTGTGGAAATGTACATTATACTGAATTTATCGAGAGGAAATGTTGAAAGCAGAAGAACATGGAAGCCTGTCAGTTGAACTCAGCTGATGATACTCTTTCCTATCATACCTTATCCTGTCACTCCAGGAGGCATCCATCAGTGTCTGGCTCCAGTTCAGTGACGACACCGCCTCCCTCCTCTCTTCCTTCAGCGACCTTCCCTTTTTCCTGCGTCTCTCCTCATTGGCTGAGACTGTAGTTGTGGTGACGCCTGGCCCCAACCAACGCATCTTTGCACAGGGTGACGGAGGCGGGCCCTTACTGCGTGCAGAGCTTCTGGTTTCAACTTGCACCGATCACCCGATTACCTCCAACTCTATCAGTGAGGGTGACAGGGACTGGACAGACCCTGAAGAGGGAGGAGGGGGAACCAGGAGGCTGGCGAGAGGATCTGGTTGGATAAGAGTCAACCTAGATCTGGGCTTCCTGCAGCCAGTGGGGAACAAGAATGAGGAAGGAGAGGAGTTTGAGTTTGACATTTCAGACACACTGGTTGAATCAGACAGTGACATCTATGTATCAAACTTTGATGATGATGAAAGTGGGAATGTTAGCACTGACTACTATGAAAAAATCAGTGGGAAGATGAGCAACAGAAACTGGAACGAGGTGGCGAATGGAGGGATGGTCAGTCGGAACAATCTAGAGAGAGCTGTTCTGATGCCGAGCCAGGAGGAGGGGGCTGTGTACTTCTCTCCCAGCCAGGAAAAAGAAGGGGAGAGGAGTAAGGAGTTGGAGGAATGGCAGGGAGCTCGAGAGCTGGAGGTCGGAGTCGGCACTGTCCTCTCGCTGCTCTGTCTCTCGGCTGTCCTCTTTCTGGCCAACTGCCTGCCCTGCGCCCTGCGAGACAGGAGGAGGACAATGAAAGAGGAAGAGAGGGAAGTAGAACTGGAGGAAGGTGCAAAGGACGAAAACGTAGACGAGCAGAAGAAGACAGAGGCAGAGGACAGGGAGGCGGAGGGGAAGACGACAGAAGGTGAGGACAGGACGAAGCAGCAGCAGGAGGAGAACAATAAAGACGATGTCAAAGATGTAGAGATCATTTACTGAGGTTTGGGCAGGCCAAGCTGAAATTCTACATAAATCAGTCCTCCCAGAGCAATCAGGAGGAACAGCATGTCATCACCCTGTGTGGTATTATATTACACTTATAGACACTCACCCTTATAGACAGACTGCAGTTTGTGATCATTCAGTGGATCCATGAAATCCCCTTTTCTTTAAGGGAATGTAGTTGTGTCACTTTGTCAATTGATGCAACTGTGTTGTGGCGGCTGTCTGTTGTCTCCTGATTTCTACATTTCATCTCAAATCCTCGATATTTGGGCCAAAGGGCAATCCAGTCCCTATTCTGCCCATGCTGTTTCTATGCAGTCCGTCTGGGGTGTGTGGGTTTTCTCCATGGGTTTGTCGGTGGTTACACCGACAGCTGCAGTGCATTTTCAGGGAAATTCGATTCAGCCTTTTTCAGACCTTTCTGTGAACTGATACGTCATCCTGTAAAGTCTTGCCACAGTTAGAGCGGCCAACATGCCACACAATGTAAATATGTTCAATAATTCACCTGCTTTGTAATTAGAAATGTTATGTTTTACTCTAAACCAGAAGGTTTTCATTTTCAGAATATGTGATTTGTCATTTTTCACTCGTCTGTTTCTGGTTTCATATCAGTGTGTTTAAAATAAAGCGTGCTGTATCAGGCGTTCTCCTTTTTGACTGGAGAATCAAGGAATGTTTAACCAAGTGAAGCTGTTTAACGTCCAACACTGAAAGGACAAACGGTCCTGGGTGAATAGCGTTCCAGATTCAGGATCTGGAACTCTGGATGTGGACTCTTTATGTTGTGTACCTCACAGTGTGCTTTCATCACTTTCTTAGTATAAAGATACACGCATGCAATCAGCAGCACTATCCTGCTGCAGTGACACATGTTTCGACTGCCGGCCATGTCAGCGTCGCCTCAAAGTTGCCGTGGTGTTTCAAGCAAAACCTTCATGTGGTGTGAAGCCGGGAATCCTGGAAGCCTATTGGTCACTCGCGCTTATGGGCGCTGGGTGACACGCAGCACAGTAGGACTCAACAAGCAAGGATGAGGATTGAAACCCTTTTACTGTGCCTCATAAACTGTTTATTGTACACATTAACAAAATATACTTGATGTGTTCACAGTACAAAATCATTTAGGCCAGTGGCTCCTGAAGCTGGGAGCGATTGAGGCTAACGTGTGTGGCGGGACATAGGAAGGCAGGAGAGGTGAGGACAAGATGTAAATAGCACCTTGAAGACATCAGTTCATCACGGTCAGATACATTGTGAACATATAGTGTAACATCCTGTCCTGACTGTCACTCCTGTGGAATTATTAGCGATGGTGTCTCTACAGAGTAAGAACCCATTTCCAATAAAAACATAAAACCTGTTTCCTGACATCTTTTGTGTTGAACTGGAAGAGCATAATGGCATTGTGTTGAATCTATGTAGAGAACTTCAACAACTAGACTGGTCTCAATAACAGCTGAATATAGCCTGATCCCTTATTGTCATTAGAATATTTACAGTGTCTAAGATTTTGGCTTGGCTTCATCTTCACAGTATCCCGAAACGCATGTGGAACATTTGTACTTCCCAGCTCAGACAAATGTTGTCCCTTTAAGCACACGTTCTAAATGACAGAACTACTAACAAACACTTTCCCACTGCACATCATTGTCTGCTGGATTGTAATGTGCTTTCTCAAGCAGATCAGCTCACAGACAGAGTGCAGACCTCCACCGGGCGTGTCTGCCATGTATATTGCCCAAACGGCTGCAAGTGGCTGGCTGAGTGCAGTGAGCAGTCATCAGTCAATGTCAGTAGGAAAGAGAACAGTCAGTAAAATAGGGTTTTCATGAATTGTGAATCACCACAACCACGAGAGGCCCTAGAGCATACAGTCATAAATGTAGATACACCCAAGTATCCAATAGTAAGAGAGATCTATTCATATTCACATCCCTCCACTAGCTCCCAATCGCTGCTCACATCGGGTTCAAATCCTTGAAGCTTGTTTACAAAACTCTAACTAAACCAGCTCCTGGCTCCCTGAACCCCCTCATCCAGGTCTACACTCCATCCTGCTCTCTATGCTCGGCAAATGAAAGACGCCTTGTTCCACCATCAACAGGGCCCAAAGTCACGAGCTAGACTCTGCTCCTCTGTCGTCCCTCAGTGGTGGAACCAAACTCCATTCAATCTGCAGGGTCCCTCAAAACCTTCAAGGAACTGCTGAACACCCTGTGGTTTTTAGAATACCTGCTCACCTGATAATGCACATCACTCATTTATGAAATAAAATAAAAAACAACAAACAAAAAAACCCCTATGCACTCAACATCATGCACTACCTGCTGACACCTGTGTCCTGTTAAAACGTTTGACTGCACTTGTCCACGTTGTTCTTCCTACCTAGATCTCTGCTTGTGTTGTACTTATTCTATATGTCTGTTGCTTTGGATCAAAGCGTCTGCCAAATGGCACTGTAGAATCGTAGATCAGCTGCAGACAGAAAGGGCCTTCATGGACACAAGCAAACACATCAACTGCCTCCAGACTTATCCAGATCCCTATGGCAGGCGGAGAGAAAACTGAATCACAGTGAACCTCGTTGTATAGGTGGTCTTATTGTTGAATGGTATTGGAGTACTGGCTTTCAAATCAAACTGTGTTTAATCAAAGCAAAACCCACTCTGATACCTCGGTAGAAGCAAATGAAGGTGCTGATGAGTTTAAGTAGGAAAAACAGTGGTTCGTTCCTTTAAATGAGCGCCGAAGGCTGCAGTGGTTCATTCCAGGCGCAAAACATGTAAAACATCTGGAATAAGTAAATATGCTCTGTGTGCTGCTGTGCCACTGTTTATGAATGAGGACAAGCCTGCAGGCCTTTGTGTGTGGGGCTAAAACACTGGTAGCTACAACAGTCCACTGTGTGTGATTAACCCAGACCTAACCCTCCCCTGGACTGTGGCCCACAGCCTGTGGCGGACTGCTGGTGCGTCCTCAGATTGCAGATCCAAGCAAACCTCTTCCCACACTGGTCGCAGCTGAAGGGCTTCTCCCCGGTGTGAACCCTCTGGTGCTTCTTCAGGTTCCCGGCCTCTGAGAAGCGTTTCCCGCAGGTGTCGCATCGGAAAGGTTTCTCTCCTGTGTGGACTCTTTCGTGGGCCTCCAGATTGGACAGTCCAGAGAAGGCCTTGCCACAGGCTCGGCATACGTAGCTCTTCCTGCGGCGCTCACCGGTCACGATGCTGGCACCGTGGCGTTTGTCGTTGCGAGCCAGAAGGCTGGCCTGATGCTGCGCTGCGATGGCCACCTCAATGCTGGCCAATGCTGCTGCAGTTCCCCTAACAGGTAGACCTGACTGTGAAGCTATTGAGGAGCTCATTGTCCTACTGGTTGAGCTGATGCCAGAGATACTTGTTTTGTCAGCAGTGTCTGTGGATGTAGTGGAGGTCTGTGCAGAGAGCAGGCTGAGCTGTTGCTGAGACATCCTGTTGCTGTTACGATGCTGCTGCTGCTGCTGCTGCTGCAGCTGAGCCTGTGCACCTCTTACCAACGCTGGGGTTCTGCTCCATGGGGGCTGGGAAGATGGAGCCTGCATCCTTAAAGGTCTGGACACGGAAGCTGACGAGGCAGGGAGCAGAAAGCAAACAAGGAGTCAGCACACATTCATTACATCATACAATCAGACTGCGTGAAACACACCAATGGGCTTTTCTGCCCACATTCTACACTGATCTGTATATTACTGCAGTGGGCAGTAAACTATGGGCACCAGGCCACATGAATAAAGATAACATTACTGTTAGTACAGGATGTTTTGACTGCACAGCTGTGTCTTAAGGAGAATCCACACAGGAGCGTTTGTTGAAACCTCTTGGTGTCTGTCACTCATGCATCTCACAGAACAGAACTTCCATCAGACAGTGTTCAGTGGAATCACATGACACACACCAAGCCATGACTGCACTTTTTCTGGCACACTCAGTGCCGTGTTCTGTCCGTTACGAGCTGTTCAAATCGCACAACTGCTGTCAGTGTGTTTAAGGACTGATCACCATGCCCCAGTTTAACTCTAACTGTGGACACACAGCATTTGATTGGCAGCAGTCCATGAAAAAAGCTGCTTCCTTCCTGTTTGCTCCTCAGGCAGTTTACATCAAAACCACTGTGGCGGTATTTTGAGACATTAGTCAGCCCTGTGAAGATCCAGATCAGCAGTGCTGCTGAGGAACATCTACTGACTGGAGGCCGGTGTGCAGAGGGACACTTCAGTACTTCCACTGCTGCAGATGGCTCGCATCTAAGGAACTAAAAGGGAACCAAAAGCATGAAAAACGAGAGATCCATAAAAAGACGCAGAGATGACTGATGCAGGTCCACAGTGCACAGGACCAGCTGCAAAGTAATCCTGCTAAAAAAGCTGATCCTGGCTCAGCGCGCGTCGCAGCTGTCCATCATCTGTCAACACATTCAAACGCATTCAAGTGCAGTTAGAGTACCTGGTACTCGCTCTGCAGTGTCTGTGAGTACTAAGACGTCAAACTGAGCAGATCTGGTGATTCATCTCCTCACTGCTGGCTGTTCCAGCAGACACACATTCTTTTTTGCTGGTAAGCTTGGGCCTTACTCTGGACAGCTTGTAGGAGATCAGCAGTCAACACAGACATCTGAGATTTCATATGCAGCCAACTCAGTGTCCATGTGGTGTGCTTCTAGCCTTTGCTTCACAATTCTGAAGGATACAGTCCTTACAAATGTTTGCAAGCCACAGTCATTGGTGCAAAACAACAAGACATGAAGAATCTACAAAGAGGAGACCATCCCTCACCTTGTGTGCCCGACGGCTGGGTGTGAGCTCTGGATGCAGAGGAGAAACTCATCCTCGCTGCCGAGGAGCCTGAGCCTTGTGGAGGCTGAAGCACATGCTGCGGTTGTGGCTGCGTCTCTACAATAACAAGTCCATCCTGGTCAGACGCTGCAGAGTCATCGGTGGTGAAAGAGCAGGAAGGGCCACTGGGGGCCGAAACAGAGTCATTATCAGGGGCCCAGCGGGTGAAGAACGTCTCCAGTTCGAACAGAGAGTATTCAGAGCTGAGTGGGTTGTTATTGCTGGATCTCTGCTGTTGTTGTGTGTTGGGGCTGGCTGGTGTGTTGGTGTCTGGTACCCTCAGCTGGACCGCCACTAGGCTGACGGGATCTTGTGATGTCACACGGGTCGACAGTGGGGCTGCAGACTGGGGAGGGGGGAGGGGGAGGGGGAGGTGAGGGGTGTTTGAGCAGAAGAGAGGTGCATCAAAATGGGGTGTTAACAACTTCAGTCTCATCAGGGGGCAGGACAGGACGGACATCAAAACACAGAGTTGGACCTTTGGAGGAAGCTGCTTCTTGACTTTCTTGTAGATAGATAGTTAGATGTTAGATGTGAGAACAGATTCGACTCGGCTCGCCAAGCACAGAGCTGGAGCAGTTTGACTTTGCTCATGTCAAGGAATCAGTTCTTCTATAACTCAATCCAAACAGAATGTGGATCATCTACTGTCAGTGCACTCAGTTATGTGCACTTGCAAAAACCATGTAGCATGTAGCGTTTGTGTAGCACTGCACCAGATTCAGCTGTTAACTTGAAAGAGGTCTCTCACAGGAGGAAGCCTGCAAAATCAAGATGGTGCTGCTGAAGAAGAACACTTATACATGAAGCTAAGGCTGAGAGGCTGTTAGCCTAGCTTAGCATAAAGACTAAAATTGATGTTTGCACACAGATTAATCTAACAAAACAGAACAATTGATATAAATATAACTAGTGAGCTGCAGAGGTGATGGTTAGTGTGTATTTTCACTTCAAAGCCAGGCTTGCTGTTTCCTTCAGTTTCCAGGCTTAATGCTAAGCTAAGCTAACCACCGGTTTACTCAATGCAAAGGAATGACACTTATCTTAATCTGCACATCTGTCTGCAGCAGTACGTGAAGAAGTATCCATCAAAGTGCTTCACTGTTTCTTTAACGTGCTTTAATCATCCTCAGTGTGTGATGGGACTGAAGGGGTTAAGTGCTCCTCTAATGATTGCAGTATGAGTCCTATGTATGCAGTCTCTTATCCACAACAAAGGCTCTCACAGTCTAAATGTAAGACCATTCCTGTTCTTAATGTGACTGTTATTTATTATGAGGAACAGGAAGACTTCACCTGCTAAACCTAAACACCTGCAGACACAATGTAGATGCTCAAAACAATTCCCAAATAATATCTTGTCACCGTCCTTCACTACATCCCAGCAGACTTCCAGGTAACTGAGACACCGACAAACAGTATCTGCCATCGTCTTGGCTGGAAAACTGCCGCTCATGACAAGACGTTCACTGTAAAGGCCAACCGGGAGCCACGTTACACCCTGCGGCACTGTCTGAAGGGTCGTCCTGAGGGTCGCAGTACAGACATGATCACAACCGCATGAGTAATAGATTTGATAATATTGTGTCACAATTTTGTAATGTATGATTAATAAAAACAACACAAATTCATGTAAATTTTTTATAAAGTTTAATGGTTTTGGTTGCAAACTGGACATGGAGCAGGATTTTACAAAACTGTGACACAATAGAAAAAGCTAGTGTTACATTTACAGTGTACGTTTTGCCACAATGGCTTCATTTTACATAAAAGTCACACTTTAAAATGACACATTCCTCAACAGGAGGATCATTCTCATGGATAAAATAAAGCAAAACGTATCTGAGGTCCTGTATCACTGAGAGCAAATAATACATTTCCACTGGAAGAACATGTTCAAAATGCGCTGCACACATTACTGACTGCTTTTTGTTAGACATCTATATCTATATCTCTCAAACATTTCAAATACCGCACCGACCCTGGTCACCTCCACTTTAGACAGAGAATCATCCTTTACCTGAAACAAGCCTCATCCCTACTTAGCATGTTTCCAGTGTTCCCATGTTTTTAGGATTATTTGTTAATGTCATGTCATCTGAAACATACAGACAGGGACATACTGAAGGAAAAACCTGAAGAAATGAGTGAATGCAGATGCCTGCACACTGCATGGTACAGTTAACATGCAGTCATGGACTGCGGCATGTAGAAACACCTTGAGCAGCCCAGCTGAATCTGGATTTGCATCACAGGAAATGATCTAAGTGTCTCTGAAACACGGATCATTGTGGGTCATCGCAGATAGCAGGAGCTTCAACTGGCTCATGTAGGGACAGAGACTTCAGTGGCATCTGCATCTAGATCTACAGGAAAGACAGTAAACGTGGTGGGGAAGTGCCATCACAGCGAACATCTGATGAGCCTGAAGCTCGTGCATTATGGGATGTGAAAGGAGAAGCAGAAGGCGGGGCAGGCGTCATCGCCAGTGTTCCACAGATATGTGAATCCAGTGATCTGGTCACATCTGTCATCCTTCACCGCATTCTCAACAAGTGAGTGAGTTCATTAGTGGCTTCCACCATGAAACCGGTTCAGACCTGAATGCTTGACCCCCATTTTGACCCCTGCCAGGCTTTACTCTGCCAAAGTTTGGCCCCACTTGTCACCTCAGAGCGAGGCTCGCTGCAACCTTTCTATCCTGGTGGACGGGGCCTCTTCGAGGATCACAGTGCTGTGCTGAGGATGCACTGAATGAAGTGTGAAAATGATATGATGCCAGAGTGATGGTAGATATCTTATAGAAGAATGCTTGCCTTGGTCCAGACCTCTGAATGGGTTAAAAGGCAATCTATCCAGTGAGTGCTGCAGGGGACTCATGGTCAGCCAATCACAGCCTGGTGTTTGTTAAGCTGTGTGACTACGTGCTGACACTGAGGCTGCTTTAAATCTATGACAAGTAGGATTACTCTGAAATCCTGTCAGAACCAGAACAAAACCAGTGTGCTGGCCTGGACATGCATCAGTGTAGACTTCAAACATCAGATTTCAGTGGATATTTTGGTCTCAATGAACTGATTCATGAAAACCGAAGCCCCCTCCTCACAGACACCGATTATTGGAGGAAACTGCAGACTGAAGCTGGAGACAGAGTGAAGCGAGGTGACAATTCTGACTGAGACCAGGTAAGAATAATGGTTTTCATCCCTCCAGTAGAGCGCAGAGACTTGTGGAATCAATGCCACGGTGCAATGAAGCTGTTCTGGTTCTGGTGTTGAGTCGACTGTGGCTCAACACTCATCCAAAGACCTGGCGAGGGAGAATCACGGTACTCACCGCTCTGCTGCTTCTCTTACCTACTCTCAGACAGAAACTGTCCTGGACTCCACTTTGCCATGTTTTGTTCAGCGTTAAGCTACTGTCAATCAAAAACAACCGGTTTGGTTTCTCCCATTTAAAGTCCCTCCTGTGTGGGAAGTGTTGAGTTTGAGTGCAGCTCAGCAGCCTTCACCTCTCCCCGCAGGCTGTTTGACGCTCAACTGCTATTTCAGTCTTTTTTTATTTTACATTTACAATCATTTTGAGAAATATGGTGATATTTGTGTTGTTTGGCCCTGGGATCATTGTCTCGCTGTTGTCTGTCCAACACGAATGGATAAAGCTTGTTATTTTTGATTCTTGGGGGGGGGCGTTCTCAAACATGGCAACAGAGTACGTCAACATTGTTATCTATGACTGCGGATGGTGTCTCTTTTGGTGTTTTTTCAGGTTGCTGGGGTCAGAGAACCTCTCGGGACAGAGCGAGCACTGGTACGGTCTCTCCCCTGTGTGGATGTTCTTGTGGATCTTCAGGTTCCAGAACTGGGAGAATTTTTTGCCACAGATGCTACAGCCGTACGGCCTCTCTCCCGTGTGAGTCCTGAGGTGGGATTCTAAATTTGCCGGGGAGCTGAAGGCTTTACCGCAGAACCTACAGATGCAAACCCTCTTCCTGGGGACTTTCTGCTGCATGTCTGCACTCCTGTAACTTCCCTGGCCCTGACTTTGGCCCGGGTCCAAGAACTGCTGGGGGCCCTGTATCTGACCTAAAGCCTGCATGGGGTTGGACTCTTCTGACAGATCGATAACTGGAGGCTGCTGCTCAAAGGACAACGAGGTGTGGAAGCCTCTGGAGCTTTCAACAGCCGACCCCCTCCCAGAGCTGCCAGGCTCTGCTCCAATGAGTGTGGTGGGCAGGTATGAGATGGGGGCACAGTGTGAGGACGGCCCTGGGAGGCTGGTGTCATGACAATAACTATCCCCCCCATTGGTCCACAGTGAAGAGCGGCCATAGCTGACCTCTGAGAAGCCTCGCCCAGACTCCTGCAGGTCAGACAGCTGATTGCTGGAGGTTTGTGTGGCCTCATCAAACGGCAGAACTGCTCTGTAGTCGTCTGTGCTCGACTCCACCAGCCCTGCGTGCAAAGAGGAAGACGCTGAGTGGTTTTCTCTGTCAGACTCTGGAACAAATGTTGCATTTTCAGACTTTTCACAGGAAAAACAACTGTAAAACAGTGGCTGAGAAACAGGAAAAAGAACCATCTGGCTTGTCTATCTTTTAGTGTGTGAGTCCAAAACAAGAAAACTGATATCTTATTGCTCCTGCGATGACACGCTGCAGCTCCTGTTGCTGTAACGTTTTTTATTTATGCTTGATTATCATTTTTACAGAATAAATGGAATCAAGCATTCATCAATGTCATCGGCAAATAGGAGCAGAGTGAATAGAACAGCTATACCTTTGACTCATTGGGAGAAAATAGATTTATAAATCCATGAAACCTGAAATGCAGGAAACTGGAGCAATCATCAGTGCGTCTTCACCTTTCTGTTAATAGCCAGTTATCTGAGATGGACCAATCAAAAGACCCATAAATGTCTGTGAGGTGGCATGGGTTCTTTCCTCAGCTCATCCTCCTGTCTAGCATACATCCCTGTTTGGTCCAAAGCTAAACAAATGAACCTTAATGTGTGCTTTGAACTCTGAGGCCGATGTCAGATCAGAGATCAGCACCTCACCGTGCGACTAGTGAATCACATTAAAGGTGGATGTGTCCACTCACCCTCCTGTATGCTGAGGCCTGTCTGGCTCTGACTTCCTGTCACTGGCTCCACCTCCTCCACCTTCACCAGCACCACATCTGGCTCCTCCTCCTTCTGTAGAATACAATGAGAGGAAAGGTTGGCTGTAACTGCACCACAGACACACAACACCGAAGCAACTCCGTTCCAAACAGGTCAAAGTAGAATCAGAGTGGAGCTGATATTAGCTTGTTACAGACACATCAGCACTGGCATATACCAGACATTTCATCCAAAACACTGATGTGTGAAGCTTTAACAAATGGTATTTTACAAAATTTATGAATCCATAGTGTTTATGTGAGAAATAAAAAACTGTATTTGTTAAAATATCATTATCAGCCTTTCAAAAATATTAATAGTGCTTGATAAATCCAGTGCCGGGCTCTCATCCAGTCAACCAGCACACACTCTGCTGATGCCAAATCTGATCCAGTGCCAGCAGCTTAGCATTATCACTCTGAGGCGTCTGGTTCAGAGATATTTACTCACTGAGCTGAACCTCAGCAGATATCAGTGTTGAACTGTCAGCATCAGCAGACCACACAAACTTTGAATTAATATTAAAATCAGAAGAGCTGATTGGAGCACCCTCCACCTTTAGATCGTGCCTGCACAAGAACAAACGCCGTTCAAGGTACTCAGAGAAGATATTTGTCCCAGCAGAAGAGGAACCCTGAGTGGTGGAAGTGTACAGCGATTGGCCAGTGTGCAGGTGCACGCTGATTGGCCGGACACATGAGCAGATGCAGCAGCAGCAACCTCGTTTTTAAAAACCTCGAAACGACAGACTGAGAACATGAAACAGTACCCATGCCTAGTCCATGTGCTTAGGTGATGCTGCCATAGCAACCGCCAAATAGTAGCTGTGACCTTGTGAACATAAAACCAAGCCCACTGCAGACCACACCCCCATCAGAACACACCCATTATCATAATTTGTTAGCGGCGAAGGGAATGAAGCAACTGCTGCGGGAGACCAGAGAACACAGCAGTTCAAGAAGAACCTGACAATGTAACTGAAGGTAGCTAAAGGCTAACGTGGTCTGTGTGTTTGAGCCACTACCATATGACTGTGCGCTACGAATGAACCAGTGTCAACGAGGGGCTTAGAAAAATGGAATAATTGGAAAACATGAAGAGAAATCTCGTTATTTTAGCATCTAATAGATAATAATGACGATTAACTATGAATTGTGTTTGACTAAATGCCTAAAATATCTTATTGTTGATATTCATTCATATAAATTGTAGTTTTAAAGGGTTTAGGTGGACAACTGAATTCATTTGGGCGGGGTCTCCTCTGTGACCCAACCAGCCCAACAAGCACATCTGTAGGTTCAACTTGAATGATGCCGTTCTCAGGCGGGCTCCTCATTGGGCGGTTCATCTCATGAGGTCTCTGCAGCGGTTTGGTCATTTCAGTTTCTCTTCTAGTGTTGTCCGATAAGTTTAGTGGTGAACACCAAGTGAAGCTATGAGTTGAGAACAAAACACGATACAAGTGATGTTTAAACAACTATTCATTCTGAATTGTTGCCAAAGAGTTGCCACCAGCGTGTGCAATTCAAGATAGTTCACGACTTTTAGGGTGGGACTGGAAATATTTCAGCCATCGCTCCTCAGTGACCGCTCAATCAGTGTTCACAGCAATGCAAATCAGATTACATTCATCTGAGATTCATGACAACTACCTGACCAAGAAGGGTCATGAAATAAGACATTCCAGTAGTTTCAGAAGCATGTTTTATTCCATCAATGAGATACAAAATGTAAAATAAGTCAGCTATAAAACACATGGGATGTGTTACATACAGAATGACCATAACATACACTCCATGTTTGAGTAGATGGAGAATATTTTGAGACACATCGAGTGACCGGAAAGACTAAATTCCATCATCAGTACATATCAATATTTCTGACCATGCAACCCGGAAAAGGAACACTCTAAAAAAAGTTGGATTCAACCCCACATACACCATTTTGCTGCACTCACAAGAGCACCATATGACGATGATTCCACCAAAAAAATAGTCCCCGACATATGCACCATTTCATCCACTTTGACTGATGTTTGATTAAAATCTACAATGACAAGTTTAAGAGGTTTCCCACCCTTTAAAAATAAAAGCACGCTTTTCTAAGGTGTTTTAAAGACTTACATCTTCAGTAGGAAGCAATGGGTTTGGAGCTGAGAGCTACAGGCAGGGTAGGGAGGTGATTCAAACATATCATTGGTCTGAGTCTGCATGTGCAATAGCTGACACACACATCCTTTGCCTTTAAACTGCTCTGGGGAAACGGGGGGGTTATCATACAGCCCACTGGGCAAATGAAAGTCACACACATGAGGCAGAGTACCCTAGAGAAAAGCTCCTCTTCGCCCACCCGTCGGGCAGTTTCACGTGTTTGCACTGCAAAGCTCCAGCTGAGTGCTCTGTCACCCTAGCTGGGTCACCCCAGGCATGAGCGTACGAAACACATAAATAAAAACCATCTGAGGTCAACTGATGAGTCTAAACGTGCCCCCACTTCACAGTCTGAAACCTTCTCTCCACCAGAACACCGGGCAGAGGAAGCTTTTTAAGAAGACTGATAGTTCACTGTTGGTAAATTCAGACTGCCTTGTCTCAAAAGCTGCTTCAGCGCATCGTGATGGGGAGCAAGGAGGAGAAACACTGGAATTCTAATTCACTTTCTGTCTTTGAAAAAAAGTCAATTTAAAACATCTGTCTTTGTTTCCACGGTGTGAAATCTCTGAAGTTCTGAGGAGGGTCTTGTGCACCAATGAGTTTCTTTCTGTGGTAGGCTTCAGGCCAGCAGACACTTCAGGTCTGTTCCCAGGTCTCCGCTTCAGCAGAAAGTTCAGGGTGGCTCTTCTGCTGGTGTGTTTTCAGGTTCCTTATCCAGGCGAATCCCCTGCCGCACATCCCGCAGCTGTATGGTTTCTCTCCAGTGTGAACTCTCTGGTGTTTTCTCAGGTTTCCAGCCTCGGAGAACATCTTCCCACAGGTGGAGCAGCTGAAAGGCCTCTCCCCCGTGTGGATGCGCTGGTGAATTTCCACCTTCTTGGGCCGGTTAAAAGCCTTGCCACAGTAACTGCAAACAAACAGTCTTTCCTTGGCGCCGGATCGATGGTGCACTTTGCTGCTGTCGCTGATGTCACCGAAGGGCTGGGCGACGGGGAAACCAGGTCCATAACGAGTCCAGCCGTTAATACTGGAAGACGTTGATGGGAAATCGGCTGCTGCCATCGAGTATGAACAAGACGGCCTTCCTCCCGCTTGAACCTCTGACTGATCATCAAAAAACTCCTCAACCAACGAGTTAGTGCTCTTATCATTGTCAGACAACACGCCAAACTTTGAGTCATTGCTGCCGTCTTCGATATACTGGTGTGGGTTTATTGTTTCCTGCAGTGAGTCTGCGCCCTCAACAGAGGCACTGAGTTCACTCTTAAGGAGAGGAGAGGAGTCACTGACCTCCACTCCTCTGCTGCTGCTGCCGCTTCGCCTCGTGCTGCTGCTCTGGACCTGGTGCTGCGGTCGGCAGGAGGTGGACTGGGTGTCCTGCTGTTCGGCACTGGGCCTGAGTCCTGCAGCTCCCGAGGGAACACACTCCAGCACTCCTAAACAGAGACGAGGGAAGGTCAAAGGGTGAGATCCTAACACTTTAGTCTCACAGATTCATTTTTCTTACACAAGCACGACAGTAACGTTTTGTTATTTATTAGTGAATGATCATTATCAACATTAATCACAGCGGAGACCAAACAATTCATTCATCATAATGTACTTTTCATTCTGATGGCACCGAGCACAGCTGCTGTTTCTCGAGCGCCTCACACGCGTTTGCTTTAGTTCACGGAGTTCCTGATTTACTTTTAGTTTTGTCGCCCCCCAAGTGAGACCTGTTAGCACAATGTGTTAGAGAACAACTCAGGCTTTCCTTCATCAACCCACTTGAAGGAATATTCGTGGCCTGAATTGTCTGAGGCCACACCTGGAAAGCGCAGCCTATGGAGGACGTGATGGTTGCAGCCTGGGGTCCAGGTCTGGCTGAGGAAATGTGAAAATAGACCTCACAAAACCAACAAGAATCTGTGTGGCCACTGCATGACAAGGTGTATAAAACTGGAAACAGGATGGCTAATAACTAAAGTGAAACGGTTTTCACAGAAACTAGGACTCCCCGACTGGGCCATTGTCCCAGAAGGGCTGTCCAAAAACCACCGGGCCAGGAGGACAATGGAGGAACTGGAACGCTGGGAAGAATTAGGGCAGGGGTGTCTGCTTCATGATCAACAATCAGCGTTATGGTAAATGGCCTGTACTTATATAGCGCCTTTCTAGGTGTCTGACTCAAAGCAAAACTAAGGAATGCTGACTCATTCACACACCGATGTTATACATTAACAGTGAAACATTACTGAGGATGACATGTTTGGAGAAGCAAGAAAAGGGTTTCTGATGAGTTCAGTCCAATGAAATAATAACAAAACTCAAGATAAGGATCATAACTGGCTTTACTGAAGACCTCTGCAGAGTCCTATCGCTGCAATGCTAAGCAATCCACATAGATAAGCTAGGTTTTCATTTAAGCTCAAACATTCACTGCCTGATAGGCTAGCTGCACTGTCCTAAACCATAAAGCTCTCCAAAGGGTGGTGAAAACTGCTCAGAGGATCACTGGAAAGAAGCTGGTGGAAGGTCAACAGGATCATTAGAGACACCAGTCACAAAGTGCTCTGCCTGCTGCCACCTGGTATACAGCGTAGAGGGATCCAGGCCTTCAGTATGAGGCTCCGGAACAAATCCAACTCATCGGGATGCCGCCAAATTTGACGAGAGGATGAGAAGAAAACCTGTACGTGAGCTGAGGTGGGGGGTGGTCTTATGCAGACGGAGGTTTTGCAGTTTTTGTTATTCCAGTGTTTGCATTTCAAAATGTCTGTACAGGCTAAAGTTCTTCTGCAAAGGAGTCATGAGAGTTGGGCTTGGTGACCTGGTGTAGGAAATGTCCTGACTGATAAGACCCAATCAGGCTTGGCTTGAACTTGGTTGTCACACTGACCCGGAAGCTTTCAAACTACAGCAGGGTCAGCAGTGCAAACATTAAGTGTGATGTTATTAGAGGTTATGCATTTCAAAACTAAATGTGCTGCTGTGGATCTTAGCCTTAGCCCGTAGAAGATGGAAAGTGCTCAAATATCCCACTACTCACACAGTCTGTGTCCTATTTGTCATCATCGACAAATGTCTGTCTGTACTCACCGTCGTCTCCTATAAGTGGCACGTCCTCCTCCATTGCTTCAGCATGTGCCATGTTTGCCTCCACCTTCTCCTCCTTTACCAGCACTGCTTCCGGCTCCACCAGCTCCACATCCGGAGACTGCACAACAAAGAGGGGAAGGTGAGTCACTCAGGCTGCAAAGAACAGTTTCACATCCGAGCAGCGCTCACTCAGAGCAACTGCCCGCTTCAAACACAACTCTTTGCAGTTTACAGTTTAAGTCGGGGCTGATGATCTGAGATGTTTCTGTGCAGCCAACCTGTTCAATCCCTGTATGTTTGTTCCTGCTGATTTCCAATAGCCGTTCATTTCTGCCTAAAGCATCGTGCCTGTGTGCTTACCTTGCTCTGGATGCTGTCAGAGTGGATCAGCTCGCTAGCTGCGTCCCCCGGAGAAGGTCTGCCAGACCACAGAGCCACATCCATCTGCCGCTCAAACACGCCGTCTACACAAAGACAAGACAGATGTCTATTGAGAAAAACACAATTTTTCAACGATCAGCAGGGGAGTCACAATTTCAATTCATAATCAAAATGATCGTTCAAATCAAAAGCAGGAAGGTGATTCTCTCAGTCATGGAGCGGACTGTTGTCTTTCCTTTTGCGGCTGTGATCTGGATTGGAAATGAATCATTTTGGGGTCAGTGGGTGGTGGGGGTCTTAACCAGGTGGACTGAGCTCCGAGGCTGCTGGATGATTCTCCCACATGCACACACATTATCGTTTTCCTTGCTCGATATAATGATCGTCTATTGAAAACTTACTTGACTTGTGGTGTATGTCTTTGCAGTGTATCTTCTTAAAGAGGACATTCATCACTTTGTCTCCCTTTGACAGCATCCTTTTACTAGATCTTCTATGCCAGATCTTTTATACCATAGCTATAATCTCATTAACAGTCTGTTTTGACACTTAGCTGTAGACAAGTGGCTGTGGGGCAACACTGACCTCTAAACCTGTTTATCTGTGCAATCGTGCCACACAACCAATCGCTACCTTCACAGCCTAGAAGCATATGATGCACCATAAAGTCACCGGAAGGTAAATACAATGCTGAGTATCACGTGATGACTTGATCTGGTCTTTTCAGACAACGCTGCATATGTCCGCCCTCTGTGTGACCTGGCTCCACCTCACTGTGTCTCCTAATCAATACTAAAATGGTAATAATAATCAGTTTGATTATTAGAACCAGGATTAACATTGTGAATTGCAGTCGATGTGTGGATGACTCCAGGTGTAGGACGCAGCCTTCATTACACCCACTACATGCTGCAGCCCTTACTTGTGAATCATGTGGAACTGACAATCCTCGCAGCTGATCCACGTTCACACACACAATGACAGGTAACCATCAGCTGACTACAGCTCAGAGACCTGCCACTGGCTTCACTGTGGTGATGCCACTGTGTCCTATGAACCTCTAACTCAGTTTGGCTGTAGTTCCCTGTCACTGCTCATGTGACCTACAGAGCACACTGACACTGCACTGGACAGATATCATGTCAACACTGACGTCACGCTGCTGTTAGTAACGTCCTCTCTCATGAGATTGCTGGTGTGTATCGTGAGTGGCAGCATGCTGGCTCAGCAGCCGTGTACGTGAGCCTGCGGCGGTGTCTCCTGCACCGGGCCTGTGGCTGTCCTCTCACCGCTGGGAGCAGGCGGCTGTGGCGCTCTGTCGCTGCCGCTGATCTGCACCCTCGGACGGCCGCTGTTCATGGCGCTCTCCCGCAGCCTCCTCTCGGCGTTCCCTCGGGCCATCTTCAGCTCCAGCAGATGCAGCTTCCTCTTCAAGGCTTTGTTTTCTCTCTGGCACTGAGACATCTGGAGGCTCACCACCGCATAGTCGTCGTCCACCAGCTTACAGATCTCCGCCACGGCTGCGTTAGCCAGGACCTCCATGATGGAGGCCAGCTGGGTCTGGAAGGCCAGGCGGCTGGACATGGTTCTCACAGGCGGGGGGCTCGGCGTCTGCTCCGTCGCGTTAACAGCTCAACTCGTCTCGCGGGGTCAAGAAGAGTCGCGGCTTAGCTTAAACCATCACAGCGAGAACGCGACGCGTTCAGTGTTGAACAGGAAAGATGGCTAGGCTAAAGTCTGGCCACCACCGACCGCAAACATATGGCGTCATTTCCGCTTACGGAAACATTACCCTAAGTACGGTAGTATTCTGTCCCCTGAAATTTATTCTGAAGAACAACCGATCCCCCTTTTCATTTGCTTCTTGTTAACTGTATTTCACACTGTATTCGCCTGGGTATGACTTATGTTAAACTGTATTTTCAAAGTGCTTTTGTTGCACGAGTGAGCAGGTGCAACCCCTCAGTCTGCAGCCGACCTCCTCCTCCCAGAGATGCTTTCTGTCATTTTATCCTCATCACCCCATTTATCGCAGCTAGGATGAAAACAGGCCTGTCCCACATCAAACATAAAACACACAGACACGCACATATGTATGCAACTAATCAAATAATAACCTTTTTACCTTGTGAACTGTAAAACTTTCTCTCTCCTGTCACCATCTTTTTAAATCGGACATCACGCCACACAAAGGAGACCCACAGCACAGCCGAGTTCATTGCAAACCGTTCACATGTTTAATGATACCCATACATTTGAAAACACTGGAACATGTCATGAAAGTATACTGAAAGGCAAAAGATTTGTTGTAGCTGCGCAACATACAGCTAGTGCCAATCATGTCCAAACACCTACACATACAAACACGACTCTGATATATATGTATTTTACTTTACATCTTTTTACAGGCCTTTGTTCTTCGATATCTAATCGAGACCAACGATTGACTGACATTAAGGTTGAGAAAGGGGGATTAAACCATTGCAGACCTCCGTGAGCTCGGCTTTGTAGCTAAAAAATAAAATATTCTGATTTCACTGCCCAGTTCTGGAAACAAACCCTCTGGAAAACAGCACATTGCATCTGTCCCCTACTCTTAAGAAATGAGCAGTAAGTAATTATACAGACAATCAATCAATCAAACACAGTAACACATGGGAAGGTGCAGACCTGCACTAACAAGGTTCTTTTAAGTGCTAACATTTACCATTCAACAGCGGGCCGCCTTGGGAAGGCCACTCATCAATGATACTGCAGCAATATGAGAAACACACTGGACTAAATGTGATAGATACAGCATGAAAAACTAATGGCGTGTCACTGCCTCCAGATTGTGCCCTTAGCTTACACGGGGAACATTTAAAGTGCTTTAAAGTTAGAGGCTGACATTTTGCAGAATATACTTCCTTGTGGTCTCACCCACAGGCAGACAGGATGTACACAGATATCCAGGATGTGGTTAGCCACACCAAAAACACGAATACTTCGATCCGACCTCTGCTGAGTTTCTCTCAGCAGTCTTTCGTACGAGATGCGCTGCAGAGTGAGGACTTACATCTGCAGCCTGCAGTCCTACACAAACAACAAAAGCTGGAAGTGCATTGAAACATGGATCCGGCTTTAGACACCACAGTAGGATAAGGCAAGAATAGATTCAGAGGTGCTAAACATCTGATGAATTTTGAAAGTAAATGTCATTATATCCTCTCTCAGCTTGAAATGAGGTGGAAGGTTGAGAGGACAAAAAAAAAAACCCTCAAACCAGAATTCACATGTCACTGCTGTGACCTAGGACGAATAACAAATATCAACTGTACGTGCCATGATATCACAGGATACAGCCTCATTTGTCCGTGCTTACATTAGATGCTAGAATTCCCATATAAAGGGATTTCAATCATTCACCCCTCAGAATCCAAAGTGTGTGAGGAAAACCTTCAGATGCCATCCAGTCTACAGGCCACACTGGGACTGCTGCCGGTGCCTGCGGACGCTACACATTTGGCTGAAGGACTGTCCACAGCGAGAGCAGCTGTAGGGCTTCTCCTGCGTGTGGACTGTGCGGTGCCTCTTCAGGTGGCTGGACGAGATGAAACTCTTCCCACACAGTGTACATCGATAGCGCCTCTCCCCAGTGTGGATGAGGAGGTGGACCCGCAGGTTGTTGGGCTGGGCAAAGCCCTTTCCACAATGGGGGCAGGTGTAGGGTCTCTCCCCTGTGTGCACCCTTTGGTGCAGCTCAAGGGCAGCTGCACTGGGGAAGACACGCCCACACACAGCACACACCATAGGTTCTTTAGTAGCAGACGCACTGCTCCCGTAAGACCGCCTCTGGGTGCTTGTGGTGGTAGAAGGAGCTGTGGGAGGAGGGGGTGGAGGAGGCGGCGGAGGTGGTGCCGCTACGACAGCAGCAGCTGCAGCAGCAGCAGCCATGTCAAAGGAGGCGGCGAAAGCTGCCATTTCATGAGCGCCACCCGTGAAGAGCATTGTTGGAGGGCCGTCTAGGCTGTCTCCTCCTCCCTGCGATGGGAAAGAAGCGGAGGGGTGGCCAGTTTCTGTATTTCCCAAACCCAGCTGTGCTACTGCATATGCTGCACCAAGATGGCTGACCCTCTCCTGCATCCAGGCTAGGTCCAGGCCCAGGCTGTTGAGGCGGTCTGGGCTGGGCTCATCAGAGGCTACAGGGGCTGACAGCTGAGAAGGCTGGAGCTCATCTTCTGCAGTATCATCTGGCTGGATCTCTGGCTTCAGAGCACCGTCTGGAAGGCTTCCTCCAAGGTCCCTGCGAGCAGCCTCGAGGGCCGGGACCCCCCCACTGCTCACTGTCAAAGTGTTGCTCAGGGGCTTGGTGGCTTTGCGTTTTGCTCGAGGCCTACAGGTCAGGTCCATTGTGGTGTCAGTGGGGGAGGAGGAGGGCTGTGTGGTGGAGGAGCTGATGTTGGTGACACTGGTGTCAAGAACACTGTCACCTGGGGGGGGGTCCTCACTGGGCTCCAAGGCTGGAGAAGGAAAGACATGGTGTTAACTTTTCTTCTGCTATGGCATTCTGCTTGCAGAGGAAACACTGAAACCACACGAAGAAACGCTGATTTAATAGCGGACAGAAGCTCACTCACCCGTCGGCAGGCCACACTCTGCCCTGATGTTGACCTCCACCTTGAGGTCCAGGTTGCAGTCGTCTCTCTCCACTTTCTCCTGCTTCACCAGTGGCAACACCTTGGTTTCATCCTGCTGTGATACAGTGAAAAGGAGCTGGAACATGACGAGACATATACACATCTATCATTCATCATTTAGCGCAGGGTTCAGGATGAACCTAGAACTCAGACCCGTGAGCACGTTCATGCATCTGGGCTACCTGAAATGCATGAAGTCTTGGGAGACGTGTCAAGTCTTCACTACACATTGAGCCATGCAAGATTGTGAAGGAAGCAGCAGGAAGCAATACAAGAACCTCCAAATTAGAAATATGCGGTGACTCTGACTTGATCCTTGTCAAAATGTTTTTTTATGTTTGTAAACTCCACACGTTCACTGTTTTAGTGGTTTGGTCTACTTGATGAAGGACGTGTGTGAGCGTGTGTCATCCATGCCTTCATTTCGCTGTGCTCAGAAGGTAGACCAGGTGCTTTACAAGCAGTGTCACCCTGGAATAGCCGAAGGGCTCACAAGACTCAGTAGACTCGACGGAAATGAATATTCTGCTGGTTAATCTTTACCTTTGAAATGCGATGGAAGGGTTTGTCTTCAGAGGAGGTGGGAAGAGGCGCCACCAGAGGCTGATGGTCGTCAGGTCCTGAAGGCAGAAAACACAAGACACTTGAGCAAGGAGAAGGAGGAGGACAGAGCTTGCTGGAACTGGGTACAACATCCAGCATACCAGGAACAGTATGTTGCAGAGTTTTGTTCAAAATTAAGTTTCTCGCCTGTCTCATCATTTCTCTACATATTTATTTAGCGAGATGGCCAGTCAGCAAATTGCTCTGTCTGCAATCAGTCTAGACAGGACCAATGATCATAGCCACTAGAAAGCTTACATATGGTCATGTGACATGCGATAGAGTTTAAAATATGTGACTCTGTCCCCTGGGGTTGATCCTACTTTATTGCAGATCACTTTCTAAGAACACCGTTTCATGATGTTCATTACTTCAGCTTCATGCTTCTACATTAGTCTACGTGTTGCTAAGTGAATGTGTTTATTCAAAGCAGAAGAAATGCACACACTTCACAGAGTGCCCTGCCCTGCAGCTGAGGACTCCAGCGTGTGGAAATCTGCTAACTTTGACACATAAGATCAAAACTATCTACACAGCTGACCCTGCCAGAGGAAGGTCGACAGCACTGTAATACTGTTAAGTGACACACACCCAGTCCCTCCCACACCTTTACACTGAGCAAACTCATCCACCAGCAGCTCCCTGCCTGCCATATGGTGCACTGACATGTGATATCATGTATGTGTCTATGATGCTCCAGTCCACAGTGGTGAGGAAGCCATTAGGGCACAGCATAGTGTGTGTGTGTGTGTGTGTGTGTGTGTGTGTGTGTGTGTGCGTGCGTGCGTGTGAGTGTGTGTGAGTGTGTGCGCGCGCTCAGTCATCACAACAGAACCCTTAACTTGCTGAAGTTGGAGTCGTCTGCAGATTGACTGACAGCCACTCTGAGCCACGGTGTGGTCTCATGATGATCAGCTCATCAATAAGCATGTTACATGTGAGTGACGCGCTGCCTCCTGCCGCCTCCAGCTGTTTACCTTCGGGGGGCCTAAAATGAACGGCGTGCATTTCCTCCCGCTGACTCCGTCTCCTCATTTTCCTCTCGTAGCTCCGCATCTTCACGTCCATTTCTCGCAGTTTCTGCCGCAGGGCATCGTTCTCCTTCTCGCTCTTCTCCCGCTCCTGCTCCATCTGGGAGCGCAGCGCCGCGTAGCCATCCTCCACCAGTTTACAGATCTCCGCCACCGCCGAATTGGCCAATATCTCTATAATCGATGCAATTTGCGCTTGAAAGCCAACACAGTCCGCCATCATCGCCAGGTCTGTCTGCGTGTTCCTGCACGGACAGACGCGCGCGGCGTGTGGCTGCTGTGGTGCGCGAGCGTGAACGGATCCACACACCGGTGCGGGACTGGTGACATGCAAAACGCTCGGAGGGTTTAATTCACACTGTCTGCCCTCTTTAATGTGTTCAAGACTGTTGAGGTTCTTTGAGGTGCCAGAGTCGCCTCCTGATGACGTCAGTTTGTTGTTCAGCATCACTTCTCAGGTTGCTGCTGCGTCTGAGGGAGCGATCATGGACAAGAGGTGTAGAGGAGGAGCTGTCATGTCTGTAGACAGAGCTTAGTACGGGGGGGGGGGCTCATCCGTCTGGCCTCCAGGTCCAAACGACTTGGTGGATCACTGTTTACTTTACAATATTCCTTCACACCGGGACCTCTGCATCTGCCATCTCCAACCAGAGAAGGCATCCAGGAATACCAGGAATCCAGATCCAAGAGCATCAGGGACCAGATCCAGAGAGGATCCGTTCGTTTGTGTTTGTGTTATGTTCGGATGTTTGGTTTCAGAGTCTCCACGAAAATGTAGCACAGGCTGATTCAGTTCCAGTTAAATACGAGTTAAATGTTGTTCGTCTGCGCTCCACCTGTCAGCACACATGATCAAACTAAAAGAGATAGACAATTCATTTTAGTTGATGGTTGAATGAATAAAATCAATACTTTATTTCTTTATTGTGCAATTCTGTGTACATGCCAGCAAACAACTGACAACTGCAAAACAGACCTTCACCTTATCTTCATGTTTCCATCCTACCTGGAGCATGGACTCCATCACCTCATCTAATGACTTCACTCAATCTCTATATATTGATATATTATGAATATCATTTGTGTTCTATCTCCGGCCCAGCTGGTGACCTGTCCTGGGTGTACCCCACCTCCCGCTAAACTGCTGGGACAGGCTCCAGCTTCCCTGTGACCCTGAAAGCGACTGGGTACAGTAGATGCATGGATGGTTGTTCTGCCTCAGGTAAACAATCCTGCCGTTGGATTGATAAACCGGCTGTGAATTCCAGTTTTGAAATAAAGCCGTGTTCTCTCCTGGATTGACGGGACCACCACTTTCATTCAAATGATTAGTTATGATGAATTTGTCAGACCTTAGGTGTTTCCTGATATATATCAGTAATAGTAAAATGAAATACCATTGGCGGTGCGAAGAGTTGCAGGAGCGACATACGTGGGTGTAAATTTACCAATAAACATACATGAAATCAGTTTACAGCAGAAGATGGAGAAGTTGTCGTTCGACTCTTGGTGTCTTCCATCTAAGATGAACCCCCCAAACACGAAGTAGTAAGAAGTACGCCACACAAGATTTCTACTGAACAGCACATTTTCATTTATGTTAGAATTACATTAAACACTTGTTTAGAACTTTTCATATGTAAATTTGAAATTTAGAAATCTCTGCCATCCTTCAAATTGTTGATTATTCATATTAAATATGGAAATTTCCTTTATTAACACTTTGAAGCCTGAACATAACTGTTTTCATGGGTTATTTAAAGAGAGAGCAACAGAACTACAGGTTTTCTTTCAGACACTTCAGTTTTATAATATGAGGGAGTAGACGTCTGATTCAGAGTGAGCTTTTTGTACCTTGTGACATTTATTTCAATAAAGTTGAACAACATGTGAATATTGAATATGATTCATTCAGCAGGTTGATGTGTTGAGTCACACAGTCAGGCCAAACACTCATCTGGAGGCAGTGTTCTCTGTGTCCATGGAAACATACAGGTGTGTGAATGAGAAGAGCACAGAGCACGGTTCAGTCTGCTGAACACTCTGACAGACTACCTTCGTATGCACGTGATGGCGTATCTGCTCCTGACTGGTCACTTGCTGATGTGCACGCTCTGGTGGCGCACCAGGTTTCCCAGCACAGAGAAGCTCTTGCCACACTTGGTGCACCTGTGGGGTTTCTCTCCAGTGTGGACTGCCTGATGCACCTTGAGGCTGCAGGCCTGCGAGAAGCGTTTTCCACACAGACTGCAGCTGTGGCGCTTCTCCCCCGTGTGGACGCTCATGTGTCTCTTGATGTGGCTGGACTGAGAGAAGCGCTTGCCGCACTGAGCGCAGCTGAACGGTTTCTCCCCGGTGTGCACCCGCTGGTGGGTTTTCAGCTGGTGCGGGTGGATGAAGGGCTTCTTACATAGGGGGCAGTGGTAGATCCTCTCCCCAGCATGGGAGCGCTGGTGCACCACCAGGTCTCTGGATGTGAAGAAGAGGCGGGCACAGTGCTGGCAGCTGAACCCTCGCTCCATGCTGTTGGGAAAGCTGCTGCTTCTGGAGTCAGACACAGTAGAGGGGGAGGCAGTTAGAGGGTCTGACATGGAAGAGTTGCCAAAGCTGCACGCGCTGCTCAGGAAAGGAAAACACGAGAATGACAGTGGCTCCTCCATGCTTGTGACTCCATCCGTGGAGTGCTTGTGAGGAGCTGTCAGAGACCTGGCCACCTCTGGGGAGGAGAACAGGTCATCAAAGGAGGAAGAGTCCAAGTTGTTGGTGTCCAGCCCTGCTGCGGCACTCTGTGCGTGCTGACTGTCCATGCTGGTCAGTTTGCTGTCACTCAGACACTCGTCTCTAGAGACAGACCAGGAAAGTTCAGCCTCCACTTTCACTGCGTATGACACTGCCTCTTCCTTCCAGTCTGCTGCAGCACCACACAGACCCTTCACTCCAGTCTGCATCTTCATCAGCTGAGTCTCTACATCAGGAACATTACTGCCGCTGCACTCAGCAGACAGAGAGTCACTGGGATCCACATCTTTGTCTTCTTCTTTGGTCAGGCCTGGCGTTTCCCTAGCTCTGTTTGGACCAGACCCTCTGGGTGTGGCTCTGTGTCTCTGGGCAGCTGGGTGAGTGGACTCACCCACAGCGCAAGTCTCTGCCACTCCCTCTTTCTCTACCTGCTGCCGAGCTTCTGGTCCGCTAAAATCCTCTTTTTCATACCCGGGTGACGCACTGAATGGGGGGATTCCTGCTTCAACACTCAGGGGAAGCTCGCTCTGAGCAGCGAAACAGAGAGATGGAGGTCCGGCTAAAGAACGAACACAGGAAAAGACAAAGATCAGCTCAACCTTCCACTCTCACAGCGTCAGTTCACTCAGCTACCAATCATTACTCCTTTATATAATTACCGGGAGGTCAGAACTAGATAATGCAACGTTTTCAGATTCCGTTTCTGGCAAATATCTCTCACATGGAACCAGAACCAGTATGACTAGAGCTGCAACTATTGGCTGATTGGCCACATTTGCTCTCTTCCTGTGTTTCACCCTGTTGCCTTTCTATTAATGTGACAGCCTTCATTCCAAACCTGCAGTGTCAGCAGCTCTGGCCTGGTAAGTTTGCTGTTGTGGCTTTCATACACTGGTGATTTGGACGCAGCACACCGACAGTGCTGCACATGTTGGAAGGCTTCAGCTGCGGGCTTGTTCAGTCAACCCCCTCTACTTATCTTGCAGGTTTTATCTTTCTCCTTTCTGAGGTTTGCTCTGAAGAAGTCTTTCATACATACTGCTGCTGTGAGGAGCTGTCTGATGGTCTTCCAGCACACTGCAGCCAGTCAGCTCCTCCAGCCTCTCCTTCTTTATTGCAAACCCCTCTGGATTCACCGGCTGACAGACAGAAAACGGATAAACCATTACTGCTGCTGCAAATCTGATTCGTGTTTGGCTAAGCTTCCTGCAGTCGTGACCGTTTCACATTCTGAAAATGACATGCATCCTGTTTGACTGGTCCATTCATACAGTCTAGAGATGAACCGGTTACATTTGAGCAAGCATGAATTTGTCACCTGTGTTTTTTATGACATGACGAGGAGAGGGATGGACAGAAGAGATACAGCACTGACCCGTGGCTTCTGAGTGTTCTCCAGCGTGTTGGGTTTCACTTTTCTTTTGGCATCGGCAGGACGGTCTCCTTCAGGCTGATAATCTGTTCAAAGTACATCACAGGAGCAGTTATATGTTCACCCTTCCACTGTCAATAGAAATCATGTTGCATCATGATGCAAATTAATAATAATACTCATTATGCACAAAGGCAATACCATGACAACGCTGCTCAATCTCCAGTGTAAAAGCTGTATTTAGAAATCATTTAAAAGAAAAACATAAACACGCGGCTCACTGCTGAAATCATGTCAGACACTGTGGTTCAGTTTGTTTTATATGAAGATGAAAATGATCATAAGCCCGTATAATCAGTGTTCTAAAATGCTACAGATGATACCTGGTCCACAGTCATTGGTTCACTGCTCCTCACACTAATGTTCAATGTTCTAGCTTACAATTGTTGAGTACGGTTAGTAACAACTCTGCATGCAGGGATTTCAAACAGAACGGACACTGCATCTCAAACTGGGTTCTTGCAACCGAGAACCAGATCATCACTACGTTGTCATAAAGTAATCTATTACTGTCAGAGAGATTTAGTAACTGTCACACACTGTGTGTCGGTGCTATTGCTGTTTACTGTGGTGCTCAGTACTGAATGTTTGCAGTGTACAGTCATGCAGTGAGCACTTGGATCCATGCACCACATGTATTCGCGCAGTACGTGAATGTTTCCTCGTACGTACAGCTACAGTATTAAAGATATGACCGTGCAGCCCAAACCTAGTTCTTCAGATGTGCAGACAGACTGCAGCCGCGGTGTGTCCGCAGTGAGCCTGCAGATCATGCTGTTAACATGTCACATCTTTGAATAGTGTCCGGCGCCTAACATCCTCCCCGCAGCACGCGCTGCTGGGTTCGTCTGCTACCTTCTCTGGGACAGGTCACCACCAGCAGCGGAGGGGCGGGTTCAGCGTGGGACTGCTCTCCTGAACGGACCTCCATCAGCCGCAGTCTGCTCCTCAGGGACAGGTTCTCCCTCTGGCTCCGGGAGATTTCCAGCCTCAGGGCGGCGAAGCCATCGTCCACGAGCTGACAGATCTCAGCCACCGCAGCGTGGGCCAACACTTCCATGATGGAGGCGAGCTGAGTGCGGAAATCCACGGAGCTCATCGTGTCCTTGCGGCGCGTGTCCCGCTACAACGCTACTGTGTGACTGACACATGTGAGGAGACGCATACCCACCGCCGTCTACTCAATGAAAACATTACCTCTGTTTACTTCCGGGTTGTTCCAACGCGTACCGTAATGACTGGAGTAAAGACGACTATTAAAACTCGTCAAAGATCACACTGAACTTTGACTTATTGTAGAGCATCGGGACGGAGAGGGTTGTAACCGGTTCCATAACTGGGAAATTACAATACTCAAGTCCAAGTTCCGTGAAGTGCCCACCCCAGGTTGAGGTATATCTGGTTCTTTAATAATAAAAAGTGAAACACTGTTCCTAAAAATGTTAATGAAATACCACCACGTGTCACTTTACCTGTAGAATCAGGCACGCCCACAGACAGAACCCAGGAAGTGGTCAAACACCTGTCCATTTGGCCTGTGACTGAAAAGTGACCAGCATTCTATTCTTATTACACGGAAACCTGCCTTTCTGAGCAAGTCATGAGGAGAAGAGGAGCACATTAAAAAGAGGAGAGGAAAACGTCATGAGGACAAGAGGAGAACATCATGAGGAGGAGAGGAGAACGTCATGAGGACGAGGGGAGAACATCATGAGGAGGAGAGGAGAACGTCATGAAGAGGAAGGGAGATCAGGAGGGGAGCAGAACATCAGGGGTAGAAGTGGAGAACATCATGAGGAGGTGAGAGAACATGAGGACAGGAAGAGGACACAGCTGTATGGAATGTAATATATAATAAATAAATATTTCTGGGCACTTTTGGGCTTGAGCACCTGTTCCTACCCCCAAGTCCAAACTGCTGTCTGGAGTCTGACTGGAGCTTAAGTCTTGACTGGACAGTCCTGAACCCTAATTGTTCAGTATTAGGTCTGGACAACAGTGACAGGTGGAGGAGGACTAGATCAAGGCGCTGTTGCCTGCTGGTCCAATTCCTCCAGGCCCTGTCCCAGTTCCACAGCCACTGGGTTTACCATTGCTCAAACACGGTTGGTTTAGACAATGCTGCAGTTTTTAATTTAAAAGTGCATCATATCAATATTTGTACATTAACAATGGATCACATGGCTGTGGAATATGAAAGCAATCTTGACAATCCCAGTGAAAGTATCACTTGATTGCTCCACAGAGCGTATGATGTCTGTTAAACCTGGTGAAGCTGCTTTAGCTCTGCTTTCCATCTCATTTGTATTACACATGTTGTCCTCTTCCACGTTCCAGTCAAGCATTAGCAAGAACTTGAGTGTGTCTATTTAGCATTTCACATTTTTCCCTTTTCCATTCCAAATTATCACTGCACAACATCCACCTGTCATTTCAGACACTTTCTAGCTTTCAGCTTTAATTTCCTCTTGGTTGAGTAGTAACTTATTCACTCTTCTCTCCTGTTTTCTTCCATTTGCCTTTAATTTGATTTCTGGGTAAAAGGACCCTTCATATATCATCCGTCATTTGGTGTCTGCATCATATCATCCACTGAGCTCAACTGATCACGCTCGTTAAACTTACATGACCTCCTAGCACAGAGAGCTGTCGAAGGGACCTACACGAGACCTTCTATGTGAGCTTCATCAAAACTACATCACTCATTTTCATCACCTTTTCAAAACTAAACTTGATTCAGTTACTACTCCTTACAATGAGCTCAGATGCTTTTAGGACTTTCTAAACATTTTACAAAGTGAATGCAACAGAAAACAGAGCAATACTAAGTGTGAAATGTTTAAAGACATGACTGTGCTGCAGAGACGAAGGCCATACATGCTTCTGAGCTGGCACATATGAGCATGTGAACAGATGAATGTCATAAAATAGGCTTGGCCGGTTATGGTGTTGTACTGATTGTTCATGTTGATTTGTCCCTGTGGGTACATGCAGGGAGAACATGAGGCACGCTTGTCCCTGTGAAGGCTGTTCTACTTGGCGGTGTGCAGAGCCTGGTGCCTGATGAGGTTGCTTAGGAAGGAGAAGTTCTTTCCACACTTGGTGCAGTGGAACCTCTTCTCCCCAGTGTGGACGCTCTGGTGGACTTTGAGGTTGGTGGAGGTGGAGAACTGCTTCCCACAGTGGGGGCACGGAAACGGTCTTTCCCCCGTGTGGACCATCTGATGGCGCTTCAGGCTGCAGACTTGACCGAAGCTTTTCCCACACTGGATGCACTGATAAGGCTTCTCACCGGTGTGAACACGCTCATGAATGCGCAGCTGGCACTGGTGGGCGTAGCGGCGTGAACAGAAGGTGCAGGCAAAGGGGAGGCAGGGCTGCTGCTGCTCCTGGGACTGGGCCGATCCAGACTCCTGGTTCTGACTTCTAGATGCTTGATGAAGCTGGTTGTGACCGGTGAAGTGGACGTTGTCTATTGGCCGCATTCCAGACCACGAAGGCTGGGCTTGCTGTTGCTGGGGGTCCAATGTTGCCTTGGTAATGGGGGGGCTGTTGAAGGTAGAGATGTCATTACTGTAGGCTGCATTACCTTCAAACATCCCTTCACTGGGTGGCTCATTGACCTGAATGCACAGCAGTGGCTGATACTGTGACCTCACAGTGGGGTGGCCCCGCACAATGCGAGGTGCCGCTTCCTCAGTTTCGTCATCTCCACCGTGTCCAGACAACAACGCCCGGCTGCAGCTGTCCTTCGCTACGCGTGGGAGTGAGTTGATGACGATGACGTCGAGCTTAGACGCAGGGCTTGCCTGGTCTGTGTCGCCCTGGGGCCTTTTGGAAACCATGGGGAAACTAGAGGCAGGGTTTGTCCTTATTTGGCAGAACGATGAGGTTCCCGTCACGGCTTCTGGTGGGTATGTGGAACAAGATGGACGCTCCTTATCTTCAGTCTCGCCGCGCCACTCCAGCAGTGTTTGAGAGGGACTGTGTTTCTCTGGGGTGTCCCGTGATGAGCCTGTAACAGAATTAAAAAAAAAAAACCTAAACAATTTTGAAGATCAAGAGAAACCGTGTCATAAAGTTACAATTCAAATAGGAGAAACAGTGGGAAACTCCCTATTTGTGACGGTTTTGTATTTACATCTTCAGTAGGAACCCGTGGGTTCAGCGCTGAGAGCAACCGACAGGAAGTCAGAAAATATGCTCACACTGTTATTTTGAGCCTTTTGCTGGGATTCGGTAAAGCTGCCCGTTTGGCATCATTTACACATTTTGATGGGAGACATAGCTGAACAGCTGAGTGTGTGTGTGCTGTTGCTTGGTGCAGGCTGAAATAACTGAATGGGACAGGAAAACACACCGATACCTTGCACTTCATCCATGAGTTGCTCCTTGCTGTGAGGGCTGCTCG
Source organism: Datnioides undecimradiatus (assembly GCA_008933995.1). NCBI lineage: Eukaryota > Metazoa > Chordata > Actinopteri > Lobotiformes > Datnioididae > Datnioides > Datnioides undecimradiatus. The sequence continues at coordinate 1,671,534 of WARS01000016.1, forward strand.
TGTTTGTCAGACACCCCTGGGCCTGGAAAGAGGAGGGAGGCGTTTAGCTGACATGAAAACACAGTAACAATGACTTCAGCTGGGACTCGTGAGGTGCATGTGTTACATGTTTGTGCTGGATTTACTTTGTATATATCTTTTCAGCTGCAGCAGAGAACCACATCCCACCACTGCTGACTGAAGCAATAACACAACTATCCAGGAAATAACACAATCACACACTTTGAATATGGGATTTATTGGTATATTCACATTACATTATATGAGTACATGTGGACAGAAGTATGCTTCCCTTGAATGCCCATCCCTTCTTTGGCGAGCTGAAATGATTCCTTTAAATGTCCGACCATGCAGTTGCACGTCAGGTGACAGGGGGCCTACAGCGTTTAAACAAGTGCTTTAACAACACGTGGAAAAGCTTTTTAAGGCGGTTTCACTGCAGGATCCAGACAGTGAGAGCATGTTACAACTGCTGTCCACATGCAGTGTCATCACACCTGTCATCATACTTGTATAATACGAGCGAAGAGAAACAGGAAGTCTTATTAGAACACAAAGAGCGATGCTAAGATGAGAAACTCATCTGTCTCATAAAAATATGAATTAACTGGAGAATAACTAATGATATAAAATATTAATTGGAATAGAAATCTATTTAAAAAATCTATTATAATGAAGTGAGAATGATTCCAATACGCTCAGTCTCAGTGTGTGTGTGTGTGTGTGTGTGTGTGTGTGTTTATCTTAATTTAATGAAACAGAAGATGCAAGAGGCTGAAATCAAAGGAAAACATCTGTACAGGCCTTTGCAGATGTGCTGAGTGGAACAGTTTAAATGACGTCCTCTGATCACGCAGACATACAGTAGGTGTCTGCTCCACAAACAGTGGGAGTGCTCCGTGTCATTTGGCAGCCGGTGCACAGAGGGAGCAGAGTCCCGTCAGTTCTCTCCCACGCTGTGTCGCTCGCAGACTTTAAACCTTGTTTTCACTGATGTCCATGTGTTTGAGAGGGTGCCCCCTCTCCTCACAGTGAACCTCAGCACACAGGAACAGAACAATGATGCCTGCTCGCTCCTCCGGTGCATGTTAAGTGTCTCATGGCATGAATGAAAGGTGAAAACAAAAAGGAGGATGATAACGGAGTCTGTCCCCTGACTGTCTTTCCTGTGCTGTGAGGGGATTTTATTGATCCAACTCTCAGACAGAGAGACGGGGAAAAACATATGTATAGATATATGAGTGTCAGTGTTCAGATCTGTCAGTGCACAGCTGCTTACCAGATGTTCACGTGTTACTGACGTTCTCCAGGAGGGTCACTAACTGGTTTTTCACCTGCTTGTCTCTTTAAAAGTCCATTTCCCTATTACCACCATAATTATTCTGATTATTTCTAGGATACAATAAAAATGAATGAAAAAATATAATAAACCGCTGTTTATGCAGTTTTATTTTTGGTGAGGTAAAAACAAGCTCTGGAAATGTGCAGAATTCCTAATTTGTCTGCGCAGGAAGCGACACTAGTGACCAGATTCAGATTGTCTATATTTCAGATGAAATGTGAAGGTTTGGTCAGTGAAACAAACGTGTGCAGCGTCAGGCAGGATTCAGGACAGAGGTGCTGCTCAGGTTGTTGCACATCTGATGTCATTTTCTTTCTGTCTGCTCTGCACGTCTTCCATCCCCTCCTGTTCCAAATAAAAAATATGGAGCGCTCCTAAAATGAGCATCAGGACAACAAAGTAAAACTGTTGGTACTGTGTCAAAAAGCCTCGTCTTGTCCTCTTCAGGGCTGTTAAACTTTGGTGCAGCAGTGCAGGAGGTCTGGTCTTTGTGCTCAGTGCTGGATCTTCTGGTGCCTCTTGAGGTTGCTGGGATGGGAGAAGCGTCGGTTGCAGACGGAGCAGCTGAAGGGCCTCTCTCCGGTGTGCACGTTGCGGTGGATGTCCAGCTGACTCTGGCACACAAAGCTCTTGCCGCACAGCGAGCAAGTGTAAGGCTTCTCCCTGGTGTGCCTGGCCATGTGCTTCTGCAGGTCGGACTCCAGGAAGAAGCGCTTGGTGCAGCTGGTGCAGCCGTACGGCCGCTCCATGGTGACGGCGTGGTAGAAAGCCAGGTGGAGGCTGCTGGAGAAGGGTTTGCGGGGGCTCACGGGGTGGTGCAGAGGCACGCTGCGTGCTTCACTCGATGTTCCTGGAGCTTCACACACTGGGGCAGACCCTACCTGCAGAGAGGACTTCACCTGCACTGAACTGGGTCCTGCTGATTTCAGCCCAGCAGACTGAATCATGGGCGATGTAGTTTTCTCCTCTCTGTCTCTCCCTCTGCCTGCTTCTCTATTTGTCTGGTCTACATCTCGCCACTCCCACTCCTCCCCCTCCTTGTCTGATGTGCCCCCTCCATCAATGACTATCACCTCTGACAGGGAGGACTTGATGGGGTCTAACGCAGCCTCATTTTCTTTTCTGGCATCCATTACATCATCACAAGAAGCTGGCGCAGCGTCCCTGTGTGGCGTCAAGTCAGCGTTTGAGTTCAACATCTCACTGTCCCCTGCTCTGACATCACTTCCTGTTTGCTCCAGCTGGGAACTGTGGGTAGTGCCAATGCTGCTGTCAGTTTCAGCTGTCCTGCCGACAACAAAGGGGACGATGTCAGATCCACTGACCTCCGTTTCGCTGTGGCGTCTTGCAGGCCGGCCGTCGCTGGCGTCCTTCGAGGCAGCGGGGAGCGATGCGGCACCGTGCGTGTCGCCTCTGCTGCTGATGCAGGCGTTTACTGGCGCCTCGTGGTTGGAGGTTCCGATCTCCATCGCTCCCTCCACCTTGACTATGAGGAGCTCCCCCTCCTCCTCAGGCTCTGCTGACTGAGAGGATAAACTTATTAAAAAATAATATCGTTTGTGCCCACAATGATCATAATAACGAAGGACAACAAAACATGTTACATGCAGCATTAAATCACATGCACTTTGACCTGTAGAGACTTGATATATAATTATATTATAACCGTAATTATATCCTGTGTAATGAATTTACATCTATTCCTATGAGCTCTTCCATGTGCTCCATTACACCATTAAACATCACAGTGAAAAAGACAACGTCTGCTTCGGTATAAACAAGGGAACAACAAACAAAGGAGCTGAATCCTACACTGTGAACCGAAGACGTGTGCACACAGTGAACGCACTGTGGTTCGAAGTACAGGTTTAGCAAGGCAGTGAGAGAAGTGCTGTGACTGCGCCTCGTACACCGCCTTGAAGACAGGCCGCCCGCTAACAACACATCTTTCCTGGATAACCATCCTGCACATTTCATGCTGGGAACATTTACTGTTTTACATTTTATTGTCAACAGGCTGTTGTGTATTTCTGACAGATTACATGCACATCTGTACAAAGCTACTTGGTAACAGATTCTGAATGGTAAATCCCACTGACTGTGCATTTTAACACTGTAAGCTGCTGCTGCATCTCTAGACAGCCTCTCCTCTGTGGCTCCAAACTGCGAGAGGACCGCCTGCTTTGGCCACTTGGTTCAGACTTGATTGTCGTCCTGACAACGCTGGGACACTTTTATCATCCTCCTCTTTAGTTTCCTTCCTTTTCATTGTGTTGAACAGCTTCACAAAATTCAAGTGGCGGCTCGCTTGACCCGTGGCAGCCTGTGGTGTCACAGTCTCTCAGGTGTGCGGGGATCGTCTGGTAACTTAGACGTGCTTAACAGTGATGAGACGGGGCTGACTGTGAACGACCGACTTCTCTCACAGTCTTGTAAGCCGGAAAAACACAGCCTGCTGCTAAAGTGAGAGGTCAAATCATATCACCATGTCAAACAAATAGCTCGGCAGGTGGGACAGGAAGAGCCCCGTTAGAGCTGAAAGTAAAAAATGACAGAGGTGAACCCAGAGGTGCCGAGACGACGCTGTGCTTATCACTGCCACTGGGCGACACCATCACACCACAGTGGTGCCACGCTGAACTTATCCCTGTAAAGGAATAGCTGACAGTCCGATGCAGGGGCAGTGAACTCTCCTCAGCACCATCTTCATCATCAAGTGACAATTAAGCAAAGTATGACTCAGGATAGACGAGATAAGAGATTAGACTCAACATGTCACACTGTCGACAGCAGACACAGGATTCAGGACTAATTCAATTAAAGACCAAACACCTCCTAAGGACTTTTGAGGAAACTAAGTGTTAACTAAACTAAAACACTCCCCTGATCCCCTGATGAAGTACTATTTCAGCCTCAAATGATCAGGATGTGACTAAGTGGCTATATCTCGTGGACTGCTGGCACGGTGTTCTTCCTGGACAGCAGCTGGTTGCCATGCAAATGAAATATGGTGTGTTTTGGACACGTGGGAGTTCAGCGCCACTTCTTGTGTCGAGAGAGAGATCGGCAACTGATTCCAAACGATGTGCAGACCTCGCTTTAGAAATCTGATGTTTTTGGATGATGTTTGTCACGGAGGTCCGGTTTAAAACTACTTCCTGCGCCACATCACGATCAGATCAAGTCAGACTTTTAATGCAAGGCTATCAACTCTCACACATCATGACACCTTGAGACAGGGACCTGCTGAAGGTTAAATGTGCTGCACGGTCACACTAATAACACTAACATTTAATCCATGAGATCCCTGTCACTGCCTCTCAGAGTCCATGCAGACATCTTCAGCTGTGTTTCATTCGTCAGTTGTCAGTTTTGATGTTGATGCAGACTCAGGAATGAGCTCTGGTATGAACTCCACTGACCATGAGTGCATTAGAGCAGGGTCACATGATGGAAACACGCAAACAGAAATATAACTGATGTTCTGTGGTGGTGTGAAGAACCTGGCAACCTGGGTGGAGACAATCTGCTGCTGGGTCAAAGTCAAACATGAAGATGGTTTTCTGGTTTTCTTGGTGGACTGCGGGATAGCTACCTCAGTTTTGGTGGTGGTGACGACTTCCTGATCAGGATCCTGGTCCAGGTTGATGGGTTGGGTCTTCTGCACAGACTGGTGAGCCCCAGGGCACCGGTTTAGAAACCTGGTCCTGCCCTGCAGAGATGGGCCTTGTGGAACATTAGAAGAAGAATTAGTCAGATGTTACTGGATGTTGGCACTAATGAAACAAGTGACATCTGTCTGTCTGTCTGGAAACAGTAAATGGATATCACCTTTCTGCTCTGTCTACTCTGCACGCCAGCTTTCACACATTCACACAGTGATGTGCTTCCATGCAAGGGCCGTCACGCAAAATAGAAAATCATTCACACACACACAGATGGCACAGCCACTGGGAACAATGTGGGATCAGTATCGTGTTCCAGGACACGCTGACTTTCAGACTGGAGGAAGCCTGGTACTGAACTGTGATCTGTGACACCCCGCTCCACCTCTGAGCCACAGCTGCTCTGTCGGTCTTTTGCATACCTCGGGAGCCATTCAAACATTCTATGTCACACTTGCCGGGCGTATTGTAGATAAACTGATATAAAAACTGGGTGCATGGACCTTGGGTTTGACACAGAATGTACAGGTCCTGGAGCTGACTGCGCTATCATGCACAGAACACTGGCTGCAGCTGCATCACTGTGCCATGCTCTGCACGCTATCGGTGGGTATATCACTGAGGACCTGAAGCAGTGCAGCTTCACTCAGTGTTCTAGTCACTGAGTGGTTCCTGAGAAACATCAAATATTAACACAGACAGTGCAGGTGACTGTATTATTCCCATGTAGACAGGAACTTCCTGTGTGCTACTAGGAAGGAAAGTGATAGTTAATACACACCCACAGTGACAGGAAACTTTAAACCTGTAACTTGTGTTTACACCAACTCTGCTGCTTCAGGCGTGTGCCTCAGCCATGCTCCTGGCTGCTGTGGCCTGCTCCTGGCTGAGGGTTGCTTCACCTTCAGCTCTGGTGAACCAATCACTGCTGGAGGATGTGAATCGCATCGCTACAAAGCTCCATGGCGGGAATGTGCTAGGTCATTACACACTGATGGTGTTTAAGCAGAAAATAAGAGTGGGGGAGCGTGGTTTTAAGACATGTTTGTGACAGAAATGTGTCTTTCATTTCTAAGATGTGCTTCCACCCTGAGATCAGACTGTGGCACAGGGGCTCCTGCTGTAAGAACCGCTGTTTGACCGCTGGAGGTGAACTTCAGGTGAACCTTCACAGCTGAGCTCTCTGCTGTGAGACACTGTTAGTTTAATTCACCTCCGTGTGCCGGGCGGACAGTTTGAACACACGTCTGAGCGGTAATCGGTGTCGGGGGGACATACCGGCCAGTGAGTCCCTGTGCTGCCGGTTGAGGAGGCGGACCCCTGGGAAGCGGCTGCTGGTGGAGCCCTCTGCCCCCTTCACTCTCTCCGCTCGGTACCTGGCGACCTGCAGCTCCAGCAGCTTGATCTTCCTCCGAAGGAACTCGTTCTCCTTCTGGCTCCGGGACATCTCCAGGTGGACCACGGCGTATCCGTCGTCCACAACTTTACAGATTTCTGCGACGGCCGCGTTGGCCAGCACCTCCATGATGGAGGCAATCTGAGAGTGGAAGTCCATGGCCATCGACATCGTCCTTGTCACCGCTCGGCCCCTCGGGTGAAGCAATGCACCAAAAGCTATGCTAACGCAGACACGCACGCTGCGGTGCTATCTGAAGCGCATAGCTCGGCGTGTGGAGCCGCGGACACTTTGTTGTTATCGTGGTTACACGGAACCTCCAATGTTTACAGTATTCTTCAGCGGGGACCCTTGATGGAAAGGGTGAATACAGGACAGCAGCGCCCCCTGTGGTCGGGGGCGGACCTATCTGCTGAGGGGACCTTTGTGGAGGTGAGCGGAGGAGTTGCAGCCCTGTTCATGTGTCTCTGCACCGGCACACGGGAAACTGACAGCCATAAACACAGAAATAAATGTACATAAGTTATAAAATAGCTATATCAAATTCAGACATTTTACTCAACAATAGTCTGAAATCGACGAATAATCAAAAGTACTCCATTACAAATAAAAATACTCCTTTGTTGAATAAATGCCTGAAGCAGGAGAGCAGGAGAGACTTGTCCTGAAAGCAGACACCCAGCGGCCGAATGTTGGATCGTCCCGCCGTTCCTTTTATTCTTTTCTGCGGCCGCACTCCAGTCCAGCAGGTGGAGGTGTGTCCGCGGCTGCAGGGCTCCATCCGCAGCCGAAGCAGGGATCGGGAATGTTGGCCTGAAGTCTCGCGACATTTGTGCTCTTCACCGGCAGGCTGCACAAGGTCAGCGAGAGTTGCGTGAGCCGCTGCTGTGACCGGCGGTGTCCGAGCAGAGCAGTCAGCGGGAGCACATTCTCTGTTCTTCAGTCCGCTTCACCGGGGGAGGTTCACGGCGTGTCCGCTCAGTCATGGCCAGAGGAAGCCGCAGCCGGTCTTCTGCCGCCAGGTAAACACACTCACAACACTTTCTGACAGCGACGTCACAGTGTGTATGTGTGCGTGTGTGTGCGCTGGAGTGTGACATGTGCTCGTCTCATGTGCCCTATTTAAAGTGCAGGACGTCACGCATAGACACCCCATATTCAGCCTGTAGACAGATATAATATTAACAGCAAAGACCTTATAGTCCGTGGGTAATCAGGCTAACACCCACTTCATCCACCTGACGGCTTGAGTCTCTAACTACTGTTGCGCAACAAGTGACATCTTGGCAAGGTCACCAGGGGGAGAGTGCGCCAGGCTTCTGTGAGGCTTTAAGTCGCTTGGTTGGTCTGTAAACGCCTGTTGAGCTGCTCTGACAGGATGGCACAGAGGCCTCATGCTGAGATCCAGAACAGAAATCCAGGTTGAAACTCACTCAACTTCACCTCATTTTAAATATTTAATAGACCAGAGGAATAAGAGCTAAATAGTCCTGGCTGATTAAATATTATAGTGTTTCTGATACAGCAGAGTGGACAGGAGAGGTGGTGGTGTGACACACAGGCTGTCAGAGCTGTCGCTGATTCTTAGCTAACGGAATATCCCTTAAAGTTTCTCCAATATCTGATAAATAAGCTGTTTTTGTTCTATATGCAGCCCAGCTCCATCCCATGCTCCAGCCCCGGCCCATCCGCCCCCTGCCTCGCTGGCCCCGGCTCCAGCCCAACCTCAGGGGCCGGGCCTCATGGCCCAGATGGCCACCACAGCTGCTGGGGTGGCAGTAGGCTCGGCTGTGGGCCACGTCGTCGGCAGCGCCCTCTCAGGAGCCTTTAGTGGGAGCAGCAGCAGTCCAGAGCCGGCCAAGCCTACGTACCAGGTGAGCGCTGGAGTGTGATCAGAGGAGTTAGCCAGACTAGCTGAACGTCAACACATAAAACACTTCTTTAGGAGCTCTTTTTGCTTTCTGAGAGAGGCAGCTGTCTGCTGAGGCCGACCTCAACCATTAAACACATTTCCGCCTGTGTGAGAGCTCCGCTGTGGATGTGACTCTAACCCAAACGCGTGATGCCTTTCTTTCCTTGCTCGTGTGACTCCAGGAGCCACCCCGGTCTGCTCTGGCCCAGCAGGGCCCCTGTCACTTTGAGGTCAAGCAGTTCCTGGACTGTGCCACCAACCAGTCCGACCTGAGTTTATGCGAGGGCTTCAATGAGGCGCTCAAACAGTGCAAGTATTCCCACGGTGAGTCTGTGGTGACTGATGAGTTAAATGGTGACCCTCTCTAACGACTGTATGTGGGTGTTATTCCAGAATAACTAGCTTTAAATTCACCCAATCAGTATGTGTATTCCCGTTCGGAGCAGCAGAAACAACATTATAGTACATTTAGTGTTTATCACCACGACTTCGTGTTTCTCTGTAGGTGTGACATCCCTGGTGTGAGGAGTGTGTACGAGCTGTCACGACGGACACATCCCACTAATGTAACACACTGTAGACATGAAGTAGAACCAACCTGACGAATGAGATGTGGACTCTGTACCCCGGGCAGTGAGCACGCTGGGTTTGTTTGTTTTGTCGATCGTCAACTGAGTGATGTATGAAATGTTTTTGGTAATGATGAATCTTTAATAAATAGCTGCTATTTACATGTGTGTCTTTATTATTTACATTTTGAGTTACTGTAATTTACTGTAAAATGTATTATAATAGTTTATTTGCCTTTTTTGGTTCCACATGTACTGTCAACTTATATACTAGAAAACAAACACAAAAACATTCTTTCTCAAGTTCCCTGGGTCCCAGTGCCACAGTATAGAGCATTACACAATCATCATTATCAGTTATGAAGCTTGAGGGAATAAAAACTGAAGGGTTTATTGTGGATTAGGATTTCACAAAACAATTCCCGTGTGAGGTCCCGTGTGATTCAATGCTGGGAATACAATGGATTTCAGCAGTGATGTAGCGGGATGCAGAGCGTGAGATGAGCGAACAGACATCACAGTATGATGAGCGTCAGTTTTCAGAAGCTCTCGTTTTCTGATAATGCCCCCAAAGTATAAGAGATACAAAGGTTATTTTTTTGCTACACATGAACGCGATTAACGTGAGGAAAATGCACTTTACTCGTACGCTCCACGCATTTTCCTTCACTGGCGCAACCTGGATTAATAATCACTGAGATGGCCTGAAAGCGCGTTTCTTTAAACACCGTGCGCGTCAAAGCGTCGACCCCTGCGCTCAGCACGCGCGGCTGCATGCAACAACACAGAAAGAGAAGCTTTCATCTGCAAAAGCGACGTAACGATCTGTAATAAATCGGTGGTCGGACTGAATGTGTGGAACACCCTGCGTCCCACGATCATCATAACAATCGGATTCTTTAACATCCGCATCCTGCAGTGGAGACTGTCGGGATTAAAATCACCCTTTCCGTCACTTCAAACAGAATTTACAAGCAGCAGTTTGGCAAAATCATCCAACCACACCGCATCGCATCTCAACGCACCGCACCGCACGTATCGTGAAAGTTTCAACCGGAAGAAGTAGGCTGGGTTAGTCGTCTCCTCTCTGGTCGTCCGCCCTCTCGTCTCCGTGCAAAGTTATCCCCACACCGGACTCCATCAGCTCCCACGATGCCTTTCATAGAGCTCCAGAGTAATTTAGCGGCCAGCTCCTTCTCCGAGGACTTTGTGAAGAAGCTGAGCTCCTGCGCTGCGGCTGCTCTGGGAAAACCAGAGGACGTGAGTACATGTGGCGCTGCGCCCTGCTCCTGCCCCGGGTCCGGTTACTGTTTCAATGTCAGACTGCGCCTGTCTCACTCCACTGTGACCGAGACTGTACGGCCGCCTGTCTCACTGCGCCGTGACTGTGATTGCACGGCCGCCTGTCTGACTCCACTGTGACTGAGATCGCACGGACCCATGTTCCTGTCCGAGCCCGACCCGCGGCCGATAGACTAACTGAGCCGAACCCGACGCATTTCATGTAACGTGTTACTCCGAGTATGTGTGACCGTGTAACGCTAACGATTTCTAGTGTGGGCGCCTTGTACATGTCCGATAAGGTTCCCGATTTTCATTTGGAAACTTTAAAACGTCCAAATCAGAGCTGTCAGAGTCGATGCCCGACGTGTCCGCTCGTTTTCAAACGCGCATGCGCACAGCCCACACCAGCGTCTGAAGTCATTTCGTGTGCAAAGCTGCATTTTTAAGAAGTTGTTTACATCAGTTTAATACACCATAATAACAGTTATACCAGTCACAGATCTATTTTTGAATAGTCAAAACATTGCATCATAGATGCATGGAGTGGTTTTCACACGCGTGCCAAGCTGGCGGGTTCATGTTCAAAAGCACTGTCCTTGACTTCAGCAGCAGATGCGTTTCTTACGGTGTGTAGACTTGGGTTCAATGAAGCCGATCAAAAGCACGTGTCACTCCTTTGTCATGCAGCATCAGGGAATGTATGTGCAGCCTGTCACCAGACACAGAAAACAGCGTCTGACCCGAGCTGAATCTCAGAGATTCAGGGTTTGCAAGAGCAGGCAGAACAAGTGTTACATTCAGCCCCGTCTATGTTTATCAAGCTTCTTAATACTAAAATGTAATGTTGACAGGTTGTGCAACAAGTGGATATGTGGTTATTCACACTCTAGCCTCTACTGCATGATATCAGTCCTGCACATGCACTTACATGCACATGAATGTTAGTGCGTTCACAAGTGCCACTCTGTGTTTGAGGCTTTACCACAGGAGTAAAGTTCACAATCTAGATCTCATAGAAGTACATTTTAACCCTCCAGTGACCAGGGGGGAGGCCTTTCTACACACAGAGAGATTACTGGATGATCCCCTGGACCTGTGCAATCTTTGATTGTAACTGGCTGGAAGGTGTTCAGTAAGTGGACAGTATGAGTGGACACCTGTCAAGCACCAGTGTTGAAGACAGGGCCTGCATGGCTTAGCTGAAGAACACGAGTTACGGGTTAGAAGTGTCGCGCCACAGTTTATCCAGTTTAAGCCCAGCGTGACGTCGTCAGGTCTTGTTTTGTGGAAAGCGCTGTGTATATTTGCTCTCTCTCCCGTCGTCATGTGATCCATCTTAAAGTGCCCGGTGGTTGTCTTCCAGAGGATGAACGTGGTGGTGAAGCCTGGCCTGCTGATGCTGATAGCTGGATCTTGCGCGCCATGCGTGATGCTGTCGGTGTCTGCTATTGGTGTAACCGACACTGCTGACAAGAACAAGGAGCACAGTGCCAAGATCTTTGACTTTCTGACCAGAGAGCTTGGTCTGACTGAAGACAGGTGTGTATACACTATTACTATCATTCTGATATGGTCTGTGGCTTTGCCCTTCGTGGCAGAAATACAGGCCAAGACCAAGTCTCTAGATCTAGCTTAAAATTAGCCCTAATTCCACACTGACATTGTAGTCCTAACAAAATATACAGCAACATCCAGCTTGGATTGATCCATCCAATAAACAACAGGGTCTCACACACTTAACATCTCAGGGTTCTGATCCAAACACTGTTGTGTCCAGTACGTCATCCTGTCTGGTCTTTGGTGCCGCCATCGTTCTTTGTTTAGAACGTGGCCACTACACCTCAAGGACACCACAGATTCACATGCTTTGTCTTAGTGAATTCTGCCAGACTGAGAGCAGTGCTACTTAAGCCTCGACACAGCAGAAAGCAGCTGAGGGACCTAGAGCTGTCTTTAAGCCTCCGAGCTGATATTTGACTGATAGCTTTAATGAACGCACTGTGTAAATGACCGACAGCTCTGTTCTGATTAACAGGATTGTGATTCAGTTCCACGCACTGCAGCCTCACCAGGTGGGAAAGAAGGGAACTGTCATGAGCTTCTTGTGAAGGACATGGTTCTTTCTTAAACATCTCGGCCTCATTCCTGAGAGAAGACGACAATGAAGGACTGGATCAGTTTCAATAGCACTTTGAAGTAAAGATTATAAAATTATTTTCAGGTCAGTTCCTGCATTTCATACTGTGGTGCACAGTCTGAAGCAGGTTTTATACATCTGCAGCTGTTTGAGTTCATGTAGTCCAGATGTTAATTAGTTCTACCTTTTAATGTTTAAAAGACTTTTCGCTGTTACCATTCCAGAAATCACTCGTGTTACACTAGTGTAAAGATGCTACATGACATCATATCTCAGTATTTTCACAAAAGGATCCAAGTGTTGTTCACTATTTCCACCATGATGATGTCACTTTACAATAAACACACAGTATGTCACTTCTGCCAGGAGGTGTCTCTCATTTAACACAATGAAAGCAGAAGCTGTAGTTCGACGAGGCTGTGAAGTAGTCTGTGATGGTCACAGACGAGTTAGTGTATTAAAGTTTATTTCCAGGAAGCAGCTGCTCTTTCGTCTGACCTGACCAGAGGAGAGCGACAGCACCACCTGAACAGACCATGGACACACTCGGTGCTTCATTCAAAAAAAACCCTTCACCTTTCAGGCCTTCCCTCTAACAAAAAGTCATTTTATGATCATCATCACTGATATGTTACAAGACTAAAAATCCTATTTTTTTTTTTTTTGCCTGCAGCTAAAGGGAGGAACAGCTGAAGCTATGGAGCAACTAGGAGTATGGGGTCATTAACACATCAATAGTGTTTAAATAATTACTCTCACTGCCAGAGGAGGGAGTCCTCTACCTCCTTCATGTTTGTAATAGGAAATGCTGCTGTTTAACATCATTTGTCTTGTATTTCATTTTTGTTCTCTCATTGACACAGTTAACAGGAACAACGTAGAGTTTATCTTGTCAAGACTGTAACCAGATTAGGACTGTACAGATGGACGTACCCATGTTTCCAGTCTGCCTATGTATGACCCGGTGAGACAAAATATTATTGGAGGTCAGCAAATTTACTCGTATTAGAGCAAAACACAACACATAAAATCATCAAAATCAATGAGATCCTTAGAAACAAGAAGTTTGATGTTTGTCCACATTTATTTGTCCATTTTCTATCAACAGAGAGCAGAGGAGAAACATCAGGAACTGGTATTAGCAGAAAAAGAACAGCCCATTGTAAACACACACAGTTTAGTGCAGCAAAGACAGCAACATGCAGTAGCTGTTGATCCATGTATCACCGTGGTCAGTGATAAACACGCCTCTGTGCTCGGACTCTAGCAGTACGTGAGTTTAAAGGAGCAGATGAAGGGACGTAATAAATGGCAGGCTCACCGGTCCAGCCTAGAGAATCTGCAGGAAAGCAAAGATGGGCCACAGTGAACAGAGCTATCAAGAGACTCCAAAGGAGCAGCATGTTGTCAGTCTCATCAAGGAGTCAGAAAAGACTCAATATCCTGTCACGTCTGTGAGTGTTTGAATGAAGAAACAGCTGAGTCTTCATGGAACTTTAGGGGCCACGTAGCCCCCTGTCATTCACCCTGCACCCCACATGCTCAGGTCTATCACCTGCACTCCTGTACTATCCACTGTACTTCAGGTTCTCACCCTGCACCCCATATCATGAACTGTTCTCAGCTCTGCTAGGTGCAGCGCTTATCAGAGCTACTATCATCATCAACACTTCCCTCCTACTCCACAAAACCAAAGTTAGCTTCACAGCTTTATTGGAGCCCTTCACTTACCTTTCGCTGTTCAAGTAAATGCAGTCATAGCCGGAACTGCTGCTCTGGGAGTACCAGTTGTTGTAGTCAAACGGCATACCATCATCCCACTTCCAGTAGCCCTGTGGGGAGGTGACAGACTTACACTCAGTGTTTTTGTTGCAGCACTGTGGAAATCTTTTCCAAAGTTTCTGTGTCAGTCTCATCTCTGACCTGGAATCTGTATCCACCCATCCAGGCTGTTAAGAAACCAGCTTCCCAGGTCAGCTGTTTCATGAAACTGTACTCGCGCAAGCTGTGGGCTGAGGCCAGGCTCGCGCCAAGACTCTCACACAGAAACTGGACAAACAGAGAGAGAGAAGGACGCACAAGCAAAGGTGAACACAAGGTGAGAGGAGCAGCTTTCTACTGGACAAGCACAGGAGCACATATATTTGCTGTGAGCTTACATGTAAAACACTATCTATCTCCGCTTGTACTGTGATGAAGGCAGAAACATCAGGTGCTGGCCCTCCTCACAAGAGAGATCCCACAACATCGCCTCAACAAGGACTCAAGTATTACGCTTAGCTTTATCTTTACACTGAACTCAGAAGAAAAGAAGTGCGGAGGCGAACAACAGCGGTGTCTGGTGGGTGAGTGTGTGTCCTGCCTGCTGTCTCACACTTCACGCACATCAACTGTGAACATAGAGACCCTGTTTTTACCTCTGCATTGGTCCAGGAATATGTGAGGTTAACCAGCAGATAACAGCTGTCCTGGTATGTGTGCCATCCTCGAGGACATTGTGAAGATGATCTCTCTGAAAAAAGAATTCAATGAACCATTTGACCTTTACTTAGACACAGGAAGTACACTCAGGTGAATCTCTACAGGCGAGTGTTTGAACACATCAGCAAAGAGCAGCACGCTAACCATTACCATTCACTGACACATGTAAACTTTCTGAATGGTGGGAGAAACAAGTTTGACTGTCCACAGTTTAAAATTCTTTCTTGTGTACAGATTAAACAAAGCAGCTGGAAGCGAATAATTGTGCTCTGAAGGTTCAGCCAGAAGTTTCTCCTGCCTCCATTTTCATGCTAAGCTAAGCTAAGATAAGTTAATCTACTCAGCTCCAGCTGCAAACTTTTGAAGCCTTGATGTTATTTAGTCTTGAGATGTGTTGAAAAGGACTGAGTATGAGCTCATTATGCCACTCCACCCTAATGAAGTTGGTGGAGGGGCTCTATATCTCTGACAGTGTAGGAGCAGGAAGGAGAACATGTTGTAATTATGAGTCTATTTTGTGGAAATTAGGTTTCAGGGTTAAATCTTATAACTACTGTGTACAGTCTTGGTTCCTGAAGTGAGCTTACGTGGAGGGCTGTTCTTCAGTGGATCCACCTGTACACCACTTGCTGTTTGATCTACAGCAAGAATAAGACAATATGTAAATATGTTCAATGTTAAGGAGGCTGATTATGACAGAAGTTATGAGCAACAAGGATGGAACACCTGAGGACCTCAGCCCCTTATTGTCTTCAACTGGAGAAGGTGTTGACAGACACTAACCTGGGACTGAAAGTTCAGCTCTCTGGTCTTGCACACCTTCATCTTCTGAAACAAAGTGTGAGTGAAAGTTACTACATGGCTCCTCACAGCTGAGAGAAAAAGGTTGAAGATAAATGCACATGTCATCAATAAAGATGAGCTGGCTCAGCATCCATAGACTGTTTACCAGGTGACACATCTGAGTAGGACCTTCAAACCTTTACATAAGAAACATAGAAAACAGGTAAAGAGACACCGATTCAGAACAAGTTCAGCTTCCTCCTCTTCTGCTACAGCTGAGAGAAAACACACGATGAATGTCGTTAAAGCAACAATCCACAATCCAATTATGAACAAATATGTAATGAATTTCAAAGTATCAGCCAGAGCTGGGATCATAATGATGTTTTGGGCCCTATGGAGCATCTCTTGACATACGCTATATTCAATGACTGCTTAAAAATGGGAGGAATTATCTTAGTCAGATGACAGCTGGTCAAAGAGACACCAACCTGGGCTGAAGCATCAAGCTCCCCGCCTCTGGAACAACATCTTCCACTGGAACAACTGAGAGGAGAAAATATTTAATGAAGAGTTTGGTGGAGGTATTTGTGTTTCCACTTCATTGAATCTAGTTAATCATGATATTTACTATATATCTAACTATGCTATGATTATGTTGATTGTCCCTACGATTGCTCATCAATTCAACAGTCTCTGGTACATATAAAGCCAGTTTGTCAGTTTTTGATTTCATGAGGCTGGGAATGAAATGACAGAAGTCAGAGAGACTGTAGACGTTAAAGAGACACTGACCTGACTGAAACGCCAGCCTCCGGAGAACATCTTCTACTGGAACAACTGCCAACACAAACAGTTCAAAACATCATATTTTCAAATAAGTTGTTCACATTTATGTCTTCCAAGTGGATGTACATCGAGCCTCCGCCGTGCAGCACAACTGCAGCTGCATGGAGAGTAATATTTCCTCACTCTTAATAACGGTCATCATTATTAGCAGAGCTGGATCATGCCACACTGATCAAGACTCTCTGTCTCACACAGCATTCTTCCACAGCAGTAGGCTAACACTGGTTGCGGCCGTGAGCACAGGCTTCTGCTCTGATGCTCACTGGTTTGCTCACAGGTCTGTATTTAACTTTCTGTGGAAGTCGTGATCATCCGCTGTCTTAAACCAAGGGTGAATTGTGGTGACTGTACCTGCTGCAGCGCTGGCAGACACTGTGACCCCAAGAAGAAAGATTAGCAGCTCAGTCTTCATGATGATCATGATGATTATCTGGTGGAAAACACAGACAGCCAGGACGTTTACTGTGTGTGTGTCTGTGGCTGTGTGTGGGACTCTATTTCATTTTCCTAAATGGTTAATGGACTGTACATACATAAATATATTTAAACCTACTACATGAATACTCTATCAACATTTGTCCCTTGTGCATAAAATATCAGCTCAAAGTTACATCAAACATCATTTGCCCACTCTAAGAAAAGAGAACCCAATCAGAGAAAGGAAAGGTGGATGCATTTAGAATCAGAGTAAATCTTACTCTTGCTTAAATTCATAGTCAGCTGTATGAACAGGAAAGCTGTTGTGTTTTTATATACTGTCTTGGGAGCACAGACTGACTTCACAGGCTCCAGTCCCCTAACATGAGCACTGGTGAAAAAGATAAGAGTGTAATAAAAGGTTTTCATGGCGGTTTACCAGAACTGATGGAGGTTGTATGTGTGTGTGTGTGGGGGTTACTCTATATAGTTGTATCACCATCGCTATAATAATCAAGACGGCATTTTACACCCAATAACTAACTGTTACCGTGACCCAAAAACCATGACAAGAGTCTGATAAGCAGACTCTCGCTTGACCACTGACCACTTTCTGTAAAACCCAATGTACCATATTAAAGGTTTAACCTGTATTACTGTCCTAATCAGCTGGTAATGGAGGTGTTAACTTGAACAGAACCAGGCTAGTTGTTTAGGCCAATCAGCTCCTGGGCTGAGACTGACCCGCTGTTGATCCACATTAAGCCTTATTTTAAACACATTTCTAGAGAATGGTCCAAAGACAATGCTGTTGTGTGAATGAGTTCACTGTTTGACGGGAATAAGCAGTGGGTGGAGCAAATTCTCCAGTTGCTGCCATTAAACCATTGCAGGGGATGAGGGCACAATGAGGTGACGCTGTTGAAGCGAGCTGCAGTCCGCGTCAAATGATGAAAACCACATGGACAAGAAGAAATATGAGATTCGTCAGTTTCATGTACAAATCACAAAGTGATCTGATGATCTTGCTTCTTCAGTGCAAGCCTGTGACCTTAAAGTCCCGTACATCAGGTATTCACTAAGTCTCCTTTCGTCTGCTTTTTCTAAACTGTGAATTTGCCAAAATGTCCTTTAATCCTTTTGATGAGAAAACGTTGGTGATTTTCAACCTGTCTTAATTTTATGGCTGATTTTCTGACAAACCCAAATCTGTGCACAGGCACCAACCTAAAACATGGATGTTTTAATGAGAGACTGAAGTTTCGAAAGAGCAGCTCTATTACGGCCTGACCCACAGATAGTGTCTTTGTTTCATCACAAAAAGTCAGCCTGCAGTAAACTTTGGCTTACGTAATGATCCATTTACAGCCCTCATCTGTTCCACATACGCTGATTCAAAGACTCTTCTGCAATAAATTACAGCATCGTGCTCTGGAAGATATCAGTTAATATTATCATCACTGGATTACACATGCTTCTGTAATATTACACGCAGTGATCAGTATTGATGTGTTGGCTATAACACAGCTGCATTTTCACTCACTTCCTTGCATCTCTTTCAAGTAGCTGGCTGGAACACCATCCCTGTAGATGCTGATGGAGTAAACTGGAAGTTGGGTCATTGCCATGTTGCAGGGTCCAGTTCCACCTCAGCTTTAATTTTTTTTACAGATGGTCTCACATGTTCCCCAAGAACCTTCTGATACACGGTAGAATTCATGGTGGATTCTGTGATGGTGTGCTGGCCAGGTCCTGTTGCAGCAAAGCACCTCAAACCATGACACCACCACCTCCATGCTTCAGTTGGTATGAGGTTCTTTTCCTGGAATGCTGTATTTGGTTTGCGCCAAACATGTCCTCTGTTCTGGTGTCAGAATAATTCAATTTAGACTCATCTGTCCAAAGCACATTATTCCAGAAGTCTGGCTCTTTGTCTACGTTCTCTCTGGCAAACCTCAGTTTGGCCTTCATGTCTTTCTTACCCCTTGCACATCTCCCATTAAAAACTTGCGTAGTCTCTTTCTGATTGTAGAGGCATACACTTTCACGACCAGACCTGGGCATGTTGGCAGTTGTTTTGAATGTCCTCCACCTGTAGACTATTTTCTGAACAGTGGAAGGGCTGACTTCAAATCTTTTGAGATCTTTAAATCCCTTTGCCAGACTCCATATATAAGTTGCCAATCTTCTTTCTGAAGGCCTCAGACAGCTCTTTCGATCTTACCATGGTGTTCACTCTCACTTCAGCAGTCTGAGGTGTAAATAGGGCAAGCCTCCTTCAAAATGCTGAGTAACGATGTTCTGATCATGTGCACCTGATGTGATACACCTGTGTGTGATTTTAGCCATTTTAAGTGGGAATAAATGGGGATGTCCTAATCTATTCCTCACCAGAAATTGCATTTTTTAAAAATTACATTTTACAGAAAGTTTTCAAAAGTTTTTTCTTTAGTTTTAAATGTTTGGTACATATTACTTGAATCTTTCAGTATTGTTAAAATTGATATTAAATATCCATATGTCCAAATATGTTAAAAAACACACAGGCTTTACAGGAGGCTGTAAAATGTGAGATTAGATAGGATCTGTCATCAGTGTATTTTAGTCAAAGTGCTCTGTTGTTCTGCCTCCTCTGTCTCTCTGCAGCTCGTTTCAACTTCTGTCCAGATGGCTGGTTCAACCTTGGCCATCGCTGCTACATCTTCATCAATGCTGCCACGAACTGGTACAATGCTGAGGTAGAGACTGTCCCAGTTTTTTCACGACTGTAACTGCAAGTCGCTTGGCCTTGTTATCATGTTGGAAGTATGACTTTTTGTCCACAAGTCTTTCATGAAGACCACTTCTGGCCAGGCTTCTACAGACAGCAGGTGAGTGTACCTGGGTCCCACTGGTCTATGCTAGTTCTCAGCTGATGGCACAGCTGGACATCTTCTGATTTTGAAGGGAAGTAAGCACAATGTGTCTGTCAACTGCTGGTCTAAGTTTCCTTGGCCGACCACTGCATCTATGGTCAACATTGCCTATTTCTTGTTGCTGTTTCAGTTGATGACTGTGTTTCGACCTAACACATCTTTGGTATAACTGGTTAATCATACACCTGACTATGATCCTACAAAATCTCTAACTTTGTGCAAGCGCTAATTTGTGAAGAAATCCGATGCTGCTTTTGAAGGCAAAGGGTGGCCACGCCAAATGTTGATTGATTTACAGTTTTCTGCTGTTTGTTCACTTTGCATTTTGTAAATTGATATAAATAAACAATTATTTTTTATTTTTGAAAGCATTCTTACTTTACAGCATTTCTTCACACCTGCCTAAGACTCCAGCACAGTACTGGATTTATTTACACTCACCATTATCATATAACATACATGACAAGGACCACACATTGTTCCATTCTTACATATCTTTATTATGAAAAAGAAACTCCATTCAAGACCACAACATATACAGAAAGACTTTTACACAAGTTGCAAAACACTTAATCACTCAGCCCTTAAGAATACACAATGGGAAACATTCAGTCATTCAGTAACACACACAACAAAGTTATTGAGTTGCCATTCAACATAACAAATATGGCGCCTGGTCAATCCCTGGGCCCAGGATGTTTACTACAGACAGCTGAACGGGTCCTTGGAGCAGATGAATCGATAACTGGTGGTACATTGGGCGTTACCCCAACCAGCTGAAATATGAAGTAAATACACTTGATTTATTTCAACAAATGATACACATTAACTATGATTTTAGGTATGTTTGCTTCATGCTGTATTTCCTGTGAGAAACAAAACATCATGACGCCAACAGACAACAGTAGTTTAAAGATTAGCTGAGGGAGTTGTCCAGCAAAAGCCAACAGGTGAACTTACATGTGCTGCGTAAGAAGATGCAGGGGTAGCTGCTGGAGGAGGACGGGGAATACCAGTTGGTGTAATAGAAACCTTCACGGTCAATCCACATCCAGCGGCCCTGACAGACAGAAAGCATGAGTGTGAGAGAGTCTCGTGTTAGTCTCTTCATTTTCTCTCATCTTGCAGGTCCAGGACTTCATTCCACTGACTCTGTTGCTATTTCTTCATAGATTCAGACCTGCAGGTTGAAGCCTCCCAGCCATACAATGCTCTGACCGGCTGTCTTTGTGATTTGCTGGAGGAACGCATACTCTTTGGGGCTTCCAACTGAAGCCAGATGGCCACCGAGTCCATTGCAGTGCTCCTGTTGGACAGAGGAACACAGATGGATCTTTGTTTCTACACAGTGAGTTGTGGTTGTGTCAAATTCTTCATTTTCTTCCTCCACATGGAATTGTTTTCAACATGAAGATAAAGCTCATCTTTTCATGGACTGACAGTTACAGACTGACTGAACTACTAACAGGTGCCTTCAATAGCCAGTCAACGGTATGTTCTGATGTAGCCTAACTGAATGAATGACAAAGTCAATCAGAGGAGAGGAAAGGCTATGGCTTCAGCTGTGTTCTTCACAGTGTGCACAGGCTTGATGAGGCTGACTGGCAACAATGACAATATAGAAGCGTATCTACCTCAGCATTGTACCAGTTCATGGCAGTATTGATGAAGGTGTAGCAGCGAGGGCCAAGGTTGAACCAGCCATCTGGACAGAAGTTGAAACGAGCTGCAGAGAGACAGAGGAGGTAGAACAACAGAGCACTTTGACTAAAATACACTGATGACAGATCCTATCTAATCTCACATTTTACAGCCTCCTACAGCAGAAACTGCAACTCGCGTGTCTGTCTGACCTCACTCAACCAGGAACATGAGGGAAAGATTAAAACGGTAATGTGGCTCTTACATTCAGGTGTTGCTGCCTCCTCAGACACACGTGCTGCACAAACACAGAGAAACAAGGTCAACACCATGAAGAGTGAAGTGTGTGTGTCCGTATGTGTAGACAGATCCATAGAGACTTGAGTTAGGTAGCATTTGGCAAAGCAGAACTGATAGCTCAGGTGTGCATTTCAGTGTTTATTTGACTGTGAGCAGCCACTGAATCTTCTCTGTGTGTCCTTTCTGATTACCGTTTCTGGGGACAGGGACAGCGTCTTCTGTCACAACTGTGTATCATTAAAGTATAGGGTGCTTTTATCCTTCAGCCAAATTATGCATGTTGTTCTAACAGCTGTTTGTGAACATGTGTCTTGGGTTCAAATCCAATCCAACTACATAATTCTGGAAGAGATTACGTTGACATATTTTGGGCCGTATTCAGTCGTACACCTGAAAGCAAGGGAAGTGGCCGCAATCCTAAATTTTCTTTTGTCAAGTCATCATTTCTGTCCTGGCACTGGACCAATTCAGACTATTGTCCATCACACTTTAAAGAAGACACAACCTGCAGCAGTCGTTGTCCCAAATTTCACTGCTGCTTCTGTGATGAATCATATGAATGTTGTCAGACAGAAGCAGGTCTGACTGACTGTGTGTGTTTTAAAGCAAAGACCTTCAACACTGACCTGCAGCCTTTTCGTTGTCTCCAGCAGGAGCTGCAGAGAACCACACAACACTATCAGTAACAGCAGTGCACTACTTACTTGTCTGCCTCTTCGTGTGTGCGTGTGTGTGTGTGTGTGCTCTGTCTAGATGGTCTGTGTAGAATCTGACCTGCAAATGCAGCAGAGAATTTGAGAGACCAGGACAGCCTTCATGTGACGATCAACTGATTTTTCTAGGAGACAAAAGATGCACAAACATCCACAAGCATTCCACTGACTGAAAAGAAACACAGCAGGCATCTTACCTGTCAGCTCAGTGTGAAGTGGTGATGCTCAGATATCAGCGGAGTGATGCAGTGATGACAGGAAGCCTCTCTGCTCTTTATATTACTGGTTACCTGAGCTAATAATTGTCACGCCCTGTGGGCGGTGGATGCCAGAACGTGCCAATGTTATCGGTGTTAGGGAGGATGCTTGCAGCCTTATCGTAAAATCTGAACTCTGATCTGTCTTCTGATAACAGTTTGTACTAAACAACCCCTTGTTGTTGTGCTTTCAGGGCTGTTAACTTGGCTGGATGTGTCAGCTATCTGTTCCTCACCTGTGTTCTGACGGACATACATTATGAACAGTGGTGATAGATCATCCCTCATTACTAACTTGGATCAAGTCAGCACACCACATTTAAAAAAAAAACCTGTACCTTTTACCTGTATCAGGTGTCTATGAGCATTAGCGCTCATTCATTCATTAGCATGAATGTAAGCCCAACACTCACTCATTTGGAGCTCTGGTTCGGTCTCCAACTATTCCTCAGAAGAATGTCTGGCTCATTCTCTGCTATTTGTTTCACTTTGTTCAGCAGCCAGTCTTTAACTTAGCCTCCTGTGTCTCTGCTGAGCAGCTCGGCTGCAGTAGGTTTTTAGAACGTTTTCACTGAAAAAACAGCTTCTGCTGTTGCTGAAAAAAGGTTCAGAAAACCACGACCCAAGTAAGTCCAACAGTCACGCTCGCTGTCATCACACCTGGTACAATGTGTTTCACACATGCATCAGTGATGTAATCCGTTGTAAATAGAGACACATCTATCACTGCATCTTTTAAATTCTAGGATTTAAGAGACACATGCTCTGTTATTAGCTGTATACACCATTATTAGTTTTGGTATTTTCATGTTGACAATAAGGAAAATATAGAATAACACACAGACACTCTCTTCAAGTACTGGAGTATTTGAGTAACTATACACACTCCTTGTGAAACTGGGCTATGTTTGGCTATCTGGAACTGTAGAAAATGGTCTGAACATCTAAGTGCTGAGGACTCTTTCACTTGTTGAAAATGCCTAAACCAAACAGGCTGTTAATGAGTAGCGTCACGCATTGAACCAAATCTAAGCAAATATGGTGATCGATCAGTTATTAGATTAACTGCAGGATTCAAACTTTTACTTCATACTGTCGGCACCCTGAATGAAGATCATTATCTTGGCCATGTATGTTTTTCCAGTAAGTAGCTGGCTGTGTATCCGTGTCCACGTCTGATGGATTACAGCTCAATAAAGAATGAAGAAATAAAGGAAGTCTAAAGTCTGGCTTTCATTCCTCTAAGTATCCAACTTATCTAACACACATCACGCCTTCTTCATACAATCATAAACTCAACTCAAAGTTCTATTTTTTGCCTCTCAAGAATTTATTGGTATTTTAGGAGAGCCACAATCTACACTGCTGAGTAATAACTGTTAGCAATGTTTCTCATATGGAAAACAGCTCACTGGGTGTCTTGCTTGTTGTAGTTTTTGTTCTAGGTGGAAATGTACCCACTCCACTGGTCTCTGCACGACTCTGCTTTGATACACAATCCCTCCAGTTTGTTATACCTTCCAAAGATTTTCAACTCTTTTTTGGACAACATTCATTTGCTTTCTTTAAGGCTTTGAACAACTGATGCTGTTGCTTCTGATGTGTAAGATTTGGTTGGTCCCATTAAAAATGAACATCATGCTATGGTGTCTTTCAATGAGAACAAGAACGTTTGGTGGAACCTGTGAACCTTTGTAAGGAGTAACCTCACACTTGCTCGAGCTGTCGAAATACTCCACATCTTAATATTTCCTACAATCTGAAATCTGCAACTACAAAGCAACAGTCAAGAGTTAAAGCCATAGTGAGACAGTTAAAGCATCTTTATCTTTCAGAGGGATTGAAATGAAATCTTTTCAATGTGGTAGGATCCCTCAGTAACAGCTACAGAGCCTTGAAAATGGAGCTACTTTTGACAATGAGCAGAAATACTATATTATGGTGTTTGAATCTTTAGTAACAATAATCTCTGTTAACAGACCAGTTTGTCTGGTCCTATACATTAATTAATTAATTAATTTAATTAATTAATTAAACAACACCCTATGTAAATACAGAACATATATAATGAACACTATTTTTATTACTAGGCTAGGTTTAACTCATGAACAGCTGATGAAATAAAGAGCTAGGAATGAAATTAAAAGTTAATAGATCCATAAATGGCTGTAAGAAGGCACACTTACAGGAATGAAAGTCAGACTTTAGACTTCCTTTATTTCTTCATTCTTTATTGAGCTGTAATCCATCAGACGTGGACACGGATACACAGCCAGCTACTTACTGGAAAAACATACATGGCCAAGATAATGATCTTCATTCAGGGTGTCGACATTATGAGGTAATAGTTTGAATCCTGCAGTTAATCTAATAACTGATCGATCACCATATTTGCCTAGTTTTCATTCAATGCGTGACGCTACTCATTAGCAGCCTGTTTGGTTTGAACAGGTTAGGCATTTTCAACAAGTGAAAGAGTCCTCAGCACTTACAGTAGATGTTCAGACCATTTTCTACAGTTCCAGATAGCCAAACATAGCCCAGTTTCACAAGGAGTGTGTATATTTACTCAAATACTCCAGTACTTGAAGAGAGTGTCTAACTAATAATGGTGTGTATACAGCTAACAGGTATTGTGTGTCTCTTTAATCCTAGAACAATTTAAGATGCAGTGATGAATGTGTCTCTATTTACAACGGATTACATGCTGATGCATGTGTGAAACACATTGTACCAGATTGTGATGACAGCGAACGTGACTGTTGGACTTGGGTCTCGTGGGTTTCCTGAACCTTTTTTCCAGCAACAGCAGGAAGCTGTTTTCAGTGAAAACGCTCTAAAAACCTACTGCAGTCGAGCTGCTCAGCAGAGACACAGGAGGCAAAGTTAAAGACTGGCTGCTGAACAAAGTGAAACAAATAGCAGAGAATGAGCCAGACATTCTTCTGAGGAATAGTTGGAGACCTAACCAGAGCCCAAATGAGTGAGTGTTGGCTTACATTCATGCTAATGAATGAATGAGCGCTACTGCTCATAGACACCTGATACAGGTAAAAGGTACAGGTTTTTTTTTTAAATGTGGTATTGCTGACTTGATCAAGTTAGTAGTAGAGTTAGTCTATCACCACTGTTCATAATGTATGTCCACAGAATGTTGCAGAGGAACAGATAGCTGGACATCCAGCTGCTAACAGCCCTGAAAGCACAACAACAAGGGGTTGTTTAGTACAAACTGTTATCAGAAGACAGATCAGAGTTCAGATTTTACGATAAGGCTGCAAGCATCCTCCCTAACACAGGTAAACATTGGCACGTTCTGGCATCCACACGCCCACAGGGACGTGACTCAGTGTGGCTCAGGTGTGTGTATAAAGAGCAGAGAGGCTTCCTGTCATCACTGCATCACTCCGCTGATATCTGAGCATCACCACTTCACACTGAGCTGACAGGTAAGATGCCTGCTATGTTTCTTTTCAGTCAGTGGAGCTCATGCTTGTGGATATTTATTTGCACTCTTTTTGTCTCCACCTAGAAAATCAGTTGATCGTCACCATGAAGACTGTCCTGGTCCTCTCCATTCTCCTCTGTGCTGCATTTGCAGGTCAGATTCTACACAGACCATCTAGACAGAGCACACACACACACACACACACACACACACACACACACACACACACACACACATGCACAGGCAGACAAGTAAGTAGTGCACAGTTGTTAGCTGATAGTGTTGTGTGGTTTCCTCTGCAGCCCTGCTGGAGACAAATCTAAAAAGGCTGCAGGTCAGTGTTGAAGGTCTTTTGCTTTAAAACACACACAGTCAGTCAGACCTGCTTCTGTCTGACAACATTCATATGATTCATCCACAGAAGCAGCAGTGGAGGCCCCGGACCAGCAGAAGGCTGCTGCACCAGGTTTGTGTCTTCTTTAAAGTGTGATGGACAATAGTCTGGGTGGTCAGTGCAGGACAGGAAATGATGACTTGACAAAAGAAAATTGGGACTGCCGGCCACTTCCCTTGCTTTCAGGTGCTTTGACTGGTCGGCCCAAATATGTCAACGTAATCTCTTCCAGAATTATGTAGGTTGGATTGGATTTGAACCCAAGACACATGTTCACAAACAGCTGTTAGAACAACATGCATGGTTACAGCTGAAGGACAAAGCAGCACCCTATATAACACAGTGATACACAGTTGTGACAGAAGACGCTGTCCCTGTCCCTAGAAACGGTAATCAGAAAGGACACACAGAGAAGATTCAGTGGCTGCTCACAGTCAAATAAACACTGAAATGCACACCTGAGCTATCAGTTCTGCTTTGCCAAATGCTACCTAACTCAAGTCTCTATGGATCTGTCTACACACACGGACACACACACTTCACTCTTCATGGTGTTGACCTTGTTTCTCTGTGTTTGTGCAGCATGTGTGTCTGAGGAGGCAGCAGCACCTGAATGTAAGAGCCACATTACCGTTTTAATCTTTCCCTCATGTTCCTGGTTGAGTGAGGCCATACTGAGTTGCAGTTTCTTGCTGTAGGAGGCTGCAAATGTGAGATAGATAGATCTGTCATCAGTGGCCAGTCAAAGTGCTCTGTTGTTCTGCCTCCTCTGTCTCTCTGCAGCTCGTTTCAACTTCTGTCCAGATGGCTGGTTCAACCTCGGCCCTCGCTGCTACACCTTCATCAATACTGCCATGACCTGGTACAATGCTGAGGTAGATACGCTTCTATATTGTCGTTGTTGCCAGTCAGCCTCATCAAGCCTGTACACACTGTGAAGAACACAGCTGAAGCCATAGCCTTTCCTCTCCTCTGATTGACTTTGTCATTCATTCAGTTAGGCTACATCAGAACATACCGTTGACTGGCTGTTGAAGGCACCTGTTAGTAGTTCAGTCAGTCTGTAAATCACATTCATGAAAAGATGAGCTTTATCTTCATGTTGAAAACAATTCCATGTGGAGGAAGAAAATGAAGAATTTGACACAACCACAACTCACTGTGTAGAAACAAAGATCCATCTGTGTTCCTCTGTCCAACAGGAGCACTGCAATGGACTTGGTGGCCATCTGGCTTCAGTTGGAAGCCCCAAAGAGTATGCGTTCCTCCAGCAAATCACAAAGACAGCCGGTCAGAGCGTCGCATGGCTGGGAGGCTTCAACCTGCAGGTCTGAATATATGAAGAAATATCAACAGAGTCAGTCCAGGTCAAGTCCTGGACCTGCAAGATGAGAGAAAATGAAGAGACTAACACGAGACTCTCTCACACTCATGCTTTGTCTGTCAGGCTGCTGGATGTGGATTGACCGTGAAGGTTTCTATTACACCAACTGGTATTCCCCGTCCTCCTCCAGCAGCTACCCCTGCATCTTCTTACGCAGCACACGTAAGTTCACCTGTTGGCTTTTAAGGACAACTCCTCAGCTAATCTTTTAAAACTACTGCTGTCTGTTGGCGCCTATGATGTTTTGCTCACAGGAAATACAGCATGAAGCAAAACATACCTAAAATCATAGTTAATGTATCATTTATTGAAAATAAATCAAGTGTATTTACTTCATATTTCAGCTGGTTGGGGTAACGCCCAAAGTACCACCAGTTATCGATTCATCTGCTCCAAGGACCCGTTCAGCTGTCAGTAGTAAACATCCTGGGCCCAGGGATTGACCAGGCCATATTTGTTATAAGTCGGCAACTAATAACTTTGTTGTGTGTGTTACTGAATGACAGTTTCCCATTGTGTATTCTTAAGGGCTGAGTGATTAAGTGTTTTGCAACTTGTGTAAAAGTCTTTCTGTATATCTGTTGTGGTCTTAGATAGGTTTCTTTTTCATAATAAAGATATGTAAGAATGGAACAATGTGTGGTCCTTGTCATGTATGTTATATGATAATGGTGAGTGTAACTAAATCCAGTACTGTCTTAGGCAGGTGTGAAGAAATGCTGTAAAGCAAGAATGCTTTCAAAAATAAAAAATAATTGTTTATTTATATCAATTTACAAAATGCAAAGCGAAAAAAACAGCAGAAAAACTGTAAATCAATCAACATTTGGCGTACAAATCTTGCCTTCAAAAACAGCATCGTTCTTCTAGGAAGGCCACAGTTAGAGATTTTGCAGGATCATAACAGGTCTATGATTAACCAGTTATACCAAAGATGTGTTAGGTCGAAACACAGTCATTAACTGAAACAGCAACAGCTGTGTAGGAGGCTTAAAACTTAGTGAGGAACAGCCACGGTGAGGCTGAGGAAGACGGTTTCATGTCACAGGCTGTAAACCATGGCAAGACTGAGCACAGCAACAAGACACAAGGCAGTTATACTGCATCAGCAGGGTCTCTCCCAGCTGCTACTTCTTTATAAATTCAGACCTGCAGGTTGAAGCCTCCCAGCCAAGCGTCACGCTCTGACTGGCTGTCTTTGTGATTTGCTGGAGGAACCACCAACAAGATCTCTCCCAGGCAAAGATTTCAAAGCAGACTGGGGTTTCAGGATGTGCTGTTTAAGCTCTTTTGAAGATGCACAAAGAAATGGGCAATGTTGACGACCGTAGATGCAGTGGTCGGCCAAGGAAACTTAGACCAGCAGTTGACAGACACATTATGCTCACTTCCCTTCAAATCAGAAGATGTCCAGCTGTGCCATCAGCTGAGAACTAGCATTGACCAGTGGGACCCAGGTACACTCACCTGCTGTCTGTAGAAGCCTGGCCAGAAGTGGTCTTCATGGAAGACTTGTGGGCAAAAAGTCATACTTCCAACATGATAACAAGGCCAAGCGACTTGCAGTTACAGTCGTGAAAAAACTGGGACACCCTATGAAAGCCTGTGTTTTTTAACATATTTGGACATATGGATATTTAATATCAATTTTAACAATACTGAAAGATTCAAGTAATATTACCAAACATTTAAAACTAAAGAAAAAACTTTTGAAAACTTTCTGTAAAATGTAATTTTAAAAAAATGCAATTTCTGGTGAGGAATAAATTAGGACATCCCCCACATTTATTCCCACTTTAAATGGCTAAAATCACACACAGGTGTATCACATCAGGTGCACATGATCAGAACATCGTTACTCAGCATTTTGAAGGAGGCTTGCCCTATTTACACCTCAGACTGCTGAAGTGAGAGTGAACACCATGGTGAGATCGAAAGAGCTGTCTGAGGCCTTCAGAAAGAAGATTGTAGCAGCTTATGAGTCTGGCAAGGGATTTAAAAAGATCTCAAAAGAATTTGAAGTCAGCCCTTCCACTGTTCAGAAAATAGTCTACAGGTGGAGGACATTCAAAACAACTGCCAACATGCCCAGGTCTGGTCGTGAAAGTGTATGCCTCTACAATCAGAAAGAGACAACACAAGTTTTTAATGGGAGATGTGCAAGGGGTAAGAAAGACATGAAGGCCAAACTGAGGTTTGCCAGAGAGAACGTAGACAAAGACCCGGACTTCTGGAATAATGTGCTTTGGACAGATGAGTCTAAAATTGAATTATTCTGACACCAGAACAGAGGACATGTTTGGTGTAAATCAAATACAGCATTCCAGGAAAAGAACCTCATACCAACTGTGAAGCATGGAGGTTGAAGTGTCATGGTTTGGGGGTGCTTTTGCTGCAGCAGGACCTGGCTAGCACATCATCACAGAATCCACCATGGCTCCTACTGCATCAGAAGGTTCTTGGGGAACATGGAGACCCCATCTGTAAAAAAAATTAAAGCTGAGGTGGAACTGGACCCTGCAACATGGCAATGACCCAAAACATACTGGTAAATCCACCAAGGACTGGCTGAAAACTAGGAAATGGAGAGTCCTGGAATGGCTGAGTCAAAGCCCAGATCTTAATCCCATTGAGAATTCTGCACTGAGGAGTGAGGCAAGAGGCTAGAGTGGCTAGAACTGTGTTGTTGTAGTTGTACTGAGAGGCGTCCTTATGTATATTCGGTCTACTCTCATTGATAAACATGTAGTGGACAAATAATTTGTGTGCATTCACCAAACTGTGCTAATCATTCTCACAATGTGCGTAAAACCTCAAGGTGTGTTTCACCTAAACCTGAGCAGGTTTGACCTTTACTATCCCCGTCCGCGAACATTCCAGTTTACTCCATCAGCATCTATTAGGGATGCCGGTATCAACAGCCGTCTCGAAAAAGGAAAGTGAGTGAAAAATGCAGCTGTGTTATAGCCAACACATCAATACTGATCACTGGTGTAATATTACAGAAGCATGTGTAATCCAGTGATGATAATATTAACTTTGATATCTTCAGAGCACACGATGCTGTAATTTATTGCTGAAGGAGTCTTTGAATCAGCTGCATGTGGGAATAGATGAGGGCTGTAAATGGATCATTACTGTGTAAAAGTTTACTGCAGGCCGAATTTTTGTGATGAAACAAAGACACTACCAGGGTCAGAGCCATGTCGAAGCTGCTCTTTCAAAACTTCAGTCCTCCCCATTAAACATGCATGTTTCGATTGGTGCCTGTGCACAGATTTTGAGTTTGTCAGAAAATCAGCCATAAAATTAGAACCAGGCTGAAAATCACCAACGTTTCTCATCAAAGGATTAAAGGACATTTTGGCAAATTCACAGTTTAGAAAAAGCAGACGAAGAGACTTAGTGAATAATTACGTACGTGGACTTAAGGTCACACAGGCTTGCACTGAAGAAGCAAGATCATCAGGATCATCAGGATTTGCGCTACGAAACTGACAGACATCTCATATTTCTGTCCGCGGGTTTTTCATTTGGACCTTGACTGCAGCTCCAATGACGTCACCTCATTGTGCCCCTCATCCTGCAATGGTTTAATGGCAGCAACTGGAGAATTTGCTCCACCCACTGCTTATTCGTCGAAACAGTGAACCCATTCACACAACAGCATTGTCTTTGGACCATTCTTCAGAAATGTGTTTAAAATGAGCTTACTGGATCAACATGAGGTCTGAAGTCTCAGCCCAGGAGCCGATTGGCCTAAACAGCTAGCTCCTCCGGTTTCTGTCTAAAGTTACCACCCTCCATTACCAACTGATTAGAGACAGTAATACAGGTTAAACCTTTATTATGGTACATTGGGTTTTACAGAAAGTGGTCAGTGGTCGGCTATGAAGTCACAGCTATCTCGGCTCTTGTCATGGTTTTAGATTACGGTAACAGTTAGTTGGCTGGGTGTAAAATGCCAGAAGTCTTGATTGTAACGCGGTGATACAACTATATAGAGTAACTTCCACACACACACACACACACACATACAACCTCCATCAGTTCTGGTAAACCGCCATGAAAACCTTTTTATTAATTTCTTATCTTTTCCGTGCTCATGTTGGAGGACTCGACTCAGAAGTGAGTCTGCTGGTGCTCCAAGACAGTATATAAAGAGCACAGCAAGCTTTCTGTTCATATTGACTGAATTTAAGCAGGTAAGATTTACTTGATTTCTAAATGCATCCACCTTTTCCTTTCTGATTGGGTTCTCTTTTCTTAAGTGGAGCAAATGATGTTTGATGTAACTTTGAGCTGATGTTTTATGCTAGGGACAAATGTTGATAGAGTATTCATGTATTAGGTTTAAATATATTTATGTATGTACAGTCCATTAACCATTTAGGAAAATGAAATAAGTCCCACACACAGCCACAGACACACACACAGTAAACGTCCTGGCTGTCTGTGTTTTCCACCAGATACTCATCATGATCATCATGAAGACTGAGCTGCTAATCTTTCTTCTTGGGGTCACAGTGTCTGCCATCGCTGCAGCAGGTACAGTCACCACAATTCACCTTAATTTAAAGACAACGGATGATGCGACTTCCACAGAAAGTTAAATACAGACCTGTGAGCAAACCAGTGAGCATCAGGCAAACCTGTGCTCACTGACCTGAAGCCCAGTGTTAGCCTACTGCTGTGGAAGAATGCTGTGTGAGACAGAGGAGTCTTGATCAGTGTGGCAATGATCAGCTCTGTGCTAATGAGCGATGACCGTTATTAAAGAGTGAGGAAATATTACTTCCATGCAGCTGCAAGTAAAGGTATCTAGGCGGAGGCTCATGTTTACATTCACTTGGAAGACATAAATGTGAACAACTTGTTGAAAATATGATGTTTGAACTACGAAGTTAAGCAGTTGTTCCAGTAGAAGATGTTCTCCCGGAGGAGAGAGCTGACGTTTCAGTCCCAGGTCAGTGTCTCTTTAACGTCTACAGTCTCTCTGACTTCTGTCATTTCATTCAGCCTCATGGTATCAAAAACTGACAAACTGGCTTTTATATGTACCAGGAGACTGTTAATTGATGAGCAGTCATAGGGACAATCAACATAATCATAGCATAAGTTAGATATATAGTAAATATCATGATTAACTAGATTCAATGAAGTGGAAACACAAATACCTCCACCAAACTCTTTCATTAAATAATGCTTCTCCTCTCAGTTGTTCCAGTGGAAGATGTTGTTCCAGAGGCGTAGAACTGGATGCTTCAGCCCCAGGCCAGGTCTCTTGACCAGCTGTCAACACTGATAAGATAATTCCTCCATTTTAAACAGTCATTGAATATGACGATGTCAGTGCTCCATAGAGGCCCAAAACATCATTATGATCCCAGCTCACAGCTGATACTTTGAAATTCATTACATATTTGTTCATAATTGGATTGTGGATTGTTGCTTTAACGACATTCATCGTGTGTTTTCTCTCAGCTGTAGCAGAAGAGGAGGAAGCTGAACTTGTTCCTGGTCAGTGTCTGTTTACCTGTTTTCTATGTTTCTGGTAAAGGTTTGAAGGTCCCACTCAGATGTGTCACCTGGCTAAACAGTCTATGGTTGCTGAGCCAGCTCATCTTTATTGATGACATGTGCATTTATCTTCAACCTTTTTCTCTCAGCTGTGAGGAGCCATGTAGTAACTTTCACTCACACTTTGTTTCAGAAGATGAAGGTGTGCAAGACCAGAGAGCTGAACTTTCAGTCCCAGGTTAGTGTCTGTCAGCAACACCTTCTCCAGTTGGAGACAATAAGGGGCTGAGGTCCTCAGGTGTTCCATCCTTGTTGCTCATAACTTCTGTCATAATCAGCCTCCTTAACATTGAACATATTTACATATTGTCTTATTCTTGCTGTAGAGATCAAACAGCTTAGTGGTGCACAGGTGATCCACTGAAGAACAGCCTCCAATGTGAAGCTCATCACTTCAGGAACCAAGACTGCACACAACAGTTATAAGATTTAACCCCGAAACCTAATTTCTACAAAAATAGACCCATAATTACGCGTGGCACAGCCTCCTTCCCTCCTGCTCCCCTGCACTGTCCAGGAGAAAGGTAGCTGGAGCGAGAGTAGATTAGCTTATCTTAGCTTAGCATGAAAAATGGAGGCAGGAGGAAACTTCTGGCTGAACCTTCAGAGCACAGTTATTAAAAGCTTCCATGAGCCTTTAATCTGTGCTAATAAAGAGAATTTTAACTGTGGATAGTCAAACTTGTTTCTCCCACCATTCAAGAAAGTTTACATGTGTCAGTGAATGGTAATGGTTACGTGCTGCTCTTTTGCTGATGTGTGTTCCAACACTCGCCTGTAGAGATTTCTACTCTGGAGTGTACTTCCTGTGTCTAAGTAAAGGCCAAAATGGTTTCATTGAATTCTTTTTCAGGAGAGATCATTCACAATGTCCTCGAGGATGGCACATACCAGACAGTTGTTATCTGCTGGTTAACTCACATTCTGGACCAATGAGTGTAAAACAGGTCTATGTTCTGATTGATGTGCACGTAAAAGTGTGAGACAGTGAGAGCAGGACACACTCACCCACACCAGACACCACCGCTGTTGTTACATGTCACACTTTTTCTTCTGAGGTTCAGTAAGATAGCAAAGCCAGCTGTAATAATTCAAGTCCTTGTTGAGGCGATGTTGTGATCTCATGCGTGAGGAGGGCCAACACTCGATGTTTCTGCCTTCATCACAGTACAACGTGGAGATGAATGGTGTTTACATGCATTTACAGCAAACCATATGTGCTCCTGTGCTTGTCCAGTAGAAGAAGCTGCTCACTCTCCACCTTTTGTGTTCACACTTTGCTCAGTGTCCTTCTCTCTGTTTGTCCAGTTTGCAGGAGAGTCTTGGCGCAGCCCGGCCTCAGCCTGGCTTGCGAGAGTACAGTTTCGTGAAACAGCTGGCCTGGGAAGCTGGTTTCTTAACAGCCTGGATGGGTGGATACAGATTCCGGGTCAGAGATGAGATTGACACAGAAATCCTTTTGGAAAAGATTTCTACAGTGCTGCAAACAAAACACTGAGTGTAAGTCTGTCACCCCCACAGGGGCTACTGGAAGTGGGATGATGGTACGCCTATTTGGACTACAAATAACTGGTACTCCCAGAGCAGCAGTTCCAAGCAGATTGCATTTACTTGAACAGCCAAGTGGTAAGTGAAGGCTCAATAAAGCTGTAGGCTGTAATCTTTGGTTTTGGGGAAAGTAGGAGGAAGTGCATGATGATAGTAGCTCTGATAGCGCTGCACCTGAGCTGGAGAACAGTTCATGATATGGGGTGCAGGGTGAGGAACCTGGAGTACAGTGGTTGGTAAGCAGGGCGCAGGGTGAGGGACCTGAGTACAGTGGATAGTACAGGGTGCAGGGTGATAGACCTGAGCATGTGGGGTGCAGGGTGAATGACAGGGGGCTACATTAGCTAAACTTCCATGAAGACTCAGCTGTTTCTTCATTCAAACACTCACAGACGTGACAGGATATTGAGTCTTTTCTGACTCCTTGATGAGACTGACAACATGCTGCTCCTTTGGAGTCTCTTGCTAGCTCTGTTCACTGTGGCCCAACTTTGCTTTCCTGCAGATTCTCTAGGCTGGACCGGTGAGCAATTGCCATTTATTACGTCCCTTCATCTGCTCCTTTAAACTCACGTACTGCTAGAGTCCGAGCACAGAGGCGTGTTTATCACTGACCACGGTGATACATGGATCAACAGCTACTGCATGTTGCTGTCTTTGCTGCACTAAACTGTGTGTGTTTACAATGGGCTGTTCTTTTTCTGCTAATACCAGTTCCTGATGTTTCTCCTCTGCTCTCTGTTGATAGAAAATGGACAAATAAATACAATAATGCAGTAAACGTCTTGTTTCTACATTGATTATTTTATGTGCCATGTGTTGCTCCAATATGAATAAAGCAGGCAAGCATGAGGAGTCACATGCGAAAACCAAATACAGTAACTTCATATATGTTATGTGTTCATTTTACCAGTTCATAAGCATTTCATTGCCCGGTTCAAAAGCACTTCTACCCCCAGGTCAAAAACATACATAAGAAATACACTATACATATAAGTTACAATATGATATCATATATAAACGTGCCTGTCCACTGCTTAATTAATTACATAAGCACGTGGAGGCACAGCACAAGCATACTCAAGCTATTATAAGACTGTGTTGTACATTATTATAATAATGTTTTTATGTATCATGTTTACAAATGTCAAGAAGTCACAAGTGCAGGGAGACCACACCTTGGCACATGTTTAAACAAGGAAAGTTTATTCATCAAAATTATTTATAAATCAAATAAACATAACATTTTTTTCCACCCAAAAATGACATGTTCAAAGCACCACAATGATACCCGCTATCCGACAGAATTATCACATGATATTAAACAGAAGCCGTCAACTCAGCTCTGTAGAGCGGGCAACCATGATGAAGCAGTTCATTTCAAGTTGTAAGATAAGATAATTCAGAAACATAAGGCTTACATTCACAGGCATGCATGGCAGGTTGGATGGAGGAAAAAGAGAACTGCAGATCAGCAGGAGGACCCTATATAGTGGCCTGAAGCACACCTGACCACAATGAGGAGATGCATGTTGGTGGATATTTGACCATTAGAGGTTGCCATTTCGACAGCATGAAGAATTCACAACAATTGTGTTTGGCCATTGAGAAAGACCAGCTCATCCAAGTGCAGCAGTCTGGCAGTACATTACCTACCTGTCTGTCGGCTATCCATGACCAGAAAAGTGTTATGAAGACTGTGACTTACATGTTTGATGAAGGGGTGCGTAAATGGACCCAATTGTCTGAGATGGAGTGTGATGTGGTTACTCAGGTAGTGGTGCCATTTAAGTTGCGCCCTTAAGTGTTAGGTTTAGCCCATGACCACAGGCTCTATGATATTTTTTAAAGTTTTAAAGTCTGACGTTGCTGAATTTTGTTGGTCCTGCCATGTGTTTCAGATGTGTGGAAAACCCAACCAGGGTATTCCTTTGGCGCCTTTATATCTAATACCAGTAATTGGTGAACCTTTCGAGCACGTCATACAGTACTTTTTGTTTGGAAAACAAAGTCCGGTCACTGGTACCGGCTCACAGTGATGCATGCCGCCACCCGTTTTCCTGAAGCAGTCCCACGGTAAAACTGTGGTAAAGGCCATGGTTAAATTCTTTTTACACTTTTGGGTGGCCAAAACGCATCTAAACAGAGCAAGGGTCCAACTTCATGTCCAACGTTTTCACGCAAGTCATGTCCCAGTTGTCTGTTAAGCATCAGGTGTCCAGTGCGTATCATCCGGAGAGTCAGGGCACGCTGGAGAGATTTCAGACCCTAAAACCCATGCTTCGTAAATATTGTGTTGAGTCTGGTAAAGAGTGGGATGAGGGTCTGCTATTGCTGCTGAAACTATCAAGGTACAGATCAAGTGGACACAGAGTTGGAGTCAGGGTGCCAGCAGGCTCAGTGGTCGTTTATTCAGAACAGGGTCAAAACCAGGTGATAAGGACTAAACAGGCAGAGGTACAAAAATCTGGCAGGCAAAAACTCAGAGAAACCAGGAACACGGAACTAGGTCACACACAGAGAAAATACAAAGGCTGGAACTAATGAGAACTCAACAAGATAATCTGGCACAGGAGGAATGGGGAGCACGAGACAACGAGACACAGGGGAAACACATTAGGGCGGGGAATCCAATCACACAAGAGGGATACTTGACAGGAAGACAGGAGTGAGACACAGACTTCAAAATAAAACAAGAAGTGACAAGACAAAGACAGAACTGAACTAAACACCCAAACAACAGACACTAACTGTTAAAACTGTTAAACTAACTGATCCTGACAGAAAACAATCAGGAGTCTCTTGGGTTTAGCTCAGCTGAGCTTGTTTTTGGGAAAAATGGCTGGCGGACCCAACCCCAGTGCACAGTGTCCTTGTTACTGGTTGTTGGTTCATGTCTCCAAGCGAGATTCTGTGGTCCATAAAGGACAACGGTTTTTTAGAGGACCTGCATCAGTGTGACAAAGTTCTGCTACAGGAAACCACTCCCTGTTCTCCCTGTTGTGTGTGTATGTGCCTGTACGGGTGTGGACGTGGGTGTCTACTTTTGTGTTGCAGGTGGCGAATTGGACAGAGTTTGCCGGCACGCTCTTCGTCTTCCTCCTTCCTCCCAATCTGTCCGTGCCTTGCAGTTAATTGTGTGTCTAAGAGCCTGTTCGGGAAAGCAGCCCGTATTTCTGCAGGGGGGTAAGGTCAACTAGATAAATGAAACATTAAATTTAAAGAAAACTAAGATGAGCACAGGAGGGTTACCGCTTTAGTTCAGCTGTGTGGCAGCAAGTGCGGCCATCACATCCCTACTGTGGGATAAATAAAGTATTATCTTATCTAATGCACAATTCTCCAGTGGGAGATTCTCACAGTATCACACACAAGTCACAGTGTGAACACGGCTTGGGGAGGAAAGAAAGAAAAAGAATATGAAAGGAAGTGGGGAGTGGCATTGTTTCATAGTCCACAGCAACACTAAATTGTGCCGAGGTATCAGAAAACAAGCGGTGATGCTTTCTCAAAAAGAGACGTTACAGGACGTGGGAGTGATGAGGAGTGTTCTTATCCTTTATGAGTATTAGAGAAATGGCTCCAGTATCAAAGATTTACAGTTGATGAGACAAACAGAAAGCAGTTCAACTGATTCCTTGAAGAAAACATGTTTCATTCTACATCAAAACGACCTTCGCCTCTTTATTTTTATGTACGTGTTTGTGTTTGTGCTGTTTCTGTCACTAGATGATGCTGTTAATGATATTTTGGGTCACTGGCACAACAACAGGAACACTGATGATCAAACGCTGGCCCCTACTTAAAACACATTATTATTAGTGGAGTGTGTTTTCCAGAGTGTGCAATGCTCACCTGGACAATAACTGGACTATAAACAGTAAAACAGAAACAGTGTCATCTGGAGTCGTGGCACGAATCAGCTGAGGTGGCAGCAGGCCACTTATTTATCTCGGCCAAGGTGAACAAACAAGTCCAAGGAGGAGCAGGTGGAAACAAAGTCCGTAAAACAAAGTGAAAGGACAACAATGCCATAAATCAAGACACATGAGAAATCAAAACACACTAGGAGCGACACTGCAATCGCTGCAAAGGTGCATTAACGATGATGATCCAACATAGAGCAAAGGCAGTGAGATAACAGACTTAAGGAGGGAACACTAACAAGGCTCAGGGGGGAACAATGAACCAGTCAAACACAGGAAACAAATCTAAAGACAGATTCAGTTTAGAAGGCGTGGCCCTGGTCTCGTGCACACCTGTCAGGGATGTCTGAGTAATCTTTGGTTAAGACTCTTTGATTGTCCTTTAACTTAACATAGTACAAATATCTAAAACTGCCTTTTTTCACTTCTGCAACACCACAAAAATCAGGAACATCTTGTTTCAAAATGATGCAGATTAACTTGTTCCTGCGGAGTAGTAACCATTCTCAAATGTTATGACTCAAATGTAGCCAAACCATGTCGTGTCATATCCTGCCTTATTAATCTTAAAAGTAAAAATGACTGGGCCAACTACAGAAACTTGCAGCTGACCCGTTAATATCAAGGAATCACAATAGCATCAATTCACCACTGAATAATGCTTAAATACTGATAATCAAAACAAAACAGGAGTCACTCTACAAATATAAAATAAAGTGTCCATACTTTATTAAGTCATTTCAAAACATAAATTGCACTTTCAAAAGTGACTACATACAAAAGGAACAATGCGCATTCAAAGAGGCTCATCAAACAGCTGCTTTGAACTGAAGTGCAGCCTGTCACTGGACAGATCAATCATACTGACACACATGCACACACACACACACACAGAGGCAGATAAAACAGCGATGAGCAGAAACATGATCACATCTACAACCAATGCGCCTGATGTGGATTCTTCTGTTTGGGGACCTATGTTACATATGATTGATTGTGGTCCTTCAGCAGTAGTCAGCAGTAACACTATGCACACGGTGACGATTAGCAGCCGGGAGTCACCTGACAGAGGAATGGGAAGGACATGCTGCAGCCATGATTGGACCAGCCCTTGGACTCTGCAAAAACATTTGGATAACTGTCATTGTCATCATCACTATCACCATCATCAGCTACAGATTGGCAACAGAATGACAGCAGGTTTAATGGCAGGGACAGGCCTAATGATGGTTGATGGTGCTTTTGGGATTTTCTTAAAACATGTCAATCATATGACTGTGTGTAGTTTTACCTTGAGAGTTGAGCTGTAGGCACTGGTAGTGGTCAGTGGAGCTTACAGATTCCCAGTGTTGATAGTCAAACACCG
This sequence comes from Datnioides undecimradiatus, assembly GCA_008933995.1. Classification (NCBI taxonomy): domain Eukaryota; kingdom Metazoa; phylum Chordata; class Actinopteri; order Lobotiformes; family Datnioididae; genus Datnioides; species Datnioides undecimradiatus. The sequence continues at coordinate 1,711,841 of WARS01000016.1, forward strand.
AGCCATCTTCCCACCTCCATTCATCCTGGAGAAAATCAGCAGTCAGTGTTATTGCCCCTCCATTCACAGTCTTAGTCAGTGTTTAAAGCACCTATGTGGTTCTTACTGAAAACCCTGCACCACTTGCCACCAGCGTAGTGTCACTTCTCTACAGGCAAAATGTGAGATGTAAGAAAACTCTAAAATCATCTACAAAATCCACAAATGTGTTTTTTAAACTACTTTTTGTTTGTTCAACATTTCCACATTTATTCTGGGAACGCACTGGTTTATGTCCCACCTCTGGCTCAGATGCTACAACCTGACCAGGTAACTTCCACAGACGACAAATGGCGTGAGTCCAAGCTCATGAAGCTAACCTTTGCAGCACATTTAGCATCTCAGAATGTTAAACAGCTGGACCAATGATATGGACCTGGCATTGCAGGTCTGCTTTGACCACACTGAGTGTTTCTAAGGCTGCACCTGCAGACCCAGGTGAACTCACTGACACTGTGAGATCTTGCAGGACTTTTTATGTGGATCTGTCTGCGCCATCTAAAAGCCACCCACTACACAGAGAGCAACTGACGCCGGTTTGCTTTTAAACTCAGGCAGTGTCAGGCAAAGGAAGTGGCCTGCAAAGGTGGAGACGGTCCTGAACAAGAAGGCCAGAAACACACTGACAAAGGAGATCATTGTAGGAAAGAGAAGCTACACTGGTGGAAAGGACAACTGCACAAAGTGTTTTAAGGCTTCACACAAGTGCTGAAGTTTTGAAGGAAACTGTGTGAAAACTGGGTTACTGCACATTATAACCAAAGGTTTTCCAAAATGCAGGCTTTTGAAATGTTGAACTGATGGCAAATGAACAAACCTGGAAGTAGTAACCTCCAATCCAGGCAAACGTGTGACCACCTGTCTTTACCATACGCTGGAGGAAATTATACTCCCAGATGTTGTGGACTGAGGCCAGGCTGCCGCCAAAGCTGGCGCAGTAGTTCTGCAGGATGAGACACGAGGAGAGGAGGAGGTATTCAGTCAGCATTGTGAAAGAGCTCTAAGCATCTTCTCTCATTTCATTATGAATGTTGCGTCATTACCTCAGCGTTTCTCCAGCTATCGACGTAATTGGCCAGGTAGTAGCAGCTTCCACGAAAGCTAAGCCAACCGTCAAGGCAAAAAACGAAACGTGCTAGACCAATGAAAAAGAAAAACAATAACGTTACCGTAACAATACCTAAAATAAAAGCTCAATGTGTCTTCCAGCTCCAGCAGCAGCCTCATGTGTTACAGCATTGTCGGGCTGCCTTACCTTTAGGTAGAACAGCGGCTCTGTTGGTGTTGTCAGCATCCACCTCTGTCAAACCCAACAACATAAGGTCTGTAAGGCTCATTGATGTATATTATACTTTAAAATATCAGTCATAACAGCTTGTAAGTATCCCTGTATGAGCTTTCAGGTGAGACAAGGAATCCACTGACCACTCAAAGCACTTTTACAGCACTTGTTGACCATTTACATCCATTCATTCAGACACTGCACATCGTTATTATTGTCTTAGGATATACAGTAAAACTAGAGTGTTCCCTTCATTGTTAAGCTTTCTGAGAATATTGTCTTTACTGTATTTAGGGAGTGAAACTTCAGCAGTGATTCACTAACGACGTGATGAAAAGTTAAAAGTGCCAGTAACCTGGATTTGATGCGGGTTGGTTTTCCTGTTGTGCTGGAGCAGCTTCGGCTGGAACAACTGAGGAAAAGAACAGCAAAGACAGTTACAGGTGTTGCTAAAACCACGAACAGAACCATAGCTGACAGATTCCACCTCCTGTTCTAACCCATAATGTCATAATGCAATCAGCAACGCTGACAAAGAAACATCAGCCACACTTTACAACTTCTCGTTCGACCCATATTTTTTATTATCTTTGCCCTTAGAAATATGCAGCAATATATCATTTTACATCGCACAATTGTCTTGAATCTAGGAACGTATGTGCATGCGTCATGAGCCTTTCTCACCAGTTGCAGCCCTGATGGACAGAGCAACACAGAGGAACACAGAGAGGACCAGCAGAGTCTTCATGGTGGAGGCTGATGAGTGTCTGGAGGGAGGCAGGTGCACAAGGGTCAAGTGAAGAGTTGCAGACACACAGTCACTGATAGAAGAAAAGCAACAATGAAGCTGTGTACCTTACAGAGAGGAGCAGCAGTCAGCGAATATGAAGTGCTCTTCAGGTATCAGATGGGTCAGTAATGCTGTGATGACATGAGGCTCTGTGCTCATTATATAGGCAGCACACTGACCCGAAACTTGCCACCCCCTTCATGTCACCAATAAAACTCTGGACTTTGCTCCGCTTCCTTTTAGTTTGTGTGACAGGAAGGAAAACTGTGAAGCAGGATGACTGAATAAAAACCTCCGTCATACATTTACGGGCCAACAAAGGTGGATTTTCCCAGGAAACATTTCATGAACTGTATCCCCTGCTGCCTAAACTGAAACCAAGAAATCTCCAATTTTGTAACAGGTGTGCGGGAAGAATTTGATGTAACTAAAAAAGGACACATACTGCATTAAGACCACACAGGTGTCATGTCAGCAATGGTACATACAAACAGGAAGAATCTGAGATGGTACAATCACAGCACTACCTGTTTCAGAATTCTGTATGAGTCTTTAATATCTTTTTATTTATTTCTTCCTGAAATAAAAACTATTTTGATCAAGGTTTCTGTCCAAAATGGCTAAAATCTTAATTTTCTAACCGCATGAGAACATATGTGCTTAACTGTAATGTGTAGACGGATTCAAGGAATCATCGCCATTTATTAGTCTCTTTCAAAGACGTGGATCACAACAGTCAAAAGTCGACTGGATGGAGGAGAAGCCTTAAGTTGGAGCTTGGTCTGATCTGAACCTAGACTCTTCACTCTCTTTCCAGGTGCTTGCCACTCATTATAGTGTTTGCTCCGGCTGGCCTGATGACTGTCTGCTGCACTTCATCCATTCCTGTGCTTCCTTTTCCGACGTGTGCATTTCTGCCGCTTGTATGACATGTTTCAGCAGTTTGCGCTGCATCTGCACACTCTGCCATTGCCAGGTAGGAGCTCATGAACTAAGCCAGCAGAGACAGTGTCAGTTGTGTAATGATTAATGTATAACAGCCTAAATTCTGGTCTAATATGTAATGTTACCTCTGACAGAGTGCTAATATGATGACTAGCTATGTAGAAAACCCCAGTCAAAGGCTACGTTAAGGCCTTGCTATGGCTTCTTGGTCACACTAATTTATCTCTGTACCCTGTGATATTGTTAACATGCAGCTGTTAGCTACAGCTTACAACAGCGTGAGTTCTACTAAGTCGTCCGCAATTCTGATTTGTTCATGAGAAGAGACAGGATTACAGGGATCAGCTGCCGGTCCCAGCTTAGTTTTAGACTGTAAAACTAAGCTGGGACCGGCAGTAAACTAAAACTGTACTGAAGAAAAATCTCCAGAAAGTTATTTAGATTAATCAATGAAAGGGTGTAATCTTGTTGAAAGATCTAACATAAACCCTTAAAAAGATTGAAATCCAGGTGGGGTTAGGTTGCATTCTGTGTTTAATACAGCAGCCTGTGTAATGCACTCATTTAAAGCCTCTAAAATGGATGTAAACACATTAAAAAATACAGTTGCACAAAATGAATCACACGCTCACAACATATCCATTATCCTCCAAATAGCTACATAATTCAATAACTGTTTTAATTGAAGTGACATTTTAGGGAGGGAAAATACCTTTTTTTTATATTCCAGTTACTTGAGTGGGTGTGACGGGTCTGCCTCAGTCAAGGAAACAGTCATGAGATAAACTTAACACGACTTCCTTCTGGAAAATAAGATACAGTTCCCCACCCAGTTGCAATTTACAATAAAGTAACTAGGGACTCCTTATCGTGAATGGACTGAAAGCTTGTGCGCTGACACAGAAGCCTGCTGCTACTCAAACAGCCGTATGAGAGCAGTGAGAGGAGTGACGGACACAGTTGCTGGTCAAACAGCTGAACCTTGAACTGAAACGTGCTATAAATCTCTGTGGAGCTGCAGAGTCAGCTGATAATTCCCTGAAGGCTCATCACACTATCACACTGTTTCATTTATTAATTCATTGTTGTGAAAACACTGATTATATCTGCTAAAGTAGTTGATGTTTTGTAAGAATATGGAGTATGCATGTAAAACGGTTTTCCAGTAAAAGCAGGCAGATCTTAGTATAATAATAATAATATCCAGCGGCCTATAAATTCAATTCAGTTCTATTTATATACCAATTCAGAACTGGTGCCACCACACTATCAGTCAAGCCAGATAAAACCAATCAGTTGGCTGAACTGGCTGAAAAAATCAAGAACGTCTAGTCTCAAAGTGGATTTGTTTCTTCTGGGCTGGATTACTGCAGCTCTTTATTATCCGTCTCTAAAGACCCTCCAGCTGATCCAGAATGCTGCAGCTCCTGTACCGACAAGAACTAGAAGAACAGATCAGATCCCTCCTTTATTTATTCTCTACACTGGCTTCCTGTGACATCCATCATCCATCATCCATCAAATCCTTCTGCTCACATATAAAACCCTTAACGGCCTGCACCATCGTATCTATACCTTTCTACAGGTACCTATGGCTCCAGAGCTGTACATCTGATCTGTGGCACTGACTCAAGTGACTGAAGTGAACTGGATCACTTTAGTAAGTGACTCAGCCTAACCCGAGTCCATGGCCTTCCACCCTGATCCAGGATCTGCCCAAGTTTCTGCCTGTTAAAGGAAGTTTCTCCTGCCACTGTTGCCAAGTGCTTGCTCATGGTGGAACTGTTGGGTGTAATTAATAGTAATGAGTAGACCCGCTCTGTCTGTGAAGTGCCCTGAGATGACCTTGGTTGTGACTTGGTGCTCTATAAATAAATTGAATTGAAATTGAATTAAATCTTAAGGAACTCATAGTATGCTGTTACCCTATTTTTATGTAACTCTAAATAAATCAAATCACTGAATTATTTTAAGGAGTTTGTGTTTTAATCAATCAATAGACTACGGTAGCGCATATTTATCCAACATTAGCTGATGATGTCTGAGGTGTATGACTCAGGGCATTTCTAAATTCTAAATTCTAAACCATCATGGTGGACAGACCGAGCCAGATGTCCCATCCATTAACACAACAGTGTCACTGTCTCTCACTGTATTTTTGATCAGGTCTTAATTAATACAGTAACTGTGCTAACATAAATTAAGAAGTCACTACAGTACATGCATTTTGCCATTCCCACCATGTATATTTGCCTATAATTTGGTTATAATAGACAGTGTACAGGTGCGTTAATTAAAAATCACTAATTGGCTCATTTGCAGAAAGAAAGTTATTATTAAAATCACCACTTTGTCAATTCTTGTAATTTTGTTTTGTTTGATAGTGGGCTATCGAAACATCTACTTCAAAGATATTTGTGAATTTGGTGATGTCAGCAAACCTGCATTGGAATCTGGCAGGGGTAATGTCAGTATGTAGCGATTTAGAACACTGAATTTTGTAATTAACTTTTTCTGACTGTACCATTGTCCTGTGATTAAAGTGTGGTTTAAGCATGCCAGGTCAGTTCAGTTCATTGCACAAAGCATTCTTTTAATGATTTCATTGGCAAAAGTTGTGGATAATGCCATCAGAAGAATTCTTACGCTATCCCGTGAGCTGATACTAACAGGTGGACATGAAACAGTTAATCAGTCACTAAGTCTGATTGGTCAGTGGTCTGCAGACCACTAGTTTGACCAGTAGTTTGGGTTTGTGTCTGCAGACCTCTGATTGGTCAGTACTTTGGGTTTGCGTCTGCAGACCCCTGATTGGTCAGTCGTTTGGGTTTGTGTCTGCAGACCCCTGATTGGTCAGTAGTTTGGGTTTGTGTCTGCAGACCCCTGATTGGTCAGTAGTTTGGGTTTGTGTCTGCAGACCTCTGATTGGTCAGTAGTTTGGGTTTGTGTCTGCAGACCCCTGATTGGTCAGTAGTTTGGGTTTGTGTCTGCAGACCTCTGACTGGTCAGTAGTTTGGGTTTGTGTCTGCAGACCTCTGATTGGTCAGTCGTTTGGGTTTGTGTCTGTAGACCCCTGATTGGTCAGTAGTTTGGGGTTTGTGTCTGCAGACCTCTGATTGGTCAGTCATTTGGGTTTGTGTCTGCAGACCCCTGATTGGTCAGTAGTTTGGGTTTGTGTCTGCAGACCTCTGATTGGTCAGTAGTTTAGAGACCTTTGAGTGATCAGTGACCTCTGATTGCTTCCTGCAGCTCTTTGTCACTTTTTGTTTGTTTGTCTTCTTATTGTAATAGCAACTATTGAGAAGAAAGAGCAAAAACACTTAATGATCTCTGTTGTGCACCTGTTATAAGAGTAGTGCATAGTGAGTTAAGAGATTGTATAAGAGTGAGTGTGAGTGGATCAGTTAATAGTATGAACATTCAGTTAACATCAGTTAATAAATGAAAAGTGCTAGTTATCCCAGTAACAGCCTTGCCTACATTGAAGTGGACTGTCAGCAGTGGAAACACAGGACAGATGTTGGGTTTGGGTACATGTTGGTGTGGGTTAGGTACATGTTTCAGGAGTACTACAGTGAAAACTTGGTGGAAATGTGTTTTTGTGCTCTTGTGAATCTTTTGGGTGGTTGGATGGTTGTAAGTTGGCACTAAGAGGTTTGGGTAATGTCATGGTTTCTGTTTACAGCACAACAGATTTTGCATTTTGTTCAATTTATAATTTTCTTCTTTTCTATGGACACCATTAACACAACAGTGTCACTGTCTCTCACTGTATTTTTGATCAGGTCTTTAATCATTTGAGGTCCCGTCTGTTATTAAAATACCTTGTGGGATTTGTGCAGTGATTGTTTCTTTGTGGTTCCAAGGAACATTTGTATTTTCCTGTTTTGTTCCTCACATGTTCCAGCTGGTGTCAAGCTTGAGGGACCATCCATGTCTCTGAGATGCTGATGTGATGAGATGCTTCACAGGACCCCAGCATATTCATCTCCTGAGTCTGATGTGGTCCACCACAAGAACAATCAAGGCCATGCCAACTACAGCAGAGATAACCAGTCGTACCGTTGCTTCAGTCTGACACCAGCTGCTAGTCTCTGAGGGAACGAGATTGAAAGAATGCCAGTTGGACCTCAGAAGACACTCTCTCTGACCATGGTATAGTGCTAAAACCAATAATTTGGGAATTTTGGTGGACTGTTAGGTGTTTTAACACATCAGGTACTTCAAATTTACATCACTCACTTTTGATTTGTTGTAAATTTATTCAGAAATCATGAAGCATTCAACAATACAGTGATATACATAATACATTTAAGGCACTGAGTTTGCACCGGCTGCAGTATAATCACTTTGCTGTGCTACTGTAAAGGGGATAGAGACAGAAGAGGAGCATCATGTTCCTGTGTTTTATCATCGTACCTCGGTCTTTCAGACACGTGTCCTCTGTAGGGAATTTGGTAGCCTTTTCTTCAACAGGGTTTTGAGCCACACAGCTGTAGTTGTCAGCATTATGGGGCTCTATTTCCAGAACAAGAGACAGCCTGGAGGACACATCCGGACTGCTCGTATTTGTCAGTCTCTCTCTCCCTCTGTACCAGAACAGGGTCAGCTCTTTACTGTTCTCCACGTAGCACTCCGCTGTGACTGTGCAGTTTGTGTTGACCAACAATGCATCGACTTTGATGGATGGAGTGCAGACAGAACCTAGGGGATGACATACATTGATGACAAACTATAGCAAAACTCAAAAGCATAATGACTCTCTACTGAGAGTATTTCATGTGTACAGGATGTGGTGTAACTTAACAAAGTCACACCACTTCTAAACACTCAACCTGCATATTCAGCTCTGCTGCCCATCCCACAAATACATGTTTCTTACAAATGTGACACCTTTTAAATAATCAGGCTTTCCAATGGTATAGCATTGCTACAACAAAGAAATAATCTACCAAATACAAATGTCTTTACTTTTTGTGCTTAGTTTATATATAGAAATAGATTAGATTAGAAATATTAGATTAGAAACACAAAAGCCAATGTTCTGCACACAACTGCAAGCAGCGAAGAACAGGTCCTCACACATCTAAAAGCGAGAAACAAACAGCGCTGTACATAGAGCAGGCCTTCCAGGAACTGACCCCTGTGTGGGAGGAGTGTTTTGCTCGTTTCAGGTGCCGTTATGGAACTTGATGTACATAACATGGTGTCTCGGGACTGAGATAAGAGTCCACGATATTTACCCTGTGAACCCACCCGTGAGCCCTATATGACCTTTCCATTCAATGATTTCCCATCCCAGGTCCACTTAAGACAGCTGTCCAGCATACTCACCATAGACATTCAGGTGGAAATGTTGAGATAAGATGCTGCTGCTGATGGACTGGTACATGTAAATGCCAGAATCACTGACTCTGAGCTGTGTGATGGTCAGAGCTCCGGTCTGGCTGTCCAGCTGCAGTCTGTTTCTGAAGTGCTCGCTGAAGTCAGTCTTGACTTCCCCCTCTCTCACTTTGGCGATACATATGTTCGGGTTCTCGGTTCCAAAAGTCCACACTACACTATGCTTGTTACTCCCGGGTTTTTTTGCATTTAGGGTGACAGCCTCTCCCTCTTTTGCTTTCACAGTTTGCCTTTTCTCATCTGCACACACATAACCAAAGAGAACTGAAAGAGAAAAGATGTGGACGTGAGATTCCTTTGTTCCGAATGTACTGTTTTGTTGATGGATGGAATTAGATCATAGATGGAAAGTGTTCACAGATATGCTGGTGAAGTTGATTTTAAAGCCTCGAATGAATCTCGATTTTGAAGATTCAGGTTTATATTTACATTGTGTAAACACATAAAACTTAAAATACAAAACTTCATGTTTCGGTTAAGATGCCAGGCCGACAGTTTGGTGTCTGAACCTACAAACTGCTGTTTAACTTCCCTATCAGCACTCACTGTTCTGTATGTTCTGTGTCCGCATGCAAATAGTGCCAGAAGCAGCTGTATCCATACCAATGAACAGTGCTTAGTATCCTTTAATAACCTGCATTAAGATTTTAGTTTGACCTTGTGCAACTGACATTTTAGTCAGATGGGCGCAGTGACAATAAATCGCGTCCCTGTTACTGACATATGATGAACTTATTAGCAAACAGTTGCTTATTTCCCCCATCCAGCATGCATACATTGATGTTTATCATGTACTTTAAAAGGTTTCTTTCTCCAGCCAACAAAAACAAGTGGGTAGAACTCTTTCAGTGGATTTGATTTGATTTGATTTGATTTGATTTGATTTGATTTGATTTGATTTGATATTCTTGTTGGCTCTTCTCTGTGGGAGTGTGGGTGATATGAGGGTTAAAGAAATGAGAAGATGTAAAGAATCAGTACATCTGCCAACATCCTAGCATGGATTAGACTTATTGGGGCCAAATGTAGTTAATTAATTAATTAAAGCCCCACGGACATATGTTCAAAGAGGTTAGCAAGTTTTGTTTGTACATTCATCTTGCAGGTTTCGAGGGTGAGTTCACCCTTCCTGTACATCACAAAATGTGTTATTAGTCAGCTGCGTCTTCTAGCTTTCACTGATTTGGGTTTTAGTCTTGTTGACCCAATTAAGTCTGTGGACCAGGACAAATAGAAATACACTTAATTTCAGTTAAAGTTGCACCTGTTGCTATGTTAACAAGTTAGAGTAGGACAATTTTCCAAAATCACAAATATAGAAAAGGAGTGTAAGGCTGTTGAAACCAGGTTTCTCTTCAGTGTGACACAAACAGGATCGACAGTGCTCTGTAACCGGTTAAGAGGAAATCCAAAAAACCCATCATACTTTTACCTTACCTACTGTGAAACAGACAGCGAGACGTGTTCTTCCTAAATGAGGCCCCATGTCAGGTGTCAGTGCGTATCCTCTGTCGGTCTGCAAGAAAGACTGAAAGTGTGCTGGGTCTTGTCACTGCAGATCCACTAGCCCCACCCTGAAGCTGTTGATGATGAATACTACACAGCCTCAGCAGCAACACTTCATATCCCAATTCACATCTTTGTCTCCCAGACTTAAGTGAAGTCTGCGTTGGTTTTTAAAAGCCTTCGAATGGTTCAGACTTCTAAACCTAAAGTCCTAAAACTCAGGAATGTGACCATATTACAGCAAGAATGGATGCCACTGAACAGCGAAACAGTCAAACTAAAGCCACCATCACACAGATAGGAGAAACGAAACAGAAAGAGAGAGAAGAGCCAACTTTCGCTGGATAGAGCCGAATCTTCAGCCGCTCCTGCACGGCTGTGCTGAAAATCCATGCAGGCCGTGGCGGGACTTTATTTTGATGCGCACACCATGCGGCCAATCACACGCGAGGACAGGCTAGGGTCATACCAGGAAAGAATGCATAAAAATAAGGCTTTTATGAAAACAGTGAATAAAAAGTTGCTTACCAACACACAATCCATTCACAATTGCTAAATCAGGCTAAAATAGAAGGCTCCCAGTGATTCTATATGAAGAGCCAATTGGGGGCTGTAAGAGCTGGCTCTTCTAAGGGAGCCGAGCCAAAAGAGACAAATCCTTGAAAAGAGATGGACCTCCCATCACTAGTGTGAGTGAGTGATTGTGGAGTTCTGAAATCACTGTGGAAATGTATTTTTCATTTCATCACTTATTTTGTTTTTTGTAAGCAAAACATTGTGGTTTTGTGGCTTGAGTTCGATAGAAGCCAGCCAGAGTCCATCTCCAGTTTAACTGTGTTACTTCCTGTTTTGTAGGTATTATTTCCTTTTGTTACCATCACTTCCTGTCTTTACATGTCTCCCCACCTGTGCCTCTTTAACATGGTTTGTTGTCATATGTGTTTACATCATCCTTGTGTCTCCAACTGTTTTATTAGATTTAAGATACTGGGTTGCTCTTTCAGCTCAACTCTCTCGGGGGGGTTGGTGCCGCTACATGAGGCGCCTCAGGAATCCTTCCTCTCCTTCCAAATATGGATTCAAATCAATATCACTGAAGGGTTTTTGAATAAAAAAATCCAAACTAAACTTTGTCTCACCATGCACCTGCAACATTTTAACACTGCAGCTCTCCTGAGTTCTATTAGTTCGATTAAAGCTGCGCAAAATTTTTATTTATTTTTGAATTACCGATGAATTATATAACTGTGTCGCATGAAAGGCGTTGGTGTTAGCGACAAACTGACAGTTTCCTTTAGTTCACTGTCTGAATCATTTTCTAGCTCATAAACTCTATTTTTATGAAGTGTATTTTTAGCTTCAGCCGTTTTCTGTGGAAATACACCCCCATAAATACGCTGCACACTACCTGCTGAGCGGCAAACAGCACACACACACACACACAATAAGAAAAACCAACCCAGAGCTAAAGGTTGTTAAGTAACAGTTGTTGAGAAGACCAAAATCATACTCTGGCTCATTCAATAATAAACTCAAATACACATGAGGTGCAGGTTAAACAGCTAGCAGACAGAAAACACTGCTGCTCTGCCACTGACAACTCTGAACCTTAACTGTATTACTGACACGTTAAAAGTCTCACTGCTGCTAGAGCTGCCTGACACATGATCCAGATGCCTGACAGATGATCCAGCTGCCTGACAGATGATCCAGCTGCCTGACAGATGATCCAGATGCCTGGCAGCTGATCTGACTGCCTGACAGCTGATCCGGCTGCCTGACAGCTGATCCAGATGCCTGTAAATATCAGTCCTTGAATTCTGGGAGAGGGATGCCACGCCCACATCACTGGAGCACAAAAGACACTCTCTTCTCTCTGATGCTGCCATCACTCAGAATTACAACAATAATCTACTACTTTAATATCAGCTTTTACTGTTACACGGATGAAGATCGGACCTAATTACATTTTTACTGACTTTATAATAATTGTGTTTGTAGGACAGTGTTTGTAATCTCAAAAGGAAAACGTAGTTAAAGTTGTTGCTGTGGTTTGTCACAGAGCCATGGGTCAGCTCTGACAAAGGCCAGCATTAAGAGCAAGAAGACGAATGGAGATGAGCAGTGAATGGAAATGATTTTTCGTTCTGCCACACTGAAACCCTTCCACCCGTCTTATTTTTCTTCTGACTGTTGCTTCTCTGCCCTCCCCCGCATGCCTCATGTCTCACATGCCAAGTTTACCTTTCGCTCTCCTACATCCTACATCCGCCTACCCCTCGCCTCACCTGCTTCATTCTTGTACTGTACTGCGTCTCCCTACTTGGCTCGATAATCCGCTTCATCAGAGTAAGTAACCGCTATCATTATTCATTTTGATTTGTTCAGAAACCCAAACTGCAACGCATCAGTCAGGTTCTTTGCTGATGATATTACTGTTTCCTGCTCATTTTGACTTTTTGTATTCTTTCTTTCTTTGATTTTTATTGCAACCAGAATCCATCCACTTTTTTTGATTTGCTTTCCATCTATTTAACGTCCCTTGACCCGTCCCTCACTCTCAGCCCTCCACTCATTCACAAGTTTTCTCTTTGCTTAAAAAAGTGTTTTGCCTCTTGTTATCGCTGGAATTTTGCTCTATTGTCTGTGAGTAAGAATATTACTGTGCAACAATTTACCCACACACAGCAGTATGGGTGCTTGTAATAGCTGTGACAGTGGCGGCTGTATGGGTAGCAGCAGCAATTGTAGTGGTGACAGCTCCTGTTTTAATCTGTTAAATTTCTGAGACAGGAGGGAACAGTTTTGATTTACTTTCAAATCAATTACTGCTGATTTTCAGATTAATGCATTGGATCAGCGTAATTCATAGGAAATGGACTTACCCATTAAACATACATTTGTTACATTTAAAATCTTTTGTACATCTACTGAAGAAGAATAGAAGAACTGTTAATGCATTGCATTGGTGCGTCGGCGCAGTGATGCCAGTTCCAGAACCACCTGCTTAGCGGCAGTTACATGCAATGCAGATCAGTTGCAGGTAGCTGCAAAAATGGATTTCCTGTTATTTGTCGTGTGACACAGAGGCTTCTGAAAAACTCTCAATGACCACATCCTGCCACTCCTTGTGCATATGTGTTACAGTTTTCTGTGCATCTCGGTGTGTGCCTCTTTTGTTTGTCTTTTTTTCCTGAGTGTTCTTTTTAATTGAGATGAAACTAAAATGTGGTTCTGCAAAAATCAACTGGATATTTGCAATGGACACGGACAGCAACAACAATCGTGGCAATAATATATATATACATATTATAATAATGATATTAAACTATTGTAAATAGGTCAGCAGTGAACCAGAAAAGGCCTGACAGTGAGAGGTAAACTGCTCCTCTCTGGAGCACCAGAAAATTACATCTGTCTGGTGATGTGGAGAGAAAAAGAACAAGTGCTTGGAAAACTGATTTGGAGCCTATCCTGAAGTGGATGGCTATACAAATTGGTGCCCGTCCAAATCGTGCTTTAAAAACAACAGAATCTTAAAGAAATGATGCACCTCCGAGCAGGGATGGGTTACTGAACGGGTCAACACGGCCCGGGACCAGGGGCCCAAGGGCTCCTCAGATAACACAGGTAATATGTCTGAATAGGAATAATGCATACACGCTCACCTTGTGAATAAAACCGGGGATGAATTATTTATTGCAGATTTAATATTGTCACATCTGGCCTATTAATTCTAGTCTAGTCTGTACTGTGTCCATTACATTACATTAGATGTTTGGTGCTGGAGTTAATAGATGTGTGCTAGAAGTCTGGATACAGTATGTATTTGTTATATTTGGCTGCAAGTAAACCCGTGCATCCTGCGTGTGTGCGCCTGGCATGCAGGGGCCTTCATGCGTCTGTGCCCATGGACCCAGTAGTCCATAATCTGTCCATGCCTCCCTGTGTAAAGTGATACCTGGGGTGTCTTGCAAGTGTGTAACCTTCACTCACAACCCTCCGCTCCCTATACATCCTGATCTAACATGTGCCCAATAATCACATGCATTTGCATTTCCAAATACAAGATTGATGTAGTTATATAGAAATGAGTTAATTCAGATAAAGTCAGGGTTCATTTAAAATTTTTATGCACTTTGAACTTGTCGCTGACATCATCCTCTTGAATTTTATTAGATCTTTTTGCTGTTCATCCTCATTTATTTTGTGGAATAACAACAATAACAATAACAAGTGGTAGCATTATTGTTATTATCTTTATAGGATGCTATCATGATTCTGATTCTGGTATTTCTGTTTTTTGTCTCATTATTGATCCATACAGTCACCATGAGGACCATCGGAATTCTTCATTTATCGATGTTGATTCTCCTGATTCCTGCATCCTCTGCTGTTAACCAAACACACCACAACCACACCACTCCCCCCTCTCCACAAAATAAATCAAGTTCCTCATTGACCTCAACTCAGTTTCCCATGATAATGGAGGGAGAGGCCTTCACTCAGAATGACACCATTTCTACCTCACCACCATCATCCGAAGGGGAATCAAGTTTCCCAACAAAGGGCCAGCGTGATCAGTTTTCCCCATCTGCAACAACCAAAACCCCAGGCAATTCCCCATCCACAGGGCCAAAGCTAACCATTTTTCTGATTCTGCTGTCCATCATTGTGTTGATGCTGTTAGTGGGATGCCTCCATGCCATAAGGACCCGGGGGTCAAGTCAAGACAGTTCGGTCCCCAGGCTTGCACTTGGTGTGAGGAAGAGGCTAAGGGCCACGATTGGTAACCTTGGGGACCGGATGGGGCTCCAACTCTGGAGAGTTGAGAGTGCAGGAGGGGAGGATGATGACGAGGAGGCAGAGGGACAACAGGGAGAAGAAGGACAACAGAGAAGAGCTGATGGTGGAGAAGGAGGTACTCATGGAGTGGGGAATGAAGAAAGAGGAGGACAGAAGGAGGAAGACAAAGAAAAGGAGGGGGTGCTGAACCAACAGGAACAAGAAGAGAAGAGGCGGGGTTGGGAGGAGGATGGGGAGGAAACCAGTAGTGGGAGTGAGGGAGGCCAAAGTTCTGTGGAAGAAAAAAGCAGTAGAGATAAAAAAGGAAGCTCAGAAGATATAGCACTAGTCAAGAGTTTGGAGGAGGATGACGAGAAGGCAGATTTATGTGACGTCACCATCATGTAGTGATAAACACAATGATTGAAACCATCAAGATTATAGGTGCATGAAAATGCTGATCAGGGATCAGATTTAAGAGAATGATTATGATGGATGGATTTTAATGCACAGGCTGGCTGGAGCTTAAAAGAAGATACAATAGTGATCGCTGTATGTTCAACTTTGTAAAATGGAAAATGTTGCCAACCAGTACTTTAAATCCCCTAACGTGTGGGGAATGCAGTCAGTGTGTTTGATGATGTTCAAATAAACTGTTGAATGATTGTCTCATGTCTTATTTAAAGTTGAAAGTTTGTATCTGAAATGAGTAACCATAGCAACAGTCGAAGCCTCTGTTATTACTTTATTATAACACATAAACAAGTTACCACTCAGGCTACTTACCACAATGCGTGACTCATTTCTCTAATCGCATATGGAGGACATAGCGACTTTGATGACGGTCAGCTGTTCAAGGACTTCAAATTCTGGTGAGTTCAACGTAGAAGTTAGACTGCTTTCTTGCCACCAAGAGTTGAGATTAGAGTTTAAGTGTCAAAAAGGTTTCTTACAGGAGTAATGGCTGAATTTATTACTTGTTTGAACAATAGGGAATGAAAACTGGGACAAGTTCAGTGTAGAATCCTGATTTAAAACCTACATTTGGACTGCCTCTGAGTGCTTAGGAGACGTCTTCAGTAGCTGACCTCTGGGATCATCGGGTGTTTCTGACATTGCTACTAGATGATCATGCTTCTATGTGTTAAATTCATTTTTATTTTGTAAATTTAGATCTTCCATATCTCACCTGCCCACAGATCCTCTGTATAACAGCAGCCGAGCCGACTTGCTGCTAGAAGTAAACGACCCTGAGCTTAGTCCACAGCTGACAGGAAGCTACCTAAAGGGTAACTAGTGGCAACTGTGTATTCATTACAGACTCTTAAATTGTTTGCTGCCATCAGACCGCTGACAGTTTAGCTTCATATTTGATTTAAACTGACCAATTCAGTGAAATTCTACTGAATTCAGTTTTATTTGCAGAGCACCAAGTATTGACAGGTCTAGACTGAACTCTTAATTACATTACACCCAACAGTTCCACCATGAACCAAGGACAGGGCTGGAACACAATGCTGGTGTCAACTTATTGAGCCCAGACACTTCATTAGCATTAGCACAAGCCTTTTTTTGTATCAGAGTGCATCATCCCAAAAGGTCTTTCAACCCCTACAAGGTTGTCACAGTGAGTGTGAAGACCTTTGTAACACATGCAGATGTCAGGGCAGCTCTGGGTGCAAGGGGCTTTCCTATCGGACATCCACTGCACTCAGTTGACAAAGTGTGGGCTGTGTTAAAAGCACCGCACAAATACAGAGAAGGCTGGGGGAGAGTGGGCTCACACAAAGTAATTTGAAACAACAGAAAATCAGCATGTATGACGCTTGCAGCTGGTTTCATTTTGACAGTTACATACCGGATTTTTTTCAAGAGGGCAGATAAATAACTGTGGGAAGTATTGATGCACAGCTCAGTAACAACACATATATTTGTACATTATATATCGCTCCTTGATGAATTCATAGATATTCATGAACTAATCAATACCATTACATTAACACAGGATCCCTCAGTCTGTTCAGGAGTAACTCATGATCTGTCAGATTTCAATTACCAAATCATTTCCAATTCGTTCCTCACTGCATGATGTTTTGTGTCCCTTATTGTACAGCGTTGCCTTCTCAGTGATAACACCATACCTTCAGTGAAGAGCTGGAGTAAGATAATACTCAATATGAGATACTGTGTTCTTTTTCCTTCAAATTCAAGCTCATTAAGATGAACTGTGAGGATAATTTGAGGGCGCAACCTGTTAAAAGTATGGAAATAATGACTCTTGCTACTTTTGGGTGGGTGGCTGCGACTCAGACGTAGAAGACTGGTTACTCCTGACTGCAACGACCCCCAACTAATTGCTAACAGCTCTCCCATCTGTGTGTGAATGCACTTCTCTTTTAATGAGCAGCTGCCATTAGTGAGTAGTTTGAGTGAAACTACTCAAAGCAGAGTGTAAACTGTTTTGAGTAGTTGGAGGCCCTACAGATGTACTTTTGATGACAACTACACAGCAGACACTATGCATGCTCCTCAATGGTGGGTCTGGGAAACCACGGCCTATGGCCCTGCACCTGCAGTGTTCTGTGCGCCTCTATGTGCTTTTTGTGAAGGTAGCGCCATCTGATGGCTACACCACAGAGCCTCCGCCTGGGAGAGACACTGGACTTGTGTGTACAGTGCTGGTTGGTGCTTGGTTTATTTTGATTTCAGTGCACTCCAGCCATGAAGGATCACTGTTAGCCATTACTGAAGCGTAACGTGTGTAACCACACAATATCAAATGTGCTTTAAGATATGACTTTGATGTTATATGGTGTTATATATTCATATTTCATACATCCTGGTCACTTTTATCCATCATATTTGCTGCTGTTATTTACTTTATAACTACTGCGCTATTGGTAGTAATGCAGTAATTACAGTAATTACCAGTGTTAGGGGGTATTGGGACTGAGAAAGGGGAAACACACTCGCTATACACACTGATATGTTTTGGATTGTGATGGTCAGAATAATAACATACAATGACATATATACACAGGTATATAATACGCAGCCCCATGCATTACTGTACATCGCTCCAGAATACATGTTGCTAGATGTGACCTCGTCTTTTCGTATTTCCTCCCTGAAGTACTATTGGTCTAAAAACAGGACGTCAGTTTTCACGCAGACAGGTTTCCAATGAAACGCGCTCTTCGAGACCAGCAGGATCTTAGCCCGCCCCAGTGATCAGCTAAACCAATTACAGGAGGGAAACCACACAGTGCTATTTGCATGGAGGCTTTATAAATACAGTCACAACTGCCCAGTCAGTTGCTGAGAAATCGCCTTAATTCACGAAAAATGCCTGAACCAGGGAAGACTGCGCCCAAGAAGGGCTCCAAGAAAACCGTGACCAAGACCCCCATCAAGGGTGGCAAGAGGAAGAAGAAGACCAGGAGGGAGAGCTATGCCATCTACGTGTACAAAGTACTGAAGCAAGTCCACCCTGACACCGGCATCTCCTCCAAGGCCATGAGCATCATGAACTCCTTCGTGAGTGACATCTTCGAGCGCATCGCTGCCGAGGCATCTCGCCTGGCTCATTACAACAAGCGCTCCACCATCAGCTCCAGGGAGATCCAGACCGCCGTCCGCCTGCTGCTGCCCGGAGAGCTGGCTAAGCACGCTGTGTCTGAGGGCACCAAAGCCGTCACCAAGTACACCAGCTCCAAGTAAACTGCTGTTTACTCGACGTCAAACTAACGGCTCTTTTAAGAGCCACCACTCGCACTGACGAGCACGTTCCAAAGGAAAACCTATAAATCTCCATGTGCCACAAACCATTCTACCACATTATCCTCCAGCTTCCCTGCACTTTCACCTGACACAAACTTTGCTTTTGTACCTGCTTTGTTAAAGTGTGTGACCTGACAGTGTGTAAACACGTTCCAAATAGAAAATACTGGTTTTGCCAGTTCTGCTTTATTATCAACGCAGTGCCAGGCAGGCTGTGGCGGGCACTGCAGACTTCCGGTTCCTGATTGAGAGCCGCCCCCACCATCCGCGTTCCCTCTGCGCATTGGAAAATTCAAAGTCCGGCACAGGCCCGCGTGAAGCCCCTTCTCTGGTTGGCTAGGTATGGCTGCGCGCGCTCTTACAAAGTTTTGGGTGGCGCCGAACCGAGGCGAGCGAGGTAACGTTGGCAAACCGACAAAAGCAAAAATAAGTGAATTGTTAATATTCATATGTAAAAAATATGGGGGGGATGTTTCTCATTGATCTGAAAAATAAAAACTCCACCCACAGAAATGCAAACAGTGTATCAACACAGCACTGTAATGTCCTTCTCATATGGATTCGAGTTTCAATTAATTAGTTTTATGATTAATTGCATCCCACGCTGTACGTAAATGTGTAGAGCCTCACGTCGTGGGAGTAAAACGCAAAAACGTCAGTTTGTTAACCATTTCGCGGCACAGTCTCGATATTGAATAATAACCGTTTTGTCACCGGCATCGGCCGGAATATTGATGGGTGGATCGTTCCAAATATCAGCGTTGGTTTTGATCCTTTAGTTTCAGCTTGCCTCCTGTATTCTCTGCTACAGCTAAATTAAAGAGGCGACCTGGCTGTGTCTGTTGGGGCGGTGGGGCGCCGAGCAGGCACTTTGCTCCGCCTCCAGTGTTTTGACCTTTTGTATTTACTGAGTATCGGATCGATACCAAATCCTGCAGCATCGCACACCAATACATGATATTGTTGTGGGAAGTCAGTAGCGGTGGGCGGATCGATCCAAATATCGATATTATCGATGCCAACGTTGGTATTGATAGAATTGTTGTTACTGTTCTATTGTTGTTACCGAACAAAAAAACAAACTTATTTTCATTTACCTATAAACTTCGCCCAAATTCTGTCCTGGGTTTAACTAAATAATTAATCACAAAACACTTAAAGGTCAAAATTCATTTAGATTTAGCATTTGATGATGTATCAATATCAACATTTGCCATGTATTTACTTGGCATCAGATCGATATCAAATCTTGCAGTATCGCACACCACTAGAAGTCAGCTCTTTAACGACGGAGTGGGCGGCTCTAAAAAGAGCCTTTGGTTGAGAGTGTATCTGGGTTTTGTGTTTAACCTCCGAAGCCGTACAGAGTACGACCCTGCCTCTTCAAAGCGTAGACCACATCCATGGCGGTCACGGTCTTCCTCTTGGCGTGCTCTGTGTAGGTGACAGCATCACGGATCACGTTCTCCAGGAACACTTTAAGCACACCGCGGGTCTCCTCGTAGATCAGACCGGAGATACGCTTCACACCCCCGCGCCGAGCCAGGCGGCGGATGGCGGGCTTGGTGATCCCCTGGATGTTGTCGCGAAGAACCTTGCGGTGACGCTTGGCGCCTCCTTTACCCAAACCTTTACCTCCTTTGCCTCTTCCGCTCATCTTAATAGTTCAACGTTTGATATCAACTGACCGCTTTCCCCGACACACCAGCTACTTGTTTCTCGTCTGCGGACGTAATAGAGAACATAGGCAGGCTTACTCTTCTTCTCTGGTTGTCTGTGAGTGTGATAGTGGGGCACTTCAGCGCCACGCAGCCATAGAACCTATAATAATGGCTGAGTAAAGACCGGAAGAGCGGCAAGTATAAAAATTAACGACAATAATACAGATTCTAACTATTTATATAGCATTTTTCAAAATATAAAAAACTCAAACACAGAAACTGACTGAACTCGTGTGTTAGGACAGGATTTACAACTAACACACACATACACAAGACACATATTACACACATTAGGAAAAACATGCTTATCGCTGTTACACACTGAAATAAACAGAGTTTGGTCGAGAGCCCTGAGATAACCCTGGTTGTCGCATTGAACTGAAACAAAGTGGCTGCCTTTGTGTAACCAAACCACGGACCTGCTCCATTCTTAGACAGGAACCACAACAGATCTATTAAAGCAGACGAGCCAAGCGAATCAGTTCATGCCAGCTGTCGTGTTTATTCCTGGCCAGCAGATTCACTGCAAGGTGCAAAACAAGCAAAGAGAGCTCAAGCATGAAACGTTTCTCCGTCTCAGTTTTCCCTACACCGAAAATTCAACGTGCCACAGGTGTCACCATGCAACAACACTCATGCTTTTGTATGTCAGGGTTTAATATATATAAATTAGGTTTTATGGTTTGTAGCTGAAATGCTTGAGGGGAACATTTCAATGCAATTCAAAGCTGACATTGACAGAAACACATGGGTAAAGCTGAGGTACTGTATTATATACTCCTGAGAAACCCAATCCACATCAGTCCGTCTTTGCCCGCTGCACCCTGACCATGGGCTGCTCCAGGCCGTTTAGCTGTAATGTTCAATTGAAAAGGCTCCTGAGTCACTGGACCTCATGATGGTCTCGTTGTGTCGGAGTGATAGCTTGGAGCGGTACAAGCCGTCGCTATGGGAGTCCACCGGGCTGTCTGACACCTACACGGAGAGAGAGACAGAGATTTAACTCATTAGGCTGTTAACACACACACACACACACACACACACACACACACACTGTCATCAGTCAAAGCCTCCTGACACCAGTTTTAGTCATGTTCCTGTCTTATTGGTACTAAGGGTTGTTTGTGTGGTCTAGTCAGCTAGGAGATGTGTGCGACATCTTTATTCCAATGTTTCAGCAGCTGTAGATACACAAACTGACAAAGTGTCATCCTGTTACCCCCCTCAGACCTCCACCTTTAACTCTATGGGTCACGGCAGACAATCACAGTGAGAGACAAGCTGGGGAACACGGAGCAGCATTTAGCAGCTAAAGAGACCAAAGTATTAACTAACTAACTTCCATCAGAACAAAACACCCTCAGCAGCAGTTTGCTACAGCTTCACCAGAACAGCTGTGAAAGCTGAAGTGTCAGTGCTGACGGCGTCTTCTCCTGCACTGAGTTTACGGACTCTGTGAATGATAAAGTGAGATCTATCCAAGTGCATTTACAGTGAGATCAGTTACGTTAAGAATGGGATATTTTACCTCTTCAAATTTTTTGGCCTTGTACTGCTCTGCTCCTTTCAGGAAGTTCAGTAGTATGATGTCACATAGCACTGTGCCCTGGGAAATGATAATGATTATAGTTGAGTTTTTTTTAATCTTTCTAAAAATTCAAAGGAAGAACAACACTTTATGAATGAATGTTTACTCTGCGTTTGTCAAGTGTATCAGTAAAACCTACCACACCCACTGATGTGAAGGCTGCAACCATATTGATGAGTGTGGGGATCATGTTGAACTTCCCTGCCTATGACGGGAGACAGTTGGTTTAAATCAGCAGCTTTACATCTCCTGGGCATTACTGACACTCTATAAATGTTGTAGCACAAGACTGTATTCAATGATGTTATTCTTTATTCACTGACTTAACTCCACGGTCCTAGCTCTCCAAAGCTCTCTTGAAGTGAACATATAAACTGCACATAGGAAGCCATTAGAAATAACTCATCTCTAATACAGACCTGATAATCAAATTACATCCATCACAGCCACTTTATCTGACCTGAAATCATTTCAGGATAAGTGTCCCGCGACTGTTATCAAGACTGCTTGAAGCTTTATCAGATACATTATTCTTCTGAGAGCTCTAGCAAAGCTCAACATATGAATACACATAATGCTTGCAGAAATATTGCTGATATATAAACTCGGACATGCTCTGAGACATACTCACATTTCCATTGACCAGAACATCAAACCTAATAGCATAGGCTTTGACCAGAGTGCGGTAGTCCGTCCCGTTCTCCATCTTAAAGTATTTGGCAAACCTGTGCAGACACGTTAAGGACATTACTTTTATTTAAAGAAAACATTTTTAAGCTTATAGATCAAACTACATATAAAAATACTGTATATCAAACTCATTCGTCATGTAAGTGTAAAGTCACAATGTTAAGAACAACAAATAAAGGTGTCAAAGAAGCAAATGAGCAGCCAGTAGGTGTTACTGATATTGAGTTACAGATGCAGAGGTCTGACATTGGCCTTATACTCAGATCACTGTAACTCCCCATGACCCTTAAATGGATATGATGCAGTCTGAGTATTACATTATGTGACTTTCTTAATATTTCACTGCAGAAATCATCAATGCTAATCCCTTTGTTGTTGTTAATGTTGTCCAAGACTATGAAAGTAAGAAGGCAAACCATGTAAATTTAGTCTGGAGGAGGAGAAAAGCTCTGTCCACTAAGGTCAGGCTTTACCCTCATATGTATACCACATCTCAAATAGCCTTTAGATATTTGCATATGACTTGATTTAAATATAGGGTTTACTCTATTGCTGTTGCTACAGGAAAGGTCATGGTGCCACTGAATAATTCAGAATGATCCCCCAAGATTCTGGATTGCTGTGAATTTTATAGCAGTCTGGCTAAGCTTATACACACTCCACATCAGTCAAACCATGTAGCCTAATACCTGAAATTGTAGCCCGGTGACACCATGTTCTTCTGTGACATGGCATCCAGTCGGGTGAACGAGTATGAGGGGTTACACTGGTCATCCGATTTGTCCAGATCGCATATCCAGCCGATCTTTATCCCAATCACTCCTCCCTGACAGAATGTTCGAAACGAGAAAGACGCATGAATGAGCGTGTTTCCTAGAAGGAACTTGTACCTGCAACTTATTCACATGTGCAGTAGATTCAGCCTCCAGAGTACGCACACAAGCAACTATAACCTCTCTGATCTCATCGTGGTTGTATGCGATGCTCTCATTAAAGGATGAAGCACATGTGTCCATGTTTGGAGACATCTGCCTCTAAGATTTATGTCTCACTTTTTTGTATCAAGACCTTTTCAGACTTTGACTTGAGACTTAAGTTCTTTGAGTATTGAATTACTGTAGCAAGAACAATTCAAACCTCAAGTTCTACTCTGATAAAATCCCTGAACATTATACAATAAGACCTGTACAAGCCATGCATTATATACCCTCATACTCTTGTGTCGTTATTTGGTCTTTGCACATTAATAGTCACATTTAAATTAGGCAAAAAGACACTGTTAGAGAGAGCTTTGAAGAGAAAATCTTCATTACAAAAGGACTTTCCCCCCAAAAACCTGAAATCATCCCTTGACTCTACCTTGTCTGCCAGTTTAGTGAAGTTCTGCTGGGCGTAGCGGACCACATCTCCCACTCTGAAGATGGGGCAGTAGGTGTTGTTGATCATGTCGAATTTACATTTTTTGATGTAATCGTCAG
Organism: Datnioides undecimradiatus; assembly: GCA_008933995.1. NCBI lineage: Eukaryota > Metazoa > Chordata > Actinopteri > Lobotiformes > Datnioididae > Datnioides > Datnioides undecimradiatus. The sequence goes on from WARS01000016.1 coordinate 1,735,848, forward strand.
TGATGGTGGAAAGGAAGTTCCCTCTGCACACATACAGACATATATCATATCAACATGCCGGACTTCATCATCACCGTCATCGTCATAACAAATGATAACTGTCATACTTGGTGTAGTTGAAGGTTGGGAAGCGGATGCTATTCTTGATGAAAATAGTGAAATTCTCCACTTCGTTCATGGGCGTACTGAGAGGTGAGGAACACAGAGAGAAGAGGCACAGACACACAAACAGCATTGTGTTTAAATGCCTCATGTTTGTTGAGCCCTGCAAAGCCTGCACACAGATCTGTCTTTTACCATGATATGGAAATGATAAGAGCCACAGATTCACCTCCACTGCAAAAGGGTAAAGGCAGAAAACTCATTCCAAAGGCTGAACATAAAAAGCAAAACTATCTGCACGGACAGATAATAACAGAGGTTACAGAGAGCTCTGCTCCAACATAGCAACAACTTTGATACAGGACAACTCTGGTCCAGAAGACAGAGCCTTCTAAAAAGCTCTCTATCACATGCAGGGTACCATCTTACGTCTTGATGGTGTCAATCTCAGCGGGACACCACCCTTTTATCTCACACATCTTGACGGTGCTGTTGAAAGGAACACATTTCCCTGTGAGGATTCCTAGAAAGAGAGACGTTTTAATGCGAGCCGGAAAAGCAAAAACAAACAACCTCAAACATTATTGTCATAAACATATGAACTGATATTGTAATAGTGAAAGAACAGTTTTTATTGGCAGACAGACAGGCACATGACCTCACCATAACTTCCTGGCTTGTTGAGGTGCTTTGTGCAGTCGCTGTCCTGAGTGCAAATATACTTCTTCTCACTCTGGGTACACACACACACACACACACACACACATTAAAGAAGCATTAATAATTGCTTTTGTAAGAATAATGAAACAGTCAACATGTTGACAATACAAGCAATGAGTAGTCATTACATCATTAGCTGAGTACTCAGGACTCATGGATCAGACCACAACCATCTTCTCACTGCGCCTTCGTTCTGGTCTCATCTACTCACCTGTCAAGTTTGCCGACTGCCTTACGCAGCTGAGTCACTGTTACAGCAACAAAACGTGTCCAAAGACATTCAAACGCATGGGAAAGTGCTCAGAGAAGCTTCTGCCCAGCGCCACAGACAAAACAGATGCAGCAGCTGAGTGACACACTCGTGTTTTGAGTTGATGGAGCCAAAACTCCTTGAATTGTGATGCTGCTCAGACTACATCCACAATTATACATGTTTGTTTTGAAACAACTACTTTTGCCTTTTTGTCTTAGTGTTGGTGTAATGTAAGTGACAGTAGCTGACCTCAGGACAGTATCCTTGAACTTGGTTTTCTGTAGTGATCAATTTGGTGATAATGCAGAAGACTGAAGCTCCCTGCAGAAAACAGATATGACAAATATAACACACCACCAGCACTGTGCCATGCTGTCAATCATCTGTCTGTCCCTTTATCCAGCACACCATCCATTCATCCATCCTAACAACCAACTATCCATCCATCATTCATCCATCAAACTAACCACCTATCCATCCAAACAACTAACCATTCACCCATCCATCCAAACAATAGACCAACCATCCATCCAAACAAACCAACCATCTATCCAAACAACAAACCAACCATCCATCTAAACAACCATCCATCCTTCAAACCATCCATCAAACCATCCATCCATCCGTCCATCCATCCATCCATCCATCCATCCATCCATCAAACAACCAACCAACATCCATCCATCCATCCATCCATCAGAACACCCATCCATCCATCCATCCATCCATCCATCCATCCATCTGAACAACCAACCAACCATCCATCCATACCTGTGTAGGGGTGACGTAGTCTGCAACATCCATGACTTTCTCATTGTAGATTCCAAAACCTTTGACCTTGGTCATCACCGAGGATTCAATCGCTGTATCTCTCACCTGGTATGCTTTCTCATAAACAAACACCCACCTGAAGAACCCACACCCAACCACACACACACACACACACACACACACACACACACACACACCACCAATCAGAGAAAAGTGACACTGGAATAAAAATACCATTTAGTCCTGTGTAGTACGATAGGGTCGAACTGAGAGAAATATTACAACAGTTTTTGACCAAAAAAATGAATCAGACCAACGGACTGTGACCACAATTACATTTAAACCTAACAAAACGTGTGCTGTAGTGAGTCATGGCCAGGCATTTTGAAGACAAAGAAGATGAAGGAGGAGGACAAGCTGTTGAACTATGTTGTCATGTGTTTCAATCCCACACAGCATAAAGTGAAGAGTTATTCTATATGCCTTATTTGTTCTGCATCAGCCAGTGCATGTTCTCACATCCTTAGACGTTAAAACTTCAGTTCCACCATCAGGACTATCAGCACACAGTGTCAGTTAAAGAACCTTAGGACTCTTTGTTACCAGCAGCTGCAAATGTTTCATTCACTCAGGCCAATGTTAACACTGCCTGATCCTAACAACACACCAGAATGAAGGCAAGTACTCACCCGATGAAGTAAGTGATGATGAGGAGTTGGACGACACGGTTGATGATGCCGATGGTCCAGCTCTTTACCACCACTGACTTGGTGGTTTCATAGGTGAAGAAGTCTGTTAAGCACGACCACATCCTGGGAGAATGTGTTCAAATAAACGCAAAAATGATTTTGTACTTGCGATGTGGCTTTTAAAGGTATAATGCAAACGGCAGTCTTTATATTATCAATATAAAGACTGAAACTGAACTCCAAACAAAGCAGCTGTTTGCCTATAGCAATGACTATTTGGGGTCGCAAAATGCAGATGACATTATTATTATTATTATTATTTACTGAATTAAAAAAAAAAAAAGGTCAATATGTCAGGTCCAGCAAGGGGAGCAGTATCCAGACATCCAAGAGTAGTATCTCCTCCTCTTCAGTTGAGAAAAAAGTAAAAAGTACTTAAATCCCTGTAGCTCAGTGACACCGACCTCAGCTGATGCGCTCCCACTGTAACTTCAGACTTTATGTAGTCAACAAGCAAACAGCCTGACTCTCTTTATGTCTTCATCTCTTTGTACACCCAAACTGACAGTCTCTCTCTCTCTCTCTCTCTCTCTCTCTCTCTCTCGCTCTCTCTCTCTCTCTCTGCCCCCTCCCTTTAAATGACTCCTCCGGTTCCCCTCCCTTCTTCTGATCAGAGCGCTGTGGAGGTTCGTGGTATTTAGTGCGCAGCAATCTAGTTTCACAGTCAGGGTGAAAAACAACAGCAGAAACAGTTAGAACCAGTTTGAATGGACTCTGTGATAATTAGCTTAGCTTAGCAAAAAATAGAAATCATGACACTAAAGGTGAGGAACAGCTTGATGAATCTGGCACACAGGTCTGCTCGGACTCAAGGACAAACTGTGTAGAACTCAGTGGTCACCGTGACCTCACAAAACACATGTTTGGACATACCTCAAGAATTCACATGCTAATTATGTAAAGATTTCAATTCAATTCAATTCAATTTTATTTATATAGCGCCAATTCACAACAAAAAGTCATCTCAGGGCACTTTACAAACAGAGCAGGTCTAGACCACACTCATTTCATACAGGACAAAATTATTATATTTAATATCCAAAAGGTCAAAGGTCAACTTCACTGTGACGTTAATATAATATTCTATTAATATGATGATGATATTCTGCAAAATTAGTTCTCTAACGATTAGTCACTGCCAGGAGCAGGAGGGCAGATTGTGACCATAGATCACATTTGGTTGGATCCAGAAACAATGTGTAACTTTACTGCAGCAACATCTACGTTTTAAGCATCGTCAACTGCCGCGGCTACAACGGACAAACACGTACAAGGAGTTTGACTCTGGTTTGTTTCTCTCACTCATCTTCACTTCATTTGAACATCTAGTTATTTTTTTGAAATGGCTGTTGACCAGTGGACTTCATACAAAACTTGACATACATGGATTCATTTGTTAAGAAGAGAAGATCCACTTCGAAAGGGACTGAAGGAACCAGATCCACCTCCCATTAACCCCTGACAGTATTTAATTTGAACCCTGGCCAAGAGTAGGCATCAGCATAATTTGAACACCATGGATTGAGACATTATGAATGTATTCATGCAGTCTTTCCTCAAAACATCAGGACAGTAATATTAATTGTGATCCCTGTGTCCTGGGTGAATCAAACCGTGACGTTTCACACATGGTGACACACAAGTACGAAATTATCAGAATATCCTATTGGTATCATTTCCGAACACGTCTTCCACTACACAACCAGAGGAGTGCAGTGTTATAATTCTACAATAAATATGTAATCATTCAAACTGCATTAAGTCCATCATATTAAAGGTTAACCACAGTGAGTGGGGCAGATAGAGTATAGGAGACTACAGCCCCATCAACAGTATCTACAACCAAATACGCAATACAAACCACATCCAGGAGATAACGTTTCACAATTATTCAATCAGAGCTGCCTTCACTCTCATGCCATCCAGACTCTCTGAATGCCTCCATTAAACAGCAGTCATTTATGACAAGTCAATAATGTACTGCCATTGGATGAGAACCAGGAAGTGGTCAAATATTATTAAGCATTTTATTCTTCTCTCTCTCTCTCTCTCTCTCTCTCTCTCTCTCGTTTCTTGCTGGAAGAAGATGAGCAGAGTAGAGAACAGGGAATCAGGAGAGAATGGAAAAACAAGGAGGAAGAGGGGAGGCACATAAAAGACAGAGGAGGTGAAGAAGGAGGGAGGAGCTTGGGAATGAAGATTGGGGGTAAGAGTGGGGGTAGGGAAAGAATGGAAGGAGCGGGGGTTAGGAAGTAAGAAGAGAGTAAAGAGATGGGTGAGGAGTAGGTTTCCACGTGCACACACACATACACATGCACACACAGAAAATAAAAGCAGAACAGGAAACCACTTCGTTTATGTTGTTCCAGGGTTGCCAGACGGACTGACGACTCTAGAACCAAGAGCATGAAGATTCATGATGGCTGGATGGAAGGAAGCAAGGAAGTATGAGGAAAGAATGGAGGAGGAGGGCAAACATCAAGAGGAGAGCAAAGAGATGATGGAGAGCAGGTTTATGCATAAAATAAGAGCTGGGCTGAACAGGAAATCACCTCTTTTATGTTGTTCCAGGGTCGCCAGTCAGACTGACGACTTGTGTCCAAGAAGGTGAGGGTCCATCTCACACACACGCACCCATCATTCAGGTCAGTCTAGGCCTGAGTCCATCTACTGCACAGCTACAGACCATTTCACACAAGGCAGAGACACACATTATCTTCATTGTGGTTGATGTCTTCATTCAAAGTTGAAATGATTCATGCTCCCTGTCACGATATTTACTCACTGTAGCAACATGAGAACGGTATCAAACATCAAATCGAGAACAGTTTGATTTATGTCAGACGACACAGTTTCCCCTAAATTTATTTAGAAATCAACTAATTTTCCCTTCCAGCCAGATCTTTGTCAAGCCAGAATGAAACCAGTGGTATGCATTGTACATCTCCAAACAACAATAAGTGCTCCAAATGAGAGGACCATCACTGTCATGGTGTGACCAGGACAACCATGGCCATTGTACTGAAAAGCAAAGCTGACTGCAGGCAGGGAACAGGAACACTGGTCTCCCATGATATCACATCAGCAGATATCTAAGAGCAGCTGCACTATACACTAGATTTAATGTCACACTGGAGACTCTAGCGTGCCTTAGTGCTTTTTCCCTCCATCATCTAAGCCACGTGTGTACAGAATCAGTGAAGTTTAAAGCTGTTAGGAATTCGCATTACGAAACTGCAGGATTTTAATGTAAAGACTGAAACAGCAGCAATGTAAATGTCGGCCCTGTTCCAACTTCAATGTGATCTTATTAGGAAAATCCAGATTTAAAAACATGTAGATTGCTATAAAGACATTTAAAATAAATAAATACAACAACCTGACTGTAGAAACCTGCACAACTAATACTGTATATGTCCTCCAGGAGAACGTGTGTCTGTGCAGTTAAAGCAGTCCTGTAGAGTCATCAACGGAGTCATCTGTCCACACTCTTGTGGACCACACTCTTGTGGACAGATGACCACTGATGACCTTTAGTGCATTAGAGTTCACCTCTGGGGGAATGCTAACAGTAGCAATAAACACACGTGACTTCTCCAGGCAGCTAATATGGTTGAATCAACACAAAATATTGTTGTTAACTGATTTTAAGGCAGAGTTCTTTTTATTAAAACACACAACTGGGGACAAAACGAATATTAACCATGGTCTGACACGTTCCCAGAATATGTCTTGTAAGCATTTCCTTCATTTCAACGTAAAAGTAGATAGACAAAGAGGAAGTGGCATTTCTGTCAGGCAGATAACACTCAACCATGCACAAACACACGCACACACACACACACCTTAGATTAGATTATACAATAAGTGAGCTCTCTGGATGAAGGGATAAGGGAGATGGAGAAGGAAATGCCAAGGCTGAGGTCTGCAGAACAGGTCAAAATGATTTGTATTGATTTTGATATTTACGACCAGTGAAACAGGATGAGAGAGCAAGAGACAGTCCTCCCTCATGTTAACCATCACCATCATCATTAGGGATACTTCCATCATCATCATCATCATCGTCATTTTTGATTTGAAAGATTGCATCCGACCATATGACCGAAGCATTAGCCACAAAGATTATGTCAGTACACTGCTATCTGGGCCCTGCCACCACTCTGTGGAAGCTAATGGGAATCCAAAGAAAGAATAATGTACGGGGAATGTTGCAGTAAATCTTTCTGCAATCTGATGGGTGGAAGTGGTGAGGAGCTGAGCCTTCCCTGCTGAGTCCAGCTCTTTTGATCGAGAATCATAAAGCATTTATAATGATTATAGTTTTTAGAGACAGCTACTATTGTTTTCTTGCCAGTGCTGCTGCATCGCCGCTTTTGCTAAATAACACTGATGCCATGGTGGATAGAAAGGTCTACACACCCTTATGAAACTACAGGTTTTTGAAATAAAGACTGAAATAGCAACAATGACTTGTTCCACGTGATCTTATAACAAACAAAAATCATTACGAGGAACATTTTAAATGAAAAAACAGCATCTTGACTGCACAAGTCTGCACACCCCAGCTATTTAATACTTTGCGGAAGCACCTGTTGTATTTATTCCGGCAGTGAGTCTCTGTGAACACGTCTCTGTGAACATCTACACTTTGGAATTTTAACCCAGTCTTCTGTAAAACGCTCTTGCTCTCTCAGATTGTGAGGGGATCTCCTGTGTGCAGCTCTATTTAGCTCATTCCACATGTTCTCAAAGTGTTGCAAGAGATTATTTTCAGCTTACCTCCACGAAGCCTCCAAGTCTGTCCATGCTTCTGTGTTTAACTCACGCATAGAGGCCATTGTCGGATCATTTCTATATTGCTAATAGTAAGTTTGTGATAAAGTGATGAATTCCTTTAAATAAAGGCAACAGAGGCAGAGACATAAGCAGAGCCATACGCAGGGGAAGATGGGTTTTATAAAGGGTGTGCCCTTTCAGATTTGTCTCTGACCCTTTTAATTGAACTGTGACATCAAGGTGAACACAGGTTAGATTTATAACATGAACGACGGCTCCGCTCCTTTTCACGACCCACTTATACTGCAGAGAGCCGTGGTAAAGACCAGTTTCTAACCTGCGGGCCTAAATAGCTGACCCCCTAACCCTTACATGAGCCTGGGTCCGTCCATCAAGGTGTTAAACTCAACTAGTTCTGTATTCAGTGCTAGATTTTCAGAGCAAGGAACAATGAACTTACACGTGTTTAACTCTGCAACATCTATACATAGATGGATCTTTGGGAATCTGCAGGAACCTCTAGCTGGATAGGCGACCATAAGGAGGCTTAGGTGCTTTAAGGGTGCTGCCTGTGCAGTAGCAGCCTACCGCTGACCTGCAATGCCGAAAGCAACCGACAGGCGGCACCACCGCTGCACCGCAGCTGAGCGCAGCTGAGCGCAGAGACAGCAGAAGAAGAGTCGTCGTTGTTTTGGTCGAGTAGTTTTTCTGCAGACTGAATAAAGAGAATCGCTCTGTCGCTGGAATAACCAGGTGAGTGGAGTCCACTGAACCAGGCAGTAACCTTCAGCTGAAACGCGTCTGTCGAGCTCACAGCGGAGCATCCGGATCTCCGTGCGGCTGTGACAGTAAGGTTAGACACCAGCAGCCTCCTGGAGCTCTTCTGTCTTTTGCTTTGCCCAGACCAGACTCTGCCCAGACCTGTTCCACCTACACAAGGTGGTATAGATCAACGGTGCACGGACCAAACGTTGACACTTTATTACTGTTTAATAACCAGTGATTATTATATAACCTGTTAATTAGACTGAGAAGAATGCTTAGTAGAGAAGGTTTAGCCTACGCGTGTCCTGCACCAGGATGTGATATCCCAGCATCCTCTTCCTCTCTTCCCCCTAAACCTTAAACTGAAACAACTGGTGATGATGTAGTTACCAAAGTAATCCTCCTGGAGCCCACATACATTCAGATGTGATATAACACGAGTTTAGTTCACTACAACATTTACTTTGGAGGACTGTAATTACATTGTCATCTCTACAGCCATGACCAAATCCACAGATCCTGCCTCTTTGTCTTTGGAGATCATTTAACATGAACTATTTTCAACATTCTTTAAGATTAAGATATTATTAGTCAATTAGACAATTTGAATGAAAATAAAAAATAATTGTTTGAGCACAAATGTCAGATATGTCAGGGGTTTGCTGTTTTTATTATATTGTGAAAGTAATCTGCAGCGACAGTAAAGATAATCTTTTGCAGTGGTCAGTCAGAGAAAGCACATAGTAAAGTTTCTGCCTCTGTCTACATTCTAGATCAGTCACCATGACAACCAAGCGCGGCCTGATAACTGATTCATTCAAGGTGGTGAAGAAAGCGCGGAGGGGGGGCAAACGGGAGAAGAGGCTGACTCCCCCTCCGCCACAGAAAGGTGAGCAGCAGCGGTGTTTGTGAAGAGGCTGTGTTTTACGGAATGTTCCAGTCTAATGTGAAGGTCCAATCCCTTGTCAGTGAAACACACACACACAATTAAATATGGCTAACAATAAAATGAAATAAGATTTCTGAGTGAATTCTGTTTGTGTCGATTATATTATCAGTGACTCTTGAATTCTGTCTGAATGGTTTTTGTCGGAGCAGAGGCTGAAACTGAAACAGTCCGGGAGGAGGAGCTGCAAAAGCTCAGACAGTTTGATCTGGACTGGAGATTTGGACCTTGCACCGGTAACACTCCCACACATGTACACACTGCAGAGTGTCAGGCTGCAGCACAGGGGAGATTAAGTAGTGTCAGCTTAAGTTGTCAGTGTTGTCTCAGTGCTGTAACAAATGTACTCCACATCTATTCACAAGGCTTCTTCACCAGAAGTGTGTAGTGTTTTCAAATGAACTCTAAACTGTAAATGTCCAGTGTCATTAATCTGTTAGTCCCATTATGTCCATGCTTCTCCACAGTCTTACATCTTGATGCATGCAGTGTCTGCGTCACTGTTGGATCTGCTCTTTGTGACGCTGAACCAGGAAACGCTGGATGGTTTCATCATCCCGTCTCTGTCTTTCCAGGAATCAGCAGGCAGCAGAGGTGGGAGAGAGCACAAGTTCACGGTCTGAACCCACCTGAGGAGATCAGAGAGCTGCTGTCACAGGCACACACCGACCCTGAGTACAACCGGAGGTAGCACACACACACACACACACACACACACATTCACATGGTGAGGTGCACATCCTTCACAGCTGCCCCTGGTTCCTGTTTTCAAATCATCTAACAGATTAGCTGACAACCATTTAAACAGTGTACACTCTGTATTAGAGAGCAGAGCTATCAATGTTATTTCTGTGTTGTGTCAGCCATATTGTTTTCATGAGCGTGAACTCCACCGGCAAGTACTGAACCTGTAAATTATAAGCAAAGACACAGATGCATGGAATATAAATCATCCCTAAATCATATCCAACTCTTCAAAAGGCTGAGTGTTAGCTAGCGATCAGTGTCTGACTAGCGATCTATGATCAGACAGATTTACAGTAAATGATTTTTTCATGGCTGCTGATAATGGGGGAGATATTCAGCCCTAACTCTTGCAGACACAGCTCTAAATTAATAATGCTGGTCTTGTAATATGTTGGTTCTTGTTGTTTGTTTGTCTTTCAGCCTATGGAGTGAATATCCTTTGTGAGGAAGACGCTGGAAGACGGAGAAAAGAGTGGAGACCCTGTGCTAAACACTAAAAACTCCACAAAAGAGAGAAAAATACAAGAGAAGAGCAACAGACGAGGGGTCCCTCTTTCAGGATGGAGAAAGAGAAACGACATGCTCGTAACCACAAGCGCGATTTGATTGTTGGAATGTAACATTGTGGCATTTTAATAAAAAAAAACTTCTACAGAAACACGGCGCCGCGGTGCATAATGGAGTCCACACACTGACACTGTGGAGATGGGATGGTGACAGAGACAGATATGACAAAAGGTTTCACATCTGGGACGGCCCACTGACACACATCTGCCTCAGTCTTTTTATAACTGACCCAAGCGAACGGTCTCTCGGTGAGGGAGGAATGTATCGTGCGGTGGCACGGAGAGAAGGAAGCGCCAGTGAGAGCTCAGCATCCATGCCTTCATCAAAGTGCTTAATGTGATGAATGAATAAAGACCTGGAACATATTTCAGTATAGACCAAATTGATTTGTAGGTCTGTTTATAAAAAGTGGGGGCACGTTCAATCATAAAAACATATCTTATAACTCTGTCACAGTCACTGGGACGCACTCTGCTGCTTTTGTTAAAATATAATTTACTGGCTGTTGGCTGACAGATGGACTCGGGGGGAGGGGGCGCAAGAAGGCCAGTTACTCCTTAAACTTATTATCCCGCCTCAAGCGCTGTCCGATTGGTCCGTGGTGTCGTCAAACACTAAGAAATCAACGCTGATTGGGTCTCGTGTCAATCTGTAGCGTGATAGCAGACGCACTCCTCGCTGATTGATCGAGAGCTCGCTGACTGGGATTAGAGGCGGGCAGTTGATGCAGTAAAACCCGAAATGGGCGGGACTTTGGCCGATTCTACACTCTGATTTGTTGGATGTGCTACGCCAAGTCTAATTCCTGGCCCTCGCGCTGAGGTTGAGATGCGCTGGTTTGTGCGCTCGCAAATTCCGCTAATCACGCTCAGGACTGAGCAGGAGCGTCAAGGTAAACACAGTACGCGTCGATAACACCGAAAGTAAGACGACTTCCGTTTAAAACAACGACTGGAAACCGAATATTGTAAGAAATACTCTGTCAGTCATCGAGTGGTTGTTCAGCAGCTCAGGGATTTTTTAAACACACCGTGAAACAACCGTTATCATAAAACCCGTACGTAGATTATAACACGGCAGATGGCGTTTCCTAAGGGGATGCCTTTACTTTGAAAGGGTGGAGCGGGATTTGACTTTGTGATATCAACCTTGATTCCACTGGCTGCTGGAGCCTGCAGACTGAGTATCACTGACCCGCAGACACTCCTGAAGCCAGGATAACAAGTAATATTAGCGCGCTGTCTGGAGACGCTGGTTTCAACCACATTTAGAGAAACGTTTGCCTTAAATAAGCCTTAAATACATTTTAACCGACAGCGTTTGGACGGCCCGGATCAGGCTGTGTCTCAGCGGAGAGGCTGTTCTGATGATTCCTCACTCATCTGTCACAGCAGCGTTAGACTCATCTCAGCCCGACAGCCTGTTGGATAAAAAGCTCTTTAAAGTATTTTTCGCCGCTTTCAGTTCGTCGCCGTGAGCGCCCGAAGCCAAACGCATGGTGTTGTGATATACCCCGGCTCACTTGCACAGGAGGGATAGAGGTCAGGCGCACCTGCCAACCGCTCTGGTAAGCAACCTGTTCATCCTGGAGGATTACAGCCAGACCCGTTAGCTGCCCGGCTAGCTGCTAGCTGCTAGCTTAATTCAGGGCTCCTAGGCTTCGGAGCCTGCCGTGATGCTTCACCTGTCGGTACACACATAGCTTCCAGCGGATGACAACTCAATTATGAACCGTATAATAAACTTAATTTCGCACCATGCATCAAACTTAATTACGCACTATATATTAAATTGCTGGCATCATTTGTGAACAATGCGTCTCTGAATATTTTCCGTTATGTCATCCGCTGAATCCTGCACTGAGGCGAGGCTAACGGAGCAGCGTGTAACGCTACATATTTAGTTTGAGCCACTGACCGGAAGTGTCATCATTATTATTGTATCGCAGTCGGCCCGTCTGTTAGCGGCGTGTGTGGCCCCCGGGCAGGGTGCAGCGGTGGTGTTTGGCGGACGCAGATACTGGCAGCGGTGATGTCAGGGCGATCTTCCTGATTAAACCCTCTGAATACGGGCCCGATTGTCACAACCGGACACAAGCCTGAGAAGAGAGGATCAGATACTGCCCAGTGTGATGCAGCACAGTGAGGGGGGGGTGTTTTCAGAGCCAGATCACACCCTGTGGAAAGCATCCGTGTCTCCTGGGCCCGTTCGTCTCTGTGGGCTCCAGTTTGTGTGGTTGCTTGGCTGTATTTGATTCCCCAGCCGACTCATGGTGTAACTGTGTATTTTTATTGCAGGTGCCAAACACACAAACACAGGCAGGCTGACTGTCAAGTGTGAAACCCACTGACATAGTGCCTTTTCATTGAAAATCCACTTAGTTCCAGTCAGTGTGAATAATCTCAGATTCGTTCAATAGGACTAAGAAGAACATAAGTCTGAATAAGTCATGATCATAAAAATGTTGCAGCCAAATTATCATCATTAACCTCAAAGCCACATTAACTTCCTGTAGTAGATGTTGAAAACGGGAAAGATTCGAAACATTTTGAAATGTTACATTTATTTATTTTTTTCAGTTTCCAGTTTTGATGACTGATATTTTTGCACTGAAGACTCTCATTCCCGATACCGATGCATGCCCTGTCCTCTGTCCCTCCACAGTGATGGATAATGCTCATACCAAGACGGTGGAGGAGGTTTTGGGCTTCTTTGGTGTAAATGAGTCCACAGGCCTGAGCTGCGAGCAGCTGAAGAAGAACAGGGAGCGATGGGGACCCAACGGTACGAACGGAAATCATCCTCTGCTGCGACGCTGCTGATCAGACAGCTTCAGTTAGAGCCACTGCTGTTACTAACGCAAACTATAACGATCCATTAAATAAAATAATTCCTACAGACTGATTTAATTATGCAGATGTGGCGTAATTGTATTGATGAAAGTGCTGTCTGCATCATATCTAAGGATTTTCATTATATTCAAACATTAGCAAACAATAACAGCCTTGTTCTCCTGTAAAGAACCTGATCACTTCTCTGCACTTAACTTTTTAAAGCAGCTCTGGTCGTGATGACGTAATTGTGTTTTCTCTCCACCCCTCCTCCTTTGTTACCCTCAGAATTGCCAGCTGAAGAAGGTGAGCTATCTATCCTGCTTCTCCTCTTTCCTTACCTCTCCTCCATCATCCTTTGCGTCGTCATATCTTTTTTTCTTTCTTCCCCGCCTTCTTTCCACCGTTCCCCTGTGCAGGGAAGTCACTTTGGGAGCTGGTCCTGGAACAGTTTGAGGATCTGTTGGTTCGGATCTTGCTGCTGGCTGCGTGCATCTCCTTTGTAAGGAAACATGGCTGTGTGCACAACCGCCAGCAAACACATGCACACTCACACGATCACATCTACAAGTCTGCGCAGTGTGAATGGACTGCGTCTTTGCGTAGCCACGCAGGTGGGAGGAGCGTTGACGACACAGAGCCACATACAAACCCTCACCTTCTCTCTGTCTTGTCTGGCGTCACAGACCCTGGCTTGGTTCGAAGAAGGGGAGGGAACGATCACAGCCTTCGTTGAGCCTTTCGTCATCCTCCTCATCCTCATCGCCAATGCCATCGTTGGAGTGTGGCAGGTAAACAGTGTGCGGAGGTTCTGTGGATTCGCAGCCACATCACCATATCAATGTAATTCAAAATGATCTGGAGTTCTGCTGATTGGTGACGCACAGCAGGTGGACATATAATCCATAATCAGTGCTTATCATTCCCCACACTAACTGTCCTCACTGTCTGTCAGCTGCTCCCAAGCTGCTCTTTTTGGTGGCTTCATCACTGTATGAATGAGAAAGCCTTTCCAGTGTGTGTGAAGGGGTGAACGCCGACATGTAATGTGAAGCTTTGAGTGGTCAGACGACTAGAAAAGGTGCAGCCCCATCTGACAAATCACAGTTCTCGTTGTCCTGACAGGTGCGAATCCTGGTGAACGTCACAATCAGATGACAGCTGTTGGTGCCTCAGTCAGGTTCAGAACTGATTCTTAATACAGTGAACTAAACTTTAGTAAACGGGTCACGGCTCTTATATCGTGACTGTGCAGCTTCATGAAGTTTCACAAAGTGACTTTCATCTCTCAGCTGATCATTCCATTATTAAATCCAAAATGTCTCATTGGAAGATGAACCTCCAGAGATCCAGCCGTCTCCATGAGTAGTCCAGGGCAAACCGAGCGCGCTGCCTCTGTTTACTGTGAGTCAAACAAGTGAAATGGTTTGTTTAAAGGTGGCGTCACACAGCTTACCCTCATATTCATTCTACCCCTACAATGGTCTCAGACATTTCCTTAAAGTCACTTCTTGTTATTTTATATTCAGGCCTTTGGTGTGCCGCGCACTCTCACACCTCCTGCCCGTTTCTCACATGCTGATGATTTTTAATTAAAGTGGATCCTGGTTCCATTTGATCTGGCTGAGGCTGATCCGTCAGCGGCTCTCTGCACAGTCCCCCGTTGTTTTTCAAGTGAGAGATGACGACTGAGTAGCTTAGAAGGAAAGTTGATCCTGGAACAGATAAATGTCGGTGGGAGGCAGCGTGAAAGCTCCTTTGTGTGTGTGTGTGTGATGCTGTGGTGGGAAGAGTCACGTTCTGGGGAGGAGGTGTCTTGTCTGTGTCTGTGGCCTGCGGTCCTGCTCTCAGATGCCGGGTCCATCTTGCTAAAACTAATGCAGTCAGTCCTCCTGTCGTGATAGTTAACATGTTCACTCTGTGCTGAAACGTTTAAAGAGGCATTGATCCAAATATCTGATCGCGCTGGGGGCAGCAGTTACTGGACTGCAATGCACTGACACAGGCCGGTGTCAGAGAACGGGGCAAACCCTGATCACATAAGCAGAACTGTCTTCCCTGTCCGAAGCTTCTGTTTCTTGCATTTAGCTTCTGTGTTTGCCATCTACTCCGCTCAGTGGAGTAGATGTAAACCGCATCCTGTGATCTTTCTGCAAATCGTTACTCTAATTGCGAGCTGTACTAGCGGTGTAAGTAGACTTTAATCTGATTGTGGGCTGTTCTGGTGTCAGTTGACTAGAATGCTGATCAGATTAGTCGGCTTTTGTCTCTTTTATTGAATTTCAACCAGTGGCAGTCGTAGATTGCACCGTGACAGGTCCCTGTCTAACACAGCGGACCATCAGATCCTCCTCTCCACCTACTGAGAGTCCCTGTTCACATCCTACCTCGTGGACTGCACCTGTAGAGTAGTGTGCATACACAGTAGTGTGAATCGAGACACTAGTGCTTCCTTACCGTGCTGTGAATGGCTCATCCAGATCATTTACCTAAGCTCATCCAATACACAACTGCTCACTAAAAGAGGCCCATTACTGTTTCCTGTCTTGGCACCACAATGGAGGAACAAGCTCCCACTGACACCAGAACAGCCAGAACTCTCCACATCTTCCATTGCTGACTGGAAACCTCAGACTGGTCCAGACTGATTCTAAATGAATGAATTCAAATAAAAGCTGGTAGTGTCCATAGCTCAGGCGGAACTGTCTGGTTTAGCAAGACCTGATGTGTAACCTGTCTAATACCAAACGCACTTCCCACAGTCAGTAACTGTAAGAACGTCACAGAGACTCTCCATGCTGCTGTGTCCTCCAGGAACGCAACGCAGAGAACGCCATCGAGGCTCTGAAGGAGTACGAGCCAGAGATGGGCAAGGTGTACCGACAGGACAAGAAGAGTGTTCAGAGAGTCCGAGCCCGGGACATCGTTCCGGGAGACATCGTGGAAGTCGCCGGTGAGTGGACAACACAACACTATCCTCGTCATACACGTCGTGAAAGTAGTGGTTTGCCATCAGGTATCGTTTACATTCATGAGGAGCTGGTTTAATGTGTTGTTCTCCATCAGGCCTCCTCGTCTGTGATGGCAAACTGAAGCCCCAACATGTTTTTTCACTCTTGATACGCTGTGTCTGTGGCACTGCGGCGGGTTTGCATAGATGTTAGCACATAAGCGCGGTGCATGTGTAGCGCCTGGTTGTTTGGACGTGGCTGAAATAACACTGTGACATCTTTGTTTAGTCATTCCTGGCGAACGTCTTAATCTGCATGCCTGCCGCTAAGTCTCTGCCCTCTCCTCTGGCTGTTATCGTCATGGAAACCCAGCGAGAGGCCTTCATGGAAAATATTTGATTGGAGTGCATCTCAAAGCTGCAAAGCTGAAAAGAGTTTGCAGTGCAGGCTTTGGGTGTAAGGTTTAAGGCAACTGACTTCTCACCCGTGTGACCGATCACATCGGAGGAGGCCATAAATCTGAGCTGGTCGACGGCATCGCCCTCGGCACCTCTCGGTGTTTGCCAGCTGTGTTTCCGAACATCTGTCACTGCTCCTCTGCTGTCATCCCATTGGTCCGCTGGCTTTGGAACCTTTTAACTGCTGAAGTGATTCAAGTATCCGAGCAAACTGGCAGAGGTCGGTTGTGTGCACCAGTCGAGCTGGGTTGTATGAACAGTCGACTGTAGTAGCAGCTTACACACACACACACACACACACACACACACACACACACACACACACACGATCTTGACCTAGTAAGAAAACTGTTGAATCCTCCAGATACCCGCTGCTATTTCAGGCTGCTCAGAGAGAGGAAACAGGGTTAGGAGTGTGTGTGTCTCTGTGTTTGTGTTAGTAAGCCAGTGCTCTGGTCTCCGTAGTAAAACTATTCAACTTCCAGAGCATGGGAACTCAGTGACACAAGTCAGAGCTGCAGCACGAGGACTGGGACTCAGTGTTACTGCTGTGTACTTGTTATTTTTAGATATGTATTCATGACGTTTCACCCGTTAATGGAGAGAGCGGTGGGACTTTTTGGGAGCAGCTGTTACAGTTTTAGAATGAAGCTGTCAGTAGAGTGTGTTATTCATCTGAGATGACGTTAAGTCACTGAAAGTATCGAAGAGAGAAGCTGATGTGATCACGCGTCTGTCCAGCTGTGTGCTCCTGTCAGACGTCACTCTGCAGCTTTGCTGTTTGCACGAGTTGTGCAGGATGACGTGTTGACGCAGCCTGGGTTCAGTCCTGAGAATCTCTGCCCACATCTCACACTCTCAGCAGTTTAAACAGGCCTGGTGCTACGCTGACGAACCGGACATGACCTGAAAAAGCATCAAAGCTAGTCAATAAATATCTAATTAAATGATTTTCACTCTGAGTAAATGTAATATATTAATTAGCATTCCTTTACGTGTATTTGAAAAGAGGTAGGAATATTTCTTCTTGAGCAGGCACAGTTCTGTCTGCGGCAGTGACAAACACGTGAGCCTGTCTCACTGAGTAGTTTGTGTAGTGGTGAAAGAGCGCAGGGAGCTAATCCATCAGCGCAGCTCTCACTCACATCTATAAACACGGCCGTGCTCTTCCAAACGAAGGAATGCTGACCTTCTCTGCGAAACACTCTTCCTGTCCCTGATGGGAGCAGACATGTTCACAGACGCGTGGTTACTTCCTGGGCTCTCAGGGGAAACGGTTCTTTCATTTATGTGACACTTTCACTTCACAATCACTTCCTGGCCTGGTTTTGGCTCGTATTCAGTTCGTATTTAAGGTTTCTAAAAACAACATGTCTCCATCTGTGCCCGTCTATTTACTGCAGACAGAGACGTGTACCCCTGTCAGGACGGGCCACCGAGGTCAGCTTGGCGGTTCAGGGCCCACAAATTAAGCTGGAAGGAGACACTGAATGTAACAGAGAGGCATTGCTGCTAATGTTTGTTAAAGCTGTGACAAGGCACCAGGAAAACTGACACAGATCTGGAGTCAGGCATGGAGAAGACAGAAACAGGGGAGATAATGAAGATGGGAGCACAGAGCTGGGGATTGGGTCCTAAAGCAGGGCAGTGATGGGCTGAGGGAACAGGTCCAGGGTGATGTCCAGTGGGACTGATCTGGTCTGTCCAGATCTGGTGGAGGAAGCAGGGGCTGTGGTCAGACCGGTCGGTGCAGTGAGGGAGGAGCTGAGTGCAAAGGCTGGCAGCCGGAACCAGAAATGCAGCAAGAGCTAACTGGTATCTGAGTCCAGGATCTGGCACTGGATGAAGAGCTGCAGTTTTAATGACCTGATGAGAGGCCAGACAGCGGCGAGAAGGCCAGACAGCTTGTTGTAACCTTCACTGTCGGCTGGGACAAACAGCACCTCCACCCTCCAGCACAGGGAGGAGGACGAGGACAGGAGGGCTGATTTGTCTAGACCAAACGCTCGGCGACAGCATCGAGGAAAAACCATCCCTGCCTTGAAAAGACAAGCTGAGCCTCACGCGTGACGTCGGTTGCGCTGCTTTGTGTCCGGGACCTGGGTGTAAGACAGACAGACAGGTCTGGAAGACACTGCAAGGGCATATATACAGTGACACAGATGGGATCCCAGTGGATCCTATTGAATATGCTGCAATGGTATAAACCACTGAGTCAGTGCGAAATGTTACATTTTGTATTCATCCGACTGAACGCTGAAGTAAAAAGTGACTTTTATATGTCTCTGCCTCCAGTTGGTGATAAGGTCCCAGCCGACATCAGGCTGACGTCCATTCGCTCCACCACTCTGAGGGTGGACCAGTCCATTCTGACGGGGGAGTCCGTGTCGGTGCTCAAGCACACAGACCCTGTGCCAGATCCGCGGGCTGTAAACCAGGACAAGAAGAACATGCTCTTCTCTGTGAGTCTCCACAGTCCTTTCTGTCAGAGGCTCGCTGCGGTTTTCACTTTTCCAAGCTCACATTCCAACATTCCAGGATCGCAGTCAATATTAATGAGCCACACTGCTGCACTGGGTACCGTGAAAACACACATACAAACACACAATCTGCTGCTTTAAGTGCACCCTTTCTTCCTCTTTGGTGAAGGCTTGATAGAAAAGCAGGTGTGTGTGTGTGTGTGTGTGTGTCTCTGTGTTGTATTAACTCCGTGAGACCTCAAAGGCTGACTCAGCGAGTGGTCTGTGGTCAAAGAACAGCAGCCACTGATGTTTTATTTAGCGCCATCACTCTGACAGGCTGCAGACCTGCAGGTTGTCTTTGTTGGCGTGGTTACCTGAGCACGGCGTGACTTCGCACACTTGATGTGGACTCGCTGACTTCAGAACCTGGTTTTACAGTAAAGGGTAAAAGTCAGTCCCCCTCAGGTCTTGGATTGCACTCAGAGTTCTTCATGTGAGACCGTATTGGAACGTGACAGCCTGACAGAAGAAGATGCGCCTGTCATGACCTTTTCCCAGGGCACCAACATCGCAGCAGGACGAGCCATCGGGGTTGTCGTGGCGACGGGGGTGCAGACAGAGATCGGGAAAATCCGAGATGAAATGGCCTCCACTGACCCCGAGAGAACCCCACTGCAACAGAAACTCGACCAGTTTGGAGAACAGCTGTCTAAGGCGAGGACCTCTGTGTGTGTGTGTGTGTGTGTGTGTGTTTGAGTGATTTGTCTTTGATAACTGAAAGTCCACTGAAGTGATGAGCCTTTCTTACCGTGCCCTGTCTTGTTGGAACCTGCAGGTCATCAGTGTGATCTGCGTGGCGGTGTGGGCCATCAATGTGGGACACTTTAACGACCCGGTCCACGGCGGCAGCTGGCTGAGAGGAGCGGTTTACTACTTCAAGATAGCTGTGGCCCTGGCTGTAGCAGCAATACCTGAAGGTCGAACATCTTGATCATCTTCAACGCATGTGTAGCTGCTGTGGTTTCACTGTGGGCCACTGTAGGAGGGAAACAAAGCAGCTCATATTCTCCACTAAAATGCTTTCTCCTCACCATCCTCTGCCTGTTGCGCTGTCCACCAGGCCTCCCTGCAGTCATCACGACCTGCCTGGCACTGGGCACCAGGCGGATGGCCAGGAAGAACGCCATCGTCCGCAGCCTGCCATCAGTGGAGACGCTGGGCTGCACCTCTGTGATCTGCTCCGACAAGACAGGAACACTGACCACCAACCAGATGTCGGTCTGCAGGGTAAGATGTGGGCCCGGTGGTAACATCAGACTGAGAGGTCAGCGCCTGACATGCAGCTTGTGCCAAAATAACCAGAAACAACTAATAGCTTACCACGCAGCCACTGGCTTAACAAAGAAGGGCTCACTTACATCCTGTCTAACAAACAGATCAACATTGTCGTATCAAAGCCGCTGCTCCAAACATCCCTCATGTACCAGGCTTTCACAATAAAAGCCTCCCAGCAACTGGAAGGCTGGAGGTCAGTTCCAGGCAGCGTAGCACGGGTCAGGAGCCGTATAAACCGTGAGGTCTGAGGCCTCGACTAAACGTCTTTGAACTAATCAACTGCTGCATTGTCTGTGTGTGTGTGTGTGTGTGTGTGTGTGTGTGTGTGTGTGTGTGCATGTGCATGTGTGCGCTCAGATGTTTGTCGTAGACAGCGTGCTGGCGGAGCGTTGCAGACTGAGTGAATTCACCGTCACTGGATCCACTTACGCCCCCGAAGGGGAAGTGTGAGTGTCTTTAACATCTAACCCCTGACACTATGGATCATGATGCGTACACATTGTGAGAGGCCACAGCTGATCTCTGCTCGGTTTCTGTGACATTGTACACCCCCGCTCCACTGGTTTCTTCTGTATTTCACCTTTGACCTGTCCCCCTCTGTCCCCTGCCATGGCCCATCCCTCCATCCTCCCAGTTACAAGGATGGCTCAGTGGTGAAGTGCAGTCAGTATGAAGGCCTTGTGGAGATGGCTTCCATCTGTGCACTGTGCAATGACTCATCACTGGACTACAATGAGGTAAGACACGCAAACGTGACTGCGGCAAACACTCAGACCGTTGTTTATTAGCATCCGAGGCTTGGGAACATTTCCAAGTGAAATCTGATTTTGTGCTCCTGCAAACCCAGTCCGACAACCGGCCACTAACCGCTCTGTTGTTCTGTGTGCGGTGCATGCGTTTGCGTGTGTCTTCTAGGCAAAGGGTGTGTATGAGAAGGTGGGGGAGGCAACAGAGACTGCCCTCTGCTGTCTGGTGGAGAAAATGAACGTGTTTGACACCGACCTGAGAGGACTGAGCCCCGCAGAGAGAGCTACAGCGTGCTGCTCTGTAAGTGTGTGTGTGTGTGTGTGTGTGTGTGAGGGAGGAAGTAATGGACTTTGTCCGTGTTTTCCCTCCTCTCCGATGTGTTGCCACCTGTGAGAGCATGAATCCAGCTGAGCGTTGAACTGCAGGGTTTTGTTTTACTCGCTCTGTTTCGTGGTAGCAGTGTTTCAGAGTGACGCAGAGTGATGTCCTGCCTGTGCATGCTGGAGCTATCTTTTTATTGGTTGTCTTCAGGTGATCAAGCAGCTGATGAGGAAGGAGCTGACGCTGGAGTTTTCCAGAGACAGGAAGTCCATGTCTGTCTTCTGTTCGTCTAATAAACTCACCAGGTCCGCGTCCGGAGCCAAGATGTTTGTCAAGGTGACCTACGCACCATTTGCTGTGATGCATTCACTTACCCAGTGGTGTAAAGCAGACTCACCACGTCTTCTTCTCCCCGGTGTCTGACCTTTCCCTCCGTCTCTCTCCTCAGGGAGCTCCGGAGAGCGTGCTGGAGCGCTGTAATTATATCCGGGTCAGCGGTTCTGTGTGCATGCCTTTGAGCCCGGCAGTCCGAGAGCAGCTCCTGTCCACTGTGCGGGAATGGGGATCAGGCCGGGACACACT
This sequence comes from Datnioides undecimradiatus, assembly GCA_008933995.1. Lineage (NCBI taxonomy): Eukaryota > Metazoa > Chordata > Actinopteri > Lobotiformes > Datnioididae > Datnioides > Datnioides undecimradiatus. The sequence continues at coordinate 1,757,934 of WARS01000016.1, forward strand.
GCGTTGCCTTGCCATGGCAACCAGGGACACGCCCCCTGACATTCACAGCCTCAACCTCGAGAACTCAGCTGCCTTTGCTAACTATGAGGTGATGATGATGATGATGATGATGATGATGATAACATGTGGTGCTCAGTGTGCTCTGGCTCTACATAGTTGGTCAGGTGTCACTGTCACATGTTCTGCTGTGTCAGCTGAATGGGAAATGGACACTCGGCTCTTGTCGTCCCCAGTGGCTGAAAATAAAAAAATTAATAATAATCATAATAAAAGAGAGATTATCTGATGGGAATGTGGAGAAGCTAAGCTAGCCCTGTCGCCCTCCTCCATCTCTGTATCCCCCCCCCCCAGTCGGACCTGACATTTGTAGGCTGCGTAGGCATGTTGGACCCCCCCAGGAAGGAAGTGCTCAGTGCGGTCCGAATGTGTCGGCAGGCTGGCATAAGAGTCATCATGATCACAGGTAGGCTGGCACACACACAAACACGCCCACATCTAAATATACGTGTGCTAAAACACACCTTTACTCATCAGTGTGGCTGCTCAGCTGCCCGTGCACATATGACAGAGAGGGTGCAGACTCTCTACAGTGATTGGTCAGACACTCCTCACTGCTTTGTGCACTTGTGGTTACGTGCTGAACTGTGTTTGAGTGTCTCAGCTTCCTCTCTGTGAGGTGACAATAAGCCAAACATCCAGTCTGCACGAACCAAACAGTACATCCCTCCTCATTCTGCTCCCCAGGTGACAACAAAGGGACGGCCCTGTCCATCTGTCGGAGGGTGGGCATCATCACGGAGCAGGAAGAGGAGCAGGAGGGTGGAGCGGTGAACGGAGGCCTGACAGGACGGGAGTTTGACGAGCTGCCCCCACACCTGCAGCGTCAGGCCTGCAGGACGGCACGGTGCTTTGCCCGTGTGGAACCGGCACACAAGAGTCGCATAGTGGAGTACCTGCAGAGCCTGAGTGACATCACTGCCATGGTGAGAGGGCTGTCTCATCATAGGCATGTTGATAAACTGTTGCTTCCCCCGTGACATCACAGCATTAGCCTCCTTTATCCATGCCCTGTCTTGTGGTTCCAGACCGGGGACGGCGTGAACGATGCGCCAGCGCTCAAGAAAGCGGAGATCGGCATCGCCATGGGCAGCGGCACGGCGGTGGCCAAGTCAGCCTCTGAGATGATCCTGGCCGACGACAACTTCTCCACCATTGTGGCTGCAGTGGAGGAGGGCAGAGCCATCTACAACAACATGAAACAGTTCATCAGATACTTGATATCATCCAACATAGGAGAGGTGGTCTGGTTAGTGAAGAGGCTTATATAAGTGGATGCAGATGCTTATAAGGCTTAAAGTCACCCATTAGACATTATACCTCACTCTGTCTCCCATCTGTCCTCCTCAGTATTTTCCTGACGGCCGCATTGGGCATGCCTGAAGCCCTGATCCCAGTTCAGCTTCTATGGGTCAACCTGGTCACAGATGGTTTCCCAGCAACAGCTCTGGGCTTCAACCCTCCAGACCTGGACATCATGTCCCGCCCTCCCCGCTCCCCCAAAGAGCCACTGATCTCCAGCTGGTTGTTCTGTCGCTACCTCATCATTGGATGTGAGTCATGAGTCCGGGGCATTATGACATCATCAAATTCCCTACTCAATGATTTGTGGTTGGGTGGATTTTTATTTCACCAAGCTGCAAACACTGCTCCTTCTCTGCAGGTTACGTGGGAGCGGCCACTGTGGGAGCTGCTGCCTGGTGGTTTATGGCAGCCCATGATGGACCAAAGCTCTCCTTCTATCAGCTGGTAAACACACACACACACACACACACACGTCACCATCACTACACCAGCTCTAGGCTTCTCACACACACTCTCAAGCTAATATTGTCCAGTAAGATGTTGAATGATTGTCTTGGATGAGGCCTTGGTGGTTTGTTTGCTCCACAGTCACACTACCTGCAGTGCAGCGAAGGCCACGTGGAGTTTGCTGGCGTGCAGTGTTCAGTCTTTGAGTCTCCTTATCCCATGACGATGGCCCTGTCTGTCCTGGTTACCATAGAGATGTGCAACGCCTTGAACAGGTACCACACCTACATACTCACCCGTATATCCTGCAGCGCAGTCGTGTCTGAACCAAACCAAGCAGTGATCTGGTGTAAAAGCTCTGTGGCGTGAGCTGTGGGTCCAGCATAGAGATGTAAGTGTTCTAACACTGACCTCTCCCTGCTTCTCCTGTGCTGCGCAGTCTGTCAGAGAACCAGTCCCTGCTGAAGATGCCTCCATGGTCCAACCCCTGGCTAGTGGGGGCCATCTGTCTGTCCATGGCACTACACTTCCTCATTCTCTATGTGGACCCACTGCCGGTAAGCGTGCACGCACTGTATGTAGATTCTTTAAAGGCTCCTCTGGTGACTGGTGACACTGATTTAACCATTTTCATGCCAGAGGATTCAGTGAGTTGTCCTGCGTTGACATCGTGGCATTCTAACACACGTCCAAAACATCAGGTCACACACTTCTTACACACGCAGCGTTCCCTCTGTCTGCGTCCTCAGGTGATATTCCAGATACGGCCTCTGTCGTGGCCTCAGTGGGTGGTGGTGCTGAAGATGTCGATTCCTGTCATCTTGATGGACGAGGCTCTCAAATTTATGGCCCGCAACTACATCGAGCCAGGAAGCCACGTCCAGGTCAGAGCGTACACCCGTGCGTCTGTTAATGCGCAGCAGAGGCACGCCTGATCTGTGTCTAACTCGTTCCTCTGTCGATCAAACAGTCTCTGGAGGAGGAGGAGGAGCTGCGGAGAATGAGCGCCAGCACAGGATTGGTCGGTGCCTTGATGACGAGGCTGCGTCTGTCACTGAAAGGCGTATCCTGGTCATTTGTCCTGATCTCCGCGCCGCTAGTGATCTGGATCTTCAGCCTGGACTCTGACATCACCAACATCTTCTGGGAGTGATGGGAACAAGAGGGGATGGGTGGACTGTGCGCCAAGCAGGGAAGGAATAAGGTGCAAAGGATTAGGGGAAGAAGTGTGTAAGGGTGAGGCAAGGTGAGAGAGAAACAAGAGACAAAGAGGATTAATACTTTCAGAGAGTGAAGCGTTTAGCTGAAGGACAATCACAAAACAACGAGAAAGAAAGTGCAAGGCTGTTTCCAACCATCTCTTCCTCAGTAAGCAAAGGTGCTATGTGTAGTGATCACGTTTCATTTAGACTGTACTCCCATGGCATTCCACGTTGTTGTTAGTCTTTTCATTGCCCCGGCACTTCAGCTCAGAGTCAAATGTGCCTCTGAGCAGATATCAATATAAAGCTCTACACTGATGCTAACGTAGCATGCTCACCTGCTGACCTTTGCATCCTAAAATATTAAAGGTTACATATTACAGGCATTAGCATGTTAGCATGCTATAATCTGTTTTATATGTTCTGAAGCCTGCAGCGTTTCTTCACAACATGATTAGAGTATTTGATCCCATTGACAGTCAGCCAATCAGCCAAAGTGATAATGCGCTGAGGCCCGCCCCATGTTTGAACATCACACCGTGTCACACAGTGTGTTTCAGCTCTGGTTCCCTTCTGTTTTGGTTTGTCGCAGCTTTCCCGCTCAGGCGGTGTCAGCAGGTCTGAGAAGCAGCAGCTACTTAATCCACTGTCACAACGTTTGTTCTCTAGAGCTCAGCAACCACGAGCTTTCAACTATGAAGTTTAAAATCAGGTTGCAACAATAAAACCTAGATTTGTGTTCGCTAGAAAAGCAACTTCGTACTGTGTAAATCTGTTGCTAGAAAACTTCTGCACTGCTGTCCAATCAAATACAACCTACAGGAAGTCACTGCAACCTCTTAAGCAGCCACAGAGTTCCCAGGTTATACACTGGGTTATTCATGGTATTCATGCAGTTTAGAGTAGCTAACGTCACCAATAATAGTTAGTGTGAGATGTTCTGTCATTTAAGAGATATTGTGTTTTTTCATGAAATGTAACTTTTAAGCTGAAACAGCATCAGGTCCTGTGTGTCAGATATTTGACTTTTCAGTCTCGGGGGGGGGGGGGTCTAATATTAGCAGTTTAACATTTTCTTAGTTAGCCAAGCAGCCACTTACTTAGAGTTAATCATTTAATAACAACTTATCTCCACATAAGCACTAGTTTGCGTGGTGCAACCTGTTTTGATTAGTGATGCACAAGTGTCTTGGTGTCTTTGTGAAAATGCATCTAAGAAGGTTAGCAGTGAACTTTCGGAAAAGCTGGTGGAGCTGGCCCCTGATGAGGTGAAAGAAACCACTACTTTCAAAACAAACGGCAAAAATTAGGGTAAAGAGCACGAATCTGGTTTAGTGTCATGATCCCTGAGGTTGGAAACCACTGGTGCAGATGTTTAAAGAGTCCAGAGTAACTACACATAGCACCTTTTGATGAAAATTCAGTTTGAACAATGAGCTTATTGCAAGACAGACAAGACAGAGAAGAGCAATGACACACACACACACACACACACACACACACACACTGATATTACATCCTCTCTGTAATTCACCAGTAATAACACGTGGTCAGTAACAGGTGATGGGGCCATTTAACTGCATGTACATTGGAATCACCCAAACGGCCACTGCAACAGTCTGTTTGCTGCACTCAAATGATTGTTCAACTTCCTTGTACATACTGTCGAAAAAGCATTTAACCTATGGAGGAAGACTGTTGGCAGATCATGGCAGTGAGCATGTTAACATGTGACATATGTGTCACATGTTTCAAGCCCAGGTCTGCACACTCTGCAGAGACCCGTCAGGTCTTGCAGAGTGTGGGGTGCAGGTGGGACATCTGTCCATACCACTGCAGCGTCCCCGCTGCAAAACGGAGCACCTCCGATCCTGAAGGCCACAACCTTTCTCCACAGATCCACAGTTCAGTGTCCTGAACACTTTTAGGTGCAGTCAGCATGGACATGATGCGAGTGCTACATGGATGAAAGCTTATTGGATTTAGTTGAGTCTTTTTGTTATGGCTTGATATACACGTGTTAATACTCCCACCCGGTGCACTGCAACATGTTTTATCTCTGAGCGCGCTCGGAACGATGCACGTTTTCAGGCAGATGAGCAGCGCTTACAGCTGAGCCGTAATGCACCGAAACATGCACCAGGGAGGGAGAGTCTGAGATCACACCAGCCACTCGTCTGCCATGTTCTCCACCGCTGCCATTGTGACGTCTCCCTCTGCTTGCCATTAAAGGGATTTTTTTTTTATTGGGACAAAGTGATTTTGATTTAAGTTATATTTGCTGTATAGAACAGTTGACCACAGTGAAGTCGTAGTTTGAGGTGGCTGATGGAGTTCTGCCACAGGCCAGGGTCCCGTCTACATAACCGGTTCAGACTGGCTGTCTTTTATTTTCAACTTCAGTCACTCTCTTAGCAATTACAGTAAAATTGCAACTTCATTCTGACTCATAATATTGAAATCTGGGCTTTATTCTTGTCATTTGACTTTTTAAAAAAAGAAAAGATAGTACTTTTATGACGTTTACACATAAGACTGCAGCTTTATTTTCAACATGTCAGATTGTTTTGTTTGTCTTTTTGTTGTAAAAGTGGCCCTGACAGTAGGCTGCAGGCTCTTTACAGTAGCAGTTAATAAGAACATGAAGCTGTTTCTTTAGAATAGTAAAGCGTTAAACTGTCCGAGGTGAAAAACTTCTCTGGGGGTGATGTTTTGTTTGTTTTGTCTTATTGCTCTCATTTTTTAATGAATTGAAATCTCTGCTTTTCCTTCTGTGATGATCCAGACCCATAGATGCTTTTGCCTCTGTGCGGCCCACTGCTCTGCCTCTTTATTGCTTTGTGCTCAATGTGCAGTCCAGAATGTCTTTCTTGATACTTGCTGTTTGTTTTGATACCATTAAGCCAGACACATATAGATGCATGTAGTGGTATTTATTTTTTATTTTTATTATTTATTGATGTTGCATTTTCTCCAAAGGTGTTTTATGCCACGACAGCCTGGTTAATGTACCAACCAGACCCAACGTTTTTTCCTTTATCTTATGACAATCGCTAACTCACACCCACGTCTCCAGGAGAACAATGAGCGGAAAGGAGGATTCATATGATTCCAGGCTGTGACAGGAAATGAAAAGTTGTTCTTGACTGACTCGTCTGTTTAAATAAAGGTTGAATTGAATAAGTTCATTATTAGACAAACTGTTTTCAGATGCGTTGTTCTTTTCTTCGTCTCCACCTTCGTTCTGTCTGTTCCTCTCTGCTCTCTCAACACTAAGTAACCAACATTTCAGCTGCTGGGTCGGGCAGTTACTATCATGTTCACATTTGTTCTGTGAGACTTTGTCATCTCACAAATCATTTTACTGAAACCTCTGAAGGAGAAAAGGTCAAATCAAAGTTTCTATGAAACATTAGCTGGCCACAGGATGGGGCCAGAGAGCAAGCACAGGTACCAAGGCAGGACCCTCTAGACCAAACACACACACATGTTCTGTACACACTTTTTACACATCAAGCTGTCCACACACATTCAGTACAAGTATTTTAAAATGATAAAATCAAAAATCAGTGCTTGTCTGCAGATTTAATGAACCAAACATAAACACACCCCTCATTTCCATCAGGAGGGTCTTGACCAATTACATCTAACAACTAAAGAACGTCCCCTCTCATCTGTAGAGACCATCACAATCTCAGTATGTGTGTGGCTCATCAGAAGCCTCATTGTCAATTCCATGTCTGTCGTCAGGACACAAAACATAATTTCTATGTTTTCACTTCATCTTTCATTTAAGAGACTGTTAATAAATGGTGACAGTCATGAAGTCACCATGTCATTGTCAAATGGGCCACATGCAGACTTTGTTTCATCAAGCTGAATGTTCTCCTGGAGCATGTGGAGCACTGGTGTGTGTGATGTATGGTGGAGTCAGTAGAGGAGATATGTCACCATCCTCAGCTCTTTGAATATGTGGAGCAGAACATCTCAGTGGTCTTTGGGTGTGTTAAGAAATTCCTGAATGAAGAAGCCTGAGCTGCTCGAGTGATCAGTTCCTGAGCTGTGACACATCGATGCAGTCCATGTTCACCATGTTCAGAGCTCTCCTGGTCCAGTCTGGATCAGGGTCAGGGTCACATCAGTCCAAATCAATCAATGTTTTGGACTATTCATCAGCCTCGTGTTGTAAGGTAGATAAAATACACCTGAAACAGCATTCTCAGATGTAAACCCTGTTTTAGAGACTGCTATTCTAACTGAATGTTCTGCTAACAGATCCTACTGTGGCAGACAGTGGAGGGGATCAGGAGTGTGACAGGCAGACGAGACATCAAAAGAGCAGCAGGAGTGAAGAGGAGGATATCAGACAGAGTTAACACAGACTTAACACAGGTTGTCGGTGTTCATGAGACCATGGGTGGTCATTCTGAACAAAGCACTGGCGACAGACTGCTTATCAATGTCAAGACTCTGACTTCTCCTTCAGGTTTTACTGCTGCTGAACAGCTGAATGAAATTCCACTCGGGTTTAGTTTGACTGAAAGTAGACGAGTCACGACAAACATAGAGTTACAGCGACAGACTAAGGATCCACTCGGTCTTAGAAGGAACATCTAATCCCACGGCATCTTCATCTGCGCCGTAACAATAGCAGGCGGACGCGTCCCTCAAACTGCAGGAGCAGGAGAAAGATGAAGAAGAGGCTGTGCTCTGGCTAACTGATGAATCTCAGCTCTGTGCAGCTGAAAGTTAAAGACTGATTCTAGGTTGAATGTCATGATATAATTGGTTGAATTTGGTTGGTGGAAGTTTACATTAACACACCACATATTTGATTTACAGAAAGAAAATATTACCTTTTTTTATTTATTGAATTGACTTTGGATTATTATCTAAAAAGACATTTTTTATTTTATCTAAACTTCAACATTAGAGCTAAGCTGTTAAGCTAAGAGCCACTTGTAGTGCCATATTCTTCCCGTGTATATGTACTTTTGGCCTTCAAACTAATAAATGTACTAACATCAGGGGTCATATAATCACACCTCTTGGTTCAGGTTAAACGGTATCCTGAGGTATCTTCAATGCCCAGTAATTAGCCTGAAGGAGTGAATTATGCAGACTGAGTCTCAGGGGACAGAACTGGACCCGGCTGCACTCCTGGTTTCTGATGTCAGGTGAAAAACTCCATTCACCGGCACGTCGTCAGTTCAGAAACCAGTGTGTTCTGAGCAAAGTGTGTTTTTAAATTGTTTACCTAATTAAGTATTCAAATCACCCAAAAATGATCAGCTGACGGCAACAATGTTCTCATTAGATCTGTTGGACCATCAGACAAAATGTGGCCGCGTTGGAAGTCTGGACACATTTAGCAAAGTCCGTGGTGTGGGCGGGCGAGACTTGAGCTCCATTTATAGACATACTGTACATAGAGAGAGAGGGTGAGAGAGAGAGAGAGAGAGAGAGTCAACGTGAGCGCACATGTGCCAGTGAATACAGCTGCCACACAGAGGAAGGATATCACACTTTAAATCTAAGAGGAAAGAAAGAAAGAAAGAAAGAAAGAAAGAAAGAAAGAAAGAAAGAAAAAGAAAGAAAGAAAGAAAGAAAGAGAAATATTACACAGAACCAAACTCTGGGAAACAGCAGCAGTAAAGAGAACGTGTTGAACCGTCACCATATAAAGATCTGCTAGAGGAGCACAATCAAAGTAAGTGACTTTAAACATGTTGCACTTTTATGACGGGGTCCTCCTCATTTTGCCACATGCAGACAAACATGAAGACGTCCATCAGAGAGCCTGTGGTGAGGGTTTCATGCCACTGACTGAGCTGGGACTGCACTCAGGAGGTTAGGGTTAGTTAGGCTGCCGAGCCTTATTAGGATCAGTTGATGGCTGAGTGTCAGTTTGACATCTGCACGTGTGACCATGTTTACAGTGTCCACATGGTAGACCTCCGGACCTCCGTGTTGCCACCCATGGAGCCTTTATATTTGTAAATCAGTATTTATCAGTGCCTTTACCTACTCATTTGCCCTTCCTAAACACAATATCCAAATGCATAGAATGAAAAAAGGGACTAAAGGAAGACTTGAGATCAGTTTTGCCATTTGTTGCTGCCACTGTGCCAAGTCTCCACTGTGTGAGATCCTCCATCCGGTGGCCTTTAAAACCAATCTATTTATCTTCAGCTGAACAGCAGCCATTGTTGCCAATAGTGGCACGAACAGGATGATGGTAAATCTTGGAAACATGAAAACATACTGTAAGATTGCCATGAGAGAAGCAATTATTCTACAAACTAATAATAATAATAACCTACTGGTCATACCAAAACTGGGAGTGCACTGTATTCTCCATTGAAATCTACATATTTTGGCCCGGTGGTTTTACTGGGACCTCGATAGCAGCCCCTCACTTAACAATGTGGGACCCACATGTTAGCTGATATCTGAGTGAGCACCACGATCCAACGAAGACGTCAGCGACTCGTGTCCAGCTGCCAGTACAGCTGCCTCGTGGCAGAACCGTTTAAAGCTCGCCACCTCAAACGGCGCTCCGGCTACAGCTCATGCCATGTATCCTGCTAGCAGGGTGTGTGAGTGTGTGCGTTGCCTGAGAGAGTGAGCACAGGTATTTCTTTGCTCAGCACGAGTCCCTGTGTGCAAATACGAGTCGTTGCTTTCTCAAGCCTTGATCACACACACACACACACACACACACAAAAACACACACTTTCCACATATGTAAGCCCATCAAATATTTACACTCATAGCTGGGAAGAACTCTGTGTGAGTACATTGATTTGTAGTTCACCCTCAGTGTTTCTGTGTGTGTATGTGTGCGTGTAGGAGTGTGCACATGGGCTAGACCAGTGTACGACACCTGATAGCTCCAGTTACAGTAGAAGGTCAAGTGGGGTCAAACACCCCCCTCCCCCTTTGGTCTCATCTTCCCGTCCCCTCTTTTAATACTTCCCTCGCTTCCATTCAGGTTTCATGACACCTCCCATGCTGATATCACCATAAACTATGAAATGACTGATGTTTGCGCTGAGATAGCTGCCCTCACAGAGAGCAATGCTACCAGGCTGCTTTATGACAGATTTGCATTTAGATGGTTTGATCATCAGTGTAATGAAGTAACATCAGTTTTCAGGGATTTAGCACACAACGTTATCCAAAATGGACATGGATAAAATATTATATATAGCAACTTGAATGGTGTTTTTAAAAATTGGGTTTTAATTTTCTTACCATGGCCACAGTTATAAGCAGTTATGATCATATTAAATCCAGCAAAGTAATAGCTGTGATTTGCAAGTTTTTCAAGTTTTAACTGTTCCAGTATTATCTGTATTATAATTATTAAACAATACTTGAACTGAAGTTCTCCTCTCACATGTTCCATGTTCTCCTGGATCTCCAGCCATCATGGCTCCCAGCTTGGCTCAGGCGTATAGGAGGAGGTGGTGGATGGCTATCACAGCCATTATAGAGAACCTGCTCTTCTCTGCTGTGCTGCTGGGCTGGGCCTCCCTTCTGATCATGCTGAAGAATGAAGGCTTCTATTCGCACCTTTGCATCGGTAAGATCATCCACACAGCTCTTCCTGTTGTCTCTATTGCGCAAGTTCCCTCCACATTCGCCCAATGTGCGAGAAAAGGTGAAACAGGATGCAGTTTCATGTGTTCAGTTCCAAACAGTCCAGTCCATCAGAACTGTATGACTCTGAGCTTATCAGTTCTTTTTACTGATGTCAGCATGTTTTTTGACAGTTGTACATTACAAAGCAATGATGCCATCTTATGATTCTTTGCTGCTGAAACTTGCAACTAGAGAGGTACCAGACAGAAACCAGGCATGAAAAAAGCCACAAGGAGAAAACACACAGGGGAAAACAATCGACGTGGACGGCAAAGACCAACTAGCACAGAGGGGAGGGAAGACTAACAATATGTATACCGGGGCTGGGCGGACACAGAGACACAGGTGTAAGACATTAGGGTGGAGGCAGGTAATCACACTGGACGAAAACACAGCAGGGCAGGAAGTGGAGGACCTGAAATGAAACAGGAAGCACAATACATGAAACACTAGGGAACAGGAAAAACCCCTAACTTCACGGACGAGCCATGACAGGTGTAAAATAAGAAAAGCTTCAAAGCTGGAAACCTCTCTCTACATGACGTGCTTTAACATGTTTTGGTCAATAAGGGACCAAGCACACCACTCCCATGAGGACCAGTTGGCCTCTACGTGTCACTGGGTGAGCTGAGTTAGACAATGAAACTATTACCAGGGTTTGGAACAGTTTCTTCATGGATGAATCAAGCCTTCTTTGTCCTGGTGTCCCATGGCTGGTTAGGGTTTGAGTTGGTGCCACAGTCAGGAGGTTTCAGACATGCCCTGCACAGCTGATGTTTCTTTGAGGAGACCATGAGTGAGGGGCATTCTTACATCTTCATCCAAAGCCCGATTTCTGTGAAAGAGGCTTTGATACCACAGAAGGTTTTTCCTCTCACCTTTGCATTGGTTGATCCACCATCCAAACGGTTCTTCCAATAGTCTGTATCATCTTCACAAGTAGATGTGCCTGACGCTGAACACTTACCTCTTCTAAAACACCATTTTGTTAAACTCAACAGCTATGAGCCTCTCAGAAATGTTGTCCTACTGAGGAGATTTGAGACCTTCTAAACCTCTTCTGCTTTCCTGTGGTCGTCCACACTGACTAAGTGATCTCAGTGATATGTATTTTAGCTTATTATGTCTACTCTTCTCAGTTTTTAGCAGCCTGCTTTCATCAGTTTCCCCTGTTTTGGCTTCTCTCTTTTCGATGACCCTATCTAGGAAACGAGACTGTCATAACCAACGTGACTTCCAAGGAGAGTGGTGAGTGGCCGAGTTGTGTGGAGCAGGAGGAGGTTCTGAATCTTGGCTTCACCATTGGCTCGTTCCTCTTGAGTGCGGCCACTTTACCCCTGGGAATCTTGATGGACAAATACGGGCCACGCCCACTGAGGCTCGTTGGCAGGTACGACAGACAGTCCTTTTGCTATTGGCTTTGTATCAGAATGCAACAGGTTTTAACATGTACATAACATTTCAGAAACAATCACATTCCATCCAAGCTGCAAGCACACATCACGCAACCACTCACTGACGTAGAATGCAAATGGCATCATAAAATCCAGCATTTCACTGCACAGCAGCTTCTTAAAAATAGACAACAAGGTCAGCAGTTCCTGTAATTCCTTTTCCATGTTGAATAAACCACTGGTAGTCACGCTCATAGAAATGTACAGGCTGCTGTTGTTTGTTTTCTTTTGGAAAAGGGTCATGTGGTAGGGGTGTGACGAAATATAGGAGGACTGATAAGACCAAATTAGGAAGCAAACCTGGTCATCATTTCCAAAAGTCTCAGTTTCCCCTTGCCAAATTCCAACTCAACCCTGAAATTTTCAGGGTAAACGGGGTCAACATGGTTTCCAAAAGTTCATTTTAGGACACTAAATAGTGTTAGCAGTTTGTAAGCTAGACAAAATATATAAATCTAGGGAGTTACGTGTTTTAAAATGTCAATCTGTTTGTGTGTATGTTGCCTAAAGATCTGATCTGTGCTCTGACATGTTGCGTCTGAATTCCAGTTCATGCTTCGCAGCCTCCTGTGCAATGATAGCTGCTGCAGCGTACAACCCTGAAGGTAAGTCAAGCAATCATCACGTCAAACCTCATGCACTTGCTTCAATACAGTCCTGCTTCTTCAAACAGCCTAGCTTTCCCACACAGATGGCATTTATACTCCGACTGCACTGCAACATCTTTATATGAGACCCCTCAAAGTTCAAAGTACTTGTTGCAGCTTCCCTCCGGGTTCTTCTTACCAGCCCCATTTTAGCACCAAAATTCACATTTGTTTGGGAGTGAGGGGCTAAGCAACAAACACAAAGACACCAACATTTTTAAAAGACTTGACTGTCCCTTTAAAGTTTCATTCCAGCTCATGGTGTTCTTCATTTTCCATGTGTTCCATCAGTGCTGTCTGTCCTCATCTTCCTCGCTGTCTCTTTCAACGGCTTTGGAGGAATCTGCCTGACCTTCACCTCACTCACAGTACGATTCCCACTCACGCACAGACACACACAGAGACAGAGACAAACAAACACACACACACTGACGGTATTTGCAAACTGGCTGAGGAGTGTCAAAAAATATTGACTGATGCTGTGGGTCAGAGGACAGTTACTGCCACCAGAGTTACTCTCACTGGGAAAAACCTACTATATTACTCAATTCATGTTCTTCGTGGACTCACAAGGCCACAAACAGTACCTGAGACATCCCCCTCCTCCGCCACAAGGGATGTGGATACAATCCCTCCAGGGTGTTCTGGGTCTGTCCTGGGATCTCCTTTCAGTTGGACATGCCAGGAAAACCTCCACAGGGAGGTAAACAAGAGGCATCCTCACTTGACTGCAGCCGTTCTACTCTGAGCTGCTATAGGAACAACTTCCACTTAATGCAAAGATACCAGACAGACCCTTGAACACAGCTTGATTTGAACATAACCTGCTGATCTCTGCTCAATGTGGGAGAACCGTTTTCTGCTGGAGAAGAAAGTCTGTCATGTTCTTCCAGCTCTCTGTCACTCCTTCCTGCTGTTGTGTTGTAAACCTGGTCAGATAATTGGTCATATGTTGGTGCAAGGTGATCACAAGCAGCAGATGTCAATCCGCTTAACGTTAAACATTCCCACTTCCGCACGGATGTATGATGGAGTCAGAGCACTTCCTCGTTGCTGACAGCTCAGTACTGTAATAGGTTTTAAAGGCCAACAACAGCAACGGCTTCCCCTCAGACAAGTGACATTCACAATGAGAAATAAAGCAGAGACACAAAACACAATAATGCATTAGAATCTAACAATCACACTGAGTGTTCCCTGTTTAAAGCTGCACCAATTCATGTTTTCATTGAAGAGATGATTACATAACGTGTACATTAAAAAGTTAACTAAAACCAGAATACTATACGTGATGTGTACTTACATTATTCTAAATGTGATGTGTCTAACAATGTTCAACCAGAGAAATATGTGAGGATAAGCTCAGGTGTACGGGTTGGACGCCGTCAGCGACATCATATCTCCTTCACCACTCTAGGTGCTCAAACTTCCAAATAAAACAGGTGATGCATCAGAGTGAAGAAAGTGGCTCTTTAACAGTAAAGACATAAACTCCCATAATCCCATGCTACTTCAGACTCTTTCTTCTGTTATTGTTTTTGATTGCTACCGTAATTGACAGAAACCAGGCGCTGCAGGTTTGCCAGTCAGTAGAAAAACTAAGGGCACTACCTGTTGTTGCTTGTAGTGATCTTCAGCTCAGGTTCCAAGCAGCAGCTGCAGCAGACAGGACACTGCTATTTGCAGTGAGACAGCTCTTAGTAACCTAGTGGACATTACTTGGTCTGGAAGGCAAAAGAAAAGAAGAAAGTAAAAGTAGAAGATTCAATTTAATCCTCTAAGCTTTTAGGTAAATGGACATGTTGACATGATTGATGTTTGGCCATGACACGAACAACCTGAGGTCCACGCAAAACCACTAGTGCATTACATGATCATTCATCTTGGTGCTTTAACTCAGTGTAAGGTTTGAATGATAAGAGAGGTGTCCAGCTCAAGACACAGTTCCTTCAGCAATTGTAAGCAAGATAGTTCTCATCATGGTCAGACAAACTGACCACTACATACCCAGCATGCAACAGCAGAGAGAGGAGATGGTGAACATGCATTTAACATTCATTAATTATTGAACTCATATTTATGAAGTTGGCAAAAAAAATAAAAAATTCTGTCTAAATGCTACTGCTGCGCCACATCTGCTGGATGTGTAAAACCTTTACAACATGATAATATGTAAATGCTATGTTCACAGCTGGTTCTGACGCCCCCAAGTGGCCAAAGTCAACTGATGCAGCTTTAACGAGGTCAACAGTTTCCTTTAGTTTGTCTGTTTTCAGTTTAACACAGCCTGGAAACCATCACTGACGCTCAGTCCTCTCCGACAGTTTATAATCGATGCAGATGAATTTCAGAGCATTAACAAAAAGTAAATAGTGGCTCAGTGTTCGACCAAATGAGGCTCAATCACCTGCACTGCAGACACGATCCCGGCTGTCTGGACTTGAACCAGCAACATGGCACATTAAATAGAGTGCTAGGTCACCAGGACACCCTATGTACCCACTTTAGTTCTTTCTGTCGAAATGAAAACACCCACATGACATCACAGGGGGTGTGGCGAGAAGTGTAAACGGGTGAAGGTCTCAGCCTGCAGAGATCATAGCAGCAGCACTTTCCTGAGCTCTAGATTCACTGTCAATTTACTTTTTCGAGTCCAGTTCACCTGCGTCTGTGTGTGTATGTGTGTGTGTGTGTGTGTGTGTGTGTGTGTGTGTGTGTGTGTGTGTGTGTGCATGTGTGTGTTTGTTTTGTATATTTAACAGCACATGCTGTTCCACTCGTTCTAAATTCTGCCGCAGCCTCTTGCCCAATCCAAAGCATGGGCAGTCAACACACCCTCTCACTGCCCTGTCCCCCTGCCAGCACCATCTCTCTCTCTCTCTCCCACTTCCTGACCTTGTCCTTGACATGGTCATTTTGGCCTCACTGCTGTCATTCCAGGTCTAGTGTGCGTTTGTGTCTGATGTGGTGTGTATTATCTTGTTGATAAGCTCTTACATAATGTAAAAGGTTGACATTCCTAGCTAACCTTATTAGCCACCAACACATTTGTTCTCCTGTCAGACTATATGTTTGCACTATCATAAAGAGACTCACCAGAGCCACCAGTGGGATTTTACTCTACCAAACAACCAACAGCTTGAACTTAAACTCTAACTCTCTATAAACCATTTGGTTTATTATGTTAGCATTGATAATTAGCATTAAACAACAAATACAGCTGGAGTCAACATTCACTGCCAGCGCAGGAAGTAGTGTGTCCATAATTCCAATTCTTTTGTCGTCTCACCTTAATAATAGTTTAACCATGTCGTTGCCATGACTATGACCTTTCCTAATCTTAACTGTACTGTAGCGACACATAGAAAAACATTTGATGTAAAAAGGAAACTTGTGCAGTTTCTCTCATGTTTGGTTTGTCCATGTTACTGCTGTGGCTTAAAATCAGTGTGATGTACCACATATATTAATTAAATGCTTTTATAATTGGGAACAGATTGATCCCTACAGGAAAAAAGTCATGCTTGCAGGGTTTTCACATGTTTGATTCATATCTCCAGCTACGTGTGCAGTAGAACAGTACACAAGCTTGAGAGAAGGAATGATAAGAGGCAGGCTTTGGGAACTGAAGGCAGGAGCAGATGGAACAGTCAATGGAAAGAGAGGCGAGAGCCATGGCAAAGAGGGGAGGGCTGATAAGAGTGGAAAAACAGAGGTGGAAACGTGGCTACAACATGGAAACATCGGTGAGGAGAGGGAAAGTCACAGTGCAGCGGTTTAACTTGAGGACTGCAGACAGAAACAAAAACATACACTGATAGATGGGAGCATTTAAGAACAATTAGATGCAATATGTTATAGAAAATAACATAGATAGAAAATACTAGTGTCAGAAAATGAGCTGATACAAACCCATTTTAGGCATTTAGCGTAGCTTAGCACAGCAGCACTGCAGAGATGAACTCTGCTCATCATGATGATATCTTGGAGGTGCATTTGTCTAGATGCAGCCAATAGAAATGCAGCTGTTGGCCATAGTGATGCATTAAGTATTTCCACAGGTTTAATGTGCTGTGTGGCCTTTATCTGTAGAATGGTAAAGAGACAGGGCACGCTGTAATTAAAAGGAATACCAAACCTACTTCTGCACCATCATGCCTTTTGCCTACAGCATTTGACACTCTTCTCTCTATAAGCTGATTGTTATAAGGCCATAATGATTTAAATACACAAGTACAAGCTCTAAACCTATTTTGTTACAGATTACATTTTTCTGCCCATCAAAATACATCTGGAAAATATTCAAAAGTGAGTATATACATATTAAATACATTGAATTCATATACTGCCCATCTCTGGGTATGAAGTTAGTTCAACTTGAGGATGGCGAACAGACAGATATGTATCTGCTACTGAGGGCAGACAGTGTGTAGATGTACATAAAACTGCAACCACTGCTACTCAAAGCTGGATTACCAACCACACAGAGGAGGCAGTTGCTACGGTGCCCTGATGAGCAAACTCAATTGATAGTAGCTGTTTTTTGAAAATGTAAGTAATTGCAGCTTCTTGCATCCCCCAACATTGTTATACTATAGTTATAGTCCTGGTTGAGTAACTTTATATTCATGCCAAATGTTCAGATCTTAATTATTTGAATTTATATTGTGAGCACATTGAGCATCCTCTGTTAGCAGCTCGGCTCAGTACTGTAAAGATCTTACATATTTCACTGCGGCTTTCATTTTACCAACATAAGCAATGGGCACGTCACAATATTTACTCAAAGGTCAAGGTGCCTCACCCATTTCCAGCTAACACAATCAGCAACTTTATCTGGTTGGATTTGGCTTCTGGTTCACGGCAGGACAGCTTTTATCCAATAAATGTAGACTGTGTCAGGATAGACCCTCTGAGATAGCCCTGGGTGGAAAAGACACAAGCAGATTACACCAGTCCCCTAAATCACAGCATCCAAACCCAAATATGGATGTTGAATTGTGAAAGAGTCCTCACTGGTTCTCTTTAGCCTGTCATGGTTAGAACTATCAGGTGTAAATCAAGGAAAGTATGGCTGGTAATCTGCATTATATATATAAAGATAAAAGTATTATCTTTCAGGTTTTGCATTTGCTTGGCTTTACCTTGTTGTCTACTACATTAGGCTTGTTTACACATACTACAGGCAAACATCTCAGTGATTTCAGGATGAAAATGAGGGCTATCACTTTACATTCCAAATCCAAAAGGCCATTTGAACTGAATATGTGGGACTGTCTGTGTTCCTAAGGGGCACACTGCGTGCTGCTGGGCTCTCTCAGTGAAGTTTACTTTCCTCTGATGCAGCCACTGGGACAAAATGTGAACTTTGCATACAAGATAACTCCAAATCGAACAAGCAGAATGCCATTCAGTCTGCCAACCCGAGGATAAACCACATGCTGCTGCTACTTTGGTGTGGAACAAATATAAGTGCTGCGGGGGACACAAGCAGAAGGGTGCTGGTCATTTTATATGTACTTAACATGGCCTCAGTTAATACTGGTATTCATACTATAAGGAAAAAAGCAGCAAGTGTAAACTGAGCAGGAGGGCCTGTAGTGTGAACAGAGCCACGTGCAGCGAGCTCTGTGACTGGCAGGACTCCAGCTGCGTCTATAGTTAGAGTGAAAGTCTGCTGACACACAAACACACCAAAACTCACCATCTGCATAGCCAGAGAATGTTCACATGCACACACCCACACATACTGTATGATAAAAGGACGGGTGCAGTCACATTGTGTGTGTGCGTGTGTGTGTGGAGGACAGAGAGAGTGCGGACAGTAAAAGCGTGTACTTTTAGAGTTCAAGCTGAAAATAGAGTCACATGTTGCTGTTGTTCCATGCACACCTGCTTCTGCACCTGACTACATTAGGTGGGGAGCCTGGCAGCTGGGTATGTGTTCGAGGTGCTGGTGTGCATGATTTTTGATATGCTTCAACACCCCATACCACCCCTCAGAGTGTGTGCTGTATTCTTCAGAATGCAACAGCACTGCCTGCTGGCTGAGTTTTCAAAGTGCACCTGAAACATGGACAATGTACATTAGTTTGCTCAGAAGAGCTGCTTGGTTTAGTTCTTTCTGTCTTACATCATTTATGGCTTCATAGAATGTCCAAATAGGGTCAAAGGTCACCAGAGCCATGCCTTGTTTATTTCCACTTTCTGCTGACTGATGATGACGGTTGCATGGTTGCTCTCTCCCTCTTTCATGTAGCTGCCCAACATGTTCGGGAATGTGCGATCAACCATCCTCTCCTTGATGATTGGCTCCTACGCATCTTCAGCTGTCACCTTCCCTGGTGTCAAGGTACCCACACACACACACACACACACACACACACACACACACACACACACACGTACGCACAAACATATACACTCACAGTGATGAAGATAGATAGATAGATAGATAGATAGATAGATAGATAGATAGATAGATAGATAGATAGATAGATAGATAGAACTTTAATAGAACAACAGTGCAATAAGCTCAGCTTTACAACGTGGATGATAAACATGTTCTCTCTTGTTCTTCTTCTCCAGTTGATTTACGACCTTGGCGTGTCATTCCGTGTCATCATGTGGGTTTGGTGCGGCATGGCCTGCATGGTCTTTCTCAACTGCTTCCTAAACTGGCCTGCTGAATCTTTCCCTGCACCCGAAGACATCAGATACACGTCAGTAAACTCGGCATCCTGTGCATTAAAAATGACCGACAGAATCAGAAGATAAACAAATTATGATGACAAAAAAGAGACAGACTGCAAAACATACGTGCAGAGCATGAATTCAGGTTGATAGCGAGCAACTTCCAGTGTCAGAAATAGGTAAGACCTGAGTCACATGACCTTCTCTTCTACTCTTATACAGTAAATCAGTTGCATATGCAGAAATAATACAGACACGTCACACATGAGCACTGGTTTGATGGCGTGCTGTACAAACCACTCTGTGTTTGCGGCATTTGTGGTTCTAACTGGAGTGGGCCCAGAGTTCGGGGAGAGGAAGCAGAACACAGACAGTTTAGTGCAGGAGCCTGAGAATGAGACAGAATCACATCACATTGCTGTTACTGTATATACTGTAAGGTGAGGGCTGGAGTCAGTTTAAATGTTTATTATACCTTTAATTACTTTCCTCTCTGCCTGCAGTAAAAAGGTGAAACTGAGTGGGGTTTTGACAAAGGACAAGATAACTGGGGACAGGTACGTCACCCATGTGACTGTCATGGAAGACACTATGGGAGCCAAGCAGCCTGAACCCGGGCAGACAGACTCTGAACACACAAGCCAGAGTAAGGAACATCATTAATAATCTTATATTTTTGTTTTATTTGCATTTCTGCCGATGTGTGACACAACAAATATGGATTGGTTCATCTTGTTTATGCGGGAAGGCCTGTGATCCCACCACGGAGGCAGCCTAGTTTCCTCAGTTGTGCTTCAGATTGGTTCAGTAATTTTGTGGCTTTGTAAAATATCTGAAAAGATCTGCTGGGTTGGACCATCGAGCAGATATATTCTGAGGGATCTGGCAAGTTAGTTTTGTACTTCAATAAAGCTGGGCAATTCAAAACTCATACAGCAGGGGCAGAGACATGCTGAGTCTTTACTACATAATGCAGTTCAGTACAGTCTCTGCTGAGTAGTGAGTACCTGTTGTAGTCTGTAGTCCTGTTGTAGGAGTATGCTCAGGGGGTGTAGCAGATGTAGTGGCTGTAGTAGATTAGACACTGATCTGTATAGATCTACGTGTGCCCTGTTTTCTTTCACTGAAACTGGTTCTTTTAGTGCAGTGTGAAACTCCCCGAGGCTTTAACTGAAGGTGTCACTCATCGCGTGTGTCATGTTTTCTTTAGTCTCATCCATGTGTCTGACATTGCTCTGCTCTGCGTCTGGGAGTGTTTCAGACTGCTTCCTCATTCTGCTGCTCATGAAGAGCTACAGTGTACGGTTAATTAGGACACACATTCAGGGAACATAAGGACGCTGATGAAGTGTTACCTCCGTTAACATCTGAAGTTCTGCATGTTAATCTTGTAACAAGATTAACACGTCTTCCAGGTTTAGATACACTGTAAAATGTAATGAAGCTAAAGGAGAAACAGTCTAAAATGTTTTTTTCAGTCTTCACAGGCAGCTCTCACACATTGTCTCTCCATCTATATTCAGGCTCGGTGCCACTGTGTCATTCTATGTGCTCTCCCATCTTCCTGTGGAGTCTCATCACCATGGCAATGACCCAGCTGAGGCTCATCTTCTTCATGGGTGCTATGAACAAGATGCTGGAGTTCCTGGTCACCCACGGCGACCCTCACCGTAAGAGTGATCACCTAGATGAATTTTTATATTTAACAGTAAAGCTCTTATGAGTGTTTTCCAACCTCGACCCACTTTTCACATGTTTTTGTGTTTAAGTGACTAATGGAAGCCACAATTTTTGAAAGCGATCCAGCATGGAGGGAGAGTTGTCGCTGCTGGTGTAAAGCCTGACCACAGAGAGTTGCTTTCACAGGAGCTTAAGGGAAAACCACTGAAATGAGTTTGAAGCCAAAAAGCTGTTTAAAATCAATATAACGTGCTTTGTCAAGCTGATAAATGAGTTTCATGGTTTTTGTCTGTTCAGCCTTATCATTGTTTTATTGGACCCTTTAATAATAGCATTTCCTTGCAGTCACTCTGAATCTTTCAAGTTTTCTTTCTGCAAACATTTGCCAGATATGATTATCTCTGTGTTCTTTATTATTTCATTACATATATGAAATGTTATACCGTCAAGCCCAAATCAGTGTGACAGATGGTTTATTTCAGCCAAACCAAGCAAAACAATGCAAGAGCCATGTCTGGTTTAACTTTGTCCTGTGTGAAGAAAATTACTGTTGAGCCCTCTGTGATGAGCTCTGACATGCAGCTGTTTTTCTTTCAGCCTCACAAGAGCTGCAGAAGAAGGTGGAGGAAGAAGGTAAGAGTCAGGACACTCAGTTCTAGTGGACAGGCAGACTGTGTGAGTGTGTGAGCCGATGTTTCGCTGTTGGGCTTTTGAGAATCAGTGGCGTTACTTGAATGGTTGTTCTGATGCTGTCATTGTGTGCTTGATTTAGACCAAATCCTTGACACTGAATACTGAATGTATAGGCTGTTTACTCCTACATCTTTGTTCTAACATTTCCACGGACTTCACACGTTCTCTGCATGTCCTCTGCAGTTGGTTTCTACTCCTCTATCTTCGGTAGCATGCAGCTGCTGTGTCTGCTGACCTGTCCTTTGATTGGCTACATCATGGACTGGAGGATGAAGGATTGTGAGGAGGAAAACGCAAACACACAAACGGAGAAGAGGTACGATGAGGGTTCAGGAGCTCTCTTCAGTTTAAGACATAGTGTCACAACAAATGCATTGTTGTACAGAAATGTCTTTGATGATGTATAAACCCTTTTCTCAAGGTTATCTTCTATCTTAATTCAGTGCTAACATGCTATATGTATGCAAAAAGGGTGCTTGGTTGCTGCAGATGCCTGATGCCTTGATCGTGGACCTCCGCGTTAGCTCTAAGCCTCTTTTTCACATTTGTCCCCTTTAGCCAGTCAGATCCCCCTAAGAGAGACCGAAAGATCCAGAAACTGACAAATGCCATCAGAGCTTTCATCTTCACTAACATTCTACTGGTCACCTTTGGAATCATTTCCTTGATTGACAACCTACCCATACAGGTCAGGAAAATACTATGTTCAGATAAAAACGGACGTGTTTGATTAGAAGTGATGAACGAGTCCTTCGTGGTTCTGTCTTCTTCTGTTAGATGGTCTCGTTTGTTCTGCATACCATAGTGAGAGGATTTATCCACTCCTGCTGCGGTGGTCTCTATGCTGCTGTGTGAGTAACAGAACCTTTAAAGCTGTACTAAAGATATGTACATTGTTTGTATTAACAATGGATAATAAATGACTTTGTGTGTGTAACGTAAAAGTGATTGTAGTGAGAAACCCATAAAGAACGTAATATGATTCCTCTTAGCCCTCTGTGAAAGGCTTCAGGTAAATGGCCCACAGCTGTTTCTAATGAAAAAGCTCTGATAAGTACACTGAGACAAGGTCCGCAGCCCATTGTTGAACATGATGGAGCCAGAGCTGAAACAGATCTATAAAGAGATCGCACTGACTTTTATTACAGTCCTCGGGAGAATGATACATGTCTAAATGAATGTTAATGTTGCTCTGGGTATACTCTATGAGTAAAAACAACAAAAACTGCTGCTTTGCTAACACATTAGCAGCTTTCAATGTAATAAAAATGACACTGTCATGTTTATAGCCTGTTCTGTGAATTTATGCAACTAATCACAGATCACTCTACCAACTAGCGTGTATTTCATTTCAACAGAGCAAGCTAGATGCTGCTCATGGAACTGCAGTGCTGCTTTAAGAAGCAACACATCTGCACCTAACTGTACTTTTGCTTGTGAAGACCCAAAACTCACATGTACCCAGGGAAACACAGTAAAACACAAAGGGCTGAAAAGCGAGACACAGTGGACTCCATGAACTGACACAGCACAAAGGAAGGACACACAGTGTGTACTCTGAAGGGGAGAGAGGGCTAATGAGACACAACAGTGAGGAAATGACCTATTTTTCAAAATGTACTATATTCTTAATCTTTCATCTCTTTGTTTTGATTCTGCCCCCTGACCCACCCCCTCTCCAGGTATCCAGCTAACCACTTTGGGACACTGACAGGCCTGCAGTCAATGATCAGTGCTGCTTTCGCCTTGCTCCAGCAGCCGTTGTTCATACTGATGGTGGGGCGGCTCAGTGGAGATCCTTACTGGGTAGGAAGCGCACGTACACACAGTCACACAGAGGGGCCAGTGTATGCAAATACACGCAACAGGTTTGAGAACAGGTTTATCACATGCACTGACTTGTCTCTCCTTACGACAGATCAATTTGGGCCTTCTCATCTTCTCCCTGGCTGGCTTCCTGTTGCCTGGCTATCTGTTCTATCACCGTAGAAACCTGAGCAGGGCAAAGGCAGAGCGTGATAGGCTGGCGGCCAGACAATCAGACAAAGAGAATTCTCCTCTAACCCAATCAGAAAACAGAACTGCTAAGAGCCAAGCCAATGGGCATGCAGCCAATGGCTACACACCGAATGCGCATACGGTTTAAAATGACTGATAGGAGTGAAATGATCAATTTGTGTTGCATTTGTTTCTAATTTCTGTTCAGTAGTTGATGATTATACCAAGGACTGCTTTCAGATTTAAAAAATGACATACAGGAAAAAACAAGACAAAAAATGACAAAGTTATATTTTATCTTTTATCTATTTAACGAACAAGCACAAAGACTATAGCCACTAAAGGTGTGACTAATGGGCCGGTTTGCAGTGGAACAGGAAGTTCTACCATATAAACAGCCCTGTCATTAGAAACCACTCTTTGACTTTTCACCAGATCATTTCACAGTGACATGTACAGGTGACGTGGTGGTTAACGTTGTCACCTGGCTCCATCCCGTGTGGAGTATACCTGTTGTTCTCCTGTACATGGTCATTTGCTTCATCCACAAACACCTTAAATTGTCCATAAGTGAGAATGTAAGTATGTCTGATGGACCAGTAAAGTGCCTGTTGGGAGGCTCATGTCCCCAAACCCTCACGATGCCACAGGAGCATAAAAAGGACCATACCAGTGTGTCTGCATATTAATCCTGTTTGCTATTAATCACTTGCAGTAGCTTAATATTTGAAATCACTGAAAAGGCTAAAAACTTGCTCTCACAGTAAACAGCCGACACCTTCACACCTTTACAGCTGACTGCAGCTTTCGATTTCCACTTGATTTATCTGAACGGGAGTACTGAAGCTCGACACGAGCTTCAGATAAACCTTTGAATCCATTTTCGCAGGACTGTGGAATGTATCCCATATCACTTGTATTAAAAGTGTATTACTAAAATATCCCACGTGATTATCTAAAGACTATTTAAATACTACAGGTCAAAACTGTAACTGTTGTTCATCTTTGCCTGTAGTGCCATATGGTGCCACAACAACACTTCTTCAGCTGTTTGTTATATTGACAGTTGAATGAAGCAACCAACTTTCTCTTTGGATTTGATTTTATAAATGGGGCTTATTAACATGACTCTATTGCCGCACTTGATCTGGAATTGGTTTAAAGGGCAAAGTGAGAAGGAGTTGATGTCACAGAAAGAAACATTACATTAAATGACAGGTAATAAGAAGGTGCAGTGATTTCTGGTGCCAGGTCATACGTGGAAAGTCATTTTGATATAAATGTCATCCAGGTGTGTTCTCAGCTGATGACAACAACCCCTCTCCTCTCCTTAAGCTTCTATAAGATTCTGTGTGGGCACAGACTTGGGGAAACAAATAGTAATCACATTTGAATATATACAGTGAAGGAGATTATATAAGAAAAAAAAAGTTTGTAATTATAGCTGCTAACCAAAACTTCTTTACTGTACTCTTGCAATTTAAACAGCACTTGAATGTATCAAAGCCAGCACCATCAATAATGATTTTAAAGCCTGTTTTGTTGTGAAGGGCTGCAAGCTGAGAGCACAACATGGCTTCTAGTAAAGTCTGTACAGTGTTAATAACGCATGTGACATTAGTTTGATAAGATTTATCCAGTGATTATGTAATGATATGTAAAATAGTTTCTATGTGTGCTTGTATGTGTGACTGATTGCTTCCTGTAAATGACAGAATATACAGCTTACCCTAGATTATACTACAAAAACACTGTACACATAAGTTATTCTGACAAAGTATACAGAACATTGGATATTATAGTATCAAAGATGTAGAATATAATGCATACCTGTTGCACTCGATTGCATTGCAATGTACAGGTGCTGCTTTTATTTTATCCATCTACTATGTGCTACTATGTCATTGTTTATCAGTGGTAATTAAGGCCTGCTGGTCTCAGCAGAATCAACTGTCACAAATGTCTCAAATGTAAAAGGCGACAGATGTTTAACATCTGTCAGAGTCACTCAGCAGGGAGAATATATTCTGAAAGAGTTGTTCACTGTAAATAACATTTCTCATAAGAATAAGGTATTCTTTGCGTTACATTTATTTGGTTTCTAACTTGATTTGCAATGTTGTTTGAGTTTGTTGTGGAAAAATGTAGAGAATTAAAAACAATTCAGAATGTTTAATGAATGTGTCTTTCTCCTTTTGTCCCCATACTTCATATTTAAAAAGACATATTTCATAAATCAAGCATCAGGTCTAATTTGGACTGATTTCTACATTTCTCACATTCCCAGCAGAGAGAATTGCCGCAGACCAATTCTCTCACAAACAGATGAGCTATATCTAAATTAGACAATGATGAAAAGTGATGAGAAAACCTGGAGCCTCGATTTCTCAGCTTTTAAAAGGAATCATAGTGTCAGAGTTGGAAGGTCATGTCCTAGATGGTTCCTGTAGAATTTAAATACATTCCCAAAATACTTCAGTTGTTGTGTACAGAAAGTATTTCTTCCTCTTGCATTAGCATAGCCATCGCAAAGTTTCTTAGATGTGTTTGGATAGTTAAATGATCCTGATCAATGATAGTCAACACTCTGATGTGTAGCAGCTCAGCTCCGGCTTCTGATCTTCCTTCACTGAGAGAGAACCATCTCATCCTGATGGTCAGAGAGAAAATCAGTGCAAAAGATGGATGTTAGTCCAAGTCCACTTCCACCAAGACTCAGATGCACTTGGCTTTCATTGGCCAGATGAAGGCCGTTTGCAGTCGTTGCCGAAAACTCATATTCAGCTGCTTCCTTGTAAGCTATTTGACCCTTTTGGTGTTTTTTTACCCAAGCATTATTCAGTGGAAAATGAAAAGACTAATTAAAGGATAAATGCAAATTTTTTGAGCTCCCATGTGTGCATAGGACATTTTCCTTCTTGACTTCTAATGCCTTCATTAGCATTACTACTACTACTAGTGCTACTACTACTAATAATAATAATAAATAATAATAAAGATACAAGTAAGCATTAATATAGACTTGGCCTGTTGTTTAAGAGCTTCAGTAATAAGGGGACATATTATGAAGCAGTTGTCTTTGTTCAGCCCCAGCCTGGGAAATGGGTCATTATAAATTATCCATTGTTGTTTTTATGCCATGATTGCCCCTTTGGTTTAAGAGCTTTATGGACAAACATACCAACTTCTAAGAGGCCTCACCACACATGCACACACACAAACACACACGGACATAATCTCAAGAATAATCTGAAATCCTGCCACCAGGAAATCATACATGGAATTGGATTGTGACTCACAGTGTACACAAATGTGTGTGTGTGTGTGTGTGTGTGTGTGTGTGTGTGTGTGTGTGTGTGCGTGCGTTGATGAGGAGCTGGGCTGTGTGGGTTTATCCTCATAGCCCCTGCTGTCATTTTAATCTCTCCTTTGTGTAGCCACTGTGTGTATGCCTGTGTGTGTGTGTGTGTGTGTGCATGCTTATTCTTATTATGTGGGCATTGAGGCACTTACTGTATTGTGCACTTGTCCGAGCACATACACACACACGCGCGCGCACACACACAAACATACGTTATTGTGTCAGTGTGTCACATGAGAGGATTAAAAACCTCATGTCAGACACAGCTTATGTGGCAACCATGCTTAGTGACGATAAAATACATTAGCGAGGCTTTATTATCTATTGCAACTCAGTCAACAAGCCGCGGACAGCGTTTTGCTGTGCCGGGGAATAAATTTAATCACGATTTAGTGCAATCATGACGTTCACTGTAAGGGAGGTGGGCTTGCGGCTGGTGAAGCAATAGAAGACGACTGGAGTTTGATTGACATCCTAGTGGTCCAATCAGTGCTTATCTTATTGCGACAGTTCTGCCGTTGGACCCTGGCATCAGAGTTCTGTACTACTGACAAATATGTCGGCCTCTGGGATTCTCTTGGTCACCGAGATTATGGATTTATGAGAAGATTACATTATTGTTTTGGGATTTTATCCACTTGGTCTGTCTCTTTTTAACTTCCGTTTAGGCACAGCGTCCTGCGGACGGACGCTAGCTATGTTAAAGAAGTTGAAAAGCAAGCGGCTTCCACCCCTAGCCAACAGTTAGTGAAGCTAAGTGCTTGTAACGCTCGTAAATAACGTCAGACGTATCGGTGGCTGCCTGCTAGCTAGCCAACCAGCCATTTAACGTTATCTGGAAATTAGCCTGACGCTGGAAGAGCTAGCCACCAAAGGCAGACCCTGCGTTAGAGCTTGCTGGCACGGCTGAATAACTGCTGTGGGTGACCGTGGATGTAACGAATTGTTCCTGCTCATTATAACGGAAGCACATGAGGAGATAACACGGCCAAGACTGCCACTTCCCATTCACCATTTTTGGACCCAGCACCACTGTGAAGTCCCTCGCAGGTGAGGTGAATTGTTAGCAATTGTCAGCTGCTAGCCAGGCTGGACCAATGCAGCGCTGAGTAGCTAAAGGCTAGCTAGCGTTAAGGTTACATTGACGAGAGGCACCTACAGTAAACTGCACCTTCCAGGTCGCAGCATGAAGCACGGATCGTCTTTGCTTTTATGCTTCTGTCGATTCATTTTCTTTGTGTCCCGTTGGATCGTTCCCACTGTCGAGCCGCCGCTGTGACTCATTAACGTTACCATTACCGTTATCGTTAGTTGTCTCCACCCTACTTCTTCTTACCGTTACGGACTCGCAGTAACAGTTAGTCATTGTTCCAATATGAGCCAGCTACTGTTAATAATGTCGGGTATTAATCTGAAGCTTAATTTTGCTCCTCATCCCAGGTCTGTAACTTGACGTTCTTATCATCTCTGTGCGTCCCCACCCCGGCTTCAATATTACCCATTATGACCAGCGAGGACTGGGTATTTTTCACTAGTATGCACAGAACATGATGCCAGATTCCACTTACTATATTTGCCAGGAAAGGCCCGTTTTGCTGATTCGTATTCAAACCAGAGGCCACCGCACGATTGTACGTACACGCCGATTTACAGAGCAGATCCACAAGGATCAAGAAACGGTCTTAATGTGTTAAATCGTGTACATTAGCTCATCATCAGCGCCACAGTAAACGGTGGGGCTCGCAGTACAGTTTGGCATTTCGTCCTGGCCGTCTTCAGAGAGCCTCTCTCTCTCCCTCTCATCTCCGCCAGGTTGAATCGTGCTCACTGAGCTGTCAAACCAAGCGCGGCTGGGCCGTGTGACTCCATCAATTAGGGGTTGCGTGTCACCTGGTTCAGCTCTATCTATAAGGCGTTTTCTACCTGCATTTGAGCCACCAGCAAGATCGCTCTTTCAACCCTGCGAAGTCGATTAAAATGGTTACAGACCCCTGCGTCGTGGTGAGGAAACGGGTTCTTGGGATGCATGGGTAAAAGCAATCGTTTTGCCGGTTTTGGTGCATATACCGATGCTGCTGTTACAGCGCTGCCGTGACTGCAGCGGGCCATACACACCCAGAATTTGTGCGTGTGTGTGTGTGTGTGTGTGTGTGTGTGTTTACGCGCGCGCGAGTGCTGGGAATGCTGTAGGCTTCTGTGGATGTAAGAATGTGCCATTGTGTCTGGAGATTTCCTAGCATTTACAGCATTTGGACAGCAGAGACGTAGATGCACGGTGCTTTAGCTCATGAGGGGCCTTGCCATGGAACAGACTTTCCGTCAAATGAGGAAATGACTGTCTTCATGAAGTTTGAGGAAATGTGCACCATTCCTCTGCAGTGTGGATTTGAGTAAATTAAGAGCATTTAATTAAGCGGAGACTTCATGTACACAAACACAGACACAACACTGATCTGTGTTCAATCCCTGAATGTGATTGATAGGCTGTGATCTATTAAATGGTTTGCTTATCCTAGATCTTCCCAGCATTACAAAGCAGATCCTGTATCTTGGAGTGTACTTTCATTATTGGGCATCATTCCACTTGGAGTTACAGGTCCATTTGACATAATAAGAACCTTGGCGTAGGCCTTGACTTGTTGTGTTCTGGCTCAGTGTGCAGTATGCCAAGTTTAGGTGCATGATAAATGAGAAGCCATATCTCTTATTCCAGTTAGTTTGCATTGCAGGCTGCACATGTGTTTGTGATCAGACCTGACAAATCCAGCCCTCCGTTATGTTGAAAACTGCTCATTAGTGCTGGACTTCTGTCTTCAATGCATATCACAAAATTCAGAAGTACTACTGAAACTGACAAAAGACATTCATGTATCCATCTAAACTTGAACTGACGCTCTGGTGATAAATTGGACAGAAATAACATTGTGCTGTTTTGTTTTAAAGGCCAGTGTCACAAAGTAAAGTAGTGGATTAAAGGGTCTGTGTGCTCACACAGTCATTCTCACACAATCAACACCATTTCCTAGAAAAGCTGCCCAAATCACTTTAGCTGGTGAAGTAATTTAGCAAGCTAGACAACTAACATAATCACTAGCCCAGTGCTTTGTCAGCATGAATGTTAGCAAGCTAACAGCTAACAGCTGTAAGTTTGTAATGTAAGATCATTTAATTTGAAAAAGGCAGCTAGCTGGTTAAGCAGCCTGACTCACTCCGGGGGCATGGGTGAATCAGCTGATCTTATCAACACAGTGACTGGCCACATTAGCTTGTCTGCAGTTCCCCAATGCTAGCAAGTGAACTAATGTTAGCTAGCGTTAGCTGTCTAAATCCATGATTTCTGTCAGTGAAGCTTATTTGTCACATGTAATCTTACATGAAATTACAGTGACATGCAAATGCAGCTGGTGGTGATTTTCACATGCTCGCAGTAATCATAGTGTTGATAGGCCTTTGCCTTTTCAACACAGGATCGTCTGCTGATCCTCATCTGAAGTGTCCTCACTACACTTTGGGAATGCGCCGACAGAATAATCGTTTCCATTGAAAACAAATGATTCATTATTTTTTTGTTGTGGTCACCAGAGGAACCAGACAGGAAGTCGACTTCTTCAGAATTAAACCCATCCCATGTTCTTCTGATGATGAGAGACTCCTGTTTGCTCATCACTCTCTCACTCACAGACACACAACTGTAAATTCATTTTATTTTTAGGTGTGACATGATGTGATGTTCTGAAAAAGAATAACGTCAGAACAGTATTGGAATTTCCTGATATTTTAACTCTTAAAAGTTATTTCTACAACATGTTTACAAGAGCAAAGATAGACAAAAGCTGGTGTAATATCTCACTGTATCAAAGAAATAAAAATCTTTCTGACATCAAAATTTATTTAAGATTTATTGATTGAAGATGACAGATGTCAGTCAATAACCAGTATTGTGGGAACTTATTTGGCTGGAACGTAAGAGACATTCATTTATTTGTAAAAGTCCTGAATTGTAGCTTTTAGACCATGATGACAGTAGTTTTAAAATGACTTTGTGCCACAGTGGAATGATCAGTATTTTTTTTGCCTAACCTCACTGTATTGGCAGATGCAGATGAAAATATAGGCAGGCACATTCTGTCTAATTACAAAACAGGAATACATTAAAAATAAAAAAGCAAAGCTACTTTTGAAAATATGATAACGCTTATTGTAATAAAAGTGACAATGAAAACAATAATAGAGTAACAGTACAGAATAACTGTAATATATTTAGCTGGTCTACGTGCTGTCTCTTACAACCCACCTCTTGTCATTTGTATAATGTTAAATAGGTCCAGATAAAATGAGGATGGGTAGGCAGCTTTGGTCTTGTAACTACTCTCGTTAAATCCTGTTTATTATTAAGCTCTGTGCAAATGGTGTGAGCACGTCTTCACCTGTGCAGCAGTTATCTGAAGAACTAGGTGAAGAGTAGGAGGACAGGTCCCTCCATCATGCCTGCACTCAAAAGGTGCACTCATTTACTTATCCAGGGTCTGGAGTCCATAAAGTGACCAACTGTGTGCAGGGACTGTGTCTCTTTAGACAGCTCTCTCCAGTTAAGCTGCTGGGCTGTGAGCATGAGAGAGGCAGGTGGGAGCTTTACTGACACTTTACACAGCACAAGTGTTCATGTTGATGCCAGTGATGCAACAGGGTGTTGTGAAATGGTTTCCTGCAGAGAGTGGCTGCAGCTCAGAGGTAGAGCAGATCGTCCTCCTATTAGAGGACTGGTGGTTTAATTCCTCCAGGCAGCACACTGACGTGTCCTTGGGCGAAACACCTAAATTGACTCGCGGTGGTTGGATGGTTCATTTTGTTTCTGACAAGCAGTTGCCATTAGTGTATGGGTGGGTAAATGCTGACATGCCAACAAGCTTTCAGTGCCCAGAAGACTAGGGAGACTGTACAGTCTATTTTACCATAGTAGCAAAAGCTTATTGTGCACATTCAGTGTTTTAGTCAACAGAAGACTTGTCTGATGTCTCCCAAATGAATGTGGTTCATTGAAATCCTGTCAGAATGAGCTGATGCACACGGCACAGCAAGAGTTTGATTGACTGATCGGGATTTATGGCCTGCTTTCATATCAGATAAATGAGTGATATTCTGGTGTCATGCATCTTTCTTCAGATTGCAATTAAAGCTTGATTGATACTGGATTTTTAGTTCCAACAGCTACCATCAGTACTGAATTTTCAAAAAATCTAATAATATATTGGCAGATAGATCTGTCTAGACCTGATCTATGTAAAGGCTCTGCCAGCTAGTAGTTGTAATAGTAGTAGTAGTGTCTTTTTTGCTATCTGAAGTCTCACACTGCTTCAGCATTGTGTCAGTGTTATTGTGTTCAGTGTATTGATGAGAGCTGTTAACTGCAGTATTGCAGGATATCTGTGGAAAAAGGATCCATGTTGCTCCAGCTGAAACACACATTGATTCTTAGTTCCCTGGAAAGTTTGTCTGTTGGAAAAAAAGCATTTGTTCTCCAGTGTTTTGGCTATAAGCGGACATTGTTCAAAAGACCGAAGGAAATCCAAGTTTCCCAAACAATTGTTATCAGGCCCAGGTGACTGGACAGCCAGAGACAGGTTTTAGTGCTAGGCCAAAGTATGTGCCATCATTGATCAGCCAGCATACCTCTGCAGCTCCAGTTTATACTGCTCTCCCAGCACACCCAGGTGGGCCACGCTGGAGGCACGGCTGAGGGCGGTGTCTGTACAGCCGTGGCAGCTAAACCTTACAGAAGCTCAGCTC
Source organism: Datnioides undecimradiatus (assembly GCA_008933995.1). Classification (NCBI taxonomy): domain Eukaryota; kingdom Metazoa; phylum Chordata; class Actinopteri; order Lobotiformes; family Datnioididae; genus Datnioides; species Datnioides undecimradiatus. The sequence continues at coordinate 1,790,905 of WARS01000016.1, forward strand.
GTTTGAATTCAGACAGAAGTGTCAGCTCTCAGTTTGTTGTTAGCTCAGACTCGTGTGTAGATCAGTATAATACAAGAATACACAATGTTTAATCACACCAGCTGTGTGGATTGACTCTGCTGTGTTTTTTGTTGTTTTTTTTTTTGCTCATTACATCATAGGTGCGGCGTTCTGACCAACCATCAGGTTGGAATCTCCTGCTTTGTGACCCAGGACAACCTGTTGATATTCAACACCGCCACCTCCGTGTTTCATCCATATACACAAAGCAATCCATATCAGGAAGGAGGAGGCCACGGGGCAGCACTGGATGGGAACGATTGCCTGGATCCAGTTTCGACGTTGGAGAAGGACACTTCCAACCTGAAAAGCCTCCGGATGAAAATGGCCTGAGGCGTCTCCGTTTCCACGCATAAAAGCCATAGTTTTCCACATTTTTGTTAAGGTCATATTTAGAACGCCGCCGTATCCTCAAAGGGATTGTTCTGCGAGGGTGTTATCCAAGCCTCAGTGCTCACTGCTGGGGAAGGAAGCAGAGGGACGGCCCTGGAAGTCCCTGGAGTCGAGGGCAATAAAGAAAGCGGCCTGCGGTTATATAACTAACAGGCGTGGTCGTCCACAACACAACAGAACGAAGAGACCAGTAGGGGAACTGAGCCGTTCTGTGTTGCCACTGCCGGCCGATATGTGAGATAATAACATCTATACACACATAACCCTCAGTGCTCCAGATCAACACTAATTTGAGCTCTTTCTCATAACTTTCAGTTACATGGATACTAATGGATGTTCCGCTGGATTTTCCCTCAGATGTTTTAGAAAGAACCCCGCCATCACTTCCTGCATTTTGTCTTCCGGTCACATCCCTGGTGCAGTTGGCAGGTGAGGTGGTTTGAATCAGCCACCGGCGGGGTTTAGGGATGCCCCGACACAGGAAAGCCAGGCTACTCCACTGGCCCGCGTACAGACTGCTGTTTCTAATACGAGTCCTGGACTGAAAGCAAAGTTCCTCCGTCTCTCGCAGAGAGCAAGCCATTTTTTTATTTACAAGACATTTTTCTGCCCACACCGCTGATTTGCAGGTGCTAAAAACTTTGATTTACATCAACACATCCGTACATTTTGTTAGCACAGACCTGGACCCAGACAGGCCCATTTCCCGTTTTAGTTTCTGCACTGGAGGTCACAGAGGAAGGGAAATAGAATTCAGTTTATCAGATCTCTCCCCTCCATTTACTCTTTCTCTCAGCCTCATTTCATTTCCTGCTCTTGCTGCTGTACCATCTCTTAGCCCAAGTCTGTCTGTCTCTTACCAAAACAGGCCTACCTCTGCCGACTCCTGTACCTCGCTAAACTCCCACCAATAGACCAATCACATCAGCCTGGACCGGTCCATCGCAGGTGCAAAGCTCCTGAGTTTATGAGGTTTTCTGTCTGTCAGGATCAGTTTGGCCTTTCAGGGCAACAGTCTCTTAAGAACTAAACTCTCGTCTTTGACAGATTTATTACACATTCTTTTCTTTTTACATTTCCCCTTTTTTTACTTTTTTACTATTATTATTTCCCCAAACTTTGATTTCCACTGCTATACAACAAGCTGGATTCATGTTCGGGTTGATCACACTCTTTTAAGACCTGGTTTTGGTTTTGAACTGAGCAGAACTGAGTCCAGCTAATATTGTGCATTTGTCTGTGCCTGTGTGAGAGATTGTCCAGACACCTCTGCTGCTTTAAATCTGTGGCTTATTTGTTCATCCTGCCTTCCCACCTGCGTTTGTGGCTAACAAGAAAACACGGCTTTTACAGCAGAGGGACTCGTAAGCCTCTCCTAATCTCTCGCTCACACACACACACACACACACACACACACACACACACACACACACACACACTGTAGGTCAGGACTGGCCCAAGAACTTAAGAAAACATTTGCTCCTCCCATTTCAGTGCAGTGATGGAGAAGAGTGTTTTGCTCTTTTCCAGGTGAAGCCCTCCTCAACTCTGCCCTCATTGTCTTTTTACATTTCATGTTTACCTTTTTCTTTTTTCCCCAACTGATCATCTCTACCCCCCGAACTACAGAACCACTCAGTACACCTCAAGAAACAGTTAGCCCTGAATGACAATAGCATAGCAGTTGCAGAGCAGACACACACACACCACCTCACACAGGAAGTGATGCCAGGTGGCAGCAGTAAGAGTGGAGGGCGGGGTCCATCCTCATCACCCCTCCCCCACGCCGTGGTCCCACCCAGCAGACCCCTGCGACCCTCCCGGTACGTCCCTGTGTCAGCAGCCACCTTCTTCCTCGTTGGCTCCACCACGCTCTTCTTCTGCTTCACGTAAGTAGGAGGTCATTAAAACCCGTTTTATTAAACTCTCCCCGGTCTTCAGCGAGTTGGTCAGGACATTAACTCTCTGCATGAAGCTGTACTACAATGTTTAAAGACAGATTATTTGTCTTCTCATTCATTGTGTTTTAACTACAATGGGTCACGAGTGAACATAAAGTGACTGTGCTTTTCAGTAGCTTGGAAAATGTGACGGCTGTAGGAGCTTCTGACTGGCTGATTGACAGCTTTGGACTCAGTTGGAGTGTGTAGCAGCACCTTCATCCTCAGTGCCTCCGTGCTTGACATCTTGGGAATTCAGCGACTTCACTGGGATCAGGTTGCAAACCTCTGATGAAATCGCTTTGACTCAGGAATTCAGATCTTTCCTAGAACAGCAGCAATCGACAAAGATATTTCATTTTGGAGAGATGTGCTCTGGAAACAAACATGGAAGCGTTTGATCAAAGCGACCATTGTTGTTTGTTGTGGCAAAAGGGCTCAAAACGTTAGCTTCTTAACGTCTCACCCAGTGGGAATGTGACTAAAAATGAAAAAAATCACTTTCTAGTGATCATAACTGAACTGCGATGGGCAATAATTGGTTATTAGATCAGTAAGTTATTGTTAAAAAAACGTGTTTACATGTGTTTGGCTGAGGTGTATGTTAACTGACGGGTTGATTGTAGGTGATGAATGGATGAGCCGGTTTAATGTGAAAGTCAATGAATGCAGCCTTAAGCTCAAACCACGCTAGTTCACACTAAACTGGATCGCTGTTAAAGTTGACCTCCATCCTGTCCATGAAGTAACCAACAGAAAAACAGCGATGTGTTATTGTGAAATTGGCAAAAAACCATTAGTGTATATGATACGATTCATTTTTCCCAGTTAAGTGTAAACTGTCAATGCATGTCATATTAGAACACATGATAAAATTCCATTTTTCCATTGCAGTAGGATACCATTAGCAAAACAGCTGTACTCTTTTAAACATAAACATGTCAAGTACATAAGGCACAATGGGGAAACTCCCATCATTTGACTGACCAATGTTGTAATTTTGCTGCGGTCCGGACAAAAAGAAGGAGAAACAGGGACTTGTCTGGTTTCATAGTCCAGGAGGTAGAGCTCAGACGATGAACTCTTGAAAAGATCGTCCAGGGAGGACTGAACTGGAAGCAGTGTTTCCAGATTTATCCACCTCAGCGCAGCCTTCCGCCCTGTGAGTGTTTCTGACAGAATGTCAATGGTATTACAGACTGTCATCGCTAATCTTGCTGACACCTCGGGCTGGAGCGGGTTTGGGTGTGTACGTCGGAGGCTCGCGGTGTGATAATTGTGCGGAGAGTCGGAGGGTGTGAAGCTCTCTCTGGGAGAGAAATGTAGAGCATCCGCTTTAACTGTGGGAAAGTCAGATTGACGTGTGCGTGTGTGTGCGTGTGTGTGCGTGTGCGTGCGCGCGCGTGTGTGTGTGCGCGCGTGCACCCGCCCGTCTGTGTGTATTTGTGCATGCATATGCAGGAGAAGAAGTGTGTGTGGTCAGTGTGGTGGGCAGTCAGCTCTGTGCTTCAGATTAGTGAGGAGAAAATAGGCCAACATCTGTCACCCTGACAAAAGCCCATCATCCAGTCGCTTACTGTTTGTTTCTGGGAGTCTGTTAGTGTTTGAATCCCAGCCGTCACACACCCACTCACACCCACTCTCGTTTTTACAGTTGGTGAGAGTCATTATCTGAAAAATGACACATCACTTCATCAACATATGTAACAAATCCCCTGCAAACCATGACACAGTGGTGTAGTTGCACTTAATGTTTATCTTCTGATCAGGCTGCCAGGTTGGACCACCTGGATGGTTTTAGTGACTAGCTTGCTGGCTAATAAAGATGCAGCATGCTAACCAGCTAATTTAGTAGCTGTTGGAGCAAGTTACTGTACTTGCTGTATTTGTTTTATTCCTGATATAAGATGAAACAATGGCCACACAAACCCAGTCCCAGATACACTGCGCTGCAGGTGGAAATACTGCAAAGAGGGCCAAATATAGACCAGTCCGCCTCTGAAAGTAGTCCCCGGCCGATGCATTATTTCCTCCTGTTTGCGTCACATTTGATTAAAAACTACAGTGGCCAACTGTTTCAACAGATTTTGTGTAACTGTACATCTGCGAGCCATGTGTGATGTGTCATCATTAGAAACCAACGGGCTGGGGCCTGAGAGCCACAGGCAGGGCAGTGGAATTCACACGCTGCTGGTTTTTGGTCTTTTCATGGGATTTGTTGGATTTGCTGGTATTGAAGAATAGGCAGACACACCCGCCTTATCCTGTAAAGGGTTTGACCAGTGATTCAGCTCATCCTACGCTTTCCAAGGTTTTAGCCTCCACGTGAAGTCCTCCACAATCAAAACCCCCACAATGCTCAGCGTACTGCTCTGGGCCTACTTCATCTGTTTAGGATGAAACGTATGGAATCAATACCAGTCTGAAACATATTCTCATATTTAAAATGATATCGATTAACAGGGCTAGGAGGAGCAGGTGGCCATGCAGTGTGTCTTCCCTGGACCACGGTCTCGGTTTAATAAACCATATACAGTGTCTGACGCTGTCATCTCTGTTCGCGTTTCAGCTGCCCGTGGCTTTCAGAGCGTTTCTCAGTAGCTGTGCCCATCTACAATGGAGTCATCTTCCTGTTTGTTTTGGCAAACTTCTGCATGGCCACCTTCATGGACCCCGGCATCTTCCCCAGAGGTGAGTGCAAAACAGTTTGGAACAGCAGCCTGTAGTTTATCAAGGATGAGGGAAAAGATGGTGAATAACGTCCCGGTGGATATTGGATCGTGTGTGTCTTGTGTGCCCGTGTCTGCAGCTGAGGAGGATGAGGACAAGGAGGACGATTTCCGCGCTCCCCTCTACAAGACGGTAGAGATCCGAGGGATCCAGGTCAGGATGAAGTGGTGTTCGACCTGCCGCTTCTACAGGCCGCCGCGGTGCTCCCACTGCTCCGTCTGCGACAACTGCGTCGAGGTGTGCTCACACTCGCCCGTCCTTTATTAACGTTAATACACAAAACGTCAGGACAGTATTCATGTGGCACAGCTGCACCATGCACGCTCAGTCTGAATTAGGCTGGCATCAAATTTGTAAAGCAGGTCCACTGTAGATACGTTTGACAAAGCTGCATCAACAGCGTATCCCCAGAGTGCAGCTGGGACTGCTTTCCCGTGGAGAGGGGAGTGTTGCTGTTGATCTGCGGTGCGCAGGAGTCGGACAGTCTCACTTCATCCTCTGAATCAACACGACATTGAGGCTCAGACGCAGGCAGCAGCCCTTCAGATGGATTATACACCCGCAAAATGTTCCAGTAACACACACAAAGACACTTTGTTTTCCTCTGACTCACTTGCAGGCATTCATTCCTGTCGCAGCAGGCATACTTAACATGCATTGGGCTGATTTCAATTCATGATTGCAGTGGAGCAGGCCGTATGTAGCTGATCTCAGTCTCATCGTGTCCTGCCCCGTGTCACCCTCTGCCAACCATGTGCAGGTCCTGCGATGACTCCTTTCAGGACAGGGTTAGCGGTGTGTTAAATATCAGCGTGTTGAACACGAACCAAAAACATCATAACCGCCCTGTCACTGGCTGAAATGGTTAACGAGAGCTTGGCTCAACTGTCAGTAATTCACGTCAATTCCATGAATAATTTGACAGCCAACCAAAAGTGATGTCAGCTGTTGCCGGGTCTGCGCGCTCTGTAGCCAGAAATCATTTAGGAGGAAGAACACGCAACGTCACCGGAGAGCAGCTCGATTGCTTAATATGCTGTTGTACACCATCCAGGGTCAGGCCAGTGGCTTCCCATCACTTGGTGCTAGGAGGCCAAAGTATGATTACTATATTCTAATGATGGTTCACATCATTTAGTTCCTGTAAAGCCCTAAAGGGACACTGCTAGCTCTTACACATGCTGGTTTGGGTACAGCATGACCGTGGAAATCCACACAGCACAGGAATAAGGTTGCAAACTTCATTTGAGCTTAACTTAACAAGACAAGAAGTACCATAATGTTTAAAATGTTCAAAAGTCATGCGTTTAACCAATGCAGTCCTCGTTAGCATGCCGCTGTTAGCAGTGTGTAACGCGACTCTGCAGCTGCTCTCCCGGGAAGTGATGCAACATTTTTCATTACTGTTGAACAGCACAGACAAATTTACTGCACGAGTTTTCTTTGAACCCTCCTGTAGGACTTTGACCACCACTGTCCGTGGGTGAACAACTGCATCGGCAGGAGGAACTATCGCTACTTCTTCCTCTTCCTCCTCTCTCTGACTGCTCACATCATGGCTGTGTTCGGCTTCGGCCTGCTCTTTATCCTCTACCATCGCCAGAGCATCGACCGCCTGCACGCCATCGTCACGTATCCTTTAAACACCTTTCTCATTTGATTTCCCCAGTTTGCTTTAAAATGCACATACAGTTCAGCTTTAATATGTATTTTTGATTGTATCAGATGTCCTGAGTTTCATTTCTATGTGGTGTGGGATGTTCCCACTCAACATTTTGAGACACGTCATTAATCTCGCCCTTGCCTAAGGAGCTGAGAGCTGGCTCAGTATTCAAGCAGTGGGCTCGTCTTGTTTTTGTGTGTTTGGCAGCACAGCGGTGTATCCTGGTGCTCCGGGACACACCGCCTGCATGTGGGTTGTGTGTAATGTCACGTTACCACAACCACTGGTTAGACTCTTACGTGAGGCTCAGTGACAGAGTCAGAGTTTCGCCTGTTTGTTCCAAGAGCTGTGCAAGTCCCAGCAAAAGTAGACAGGGAACCTTTTAAAAGCCCTGTGGCTGTTCTGTAGGAGGCTTTTACTGATCATGCTGTGGACAAGTCACTGAGTAGATGCATTCATCATAGCAGCAGCCCCAAGCAGGCTTTGATCTCTTTATGTTAATAGCTTTATGTCTTTATATGAACCCAGAGTGCAAATAATAATCATGTGACCGCACCCATGTGTAAAACACTTCACACAGGGAAGGAGGACACCAGCCTCACTGTGGCAGTGAAGAAACGCAGCTCTGCTGCTTTGTAGTGTAATTCTGTTTTTGCTATTGCACACATGAGCTTTCTGTTCTTTCAGACGTAACTAGTGTTTTTCAGGTGAAATGGAAGTTTACTGATGGCCACAAACTGAGCACCTCCCTGCCTCAGTGGCGCAGCTGAGACGCTTCCTGTGTGGACGGCACAGGCCAGCGAGCTGCAGCAGTTCACACGCAGGCGGGGCGTCCTGGATCTGAGAGGGAATTGTGTGGTTAAAGCCGCGTGAGAAGAACTCAGGACGTTGCAGTTTTGTGGTCCTCGTGGGTCCAGAGCTGAGCGACAGATTTTAGTGATGAATTACTTTGGGGACTGTTGCGTGTCAAACACCACTGCCAGGCCAAACTGTCCTTTATCACGTACACACAACACACCAACATCAAATGAGCTCATTGCCGTGAAATGTATTCATGTATTCTCCTTGGACCTTCGTCTATCTGCTGCTCGTCCTTTGCTCTTGAGGTAGCCCTTGACTCCCTGTGCTCGCAGCCTGGCTGTAATGTGCGTTGCAGGACTGTTCTTCATCCCTGTCGCTGGCCTCACTGGTTTCCACATAGTGCTTGTGGCCAGAGGCAGGACTACCAATGAACAGGTAGGACACAGTGCGTCAGTATGTGTGCACCAGCCCCATAGGCTCTGTCTGAAAGATTTCAGTGTCAATGATGTGGTTTCCAGAGCGGAAAGAGTCGGAGTAACTCTGTATCTCCATCTGTCTCTCCAGGTAACAGGGAAGTTCAGAGGAGGTGTCAACCCATTCACCAATGGCTGTTTGAAGAACGTCTCTCATGTCCTCTGCAGCTCCCAGGCACCCAGGTGCATCTTCAGCTCTTCTTCTGATTGAACTAGTTCTCTTACCTGAGAGTGCCAGTGTCCAAGTCTACACTGCACCGTTCTACACCTACACACCTTTGTTGCATTCAAAATGAAGCTTGGAACAACACTGTGCTTGTGTAGTGTTGGTCTTCATGAGTTGGACGTGGCCTGTGTCTGCAGGTATCTGGGCAGGAAGAAGTGTGTGCAGAGTGTGTGCGTGCAGCCTCCTTTTCTGCGGCCTCAGCTGACAGAGGCCCAGCTGGCTGCGAAAATCCTGGACAACGGCATTCAGGGTGACCTGCACCGGGTAAGAACAGCAGGACGGGTCCGCGCAGGGACAGGGACCAATAATACGTGCGTGTTTGTTATCATTCTGTTTAAACATGAATTGCATTTGCCTGTAAGTAAAGAAGAGTTCTGTCCGGGTGCCGTGCCTGCAAAGTGTGCATATAGGCAGCTCCAGATGGCAGAAGGAGGGCGAGCAGCTGTTTGAAAATTCAAAAGGCAGAAATCCTGTAAGGTCACATCATTAAACACGGCACAACCACATCTAACAGGACTGCGATGCTTCATAACAAAAGGCATAAAAGCAGACGACCGGTTCAGTCATTGTGCCCCGATGCCAGGGGCCAATATCAGGGCCCAGAGTGGTTCCATTGGCTGAGTCATCATTATTTGTCAAAACTGGAATCTCTTGCTGTTGATTGGCTGCAGTTCCTCTTTGACTTTGATTCTCAGTCTCTGGAAGTCCACAGGAAGGTGACAACCCTGTTCTTAAAGATTCTCCCCGTCCAGTTTTGTTTTCTTATCTGTTGGACCCTTTTCTCTTCTTTCCAGTCAAAGTCCAGTCTGGAGATGATGGAGAGCCAGTCATGTGACGCTGAGCCGCCTCCCCCTCCCAAACCAGAGCTCCGCTACCCTGGAATCACCAGAGGAACCACGGAGGGTAACGCTCTCCTCCACCAGCCAGCTGCACGCCAACTGTGTCCCAGTGATCTGATTCTTTGATTTCACAGAGATGTTTCTCCTCTCTTCCCACCCCCCTGCAGAGTGCAGTCTACTGAACAAAGCCCCTCCCACCCCCACTATGTACAAATACAGGCCCACCTACAGTCCTGGCAAGAACCACACAGCGCTCACACACGCTTACGCCAACCAGGTAAATCGCACACACAAACACGAAGCAGCGACAGGCAGGTGATCTACCAGGACTGTAACGCACACGTTAATCGATTGGTTGTACACTCATGCTTTTGTTTTTGTTTTTCCTCTGGATTTCCTGTGGGCCATCTTGCTTTGGTTTCTCAGTGGCTTTCTGTTGATCAGTATCAGTAAGTGTTCTGAAAGCATTCTCCTCCTCCTCTCCCCCCTCTCTGTGTGTGCCGGACATGGCTGAAAAACCATTTGAATCCATTTTCAAATGCTTCCCCTCTTCTGTCAGACAGATGGAGCAGAGCAGGACGGATGTCTTCTGCTCTTCTGAAATCAAATGATTGTGGTGAACTACACCTAGACTGGCGCTGATAGGCCAGCTCAGTATTTGTATCCATGTCTGGTGCATACCCTCTCACCTGTCACTGCAGCACTCTGTGTTCCTGTTGTTTTGGATTCTCCTCCTTCTCTCTATAGTTTGTCCCTCCCACATCCATCTTGTCACTGCTTTCCTTTCATGGCCTTTTGTTTTTCCTTAAAGTTCCACGTTGATCTCTAATTTTCATGTCCCATGCTCTTGTCACCTGAGCTGGTGTGACATGGAGAAACCATTTCCAGATGTCGCAGACAGAGACACTGATACCACACAGTATGGAAAGATCAACCTGTTTCCACCTTTTCTGTGATGTGGGCTCTTGGAGACATAAGGACGGAGTGTGTATGTAGTATCATCTGTGACAAAGTGCTAACAAATGAATCCTGTTCATTCTGGTTTTGATGTGCATATAAATATAATGTTGGGTTATATGTTAGGCTGCTTTGTGGGAATTTTAACCCTCGCAACACCATTGCACCTATTAAATATCTAATACAGAGAGAGGGACTCTGCACATCACCAGAGCTTCATCAGGACAAATGTTTGATGACATCCTGTCTCTCTATACACACACACACACACACACACACACACAGGTTTATACTGACATGTAATAGAGAGGAGGTTATTCATGCAGGTGCACACTGAGATCACCTGTCCTGTTAACTCGTTACACACCATGTGCATCAAAACAGTGCAAAGGGGACCAGGCAGTTTCAGTCCATACCGGTCGGGTTTTAGTGCACACCCACCGTATGAAGCTGCTGCACAGAGGATGGAGGGCCGTGACGTCTCCTGATGAAGCTCCAGTGACGAAGAGCTTGGCCTGATTATGAAACACCTGCACTGGATCTGAGTGTGCAGAGGTTTTCGGCCTCCTCCTCAGCATTGTGCGGTGCTGTTGTTAAAGTAAACACACGGGCCATATGAGGTTTAGGACATTAGAGTCAGCACTGACCTGTGCAGGGACCAGTTCCTGTGTGGCAGAGGCACACTGCAGCAGCTCTTGTGTCAGGATGTCCAGTGCAGCAGTCATGGTTGAACCCACGCAGAGCTCTCTACTCTCATTTGCTCAGCTTCTTGTTTCTTTTCCCTCCTTGTGCCCCCTTTCTCCTTCACCTCCCCTCCTCCTTCTCCTCCTCCTCCTTCTCCTCCTCTCCCTGCCTCCTCCAGTTGAGTCGAGGGGAGAGTGTTGGCAGTGCCAGGGACTCCTCCTCCTCCACCTCCTCCCTCCTCCAGGCCAGCCAGCAGCCTGGTTTCCGTTCCCAGCCCAGCCTGGACCAGAGGGACACTTCATCTGACAAAGTGGGAGGAGGAGGAGGAGGTGGGGAGAGGAGGGAGGGAGGAAGAGAGGTGGGAGTTGGGGGCATCCCTGGCTACTCCCTTGGCGGACGCTCATATCCTTCCTTCTCTGACCCCACCGTCCTATCAGGAGTGCCATCGCGATCTTCCAGCTCCACGCACACGTCAGCAGGTGCTGCCCACGTCTCCGAGGCAACCACCACGTCAGCCAGCTTCAAGAGCTTAGCCAATCAGACACCCCCACCTCACCACCCTTCCCGCAACGGTAGCCTGTCATATGACAGCTTACTGGCAAGCGGTGACGATTTTGACAAAGGGGTGGCGGCAGGTTCGGCAGCCCCTGAGGTTCCCTCTGGGAGACCCTGCACGCCAGCAGCCAGTGGCTACAACTCCCCTTTCCTGTCGTCACAACAGAGAGCTGCTGAGATGCACACCCAGTCACCCCATCACCACCACCGCTCCTCCCACCACCACCACCACCCTTTCCTCCATCGCTCCTCCTCCTCCACGTCCTCGTCCCCACCGCCTCCTCCAGAGAGGGAGCGTCTGCTGGGCGAGCCCCACACCGGTGCTCACCCGCTGCCAGCCAACCAGGCCTCAGCTCCCCCTTCCTCCTCCGCCCCACCTCCCCCACACCATCATCACCACCACCATCACCACCACCACCATTCCCATCATCACCACCACTCCTCCTCTTCCTCCTCAACCTCCCGCCCTCCTCGCTTCGCTGTCCCTCACGCACCGCCCCACCACGCTTATCCCTACCGCACCCGCTCCACCGACACGCCCCTGGGCTCCTCCTCCACCTCGACGACCCACCCTCCCCGCTCTCCACACCCCCCACCTTTGGGCAAGTCGCTCTCGTACTCGAGCGCTGCCGCCGCTGAAATGCAGTACCGGCTGGTCCGAAAGGCCTCCGCATCAGCCGGAGCGAATGCGGCAGGGGTAGGAGGAGGAGGAGGAGGAGGAGGAGGTGGAGGGATGGGAGGAGGAGGAATACAAGCGCCGAAGTGAGTATGAGTTTCGCCTTTTGTCAGGACAATTGGTTTGCTGCTAACCCTGAAAAAACCACCTGCCCGCCTGAAAGCCTGACTTCCTGATTGACTGCTCCTCCTCCTCCCCTCTCTCCTCCTCCTCCTCCTGCCAGATTTCCTGTGAGTTTCTCCTTCTTTTCCCTTTTGCTTGTCTTCATTTGTCTGCAGGTTTCTCACCGTCACGTGTGTGGTGTCGTAGGCCCTGTCTGTCTGTCCTCATCCTCTGCATTATTCCGGTTACAGTCCGTTTCCCCTGACCGACCGTCTCCACAGCAGTCCATCTCTATAAGCGCCACCAAACCTGTTCCCTGTAACCGCGATGGGACACGGCAGCGAAACAGAAACTAGAACAGAGACGAGTTCACGTTATTCACAGCAGGACACGTAGAGCACAGCACAGCACAAGCTACAGACGGACTGAAACATGCTGCGGTCACAGCGGCAGCAGTGGAACTGGCAGTAAACTCAGTGTAAACGTGAAATAACAAGATCTTGTCAAATGTATGTAGCATGTTAAAGGCAGTGCCGGAGGCGACGGTGACACCCACTCACAGCTGTTGGCTGTTAGGTTGCGTTGCATGCGTCAGACTCAGATGGATCTCTTCGCATCCTCGTCCAGCTAGTCAGCGCAGTGAGACGGAGGCATGTTCCAGCCTTTGCATGTCCACCGTTCCATCCTGTCACATGTTGGTGTGTGTGTGTGTGTGTGTGTCTCTGTCTCTGTCCTGTTCAGCCGCCCCATGACGCGTCCATCCCGCTCACTGTCCGGGCTCGTTGCTCTCGCTCCACGGCTGCATGGCTTTACTTTTCCTCCTGTGGCTCTTTGACCACGGGAGCGTCTGACCGTGTGTCTTGGTTGTGGTGAAGTGGACTGTGTGAGTGTGTCTTTGATCACAGCTAAACAAAGGAAAGTGTGTTTGTATCATTTCTCCAGCAGAGCCCACAGTCTAACAGTCTAGTCTAACAGGAAAGGCCCCCGTGCTGAGATCGAAGCTTCAGCAGTAGCTACTGTCACCGCGCTGTCAGCTGATTCGGCCAGCAGACCCCCCCCTCACCACGATAATATGGCCGTTACAAAGGGCGTGTGATGGAACAGCTGCCTTGACGAGTGTGTTGCCCACTTAGTTCAGTTTGTTTGACTGAACTCAGAGCAGCTGTTTCATCCACAGCAGAGGCTGCTGGGAAAGATCTATCTGTGGTGTTAAAGCAAATAAAATGTTTGACAGCAGTTATGTGATTTAGCGTGCTCTCTATCAGCTCCGACTGATACCACCCTGAGCAGTCAGTCAGCAGGTCCTGATGCACTGGGGCAGGACATTGTCCATTTTAGCTGTTTTTAATGATAATAATAAATAAAACCCAGGGACACAGATATTAAATAGTTCTCTGCACCCTGCAGGAGCCCTGCTGCCTGTCTGTCATTATTTATATCATGTGGTCGGTCTGCTGACACTTAATGCTCCAAACGACATCTTCATGAGCTCTGTGTGACGCCGCAAATTATAAATATGCACATGTGCACAGAGAAGCACTTCCTGCTCGATGTTTGTGTGCACACAAAACGGGACAGGTCTCAGAGGCAACAGCGTGTGTGTTGATACCAAACGAAGTGCAGGAAGAACACGCTGTAAATCCAGTTTACTGTGAGTGAGTCAGCCGTTTGGAGACAAAGTGACAGAATACAGATATTTGCTGTCACTTCCTGTTCAGGACAGGAAGTCCAGAGGAGACTGAGCGCTCAGTGACACTGATTGGGGGTTTTTTTGTCTTTGTTTTCTCCTAAAATCAGGGATGAGCTGATCCAGATGAAACCTTTGAGTCGGACCAATGGCGGCCAGCCCTTCTCCTCCACCTCATCCTGCTCCGCCCCTTCCTCTCCCTCTCACCCAGTCAGCCTTTCCGCCCGGCCTGGAGTGGCCTATCCCAGCTCAGCATTGACGCAGAGTCCCGCCCATAAGCCCCAGGGTGGTGGGGTGAAGAAGGTGACGGGTGTCGGGGGCACCACCTATGAGATTTCAGTCTGAGCGGCAGCCAGCCTCCAGCCGCAGGACCAATGGGAAGAAGACACAGCTGCCTCTTCCTGCCTCTTCCCGCCTCTTCCTGCCTCTCAGGAAGAGATCTTTGTTTTTCTCTCATCCAAGGAAGCACTGAGCTGCTGACCAGGACATCTGATGATGAGCCGTTAGTCCAGATCTCTCTCCTCACTGGCTCAGCAGCTCCACTGAGACTTTTACCTCAGTAACTCTGCTTTCAGAGTCACTGCAGGAGACGGACTGATGTAAACCAGGACTCAGTGGCACTGGGTTACTAAATGGGGCTGGGCGGGGGCACCAAGGACCAAACAGAGACCTTTTTTTTGGGGGGGGGGTTATCCTCGTGGCATCTCTGAAGGCAGCGCGAGGCACAAGCGTTGGTCAGGTGAAGTATGGCGGTGTTTAGGCATTACCACTGCCAGGGGGTGGAGCCTGATCCCCACTGGAGCCAATGAGCTGCGGGTTAGAGATGACGGGGGTTCATGTCAGAGACCGAAGCTCCACTCAGCCACAAACTGCTGCAGGTGTTTCATATTTCAACGTTCTCATTCACGCTCGCCTTCACGCCGTCAATAAACACAACGCTCCACGATGGAGGTCACGATGACGACGGCGAACAACGCATTCATGCACAGTTGGTGGGACCTGGTTGAAATCAAAGCAGAATCCATTCAAAGTTAAGGGCTTCCCATAGACGACCAGTTTAGTGTGAACTTAAGTCGCGATCAGTCACGCAGCTCATATCAGATGAGGTCACAGCGAGCGAGGAGCATCCACCGAGTGGAGTGTGACGCGATTGCATCAGACCAAAAACACAAGCGGTGTTTATGTTGCGCGGAGCCTGCTGTCACGCTCCTGGAGGCCACCGCCCTGGCCGCCACCTTCAGTCGGTCATGGAAATGCACAACACGACCTGACGGGAGGGCAATAATCCGTCAGCCAATAGGATCGGCTCTGGACCCGTGACAATCGACCAGCGGCGTGACGCAGCGTCACCCACGAACCGTGTGAATGGACTTCCCTGTGGATGAAGGGAGCAAAACAAAACAAAATGCTGATTCTGTTTCTCTTGATTAATTTCTTGATTCATTCCTAGGTGTGAATATGATTCCATGTTTGTACAGGATGATGTGGTTTTAAATGTGGATTTCTTTTTTAAAAGTGGCGTTCATAGCGGACTGCAGCATGCACTACTATTACTACTAGCCACTATAGGCCGCTGTGTTTGGCTGTAGACCGTGTTGTCTGTTTGAACAAACAGGAAGTGAGGAAAGTAAAGTGAACAAGGAAATCATGTTCTGGCCTTTTCTTGTTAACGTGCTCCTTAAGACAAGCTAGATTTTTCTAGAAAATGAATTCCTTGGAAATTGCCTTGAAAATTCCAGTGTTTTTTATGTCACCTATTATTTAATTTGAAGTTGTTTTATATGAATTTATATGGAAATATAGCTAAATGAAGAGTTTTTAATATTGACTCAAAAGAGAGGTTGTGTTGTCCCTTTGAGAATCATGATGTACAGAGAGAGCCCTCCTGACTGGGGCCCGCAGATCTGTTTCCTCCCAGAGAATCCGAGGTCACATGACCAAGAGTCTTTCTGAAACGATCTCACAGTCGGATCCCGTCGTCAGCAGTGACTCCAGTTTGTCAGCTCACTGTTAAAGATGTGAATCAAACTGACTGGAGAGAGTGAGGGCCACTGTCAAAACCACAGATCGTGATAAACAGAGAAAAAGTCGATTTTACAGTAAAGTCCTTAAAGACAGAAGAACGCACAGAGTAAGTCAGACATTCATGTTGTGACGTGCGAACAGTTGATTCCTGAAAAGTCAGAATGAGAATGAAGAGGGTTTCATCTGGACGACTAAACGCACATCCTGGCGTTGATTCAGTCACATGATCATGTTTCAGTGTTTCTCGGCTCGTCCTTTCATGCTGTACAGTGATGATCCTTCCCCTCACAAAATCTGAAGCCCATTCTGAGACCCCCCCCCCAACACACCTCACAGTGGCCCCACTGCCCTGGCCCACTGTCCACGCTGAGGACAGTGCCGCAGTGAGATCCCCTCCAGTCTGGCTGTAAATTGAACTTCATTTGTGAATGATGCTCAAGACGAATTAAAAGAGGCTCACACAAACGTATGTTTTTAGATGTTTCAATCAAAGGGGGGAAATGATCTGACTCTGATGCAAGCAAACCTTTCAAGATGAGAGTCCTGGTCTGATGTGTTGCTATGGTAATGAGGATGTAAACACCGAGCGCTCAGTCTTCCTTTTCCTGCCTAAACAGTAACAGTAAAGTCACCATTTGCTTTTGATTTGATTTTAAAAAGATCACTTCCACAAATGTGTCTGAGGGCGCGATGTGAGAAACCTGATATCACTGCCCCCTTCACTGCGGTCACACCTACGTGGAGTCCTTCCTCTCCTGGAACCATCGCTTTGTAAAGGCCGATATGATGACCGTACATAATCAGTAACTGTTTCCATCTGTGGCCATGTTGTCTTCATCCAGTGTGGATGACAAACACAAACAGCACTTCTCTGGAAATGAGCAACCAGTTGTAAAAGAAATGAAGCGCACACCATCAGAGAGTGGGACAGGAGGAGAATCCTGTGTGTGTGTGTGTGTGTGAGATGTGAACACTGTTTCTGGTCTATGACACGAGACAGGAAGAGCATCTGATTCATTTCAGCCTTGTTCTTTATTTTGCTGTAATTGGAGCCCACATGTTGGTCTGAGCAGGATGGCGTCTGTTAGCAAGCACAGTTCTGGCAGGTCTGTCTGATTAGAGACGGGGCTTGGAAATGAGTTCAAATCAAGGAAATGAAAAATACGTGCACTGTACAGCTGTGTGTGTGTGCGTGTGCGTGCGTGCTAATGGATGGATGTGGTTCAGGCCTGGAGGATTGATAATAAACTTCAAACTGAGTTGGAACATAGTGGCTCTTTTCACTGCTGATTGATTTCCAGACACCATGACTCAGATTCCCATCGGGTTCACGTCTCTTTGCTCTGTGCTGAGATAAGATGCACCTTCATTGACCCCCGGCGCAGAAGTTCTATATTCAGAGAACTGCCCTGTTGGCCAGTCACACAGTGGATTAGCCCCTGTGCTCGGCAGCAGTGCACGTGTGTAGAGCTTTAGAGACTTGGACCTGAGACACACTTTGCTGCTCAAGCTACTGAAATCCACCAAACAGCCAACCGCCCAGTGCTTTCTGCTAAAGAGTCCCATTGGAAGTGAGTGCAGGTGGTGCTTTCAGCCCACTCATCTCACTGGTCTCGGTCAGATTCAGTCATGGCTGTCTCCACGGTGCCTCTTTCTTAAGACCACTAGAGGGCAGCCAAGTCTAGTAAAGGGCATTTCCAACCTGTACACTGGAGCGGTTGAAGATGCACCAATCCAGATTCCAATTCAGCTGACCCTACGTCAGTGCTTGTCCAAATACATGGAGTGAAGCACATGGCACACAGTTGAGAAAGGCTGTTTTTCACACAGTCGTTAGTGGCAGTAGGGTTTAGATTGAGGGCCCAGTAGCAGAGCATCAGTTCAGTCAGTCCTGCAACAAGTGCACTGACACATTCATTGTACCTGCAGTCGTCCTGTGTGATGCAATCCAATAAAACAGTCCTGCAGCAATTTCCTGTGCAGACTTGTTGAGCACGGGGCAGTTGTTGCAGTTTCATTGAGCGCATCTTCCAACCATGTACATTGTGCAGGGGTTTCTCAGGTGTAAAGATGAAATAAGACACACTCTTAATGAGGAGGAACATGGTCGAGTCAGCTCAGCAGAGGAAAGTCAAGCCAGGACCGTGTGAGGAATGAAGGCTGCACTGACATGCTTCATGTGTACATCTCTTTATTGCATGGATAACAAAAACAGGCCACACTGCTCCGTCCACATACGGCCAAAATACAAACAAGCCTGGGAATGCAGCTCCGATGAACGCAACACTGACACGCAACATTTCAAAATAAGTGAACAATACTTAACAAAAACAGTTTTAGTAATAAAATAAGGATTAAAGAAAAAAGAACTCAGTGTGTTCAAAAAGCAAATCTAAACAGTTTGTGTGTTTACCAGTTTACAGCAGAGAAGGGAAGAGCTCAAAACCCTCATCAGGAATGTATCAACAAAGAAAAAAGCACTAAATAATGTTGGAAAACTCAGTCAAACGCCTCAAAACCTGTTTCATTTGGTCCAGAAGAGGCAGGAACAGCAGGAAACAGTGTCTGATGATTCACTAGATAAAGGCAGTTTATTAAAAAACAATAAAAACAAAAGTCCATTTGCGACAAACGGCGATGGAGGGGAATGTTGTCTCATTAAGCTTCAGACTGAAGCTGCAAACATGCTCTCAGTTCATCATCATGCTAATCACGTGTTCATACAATAATACAGCAGAATAAACCAGTATCCACCATTAATATGCAGGACAGGTGTTTGACATCATCAGCAAAACTATAACATGATATTTAAGTCTCGAGTGGAATGCGAAGCCAGCGCGGAGCCTCGTGGGTCCATTACAGTCTGAAGTCTTAAAGATCCCATTCATGAACCACGTGGAGCCGCATCGCAGCCTGGTACCGACTAATGACTGGCAGCACTCAGGAACTCTGACATCACTCCTCACTGGTTATATATGTATAATGTGCTCACACTCTGTCTGCTGCCAACATCACACAGTTTCTCAACCCCAGGCTCAGGACCCGATGCGGGATCGCCTGATATGACGGCAGGGGCCGTGCTAACAGCTCTGCCTATAGTCTGTGCTCAAGTGCAGCACTGAACTGAACTGACTGTTAACGTCAGCATGCTAACATGCTCACAATGACAATGCTAACACGGGGACAATATTTACCACATGCCCCATCTTAGTTTAAGGCAACGGCATGCTAACATGCTAATCAGCACTGAGCACAGGCCAGCTGAGGCCAAGGTGAATGTCAACAGTGCATTTCTTTGGTACTGAACCAAAGTCTTGCACACGTTCATTTCAAGCAGGTGGTGGTGTTGGAGGAGTCAGGATCACTGAAGTCTGGACCAAAGTGGAGGAGAGAGTCAAAGTAAGGATGAGGTAACTCACCACACACCTTCACCACTTCACTGGTGTCAGAGCAGCTCTGTCACTAGCTTAAATAGCCACTGCTATTAAATGCTGCAACAAAGAGATTTGGAATATTGGTATCTGGGCAGATTTAACGCCCTGACTTAATTTAGGGCAGGGCATAGTTTCAGACCGGGTGGTCCCTGGTGACTGACTGATGCCTGCAACATCAACAGGCTGTTGGACCATCCCTTGAGTTGTGTCTTGTGGTGTGAGTAGCTCCACTGTGCCTTTGCCACATGAGCCCTGTTCAGACACCTGTTAACTGACATGAGTCTGTTTTAATATTACTGGAATATTATTTTACACGTTTTGATAAAACTAGTCCTGACTGACAAAACTGAACTTTTGCTTTTTGTTGTTTTGTTTTTGAACCGGTGCGACCTGTGCTGACTGTGAGATCCTGGCTGGTTAAATTGAATAAAAATGTGCAGCAGGAGCTCTGAACAGAGTGTCCGACAAACAGTAAGCACACAGAGTGAAGTGCCAGAGGGCGCTGAGGCTCCAGGTCTGATTGGAGTTCCGTGCTACAGTCGCAAACCATCCATGCATGCTAATCAGTGCTGAACTGGGCGTTAGCAGCTCGGCCTGGGGACTGCAGGCTGTATGGGTGCTGGGGGGGGGGGAAATCACTGAAGTCTGAGCGACTGACTTGGTGATTCTCAGGTGACTTGAAAACTCGACTGTCTTTAGCGAATTACTTCTGCAGACTCCAGTCAAACAGTCAAAGCTCCTGTCTCTACTGGTGGCACGTCAAAATAGCATCGGTCACCTTGTGATTTATTACTGGTAACGTAACGAAAGCCTGAAAACCCGAAGGCGAATTCAATAAAGAAAACGTCCAAGAGCTGCAGACGTGTTCCTCTCTGAGGGGAACACACAGTCTGTACAGATGAAATGAAACCGATGGAATGTGGATGAGAACAGCCTGACTGATGGAGCTGAGCTCGGTGCGTCCGCAGCAGCCCTGATCCACATCGGTAGGGATGGACTGTCCACTATTGTCGTGTTGATGTTAAACATGCGCTCCCACGGTGCATCTCTCACTCCCAACCAAAAGCACCACAACCCTGAATGTACTAATTAACGCTGCCACTGAGTTCTAGTACTAGTTTGTGTGTACACCGTGTTATAATAGTTTACATGAATTTACAGTTAATCAGAAAAAGGGCTTTTAAATCATCTACTCCAGATTAAATTAGTTGCATAAAATGAATCTAAATCAGAAACACAGCATCAGATTCGCTGCTCCCTCACTGTCCGGTGGTAAGACCTCAGCTGACTCTCCTAAATTAGCCGTCACTCACACTTCACAGCTGTCACCGTCAGAAATGTGCAGTGTAGACGCCGCTGCCGGGTGCACGTCTGCACAGCACATTTCCAGGTCTTGCACTGATATGCTGGACCAGGTTTTAACGTTGTCCACCCCGTTCAAAAGCTTTAATGTATCCCAGTTTGCTCCGCCTTTAAAGTGCACGCTGCTCTTTTTGTTCTTTAACAAGGGGAAAACAGACCGAGGTCACTGTAGCTGCAGGTTATTGGGTTTATATGGGGTGGGGGGGGAGCACTATGATCCACAGCAACACCAGTTCTGTTCTGATTCACAAGCTGACAAACTGAACTCTTTGAAGTGGAGAGGGAAGGAGAGCCACGGGTTCCACCCAGAAGTCCCAGCAGAGTCATACACACCGTCCACCTTATTTGTCCTTCTTGGATTCAGACTCTTGCTCCTGGGCGTCGGCTCCTTGCTGCTCTGGCTCCTCCTCCTCAGGGACCGGCGGGAACTGGGACTGGCCGACCTTGTCTCCTTTGGTCTTGTTGAGCTTCTTGGATTTCTGGTAGAGTTCGTTCAGGTTGAACTCCCGGATGATGTTCTCCTGGTGGCAAATGACAAAGTGTGAGTTCATTTGCTTTGACGGTTTGAATGCAACGCAAACGTGGAAACTGTGACATTTGTAGGATGGAATGTACTTCCTGAAGTCAGCTTTCAGGGGTCTCTCTAAAAGTTGCACTAAAGCAGGTGCAGAATGCCTGAAAGCTGTCCCATGGCACTGTTGACTAGTTGCAGGAGACAGTGAGAGACGTGCACGGCCGGAGCTGACTTTAGAAGTTTATCAGTTTGGCACCAGTATCAAACATTTCTCAGAGAAACCTGCAGAGTCACCTGCAGCCCTGCTGTAGACAGCAGGCCTTGTTTAGTGCAAGGATGACATCTACAGCTGCAGCAGTCTGAGAAGGACAGAACAAGGAGGGATCTGCCCAGCTGAAATGAACGCTCAAACCTGCCGCTGGCTTTGGGGTAGCTGCGTCGTGGCCGAGGAACAGTTGACCCATGAGATAAGGAGGAACACCACCTCTCTATTAAACTACAGAGGCTGGAAAACACACCAAGCTTCTTTCGGTTCGGGTTCGGCTCAGGGGTCAGGCTATGCCGTTCGTCATTTCCAGTAAAGAAACATCTAAATATCCCAATTTGAAACGGGATTTCTGTTGTAAAAACATAAACACTGGTAGGACAGTGAATTGCTTGTATTTTACTTGAGGGTACGTCTCCAGTCTGATCAGACAGAGAGCACAAGTGCGTGTTTAACAGATGTGGCACTGGCTTTCTGTTGGGACGCAGTGCGAGATACGCTAGCTCAGCTTTTCCTTTAATGTGCCATGTGTCTGTACTTTCTGATGAAGCAGCTCTGAAGCGTACTGTCCAGTCTGACCTCAGTGAAGCTCCAGGACACGGCTCTACCCTTCTTGTCCACCTGGGGGCGCCGCATCACCTCCTTCCCTCCCTGGAACAACACCAGCGAGGGAAGCTGTTTGGACAGCGGAGACGCAGACACCTTGTACCTGCGGAATGCAGTTAAACCCACGTGAGACAACATGTTCACAGTGTCCGTGGGACAAAACAGACAAACAGCAGTGCAAGACACTCGAGGGGACGGACATCGAAGACCCCCAACAGAAATACATAGTCTTACTTCTTGGAAACTTCTCCATAGCGTCCGATGTCCACTTTGCCAAACTTAAGGCCAGCGCAGTTATACCTGCAGAAGAAAAGGGGCTGCAGTTGATCTTGTTGCTGTTTTCCTGTCACAGGCTTGATACCTCTGAGTGGGTGGATGGATTCTTACTTGAGAGAGAGATCAGCATAGACAGAAGCAAAGGACTGGCACTCCGGAGACCAGTTGGCGAAAAACTCGACGATCCACGTCACACGGCTGTCTCTCTCCAGCTCGTCCTGCACTCACACACACACAGTTTGGACATAAAAACCTATCACACACAGCTTTTTTTCCCCCGGTAAAGGCCGAACTGCTAAATCCACTTTTACTCACATCGATGGTTTTGTCACTGAAGTATTTAATGTACTCTGGTCCCATGTAGAGAGGAGGCTTACATGTCATCAAAAACACTGAAACACATGGAGAAGCAACAGAGGAGGGAAACATTAAGGCTGTCTGTGGTAACACTTATAATACAGAATCAATGAATACATGAACTGATCTTGTTAAGTGTTTTGTTTTGTTTGTCTTCCTTTGGTTTTAATAGCTGACATAACAACGGCATGAAGGCGTCATGCTGATCTGTAGGAAACTAAACCATTAATTCAAATAATCATCAGCAAATAATATAAAAAAACAGTTGTTTGATGATTTTTTATAACAGACACTGGCAGGGTTTCATCTGATGGGCAGAATATGCTTCAGATGGGACCTCAGCTCCAGGGAATTCACCAACAAATCAAACTTCTAACTGCATCTGAAGAACCGTGTTAGCTGGAAGAGACAGGAGCTAACGTCAAGTTAGGCCAAGGCCAGCGGGTCCTACTGAAGACGCCACAGAAAGAGTAGAGTCTGAATGAACTCTGGACAGACTTCACTGAGATGAAGATGTTTACATATGATGAATTTGTGGTGGGGGTGCTACAGTACAAACAGCCACAGCGCTGTTCTGTTGGAGAACCGCACTGATGAAGCACAATCGTGGTGTGTAGACCGAAGTGCTGATGTGCAAACTATGCAAACCTGAGTCCTTAATGAACCTAATTTAAGTATATGGATGTACATTTCTCAAGATATATGAAGGGTAGACAAGCACACTGACAGACATTTCTTGCTTTATTAGTTAGTGTGTGTGTGCGTGTGTGTGTGTAAGTGTGTAACAGTAAAGGCTGGACTCACCTATGCAGAGTGTCAGGTAGAGCAGTCCCATCCTGATGTCCAGTCTGAAGAACAGGATGACATTGGCCACTTTGCTGAACAGGATGATGTTGCCCACGTGCTGCTCCACAGTTACTGCCATGACACGACAGAGACGCTCAGATGAATATTTCAATTTGCAGGATGTGTTGATGCACATCTGTTCTTGGTTTAAGGATGTACCGTTACCATCCAAACACCAGATCACACATCCTCACATTGCTGTGCTGTTCAAATTAATTTGGAGCAAAATAGAAAAGATGACATTTACTCACTCGCTCTTCTGTTCTTCATCATGACAATGGCACTGAGGAACATGAGGATCTCCACCTCTCTCTGAGAACACAAACACAGAATTACTTAACTGTGTCCACCCACATTAACCAGGTTCTTCATATTGGTTATGCCAGTAGGGGCGCAGAGAGCATGGTGTCAGTGTCAACCTGTGATGGTAAACCCACTGCGCACAATAACTTCTTGATGATTGATATGTTACAGTATAGATCTTTAAATCAGCTGTGCGTAGTGCGGTTTGAAAAACACACCACACGCAAACTAATGAATCCATCAAACTTATCACGTGACAGATGAGACGTTGCAGGAGACGTTGAAAGTTGCAGGGGCTTAGCAACAAAACACGCACACACACACACACACACACACACACCTCTCAAAGAGCTAATACAACGGGAGAAATCCAGGCAACACTAACATAATATCAAAACCCTTCCTTTCAAGTCTATGCTATGGGAATAATGTCACACCAAACTCTATTCAAAATTTTAAGATATTCTCCTTCAGAGTGGGATGCTGGGGCCTAAAACTGCGACCTTTAACCGTTTAGATCCACTATTAAAACGGGCAGACAGCCAGTCCGGTTCAGGCTTTTAGAAAAGCCCGGACTCGTTTCTTATTCAGTGCTGACACTTCTGGTACAACCTGACGTTGCTGACGTTAACGACGTCAATAACGTTGGTTAGCTAATGTATGTGCTTAAATAAACGCTGATCTGCAGACTCTATATAAGCCGCATATATAATAATAGCTTAATTAATAGTGCCGAGATATTAATGATGTTGTGTGACTTGAATACCCCCGGCGGTGAGTAAAACAGCGTGAATTTGCATTTTTCTTGACCGCAGTTTGGCCTGTCATTCCCTCTCTGTAGCCAAGAGCAGCTAATGTCACATGGCCTTGCTGTCAGCCACTCTGCCCTTCCGCCAATCAGCTGCCTCACGTTAGCTAACAACAAAAAAGCTCTTAGTGACTTTATGGCATTTTCTACGAACCCAGTCGAAGTCGCAGGAGTTGCCGTCCTCTCGCTGTGTGGAGAGATGGTCGCAGATGCCAGGCGTCTTGCGAACAGCTAGAAAAGCTACAGACATGAAGAGAGAAGCTATGTAGTACGGCTTCAGCAGCCACTTGTACACCTGCGGGAGGTGGTACAGGAAGGCGAATAACGGCGTTAGCAAAGCCATTTTATAACGGACCGCTTATTACAACTGAAACGCGAGCTGCTCCCCGAAAAGATCAACGACGCCGGTGATGGAGGCGTTAGCTTAGTATGAATGCTGTAAGCTAGCTGCTGTGACGCTTCTCAGGGCGACAGCAGCCGGAAATACTACTTCCGGTTGAAATATTATAAAATAAAACCGATTATAGTTACATGTTGTGTGCCGTGTCACCTGAAATGTTTCTAATGTACTGTTAGATGTAATTTATATAAAGAAATTATATTGTATTAAATTTGGATATAATATATATTATATTTGAATACATTTGTGTGTTTTTACAGCGACAGAGGCGTTTTCTCAGCCAGATCAATGCTTTAAACATGAAGGCAGAAGACTTAACTTCCGTTATTAGTGTAGCCAACTCTCGGCTGCTTGGTTCAGCTTTGCACTTTGCAGTCGGTAGAATTGTAAAGAAAACCTGATTTAAAGGGGCGGTAAAAGGGACGGAGGTCAATCAGGACGAATGTGTCAGAACAGGCGCCGATTGGTCAGGACAGAGAAGACTTTGCTGATTGGTTCATTGCAACAGAATAAACGGCGTGCTATTGGACGGTTATTGATGGATTACATTAATGGTTGAGAAACTCATTCAATGCCCTGACATCATTTATTTGTTTGTCTGCCCGTATCTGAAGATCCAGTATGATCTCAGAGCCCTTAGCGGACTTCCAGCATGTCAGAAGTTGTCAAGCTTGATATTGTGAATATCCCAAAATAAGAATTATGGACTGCAGAAAATGGGATGGACTGCTTTCAAAAGTTTCAAGATGGCAGAAACATATCATAATTGCAACACGTGGATAAAAACATTGTCATTCATGTCATCAGAAACAATACAGAATGGTTCATTTGTATTTAACTGCAGCCTTTTCACAACAGATTTGACTTCTCCTGGTAGCGCAGATGCTACTTATATACCATAAATGATGACTCTATTATCCAGTGTTCCTGTCCGCCATGACAGTAAACTGAGCCGACATGTACAAATCCAGACCCGGACAGAGAAGCAGATGGAAATGACCCGTCATTCTTGGTCCCTGCGGTCCCATGTAAAAATGTCTTTTCTGAAAAAGATCTGACCCACTTTCTGTGGGTCAATTTCCCGTGGCTCTACAAAATCTTATAATGAGAGGAGGGTTGGATTAAGGTGGATTAAGATCATCTACAGTGCTCAATATAACATGTAATTGTAAAACACATTGCGTCTGTGGTGAAGTCTGGGTTGATAACAGCAGAGAGCAGGAGCCTTCGTAGATTTTCTTGGAGACATCAGTGGTCCATGACAAAGGCGGAGGCTTGAATGGTGGAAACAGAGACGGTTCTCTGTGGTTAACACATTTAACTGTGGCCTGTCAGTCACAGTGAAGTGATGTCTGTGCAGAATGCTGCAGAGATACCTGAAGTCTGAATGAATGCTCCCAGAGTCACAGTTTGTTAGCAGTTCAGCCATACGTCAGTCTGGTTGTCAGTGGTTCAAACAAATATACCAGGTGTAACTGAGACTTTATAGCAATACAGTGAAGGTCTCAGTTACATCTGGCATATTCATTGAAAAAAGACAACACAAGTAAAACCTCACTCCCATTGTACTGGAAGCATCACAAACCAGTAGCTCCAGCCTGCTGTAAAATACCGTCCTGGCAACATACTACCCAGGCGAAGTGAGTTAGGATGGGGTTAGTGCTCTGATGGATAACCTTTTACAGATGTACTATCTGATCTTTTAGCACCTTTCTTAACCTGTTCCCTGGTCGTAAAGAATTCCTATCACCTAAATTCTTAAATCTCCTCACTATGATGTAAACCACAAAGCCTGAAAGTCACTGCTCTGACTTTTGTCTGAACATGTTTGGGGTTTTCAAAGTTGCATATTTAGATAGTTGGTGTTAAGGCTAAATTCCCTGTCTGACTTCTTCCTTCCTTGGATGTAAATGAGAAGATATAAAATACCATATTCGATACCAAGTCGGAACTCCGACTTTTAAGCAAAAATTCTGACATAAAATAGTAATCAATCTGAATTTTGAATTATGAATTATGAAATAATTAAAGTAACCATTATGATCTCATGTCCAAGGACCTGAAATTACCCACTTCATAAAAAAATAATGTGGGTTATCGGGTCAAAGTGATGACATAATAAAAGGTGTCCAGGTGCCAATAATGATATCATTAAATATTAATTTTTAAAAGTTTAATTATAATTTTATTTTTATCCGTCAAAACTCATTGCTGTTGTTGTTGTGTTCGTTTGTGTTTTCCTGTTTTTTTCTTTAACTCTAAATTAGAAAAAGACAGCCCAGATAAAAGTGGTTGGTATCCTCACAGCCAATGTGTACAACAGTACTCATAAAATGTGAGTCATAAAAAAACATTAATAATTAATCATAATAAATCATATAATACATCATTTTGGTGACGGGGGGCTTTGTTGTCCTATTTTCCCACTTGACATGAACGCAGCACAAGTAGAGTAGAAAATGAATCTGTGGAGTGACATCACCCCGTGTGATTCATCAGGACTATGTGCTGATTTTGCTCTTATGATCTCATCGGCTGCAATTTTAGATTTGGCAAAGAAGGCCTGTGATGATTTATTATTACTGATAAATTTGCACGTGTACTGTGGCATAAAAGGAATCTTCAGTCATATGAATGTCTGTCTCTTCCTTGCTTGTGTTTATGGAGCTGGCATGGATAGAAACGCTGCGGGTCCATGTGGATGCAGGGCTCAGTCAGCTGTCACTGAGCAGTTGTATCTGCGCTAAACCAAGATCAACGTCAGACATAACAAAGTGAGGTCACGAGACGATGGTCTATTGCTCCAGCAGATGAAATCAAACCATGACGTCACCCGCAGCCTTTAAAATCACTGAGGTCGCTTTCAACCCATGATTATTTCTTTTCAGAAATAATAAAATGCTTTAATATGATTCTTTAGTTATTGTGGCAGCCTGCGCATTTCATATGCTTAAAATATGCATGAATGTGTGTTTGAACTGTGCAAAGGTCATTCAAGCTGAGCTGATTCGCTGATGCTGCGCTGCACGCGCTGCATCAGTGGGCCCGTGCAGAGTTCCCTCATCACTTCCTCCAACGTGAACAGGAAAGTCATGTCAGTAGCACACAGCAGCAGGAGGAAGAGGAGTGGCAGAACATCCGATGAAGATGCTCGATGTGCTCGTGGGATTTGGGAATTCTTCTCTAAAACAAATTCTCTTTATTGTTCTTCTCATGACTTCTCTTTATTGTCATAATCATCATCACTCTTTAACATCTTTATTGCCTGATGTATTTATTTCGGGATCAAAATGTGTCATTGGAGGTGGTCCACTTCCGGCTGTGCAGCAGGTCTGGGATCCTTCTTTTGTCGTCCAACCCTCCGGTGGCACGGAGGAAACTGATTCCAGATCAGCTGTCAGGATTCGGCTCTGCCTTCTCATCTGCTCCAATCAGCGGCCCAGTCAGCTCTGTCATCTGTGTGCCCGCCGTTACACTCGGCGGAGTTAGAGGAAGGCGTGCAGGAAGTGTGTCTGTCTTCTAAATAAAAGCCTTGTATTTTGCTATTTTTGTGGACAACGTGAAACCCCCTGGACGCTGGTGCAGAAAGAATTCGGTAAGAAGAACAGATATCTTTAAATAACTTAATTTATCTAACATTTCTGACATCTTGCCTATTGAGTCCACGTAACATGACAGAGAGAAATCGTTTACTAGATAAAAGCCAATTGAAATGTTCTTTTATATTCACGTCACACAGGAAAAACTCATTTTATTTCTGATGATTTCTGATTCAGGCTTCATCAATTATTGTGTTGTAACTGTTGCATGAAGCTTTCTCTCAGTAGCCCTCTCTCAGATTGAGACGACACTGAGATGATGGGAGACAGAGAAGATCTAATTGTCTAGTATTTATTACAGTGTATCTAAAAACTGCATTACCGTGCATGTCACAAACTGAAAAGCCATCATCAGAATCGACAGAAGTTTGTGTGTGTGTGTTTGTGGGTTGGTTGTAATTGAATATATAGGCATTATTTACATCAGTTTAAAAAAACCGTTAGAAGTCTCAGAAAACATGCGCTTGTTGAGATCGCAAGGTTATGCTTTCATTTTACTTTTGTAATGAAAAAAAATCGTTTGCAAACGTGTTTAGAGACCTTTATTTTGAAACTCCTGACCGGAAGTCATCTGTATCACCCTCAGCGAATTGACTCCGGGCTGTTTCATTATGGTAGCCGTCCCAACAAGCGGCTCGGGAAGCAGGAATCCAGACGGGATTATCAGCCACAGACACGAGCGACATTCGCGTTCACCTCCAGCACTCGGACCGCACCGACCTATGCATCCAGGCCGACGTGAGGAGAGAGGTAAGCCGTCGACGGTATCCCTGCCGCCCGCATCACACTGACAGCTCCCGTTATTAACAGCCCGGATTTTTTGATTGGCCAAGAGAAACACGGAATTTTGAAACGCTACACTCTCCGGTAACGCAGCGTCGGTCAAATTATTATCTTCAATAAGCAGTAGTGAGTAAATATGAATGTGGTTGAATGCGGCCTGTATATGATGATGGGCCGGGCAGACTGTTGAGCTGCGCACGGCGGCTTATCACCCAGCGAGCGGAGGTTCCCGGTGGCTACCAGCCCCGTGGCTTCATACAGAGCGCACAGAGCCAGCAGATGGGCCCGGGCTGCCCGCAGAGGGGCGGGGGGCGGGGGGCTCTTCTGTTACGACTGTATCTGCTCATGTGTTGTTTTGTTTGTTTGTTTCCTACAGTGTCTCCATAAACCTATCCCAACGCTTCCACGGGGACCTGTTTTAAACCCGCTGACTGCTCGTCTCCCTGCACTCTCCCGGTACCGTGCGGCTACAGCATCCATCACCTCGGTCTGTGAACTGACGGGATGACGAAGGGAACCGAGCCTCCTCACGTACGGTCACGGTGAGGCGACGTTCAGGGACTGCAGGAATTTTCGGAACCGCCGTGGCAACGACTCGGACGTTTGGAGTGGCTTCACGTCCCATCAGTGAGACTCTCCCGTCTCTCCTGGGAAGCTCAGGGTGAACCACAGGCACGCACATTAGGAGTGTTGCTCAGGGGCACTTTGGCAGCAAGGAGGGAAGAACCAAGGAGGACTGGTGTTTAATCTTCAAATGGACACTGAACTAAAGGGAAAGAGTAAATTGTACTGAAGTAAGCTGAGGTCTGCTGCAGCCTTCCCCGGGTGGAACCTGGACAGTGGATGCAACCGGTGTTGCGGCACTGTGTAAAACAGGGCATCCATATTACCCTCAGGAGAGGCTGTGATCATTCTGACACCATGATGGTGGGAGCCACCATCACCTCGTGCTGCAGGACTATTGCAGTCTAACAGACTTTTTGCTCTCTCTGTGGGGAAGAACAGAGTAACTGCAGTGTGGTGGTTCACCAGCACCATGGACTACCACGCTGAATGCTGCTTTTGTGATCCAGATGAGGGTCACGGTGGCGCGGACGAGCCGCCGCTTCACAGTATCCATGCACCCAACCGGATCCGTCCGTCCTCATACAGAGCCCTGCGGAGTGCTGTGTCCAGTCTGGCCCGCATCGACGACTTCTTCTGTGAGAAGATTGGCTCAGGCTTCTTCTCTGAGGTCTTCAAGGTATGTGTCCTGATGTTCTGAATAAATTATAAGTCATTAGGGCTGAAATAACTCTCTGCGGCTTTGTCGTTACCATGACACTGAAGATCAATACTGTTGAACAACATGAAGGCCTCCAGTAATGATCCAGTCTCTGAGGTTCAGTTGGTAGAACATATGGTATGTTTACTTTTGATCTGAACTCCTGTGGCCATGTTCATCTCAACAGTTCCATCAAAGTCTTCAAAGTGAGTGGCATCTGAGATCATGTTTGTGACAAACATCAAGTTGTTGCAAAGTCCGAAGTTTTCTATTGGTCAAATTCCCAAAACGAGCTGACATTCAGTGTCAATGTGTGGGGCCTCAGCCTGTCGTCCAGTGATCGGATATCCGGTCTCGATCAGCTTCAGATGGCTAGTCAGACCAAGATGGACTGATCTAACATGCCGGACTGGTGCCACTCACTCGCATTCCCCATTACCCAAGTGGCACAAACAGTAGTTGCAGTCAAAATGACAGTCTGTGCTGTGACTATGAGCATGCAGCAGCAGAGCGTCTGTGATGCTGCCAGTGCACGTTTAAGCATCCTCACCACGGACCTCACCTCATACAGCGTCCCAGGTGATAACCAGCCATTTCCACTTATTGGCATTTTCATTATTTTACCAATCGGAACTTGGAACATGTCAACTATTGATGCATGTCATGATATGAAACCTCCAAATACCAGTATTTGCACTGTAATAACTTTCCTCTGTTGTGAAATCCTTCCCCAGTAGTGCCAGTCGGCATCAGATAAAGCTTCAAAGCCATCGGTCACAACATACAAACAAACGCGAACATATATGCAATATGATCATTTGTCCACCTTTCACTCACACAACACTGTCGTAGTTGAGTAGAACGTTTCACTGCCTCCTTCAGTTTCGCTTTTATCACTCTGTGTGTCTTTGTACTGTCAGCACCAGCACATGTGATGCCCAGGCTTCGCTCTGAAGCAACAACGCCGTGCGTGCTGTGTAATGCACGGGCGTTTGCAGCACGGCACGTGGAACTGATTCCTGATGGCCCCTGACTGCAGCCCCTTTAATGCATCACACTGATGTTTATTTCATTACTCCAGTAAATGCTGCGTCCATATACCACATACATTATGCTGATTCCCCTGAAATGCTCTTATGTCTCGTGTGTTTGTTGCATCTGCGGCACGTTTGTTACTCACTCTGACAATGTGTAACTGTGTGTGTGCGTTTGTGTGGGTGTGTAGATAGGTGGGTGTGTGCGTGGTCGGCTTGCGTATGTGAGGTGACTGATTGGAGGACAGCTTCCACCGTCCAGACTAAGCAGATTACTCTCACACCACCTGCGTGTGTGTGCGTTTGTGTGTGTGTGTAGACCTCTTACTTTTTCCCCTCTATGTAAATGCCCACTTCTTGACCACCAAATCAGGACTCCACACATCATCCGCATGTACCAGTCCTGACCATGCAGGCCTGTAATGCAGTGGCTGGAGTGTTTGTTCAGGGTGAGAGTTTATGCAAAGTGGATTCTGCTCCACATACCTCTGCTCTTATCTGAAACAGGCAGCACTTTACACACTCACACCTAGAAACATCAAAAACCCAGGGAGTGCTGCTTGGTGTACAATGTGACTGTTCAAGGCTTGGAGTAATCTGACAAACATGCTTTATTCAAGCATTAAATGCCAAACCTATCTGTGTACTGAATGGAAATTCATGGTTCAACTTTCACTTCTGCTATTATCCAGGGTTTTAATGCTCATATTCTCAAAGTTCATTGTGCAGTCTTTTGCTCTGTAGGTGTGTACACACACTGTAAATAACCCAACACTGTTGTCACCATTGTGTTCAAGCTGCTTCTCATATTGTCCGTAAGGCAGCTGGACTGAGATCAGAGGCCTTCAGTGGGACTCAACCCACAGTAGTGTTAGCGTATATCTGAAATATCGTAGCGTATATCCTTAGTCTCAGACTTAAGTCTTACAAATGACACCTTAGACCCAGACTTAAGTGTAACTGATGGCACCTTAGACTCAGACTTAAGCTGAACACATGAAACCTCAGACTCAGGCTTAAGTCTAACAGACGACACCTTAGACTCAGACTTAAGTCTTAGAAATGACACCTTAGACTCAGGCTTAAGTCTAAGACATTTAGTCTCAAACTTAGACTTATGTCTAACTCATGAAACCTTAGACTCAGACTTCAGTCGAACAGATGACACCTTAAGCTCCCACAGTATTCCTGGACTCGTGGTTTTATGAAAGAATTGATTTATGACACAGTTAGGACGGTTCTTCCTGAAACATCCGCCAGACACAATGTCTACGAAGCTCAGGAGGGGACTGAAAAATGAAATTCCAAACGTATGAAAGCCCAGTGGGCTGTGGCCATAGTGCTGAGAAATTCTTCTGAACTTAATTTCAAAATAAATCCATTTTTTCTCACCGGCCGCTGCTCCAGACTTTTACCAGACCCCCCAGTTACTTGTCTGCCAGTAGTGGAACTTATGCAGAACTCTTACTGAATTGGAAAGACTGATTCATTAGTACCAGACCTAACGAATATATCAAAAGCCCTTAATTTAACCATAACCCTAAGGCTTTTTTAAATGAGCAGTATCAATATAAAAAACAAAAGTACAGTGATTTTAACCCCCAACAGCCAACATTAACCCTGCATGAGGCAGCTGGCAGGTGCTCGTTTCATTCCCTGGTATGATGTAACAGGACGGAGGAGCTCATTCTGCCATCCTGTCTCCTGCTGCACTTACTGCTGTTTGGACTCATCCACATGGATTGAATGGGCTCTGATCAATGCTAATGGATCAGAATCCAGCTTCAAATAGACACACTCTATTCTGTTTATTATTCCTGTTAAACTCAGCCTGCTGTTTTCCTGTTAACTCTGTGTGTCTGAGTGTGTGTGTGCGTGCGCCTCCTGTGTGCTGCTGGGTGAGGTTTCAGTAATGGCCCTGTGGATTTGTGCAGATCAGGAGGAGTGATGGGAAATCCAGAAAGCCTATTAGTGCTATTCTATTAATACACACACCCGCACACACACACACACACAAACACACAGGCATAGATGCATGCACTAGCAGGTCCAGACAGTGGCTGAACTTTGCGGCCACAAATTACCAGTCAATGACCCGTCCAGTCACACGGACCTGCTATACCTGCAGCTCAAGCACATGTTCCTCAACTGCACTGTGACTCTCCGCTGATCAGCATCGAGGTCCGAAGCCTTTTGACAAGAGTAAACTCACCTGGTCCGAGCCCAGTGGAAAGCCAGCAGTTGTTTCCAGACTTGGCAAACAACCAAAAGAAACAGTTGACCTCCATCTTCAGCAACATCACTGTTGGCACCACTGCCTACCTCTCCGACACTGACTACAAGCCTACAGATGAACAAAGTTTATTAAATATCACAGAAAACCAGTGTCATACGATCACACGTCGCACCATGTGGCTAACGTGAGGCCAAATAAAAGGTCGTCAAACTGATGCTTGACCAAAGGTCACCCTGGCCACTGAGGTTGGTGGGGGGTCAGTGGTGGAACTGCAGCCTGTGACACCAGGACATTTCCTTTAATACTCATGCTTCATGGGAGTTGGCTGCCCAGTAGTTCAGGTGCTGTCATGAGCCCCAAGCTCGAAGCTTGTGCCTTTCCATTTGCCCTGGGGCTTGGTGATGTGCTATCCACTGAGGTTGCTCACTTTGGGACTGATGCCAAATGTCTACAGTAACCTGGCTGTGTTGCCATGGAAATTAAGGGTCCAACATGCTGGGTTTAGGTGATGTGAGTGGCGAAGCAGAGGTCCAGTTATCCTACCCTGACCACTGGCCTTCGAAGGCTGGGTGACTGTTTCCTGCTCACCAGCATTGCCTCTAACCCAAACTGCCGAGCCACTCTAAGAAGCTACCACAGTCTTCATACATGCCTGTGGAAGGCACACCTGACCTGGCAAGGGTAGACCACCTTCTCTCAACATCAAAAAGAAGCCTTGAGGCGCTGCATTGTTTGTGTCGACCATCTCCCTCCCTTTATGCTCTGGTTGTATCATTCAGGACTAGGTGAGCAGGAGCACAGGGGAGTTTCCAATACGATCCATCTGGGCAGCATAAGCCGTTTGGAAAAGGTTACCCAGCAGTGTGGATGGGGACAGCAGGCTTTGTCTTCTCGCCTCATCTGGTGAGAGGATCAGTGAGACAGCACACAGGTCATGTTCCCCTGCATTGCACATGGAGGCCAGCGTCCCTAATAATGTGTCGTCATGTGCTGACGCTCTTGAATCTGCCCTGCAGCGCTACAGCTCTTCAAAAGTAGGTGATGGTTGAACTTTAAACCGAGGGGCAGCAGGAGTGGGTTCCCTCTGTGAGACACAGATGCAACATCCACTTTGTTTACTGTCACTTGTCATGGCCTGTGTATCTGCACCACATTTACATCTGCTCTTCAGAGGTGGAGAACCTCCCTGTTGACTGTAGCACATTGCTTGACTTCAGAAAACCCAGTGGAGCACCAACAAATTCAGCCTGCGTGAACGAGTCTCCTGTTTGCTCGATGCTCCACAGCTGCATGTGGAAAAGCGAGAAAGGCACCGTGCTCCCTGAGCTAAAATGACATGCAAACTGCGACCCCAGCCTTTTTGAAGGACAGATGTGTGCGTATACGTGTGTTTGGGGCATTACGAGTCGCATCTGCTCATGAAAACCAGGTGTGCAACCCGGCCAGCTGACCCTCAAAGGTGTCTGAGTTTGTTGCACCATGCTTTTGTCTCTCTTCGGGATGTTTGATGGGGAAATCAGGCCCGACCTCCCCTTGTGTGACTCTCTAACCGTACGCTTCCCCCTGGTCATTTTCCAGGTGCAGCATCGGATCACAGGGCAGGTGATGGCGCTGAAAATGAACACGCTGGCGAGCAACAAAGCCAACATGCTGCGAGAAGTGCAGCTCATGAACAGGCTTTGCCACCCCAATATACTCAGGTGGGTAATAAAGCCCATCCAGAAACACACATCCAGTGTCACTGCGTGTGACGCCTGTGTTGTGAGTTTTGATCAGTGTACTTCCATCTTCCTTTTTCTGGTTTTCCTGTTTTCACGGTGTCCCCTCTGTGATCTATCCTTTCACCTCTCCTCAGGTTTCTTGGGGTCTGTGTGCACGAAGGTCAGCTCCACGCTCTGACTGAGGTAAACCATCCCTCCTTTCATTGCTCTTCCTGTAACCTTGTCAGAATCCTTTAGCGCCCTGAAATGTTTGCCTTTTCTCTTTTACGCTGTTTCAGTTAAACATACAGTACATACCGTATGTCTGTTTGTCTGCTGTCACTACAGCTGTGACCATTTCATGTTGTAACAACTAAAACATCACAGGTTATGCGGAGATGTACCTACCTTCAATCATCGGATAACGGCTAGTTTACAAAGGAAACTGCTACTGTTTACATGGTGTGCAGTGGTTACTATGGTTACCAGAGAGGCCTAGCTGAACATAGCCGTCCTCTCCACCAGAGGGCTCTGTTTACTGTAAACTTTGCTGATCACGCTCATCTGACCCTCAGCGGGACCAGTAAGTGTGTTAGAACTGAAAGAGTAACAATCATAAACCATGTTTTGTTTGCTTGACAGGGTAAAATTGCAGTGATCACAGCAGTGGTGGAGCAGGAAGTAGTCACATCCCTCAAGTAAAATGCTAAATGTGCATTGTAAAATAGTTCATTATAAGAAAAGTCCCACAGTGATGATTAAAATGCAGTGCTCATAACAGTCAAATGTCCCCTGTGTCTGTTCTCTTCTGTATTGTATCGTCAGCTAATGTGGACTGTGCAGTGATGTTAAAGCAGGATTTAGGTTGTTTCAGCTCCTGTGGAACTGTTTCGTAGTCGAACTGAAGCCTGTGATTCTTTGCTTTTAAAAATCAAATTGAAAATAGTGAGAAATACAGAATATTCGGCTGGTCAATGGGTTTCTGTCAGTCAGCTCTTCAAAGCTTCATATGTTTGGTGTGCAGACATCATCCTCCTTCTGAAAAAGCAGCTGAGTAGAACTACAGCGCTGTATGAAAAAAGCACAAATGCCTTCAATTTGTCCTTCAATAAAGTACTCGAGTAACTATAATTAGTTACAGTCCACCGCTGGATCACAGGACAGAGACGTCCATATCCACGGCCTGCAGTGCAAGACTCACGCACAATACGCCATGGAAGAGATTACCAAACAGACTGAGACTGACAAAGCCACCTCAGAGCAGCTCAGTGTCTCTTCACAGAACGGGGAATGTTATCACAGCAGAGCTTTAGGCATTTGTACTAGCTGTCTCTAAGGGCCCAACGCTTAGCATACAGGAATAAGAGGTTGGTATCTATGGCGACCGCATCAGCCTTGTTCGGGAGGATTTGTGAGTTTGGTGTCCGCCAGCTGTGAAATCTCTCCTCGTCTCTGTCTCTAGTACATTAACGGAGGTAACCTGGAGCAGCTGTTGGACAGCGACCTGTACCTGTCGTGGGGCGTCAGGATCCGTCTGTCTCTGGATATCGCCCGGGGGCTGCAGTACCTGCACAGCAAGGGCATATTCCACAGAGACCTCACCTCCAAGGTATCACACTCAGGACCAAGATATTTAGTCTTCACCATTCCGTTCCCACTCGTTCCACTCGTTTCACTTTCCAGGGTTTTTTTTTTCATTGACCTCTGAAGTGATGCTTACTTACCTGAATAAATAAACATTCATTTGAAGCAACTGCACAGGAAGACAACACACTTCCGTGCTGTTCTGAGTAAAGTATAGAGGGAACAGATTCCTGTTCCCTTACTGCTGCTATCCTCCCTCCTGTTAACACAAACAGGAAACGGAAGACAAATCAATGGCGACAGTTCTGTCAGGTGCAGTGTGTCGATCTGACCTCCTGACTGTTTCCCTGTGCAGAACTGTCTGGTGCGATGTGATAACGGCATGTTCACTGCTGTGGTGGGAGACTTCGGCCTGGCAGAGAAGATCCCTGATTACAGGTCAGTGTAGATCTCTTTTGCGTTTTCCACCTCCTCAGACTTCCCAGACATTGTTAACGGTCCAATTAGCTAAGTGTTTTTAGCCCCTGAGCTAATCTCCACGAACACACATCTGCAGATGAATGCAGCGTGTATGGGATATTCAAGATATTCTGACTAGTGCGTTGACTCCGAATGAGAACATGAGCTGAAAGTTAACCTCGGTTCCTCTGCAGCGACGGTGTGAAGCAGCCTCTGGCCATCGTGGGCTCCCCCTACTGGATGGCCCCCGAAGTTCTGAGAGGAGAGCTGTACAACGAGAAGGTAAACCTGCTTCATGTTGGGTTCTGTTCTGCGGGAGAACAGTGCTGAAGCGCTGCTGCTGAACTTTGGAACAAAGAAATAACACATTCCTCCCATAACCAATGTAAAGTCCGAGAACTAAACACACACTGCTTTACATGTTACCATAACAATATACTGTATAATAACCTGTTTGTGCATGATCAGAGCAGAACAGCGAAGAATCAAGTGACACTGACGCTGGAACGTGCGCTCTCTCTCTCTCTCTCTCTCTCTCTCTCTCTGTCTCTGTCTCTCACCCTCTCCTCTGCTCAGGTGGATGTGTTTGCGTACGGCATCATCCTGTGCGAGATCATCGCCCGGATCGAAGCTGATCCCGACTTCTTACCGAGGACAGAGGTAGAAAACTGCAGCGGGTCTGTGTGTGTTTCTGTGTGTGTGTCGGGGGTGGGCTATGGTCACTCACCCCTGATAAACTGTGATTTTTATTGAATATTTGGAGCACAGTAACAACACATGACAGAATAAATATTACACTGAAATGTGTGTGTGTGTGTGTGTCTAGGACTTTGGCCTTGACGTGGATGCATTTGAGAACATGGTGGGGGATTGTCCGCCTGCGTTCTTTAGCCTCGCTGTCACCTGCTGTAATGTGAGTACATGTATTTTCTGTGGGACCTCTCAGGGGCTCGCTGCTGCAAATGACTGACGCGTCCCACGTGAGCACACTCAGTCAGCGCCACTGTTAATGTGTGGGTCTTTTCCGTGTGCTGTTTTCAGATGAGTGCAGAGCGGCGTCCCTCATTCGCTGACATTGTGTTCACGTTGGAGGGCATGGATAGAGAGGAGGAGGGAGAGAAGCCGATTGCACTCGGTAAAAGGATCAAATCAGTGATTTTAAAAATGTCTTCCGTCAGTGTTAAAGACCTGTTTTTACAGCACTGTGGAGGGAAATGTAGTCTTGTTCATTTTGCACCACACTCACACGTCTTCCTCCCTCCTGTCCTCCCTCAGAGCCAGTGGCAGTGGACGTCAGCCCATACAGGCGCCGCAGCTCTCCCTGTCACCTCGCTGACCACAGCCAACAAAGACAAGGCTTGGCAAGGAGCCAATCAGACGTGTTACCCCCAGCAACCCTGACCCCTCCTCTGCTCGGGACCCCTGCTCGGGTCAACCCCTTCTCTCTCAGACAGGACCTGAACGGTGGGCGGTGTAAACTCTTAGACACGCCCAGCAAGTCCGTCATCTCCCTGACCTTCACTCTTCCAGCGCTCCGTGACCCGTGTGCCTCACCCCACCTTCTCAGAGGGATGACAGGGACGCGAGCACTGCCGAGGAGATGTCAGTCGCTCCCCTGTACCCCCGAGCTCAGCCGGACTGTAGCCTTGTTGAGGGACATGGAGGGGAAGGAGGTGGAAAATGATGAGGACGTCAGAGCGTTGGTGGTAACAGAATGGACGGGGGATGACATGGAGGATGACATGAGGAAGAAGACAGGGCTGTTTGAAAAGGTGGATGAAAGGTTGCAGGTGAAGCAAACGGAGAAGAGAGATGCTGTAAAGGAGGAGGACGGGATGGGAGCGGATTCAGGTCTTCCTGTCGAGCTGGAGATGGTGTCTCTGGAGCGCTTAGAGGAGGAGGATGAGGAGGAGGAGAGTGTCTGTCTCACAGAGCCCATGGACTGTACCAAGTCTCCAGAGCCAGCAGAGGGAGTGTTGGACTCTAAATCTGAAAGACCCCTGCTCACCTCCACTTCCTCCTCTTCCCTACAGACCAATGGCTGGCGACTTCCCATCTCCAATGGACCGCCCTCCCTGCCTCCTCTGCCACGAATGGACAACAACAACGGCTCATCCATTGTGATTGGCCAGCAGGCCCAGTGGGGTGGAGGAGGGCGGGCTAATGGTTACAGCGGAGCCCAGGTCCTGTCTTCTGATCCTAGCGGGTCATCTGAGCAGGATGAGGTCATTTCCTGTCCAGGCTGCTGTCTAGTGGGTCTGAGTTTCCCCTCAGTGTGCCTCCGTGGTTCAGCTGCTGTGCCTGCCTCCCACAGAAGGGCTTCGTTACCACGGCAGAGGCCCTACCGGAACCTTAACGGCACAATAACGGGTGGCAGCGCTTCCTCGTCAACTACAGCTGCCACAGCAACCAAAGCTCTACTGTGTCGCAGCACAAATGGACTTGTAGTGGCAGGGTCCTCGGTGCCATGTGAGCCTGGCCGGTCCCTGCCAGAGGCCCAGACATAAGCCGGCTCAGAGCACGTTCGGTTTTGAACTTGTGACGTGCACCAGCACTAAATGCTGCTTCGCTAATACTGAGAATCCAATACTGACCCCAACATCTGAGGTGTGTAGTTAATTCTGTGCAGTCACAGCAAACACTGTGAAGTGCATGATGAGTTAACTAAGGCAGGCGGGACACAGCTGAACCACGCAGGGTCCAAGCAAAATGGGAGCAGGGTTAGACAGTGAGCCGTCGGGGTCAACAACACATTACTGCCGCTGGAATGGTGCTGATCCACACAGAGCAGCTAGTCTCATACAGAGGTGCACGTCCACCCTCACCGAACCAAATCAGAGTGAAGTTGGCCTGCGCTGAAATGTGCCGGCTTTCGTGGCTCAACTCAACGGGCTGAGTGAACTTCCAGTTTATTACAACTTGTATCTCATTTTTGTAGTTTTGGCATTTATATCGGTAACATTCTGCTGAGTTAACTGCTGAGGCCTGCGAACACGCTGGCAGGATATAAGAAAGAGTCGGATGTGACAGCCCTCACTGTTTGCAGACACACTTGCTGCTTCAGTTGTGGCCCTCTCCCCTCTTTGATTTCCTCTTCTTTCTTTTTGCACTGCACGGCACGGCACAGCACTGCACTGCTTAGCCCAGGCTCTTTATGGAGTGAACATGAAAAGGCAGATGTGAATGTGAAGTGCTGTTTACTTCAGCCAGCACAGCGTGGCTCCAGGTATGTTACCATATGTGAAAACACTGTTTTTGATCCTAGTTAACTGATTAACAGTAGCGTCATTGGTCAATATTTATAAGATTAATAAAAAAGGACTTAAAATACTTTACTACACTTTTTATAGCAGTTTTGTGTGTGTGTGTGTGTGAGAGAGAGAGAGAGAGAAAGAGAGATATGGTGGGCGTAGGTCTGTGCGTGTGTGAGAGACATTCTTTACTTTTGCACTTGAGTGTGGAGCACTTTACAGTGAGACACCAGGCTTTTACTGGACGGTGCTTTATTTAAACCTGTGTGACTGGTGTTTTACGTGTGTGTGTGTGTGTGTGCGCTTCTGACCCAACAAGCCACACAGCTTTCACCCTTGGACATCTCCTCCCGCTCACTGTATCTTGTGTACGTACTGTACGTGTCCATTTTGATTACACTGTTGTGACTTAAAAAGTGGCATGTGATGCAGGTGTGAGTATTTATTGTACAGATCATTCCACACACTGTGTGTGTGCAGTATGTGCTTTTGAGCAAAGGTAGAGTGATGGATACCCACAGGATAACCTTTATCCCATCATCTCTGATGTTAAACATGATTCTCACCTCATTTCTACTTTTGTTGTTCTTCTATACAGCTAGAAGCCTGCGTGCAATAATCTGGTAATAAAAATCTGGTTGTGCATAACCCTCGCTGCTGGTTTTTATTCTTTTCAGACATTTCAGTCAAGAAGGGACAATAAACATTTTCTTTTACTTGAAGTGACTGAAAGTCAGGAACATGTCAGGAATCATGCCACAACACAATGCTGGAAGGTGTCAGTAACACTGTAATTACAGGTCGACATGAAGTCATTTAAGTAACTATGGTGGTTTTATTTTTTTATGTATGACTGTGTAGCCCTAAAAAAATCCAAATATATGTTATTAGGTTCTAAAATGATACATTTTCCATTTTGATTGTCACGGTAGAGTAGATTTGTCTTTTGGAACGACAACATCAGTAATTTGTAGTAAGTAACAGTAATTTGTTCATTTAATTTGAGGCTCAGTGTATAGTGTATGGAGATCAATCTCAACACATGCAAAGAGCAAAGAGGCTACATGTCACATGATAGCTTTGAAATCATACTCCAAATTCAGATTCATCAAACAACACAGCACCTCAGTCTCTATTGAAAAGACCAGCAAACATTGATTTGTAATTGATATTGAAACTGGACTATAGAAGGAATAAATAACATTACCATGACAACCAAATTTGACCATCTTTGCTAACTTATATGTCACCGCTGGACTGAGAAATCACACGGTAACTTGCTGCACCTTTAAAAATCAGTGTCAAAAGGCAAACAAAGTGACAAACAAACTTACAGGCAAAAACTGGAACGAGAGCAAGACAACTAGACAGGCAAGAGCACTGGTTCTCGGTACTAACAGGACACGATGAACTGGCATGAGACAGGGGGAGATGCAGACTTTTATATACAAGAGGAACTGGGAAACAGGTGGAAACAATCAGGGCGGGGAAGACAATCAGACCGGCGGGAAACACGAGAGGAAGGGCAAGCCACCTGAAACGAGAGGGAAGTTAGATCGTTCAAAATAAAACAGGAAATCACAAGACAGGACAAAAAACCAGCTTGACTAAATTCAGTTCTTGACATTTACTACCCAACCAACAAATCATAGCTCACAGGTTAATAGCTGGTGAGGAACTTGCACCAAATCACCTGAAACACTTCATTTCATTTTAGAAATTTCATCAAATAAAGTTATTAAAATGTTTGAGTTGATAACATCTGAATTCATATTTGACTACAGGCCTTTAAGCAGTCATTCTTTAAAATGCTATTCCATACTGGATGTCTGCCTGATAGTTCTGTAGCTTAATTTAGGAAAGCTGCATTTCTATCTGCATTTTGCTCCATGTCATATCTCAGTTCTTCAAATTGTCAGTGTAATTATTAAATAATCGTGTATCATTATGGTTCGTACAAGGGCCCAAGATGAGGACAGAGCCAATAACGTGGTGACAAAAAGAACAAAAAGAATTCATGCTGCAGTTTTTCCAGCCACTCTCAGAACTGGCTCTTGTGGGTGGATTTGAAGTAAGATTTAATGATAATGGGCTTAGCTGATCACATGACAAAGCAATTGATTTTTAGTTTGTTTTTATCCTGTACAGTAATTTGTTCATTTAATTTGAGGCTCAGTGTACAGTGTATGAACACGCAAGAGACACATGAACAAAAATGTGAAATTTGTCAAGAGGGAAGTTAATCATTCCACCTATAAGGACTTCAGAATGAGAGTGTGAATGAGTACTGGGAGAAAAAGAGAACAGTTGAGAGAGCAAGCTGAGTCTGATGACGACTGTACCATTCTCTCATGAGAAGAAATGTCCGTTCTTTCTGTGTGTACTGCTCTGAAGTGAAGTAAGCTAATTACCTTTACCAAAGGAAGAAACATTACATACATACATACATACAGAAGTTGCATTTTTTTACTTTCAAAACTCCATGTTTCCATGGCAACCCGCATAACATTTAGTGTATTTCAGTACACAAGGCTACATTGCCATGGGGCATATCAAATTTGGTAGATACTGGTCAAAAACAAAGGATCTCAAGAGCTCAACTCTTGGCTCAGCTCCTTCAGTAAATGTATCAACACTTAAGGACCCCAACAGCGTTCATCTCATCAGATTTTGAACATTAAAACATTAACATTTGAATGAGGCACATGTTTCCAATCATCAACTTCTTCTTTATGTTTAAGGAACAAACGTTTGAACAAATTAATGCAGCAGCTAAACAGCTACATATATAATCCCACTCATTCTTGGGCTAAATGAGAACAACCCTTTGAAGTTTCAGTTTCATTTTGACTGTACAACCAGTGCAGACATTTGTGGGTGTGGTTTTGTGCATCCTTATCAGTGGAGCTGCAGCTGACTCGCTTGGGAGACTTGAGAGTTTGCGTCCCTTTTGTACATTAATTTAAACATACTTACACTGAATGAGACACGTTTCCAATCATAAACTTAAGGAACAAACGTTTGAACTAATTAATGCAGTAGCTAAACAGATGGTACCTTGACTTACGAGCGTCCCAACTAACAAGTTTTTTGAGATATGAGCCATCTCTCGGCCGATTTTTTGCTTTGAGTTGCGAGCTAAAATTTGGGTTACGAGCTAGCTCCAGATACTGCACCGCTAGCTGGCGTAGCGAACGCCACAGTGAACGCAGCATCCCGTGTCTCACTCGATAGCCAGACAGCTGCAGGTGAAAGTGAGG
This sequence comes from Datnioides undecimradiatus, assembly GCA_008933995.1. Classification (NCBI taxonomy): domain Eukaryota; kingdom Metazoa; phylum Chordata; class Actinopteri; order Lobotiformes; family Datnioididae; genus Datnioides; species Datnioides undecimradiatus. Next base: position 1,835,057 of record WARS01000016.1, read on the forward strand.
AAAGCGTGGCGAAAAGGGCAACAATCAGTGAATAAGATTCAGTTGTTCAGTTCAGCCTTTCTCCTCCACCTCTGTCAGCATCCTCAAGTCGTCTGATCTCCAAGGTAAATGCTGTGCATTATACTTAATAAAACCAGTTTATTGCAGTACATTCTATTGTATTGTTTTTTATACAACATTTCTTATGTATAAGTACATTTTTCTTATTTAAAAACATGTAACAAAAAAGCAGTGTTTTTTGGGGGGGCCCAGAACGGATTAATGGCATTTCAATTCATTCCAATGGGGAAACTAGATTTGACATACAAGTACGAGTTACGAGCTTCGTCACGGAACGAATTAAACTCGGAAATCAAGGTACCACTGTATATAATCCCACTTATTGGTTTTGGGCATCCTTATAAGTGGAGCTGCAGCTGACTCACTCTGAACCCTGTGTCCTGACTCCAGCTGCAGCATCAACTCCTGAGTCTCTAACCTAAACATGGCCAGCAAGCATTTCAACCTGTTTCAACGCTTGCAATTCTTAATCACAGCAGAAATGAGAGCCACACTGCTTAGACTCTTTGCAAATTGCATGGGTTTCGACAGAGATATCAGAATGAGAGGTTGGGGAATAGGATGTATTGCAGGGGACAAAGAACAACTCAATTCATTGTAAAATCTACAGCTGTAGCTGTAGTTACTGTCTGATTAGGCGGAAGGGCACCACGGATGCAGAAGATAGCTTTTGGTGTGAGAATATGCGGTATTGTATTCTTTTTTCTACACAGAAAACAGGAGCTATTAACGGCTGATGCTGACCACGAGAGCGGAGTCAGATTACAAGAGGAGGACACCTGCGAGTAGGAGTGCCCAGACCTGCAGCCAATGAGAAACAATTACACGCACATTTTCACTTCCTATGTGTAACGGTAATATAACACGGACCAGGGAAAGATAGAGCATCAGAATTCGTGAACTGATGCTGTGACTGTCTGTCTGTCAGGGAAACATAGTCTGGTCCGGAGCTCTGTAAACGATCTCTTTTTCTTACGCACCTTTTGCTGTTAGAAGACAAATAAAAGACTTGGTGATTTAACTTTGAAGAGACTCCTGCATCCTTCATCAAACGAACACGCGAGTTCAGGGAGGAGAACTCAACAAACCCAACCATGGCCAGTAATTGAGGTAAGTCAGGACTCTGCATTCTGCGTGTTTGGCATGCGAGTGAACACTGTTAAATGTGAGTACACTGAGAAGATTTTTAAGTTAAATCGTGATTATTGTGTCACCTGAAATTATTTTATATTTGACACAGTTTTTGAGTCAGCAATTCTTTGGAAGGAGGTCCAGAAAACATATATCAGCATCATATTCATAATTGATGCTATGTTTTCAGCTGAAACCTTTTCAGCCCAAAGTCTTTGACAGTGAACTGTTCCAAGGGCAAAGCTGTGATTGATGGGCAACCAGTTGCTGTCATCGAAACCCCAGGCCTGTTTGATACCAGGTTTGGCGTGGACAAGACAGCCAAAGATATATGTCAGTGCATCACTTACGCTGCTCCTGGACCCCATGTGTTCCTGGTGGTCATCCGGCTCAGCAGATACACTGAAGAGGAAAAGCAGACTGTGCAAAGAATTCAAGAAATCTTTGGGGAGGCAGCAGACAGGTACAGCATGGTTCTCTTTACTGGTGGTGACCTTCTTGAAAAAGAAGGGATCACTATTGAAGAGTTCTTGGAAGAAAGCTCAGACCTGCAGGAGCTTGTGGCCAGATGTAACGGGCAGTTCCATGTCATCAATAACAAACTGAAAAATAGTTCTCAGGTCACTAAGCTGCTCCAGAAGATCAGGCATATAGTCCAGGAGAATGGAGGAAGTCACTACACCAACGAGATGTTCCAAGAGGCCGAGAAGGCGATTGAAGAGGAGAAACAGCGCATCCTGAGAGAGAAAGAAGAACAAATGCAGAAAGAAAAAGAGGAACTGGAGAGGAAACTCCAGGAAAAATATGAAAAGGAAATGAAGAAATTCCACCAGCAACAGCAGGCCGAGAGAGAGAGGGAGAGGAAGGAGAGAGAGGAGGAGAGGAAGAGGGAAAAGCAGGAGATGAGTGAGGAGAGAAAAAGAGAGAGGGGGGAGAGAGAAGCAGAGAGAGCGAAAGAGAGAGAGGAGAAAGAAAGGGAGATGAAAAACATGATGAATGAAATGAAGGAAAATCATGAGAGACAACTGAATGAGGAAAGAAAGAAGCTGCGGTCCAAGCAGGAAGAAGAGGCCCGACAGGAAGCTGAGGAGTCCAATCCTTTATATCATCTGAGAGAATGTGGAAAGAAAATAGGTGAAGGAGTTCAACATTTAGGAAAGGCATTTTGGAGCTTTCTGAGATTTTGAATGATCCCTGACTGCCTTTGGAGAATTCGAGCTGTTTAACCAGAGAACCTCCACAAGTCTCATATGACAACATATGGAATATATGAAAAATGAATCAGAGTCAATGATAAATCTACTTTACTTTGTTTAATGAATCTATTTTGTTTTATTCTTTGAAGTGGCGCTATATACCATTGATCAGAAAAGCTGTCACTGTAGTATGATATATGAGCATGATGATCTTAAACAGACACATGTGCTAAACTGAATGAGGAATAAAGATATGAAATCCAAACTTTGTCAGAGTAATAATTTACTACCCAACCAACAATTCATAGCTCACAGGTTAATAGCTGGTCAGGACCTTGCACCAGATACCCTGAAACACTTCATTTCATTTTTGAAATTTGATCAAATAAAGTTATTAAAATGTTTGAGTTGGGGGCAAAAATGAAAAGAGCTCCTGAAAACTGGACAAAGCAAAATGTGAGCTTTAAAATCAACTGTAGTTGGTCCATTATGTTCTTCCATATTCCAGATCTACTCCCTCATATGTCTCACCAGCAGCCGTTTCCCAAATTCACTTCAATTCAATTCAATTCGATTTATATAGAACCAATTCACAACAAAAGTCATCTCAGGGCACTTTACAAACACAGCGGGTCTAGACCACACTCATTACTATTAATTATACCCAACAGTTCCACCATGAGCAAGCACTTGGCAACAGTGGCAAGGAAAGACTTCCTTTTAACAGGCAGAAACCTTGGGCAGATCCTGGCTCTTGGTGGACGGCCATGTGCCTTGACCGGTTGGGGGGAAAGAAAGAGAGAGGAGAGAGAAGTACAATATAGAATAATAGCAGCAGATGACAGCAAATGGCAGCAGAGGACACGGGGCAGGTCGGTGGAGCCACAGGTCAGATGTTCAGCTCTGGAGCCACAGGTATCTGTAGAGAGGTACAGAGAGAGAGACCAGAGAGAAACAAGCACAGCACTAGGGGAGAGAGGGCACAGAGGTAATGGTTAATCTGTGATGGTTAAAATGAGTTTGAGGAGAGAGAGGGAAGGAGGAGTGTGGAGACAATCATGGGACGTCCCCCAGCAGCCTCGGCCTATAGCAGCATAACTAAGGGAGGAGGACGTCATGGAGGGTAGTTTAGACTATGGTGTGAATTGTCATAGTAACTAGAACTAGAAGAAGAAGAACAAAAAGAAGGTTTAAGCTTTTACTTTAAAATTAGAGGGTGTCTGCCTCTCAGGAGCCCAGACAGCAGCTGGTTCACAGGAGAGCACAATGGCTAAAAGTACCTTCAGCTCTGCTCCCTGAGCAAGAAAAATGGTCACAGTATTCAATCACACTTGCATGTTATGTGTTACACACTATATTAGATGAAACAATACTTCTTCATGCTCATGCACAGACACTCTCTTCACTTCTACGTTCTCCTCTGCATAGGTGCTACAACCCTGTGCCTCTTCACGGGCCAGGACTGACAGGTTGCACAGTGATGCTCTCTCTCTCTCTCTCTCTCTCTCTCTCTCTCTCTCTCTCTCTGTGTGTGTGTGTGTGCTGGTCACTGGTGCCTCATCCACCACCATCACACTGCAGCCGTGGATACAGTCTGTCCCACAGAGATCCAACTGTCAGAAAGTGTGGAACAGGGGCTCTATCTACACCAACACAAGGCCTGATTACATTCATCAGTATCTTCATTGCAGATTAGTCAGCTGGCTGACGACACCACGTATTCTAAAAAATACTACCCCGTAACATTGCTATCCATATAATAGATACATTCTCTGCAACTTCTGGACTCTACTTAAACCTGAAGAAATGTGACTGTCCCTCTTGCCAAGACTGTAAAGGGCGCTACTCACGTTTACACCACACAATCAAAAAACAAACAAAGCTTACCTGGGATCACCATCATGAAAAAAATCAGATCATATATGTTTAACTTTAATCAACTTTAATCTTATTATTGACAAGACAAGGAAAAAACCTAACCAACGGCTTCAAAAGAGATTTATCTCTGAAGAAACCCGAATTCTTCTGACAAAGGCAGAAGGGCTGTCACAAATCTGACGCCGCTGCAGCTATCCCCTGTCTCTGTCGCTAAAAATCTGAGATGCCAGTGATAAGTTATTGTTCAGTTTTATTTGGAAAAACAAGACACATTATGTAAAAAAATTATTATTATTATTAAAGTTATTATGAACACTCATGATTCTGCTGAATTAGCTTTCTTGATAATAAAACCTTTAAAATAGATTGGATGAAGCAGTTTTTTACATAATCTACATCCACTAGAACTTTTATACCCAAAATACCATTTCTTTTCTATCATTGGAGGCCTTGAATATGCTTCCAATGTGTGATTATAAAATAGAAAAACTTTCCCTGATCCTGTCAAATTTCCATAAGCAATTGGTGTTGGCATGGTCATTCATTTATAAACACAACTTCTCCACATAGGCGCTTCATTTGGAACAATAAGCATCAAATCTAAAATAAATCTTTATTTTGTAATTCTTGAGTTTGATAATGACATAATTAGAGTTACTTAGCGACTCAATAATAATGAAACCTGCTAAATTATTCTGGGTTCCTTCAAGCATTCAGTATTCCTGTTACCCCAAAAGAGTTTGCCATTGTAAATAAGATGCCATTCCCTCTGTTTGTGCTCCACCTTTGGGCCCACATTAACACCAGTGGGTCATATGCTTCTCCTGAAATAATTACGATTAATAAAAATATGTCGCCAATATCGAGTCATTATTTCAAACAGATATCACCACTACCCCTGTTGCTCAGTACTGGTCTTGTTAATGGTCTGAACTGGAGCAATGTGTGAGTGCTGTGTGTGTGAGTCTGAGCCTGAAACAGTAATACATCTGTTCTGGCACTGTCACTCTACCTTCTGGAAAGTAATCCGTTATGTCACAATGAAGACTGACTCAGACTTTTCTCTAAGTTGGAACGATGTACTTTTTGGTGTCCCACAATGTCAAAAGTAAAAAAACAGAACTATATGTAATACTGATAATGATTTTTAGGGAAATACCATACACAAAGCTACATTTTAGTCCTCCAAACCTTTTTTTATAGCATTTCAAAAACTAGACAGTACATCGAAAGCATCTGACTCAGCGAATAATAAAAGCTATTAAAACATATAATTTGTGCTCTTTATTTGATATATGTATTTGTTGTTATTTGCTGTTGTTTAATTGTTTGTATGTATATTAATAACTGCTTCTGTACTGAACATGTTATCTTCAATAAATCTTTATTAAAACTCGGTCCCCAGCTCTCACATGCCTCTGCCGACAGTAGCTGCTGGCGTGCGGACACCAGTCGCGTGTCCGCTGAGAAGCCCACACGGGCGCATGAAGCTGCGTTTGGACCTTCTCTGTGTCTGTACAACGCAGTGACGTCACGGCAGCGCCCCGCACGGTCCGGGCAATTTGTGGCCAGAGGCAGAGACAATGTCGCTGCTGGTGTTCCTGAGGAAGGCGCTGCCGACATGGCATATCTACGTTAAGCGGTACGTGCTTTCACTGGCTGATCTGGGCTGCGGCGGGATGCTGAACTGAAGGGGGGGGGTTACCTTTCTGTCTCCGCTCTCTGCACAAAATGAGACACCATCTACACCTGACTCGTGTCCCATATGCATAATGTTCACGTCATTTCCTTCTCAAAGTGACATGTTTCCTCTCTGTATACTCTGTGCTGCCTGTCAAATCTAATGTAGAGAGAATAAAGATATGAAATCAAAACTTTGTCAGAGTAATAATTTACTACCCAATCAATAATTCATAGCTCCTGGCTACCTGGTCAGAACTTGCATAGAATACCTGAAACATATCATACTTGTAATTTCATCAAATAAGTTATTAAAATGTTTGCGTTGATGACACGTGAATTCATATTTGACTACAGGCCTTTAAAGAGTTATTCTTTAAAATGCTATTCTATACTGGATGTCTGCCTGATAGTTGTGTAGCTTAATTTAGGAAAGCTGCATTTCTATCATTTTGCTCCATGTCATATCTCCAGTTCTTCAAATTATCAGTGTAAATATTAAAATAAACAACGTATCAGTGGTTCCTGTAAGATGAGGACAAGAGCCAATAACGTGGTGACAAAAAGAACAAAAGAATTCATGCTGCAGTTTTTCCAACCACTCTCAGAACTGGCTCTTGTGGCTGGATTTTGAGTAAGACTTAATGATAATGGGCTTAGCTGATCACATGACAAGCAATTGATATATAGTTTGTTTTTTATTCTGCAAAGCAATGTGTTCATTTAATTTGAGGCTCGAGTGTACAGTGTATGGAGATCCAAATCTCAACACATGCAAAAGAGCAAAAGAGGCTACATGTCACATGATAGCTTTGAAATCTTTTCAAATTCAGATTCATCAAACAACACAGCACCTCAGTCTTTATTGAAAGACCAGCAAACACCTGATTTGTAATTGATATTGAAACTGGACTATAGAAGAATAAATAACATTACCATGACAACCAAATTCGACCATCTTTGCTAACTTATATGTCACCGCTGGACTGAGAAATCACACGGTAACTTGCTGCACCTTTAAAAATCGGTTTGAGCACATCCCTTTCGTACATTCATTTAAACATACTTACTGAATAGAGACGTTTCAATCATAAACAGGAGACAAGCGTTTGAACTGAACTTGGCTGATTTTTTTGCTTTGAGCTGCGAGCTAAAATTCAGATTTACAGGCAACCTTCAGATACCATTAGCGTAAAACGCCACAATGTGCTGCAACATCATATCCCGAGTCTCCATTCGAAGTAAGCCAGACAGCTGCAGGTGAAAGTGAGGAAAGCGCGGCGAATAAGATTCAGTTGTTCAGTTCAGCCTTTCTCCTCCACCTCCGTCAGCATCCTCAAGTCGTCTGATCTCCAAGGTAAATGCTGTGCATTATGTATAAAACCAGTTTATTGCAGTACATTCTGTTTTTATACAATGTTGTTATGTAACAAAAAAAGCGGTGTTTTGGGGGCAGGACGGATTAATGGCATTTCAATTCATTTCAATGGGGAAAACTGATTTGATATACGAGTAATTTGAGTTATGAGCTCCGTCACGGAACAGTCGGCGCTCGTAAATCAAGGTACCACTGTATATAATCCCTTATTGAGCTAATGAGAACAACCCTTTGAAGTTTGATATCACCTTGACTGTACAACCAGTGCAGACATTTGTGGAGTGTGGTTTTGGGCATCCTTATAAGTGGGCTGCAGCTGACTCCTCTGAACCCTGTGTCCTGACTCAGCTGCAGCATCAACTCAGTCTAACCTAAACACTTGGCCAGCAAGCATTTCAACCCAACCATGGCCAGTAATTTGGGTAGAATCAGGACTCTGCATTCTGTGTGTTTGGCATAAGAGTGAACACTGCTAAATGTGAGTACATTGAGAAGATTTTTAAGTTAAATCATGATTATTGTGTCACCTGAAATTATTTTACATTTTGGCACAGTTTTTAGATCAACAATTCTTTGGAAGGAGGTCAGAAAACATATCTCAGCATCATATGTTTCAAGCTGAACCCGTCTGATTAACTGGGTTATGTCACAGAAAATGTAGACTCATGTAGACTCTTGTTGGTAGTGTGACTTATTCTTCTACTGGCCTGTAACATAACAAATAATGAGGAGCTGAGACTGGTGCTGGTGGGAAAAGACTGGAATCAGGAAAGTGCCACTGGAAACACCATTCTGGGAGAAGACAATAATTTAAATCAAAGTTCAGCCCAAAGTCTTTTGACAGTAGACTGTTCAAGGGAGCAAAAGCTGTGTGATTGATGGGCAACGGTTGCTGTCATTACAGGCACCCCAGGCCTGTTTGATACCAGGTTTAGCGTGGACAAGACAACCAAAGATATATGTCAGTGCGTCACTTCTGCTGCTCCTGGGCCCCATGTATTCCTGGTAGTCATCCGACAAAGGCAGATACACTGAAGGAAAAAGCAGACTGTGCAAGAATTCAAGAAATCTTTAGGGGAGGCAGCAATTAGGTACAGCATGGTTCTCTTTACTGGTGGTGACCTTCTTGAAAAAGAAGGACCACTAAATGAAAAATTCTTGGAAACTCAGACCTGCAGGAGCTTGTGGCCAGATGTAACGGACAGTTCCATGTCATCAATAATACTGTGAAAGATAGTTCTCAGGTCACTAAGCTGCTCCAGAAGATCAGGCATATAGTCCAGGAGAATGGAAGTCCACTTCCTGCTTGAGATGTTCCAAGAGCCGAGAAAAGCGATTGAAGAGAGAGAGAGAGAAACAAGCGCATCCTGAGAGAGAAAGAAAGAACAAATGCAGAAAGAAAAAAGAGGAACTGGAGAGGGAAACTTCCGGGAAAAAATATGAAAATGAGAAATTCCTCCAACAACAGCAGGCTGAGAGAGAGAGAGAGGAGAGAAGGAGGAGAGAGGGAGGAGAGGAAGAGAAAAGCGGGAGATGAGTGAGGAGAGAGAAGAAGAGAGAGAGGGAGGAGAGGGGAGGAGGAGAGGAAGAGAGAAAAGAAGCAGGAGATGAGTGTGGAGAGAAAAGAGAGAGGAGGAGAGAGAAGCAGAGAGGCGAAAGAGAGAGAGGGGAGAAAAGAAAGGGAGATGAAAAACATGATGCTGAATGAAATGAAGGAAAATCATGAAGACAACTGAATGAGGAAAGAAAAAGAAGCTGCAGTCCAAGCAGGGAAGAAAGAAGTGACCAGAAAGCTGAGGAGTCCAATCCTTCTTATCATCTGAAAATTTGGAAAGAAAATGGGTGGTTGAACATTTAGGAAAAAGAGCATTTCAGGATTTTTTCAGATTTTGAGCAATCCCCTAACTGCCTTTGGAGAATTCAAAGGTGTTTAACCAGAGAACCTCCACAAGTCTCCTTACAACATATGACAACAATGATAAATCTACTTTACTTTGTTTAATGAATCTATTTTGTTTTATTCTTTGAAGTGGCGCTATATACCATTGATCAGAAAAGCTGTCACTGTAGTATAATATATGAGCATGATGATCTTAAACAGACACACATGTGCTAAACTGAATGAGGAATAAAAAATATAAAATCAAACTTTGTCAGAGTAATAATTTACTGCAACCAACAATTCCATAGCTCTACAGGTTAATATGTAAGCTGGTCAGGAGCTTGCACAGATACCTGGAAACTACTTCATTTCATTTTTTGAAATTTGATCAAATAAAGTTATTAAAATGTTTGAGTTAAGGGCAAAAAATGAAAGGCTCTGAAAACTGAATAAAAAGCAAAATGTGAGCTTCAAAATCAACTGTAGTTGGTCCATTATGTTCTTCCGTATTTCAGATCTACTCCCTCATATGTCTCACCAGCAGCCGTTTCCCAAATTCAATTCAATTCAATTCAATTCAATTCAATTCAATTCAATTTTATTTATATAGAACCAATTCACAACAAAAGTCATCTCAGGGCACTTTACAAAACAGTTCCACCATGAGCAAGCACTTGGCAGCAGTGGCAAGGAAAAACTTTCAACACAACAGGCAAGGAAACCTTGGGCAGATCCTGGATCAGGGTGGGCCCGGCCATGTGCCTTGACGGTTAGGGGAAAAGAGATGACAGCAAATGACCCAGCAAATGGCGCCAGAGGACAGGGGCAGGTGGGTGAGCCACAGGTCAGATGTTCAGCTCTGGGAGCCACAAACCTCCTTGTAGAGAGGTACAGAGAGAGACCAGAGAGAAACAAGCACAGCACTAGGGAGAGGACACAGGAGTTAATGGTTAATCTGTGATGGTTAAAATGAGTTTGAGGAGAGAGGGAAGGAGAATTAGCCAAGGCGATCATGGGGCGTCCCCAGCAGCCTCGACCTATAACAGCATAACTAAGGGACGTCATGGAGATGGATTTAGACTATGGGTGTGGTTGTCATGGTAACGCTAGACTAAGAAGAACAAGAAGGTTTAAAGCTTTACTTTAAAAAGTAGAGAGGGTGTCTGCCTCTCAGACCCAGACAGCAGCTGGTTCACAGGAAGGGAGCCTGATAGCTAAAATGCCTTCAGCTCTGCTCCTGAGCAAGAAAGAACTGGTCTGTGTTCAATCACATTTGCATGTTATGTGTTACACACTATATTAGATGAAACAATACTTCTTCATGCTCATGCACAGACACTCTCTTCACTTCTGCGTTCTCCTCTGCACCAGGTGCTACAGCCCTGTGTGCCTCTTCACAGGCCAGGACTGACCAGGTTGCTGATGATGCTCTCTCTCTCTCTCTCTCTCTCTCTCTCTGTGTGTGTGTGTGTCTGGTCACTGGTCACCTTATCACCACCATCACTGCAGCTGTGGATACAGTCTGTCACAGAGTCCAACTGTCAGAAAGTGTGGAACAGGGAACTCTACCTCCTACACCAACACAAGGCCTGATTACATTAAATAGGTATCTTGTTGCAGATTGAAATTATAATTAGTCAGCTGGCTGACGACACCACATTATTCTAAAAAAATGCTACCCATGTTCCCATTGCTATCCATATAATAGATGTATTCTCTGCAGCTTCTGGACTCTGCTTAAACCTGAAGAAATGTGAGCTGTTCCCTCTTAAAGACTGTGGCCAGCTACTCACGTTTACCTACATAATCAAAAACAAAGCTCAACACATAGGATACCATCATGAAAAAATCAGATCCATATATATTTAACTTTAATCAACTTTATCTTATTACTGACAAGACAAGGAAAAAACCTAACCAACGGCTTTAAAGAGATTTATCTCTGAAAGAACAAATTCTTCTGACAAAGGCAGAAGGACTGTCTCGTCAGTCTGACATATGCAGCTATCCCCCTGTCTGTCAACAAGAAGCTCTGAGATGCCAGTGATAAGTTACTGTTCAGTTTTATTTGGAAAAACAAAGACACATTATGTGAAAAAAATCTGTTATTATGAACACTCACAATTCTGGTAAGGGTCTAAACTTTCTTGATAAAAATAAAAAACCTTTAAAATGAATTGGATGAAGCAGTTTTTACATAATCCTACATCCTAGAACTTTACTCTTAAAATACATTTTTCTACCATTGGAGGCCTTGAATATGTACTTCAATGTGATTATAAAATAGAAAAACTTTCCCTGATCCTGTCAAATTTCCATCAGCAAATGCTGTTGGCATGGTCATTCATTTATAAACACAACTTCCATAGATGCTTCATTTGGAACAATAAGCACATCAAATCTAAAAATAAATCTTTATTTCTTAATTCTTGGTTTGATAATGACACAATTCGAGTTACCCAGCGACTCAATAATAATGTAAACCTGCTAAATTAGTTCCTAAAGGTTCCTTCAAGCATTCAGTATTCCTGTTACCCCAAAGGTTGCCATTGTAATGGATGCCATTCCCTCCTTTGTGCTCCACCTTTGGAGCCCAGTAACACCAGTGGGTCACATATGCTTCTCTGGCACATCGAAAAATAATAAATGCATAATATCAGGTCATTATTTTCAAACAGATATCACCACTACCCCTCTGTTGCTCAGTACTGAATCTTGTTAATGGGTCTGAACTGGAGCAATGTGTGGAATGCTGTGTGTGTGAGGTCTGAGCCTGAAACAGTAATTCACCTGTTCTGGCACTGTCACTCTACTGCCACCTTCCTGGAAAGTAATCCGTTATGCTGACAATGAAGATTGTCTGACTTCTCTCTAAGTTGGAGCGATGTCTTACTTTTGGTGTCCACAATGTCAAAAGTAAAAAACAGAAGGAACTATATCTCATAAATATGATAATGATTTTTAGGAAGCCTACCACTTACACAAAGCTTCGCATCCCTCAAACCTTTTTTATAGCATTCAAAAGGAAGCTGAACAGTATCGAAAGCATCTCAGCTAGAATAATAATAAAGCTATTAAAACATATAATTTATTATCTTTATTTGATATATATTTGTTGTTATTGCTGTTGTTTAATTGTTTGTATGTATATTAATAACTGCTTCTGTACTGAACATGTTATCTTCAATAAATCTTTATTAAACTCGGTCCCCAGCTCTCACCATGCACTCTGCACCGACAGTGGCTGCTGCTGGCGTCACTCGGACACCAATCAGCGTGTCCGCTGAGAAGCCCTGCAGTGTGGCGCATGGCTCTTGAACCTTCTCTGTGTCTGGCCTAGCACTTAGTGGCGTCAGCTGACGCCCACGCAGTCGGCCGAGTGTTTGTAGCCAGAGGCAGGGAGGCGACATGTCGCTGCGCAATTGTTCTGAGAGAGAGGCCCATTGTCTTTATGGCCGATGGGCTTAGCCTGACTCCACATGACAAAGCAATTGATATGTGATTTGTTTTATTCTGTACAGCAATGTGTTCATTTTAATTTAGTCTCAATGTACACTGTGGAGATCAATCTCAACATAAAACAAGAGGCTACATGTCATGATAGCTTGAAATCATACTTATCCAAATAAGAGGTTGAAAGTCACTCCCTGCCATCGGTGTCAGAAGTAGGAATTTCAAGGGACTTTCTAAAGGGATTAACTAAAGATAGTCAGGGTGTTTCAAGCGTGAAGAAGAACACACAGGACTCTAAAGCAACTGCACTAAGAAATGTAGAAACACCTAACAATGAATGTATAACTAACAACAGAATAGGAAATGTTGAGTGTAATAAGTAACATAAGAATGAACAGATGATTGTGATTGTGTAGAAGAAGCTATATGACATACAAAATGTTGTATTGATTTGAACTAGTTAAATGATTATAAGAATGTTTTAAAATCATAATGAATCATAAAAGAAAAATGAGGAAGTATTGAAGTTAGGAAGAGGAAACCAGTATTGAAATATTAAGCAATGAACTGAACAGATGGTAGAGGAAGCTTCCTGATGTCCTCAAGCTGGACAAGGGTGGAGTGAGGACAAGAGAAGGACAAAAAAGGAGAATCAAAAAGGTCAGAAAGGTTATGGAGTAAGTTACTGGAATTTTTCCACCTAGTGGGTGGAGTGTTGATAAATGCGAAGTTGTACTTGAGCCCTCATTGGACATCTACCATGTAAGGCGAATGAGGTATAAAAAAGGCCGGTAAAAGGAGAAGTTGCTTAGTCTGGCTGACCTCCTCCCGTCCTTGATGCCGTGTCTAAGGCTAGCTACTGGGCGACCACACAGAAGAACGGACCCGAAGACTGCAGAATTGGGGAAGGAGTTGTGGCGGTTCGACACAGGAAAAGATCCAACACCTCAGCCTAACAAGGAGTGCAGAGTGAGGACAAGCCATGGATTACTTGGCTGAAGGGGTTTTCTGGAGATGTCGTATTCCCTCACACTGTCTACAGAACTGAAATCCCTGAGGATCGCTGGAGATTAAAACAAGTTTACAAAATGTCATCAGGATCTCAGGGGCAGTAGACAAGAATGGTGTTTTGGCCAAATGACTTTTTCACTCCATCTCAGTGATTATAATTTGTATTGATTAACAGTCAAAGTTATTATTGCGAGATTATATTCTGAAGATTTGTTAGAGTGATTGATAATTAATCTGTTGCCTGCCCTTGCTAAAGTTGCTGAATAATATGATGAAGTAGAAAGACATAAGAATTCTGGACTGGTTAATTATGAGTATTGAAGGTAAGTTCAATGGGGAAGTGTGTATTCCATCTTATTGTTCTTATAGGTTACTCTAGTCAATATGTATAATCTGACCCTTGGGGCCGTTAATCCAGGCCACTAAACATATCCTAGCTGTAGTAACAAGAGCCCGGATCCGAATTAGGAGAGCTGCCGTGACGAGCTGGCTGAAACAGAGTTGTTCTCTAAGGCTAGTCAGTCTGACATTGTCTCAGAGGAAACAGGGTAGGCGGCTTCGGATGAAGGTAGTGAGAAGCTAAGCGAGTCCTAGCTACAATCTTCATTTCTATTAAACCTTAGTGTTGTTGAGAATATGAAAGTTAACTCTTTGGAGAATGGAGAGCTGAACCTGTACCTCTGCTGAGAGGTAACTCGGGATCTGACACTTGGCGCCCAACGTGGGGCTCGACGAAAGAAAAGGATTCGGCGTGCCTGTGACAAAGAACCGGCAGAGGACAGCGTCTCTGCTGTTGGTGAGGCGACCGAGAGAAGGCGCGTGCAGTGGTGAGGACATCTGTTCGAGCATCAGAGGGGATGCAACGCAGAAGGAGTCTCAGCCCATGCGTCGAAAGGAACAGCCCTGTGGATGTAGAGCTGTTGGTAACCAGTGAAGAGAGAAGCTGAGTCATCGTCCTGCCCAGGAGGGCGAGGAGAGAAAAGAGAGAAGCGACGGGAAATTAGAGACTGACTAAAGCTGAACCCAGCAAAAGGCACTGAGTAGCCCAACAAGTTTGCCCTCATCCCTGACTCAGCAGCTCTGAGGCTTTGAGAGGCAGGCAGCCAGCGAGGCGAGCAAAACAATGGAGCAGTGAGTGGAGCTGCAGCAGCCATCCCTCAGCGTGTGAGAAGCAATCCGATCCTGGAGGAGTCTCAAGTGCAGGGACATCCGGGGGAGACGGGGAGGCGATCTACAACCTTCCCAGTGCTGTGGTCCACCAATGGGGTGATGGATTTAACACCTGGGACAAAACAGTGAAAAAGATTTCTGCAGGATTGCTTAGCCATGAGGCCATATGATGAATTGGAAGAGAACACACAGAGGTGAAACCGGTTTCAGTACCTGATCGATTCGGCTATGGAAGGCGGAAAGTGGTAATAACAGCACATTCACAGCTGGGGAAAGGCAAAGACAGTGTCCGGCAGTGGCTCGAGTGGTGGAACTGGACGCTGAAAGGATGGCCAGGAGGAAGAGTGACAGTGTTGGTGAGTCCATCTACAAATATGATCAATAGTGACTATTGTCTCATACTCTTGAGGGCAAGAAGGCAGGCTGATGGATCGTAAAAAGCCAGGGCAGCCAGCGGTACAAAAGGCACCAAAGCCCAGCTGGAAGCTCAGAAGATTATAAAAAAAGCAGCAGTGGCGGGAGTCACGGCCAGATGAAGACCAGCAAAGTGTAGTTGGAATCGTGGCTGAAGATTTTGAGTCCGAGCTATCAGACTCAAATGGAGAAGAGAGTGATTCTGAATCTGATCTGAGAACAAGGGTCAGAGGAGAAAGTGGACCTGGAGGAAGAAATCAGAAGAGATATCTGTTATGATAAACCTTCCACTACAGTGGCCAAACGATTTTACCTATAATAAGCACTCTGAAAGAAAATGGTTGTAAAGTCAGAGAGGCAGAAAGCATCTGGAACGACAGAAAGGATCCTTGAGGAGGAGCATGAAGCACTAGAAACCATGCTGACCGATCCGGCGTGAAAGGAAAAAGACCAAGCCTCGTACCCAGCGCGAGGTAGGTGCCACAGAACCAAAGGCTTTACAGGAGATGACCGCCTGAGAACCGCTGAACCCTACTCTCCCTGGGAGCTGAAGAATATCCAACCAGGCAGGATTTACGGCCTACCATTGGATAGGGAGTCCCTGGGAGGTTGATGGTGATGGTTTGCTGGTTTTCACAGATACCAACTTGAAAACCTACAATGGAAAGTTCAGAAGGGCGTTGGCAGATTGAGCAGGAGAAGAATACGCCAGAGGTCAGAGAGCGAGGAACAGAGGACCTGGTGAGACAGCGGAGAGTGGCAGTGATCGTCACCAGAGGAGAGGACTTCCATATTCGCTGTTCTCCACCTGCCAATCAAAGGCCTATCCGGGTTCTGGAAAAGGATTCCCTGGTGTCGAGAAGAGATGTTGGCGACCCTGGAAGAAAGGGGTTTATCGAGCTAAACACAACTGAGACAGTGATGGTCTGCACAGGATGGAATAAAAGATCTGGTAGCTAACATGCCCTGGGGAAGAAGCTGAAAGGGTGGCTAACGCGCTGGTGAAGCTGCTTCTGAGGATGCCTGGTATGTGGGGAGCAGTTACTGAGATGGTGATAGTGACAACTAAGAACAAGACTGTGACCGCCAAACGAGAGTTCTAGCAGCCATGCAAATGGTCGGGAGCTCGGCTTGAGCCAAGGTCACCAACCCGAGTCAAGAGGGATTAGCGTCGACAACATAGACTGGACTGATGCCGCCCGATGAAGGAAGACAGGGAACTGCAACCTGCTGGGACTGGTTGAATCCAGAACCAGGGTGTTCCGCTCAGTCACCTGCTCAACAGCGAAGGACATCAGGAGGAACGCAGAAGCAACTCTTCACCCCGATCTGACCTGGGTACGGGTTAGCTCCCCGAAAGACAACCACAGGTGGAGTCTCCCTTGTCGAGGAAGAAGCCAGCGCCGAGAGCCAGGCCCAGGCTGGAAAGATCTCCCAGAGGGAACCGTCTATCGGACCAGGAGCTACGAAGGACCAGTAAGACTACACCAAAGTCACCCCAAGAGGCCCCTCTGCCGACAACGACAGATGCAGAGCCTAGGGACAACGGGCCTGAGGACCAGGTCAGTGATTCTGAAGAAGGAGAGAGCGGACCGGAAGCTGACGATGAGAGCCTGCCGTCAATAGCGAGACAGGCCGAACACCGCCCTAAAGAGCTGAGGTGGAGCAGCATAAGGAAAAAGAAAGGAGTAGAGCTGTTGAACGTGTGCCACACCTCTGAATGAATGGGGAGAGACGTCAGATGGGGACCAGTGACTACTAGAGCGGACAGGCATACATCCAGAAGTAGGACAAGTTGACTATGACATCAACAGAGTATGTGGTATGATCGAAGAGATGAGCTGAAGGCAGCAGAGTAACAGCCACATTGGATGAGTGGGCGAATGTATACATGATGCCTTCCTATCCTACATTGGCTGCCTGCAAGCAACTGACTGGTAAGTTCAGAACGGCTTACTTGGCAGTGGCTCATGATCATCATGTAGAAAGAATGAAGAAGGCAGTTTTAAATATGCCCGCCAGACAGAAAGAGAAATGAGAGGATTTTTCGGCAGATGAAAGAACCTGCGCCTGGACCACCAGCAGTGTCACCAAGCAATACCAAATATATCAACCCGGATAAAATCAAAAGCAGGCGGCCAGGAGTTCAGAAGAGAATTCTAAACTCAAAGTGATGGTGAGAGAAAAAAAAGGCCTACGATGAAAAAGCCAAGAATACCTGAAAAGAAGTTTGGAATTTGATCGAGAGCAACACTGGTAATGAGGATGCTAAGAGAATGTGGCTGAGTCATGTCACCAGTCAGCCCATGACAGGGACGAACCAGCAGAAAGAACTATGAAAGGTGGTTCTGGAAGATATGGAGGATAGAAGGCATACGTTGCAAACAAAAGCAGGGTTAAATAAAGGTCAGACCCTAACTCAGATATGGCATGGACTGAAACGTGTAATTGCGCCGCAAAGGTATGTGAAGGTGTTAAGAGAAGTGACCTCAGGAAGGAGAGGTAACTCGGGATCTGACATGGCGCCCAACATGGGCGATCATTGAAACAACGTTTAACTAGACTGCAATCAAGAGTGATCGGCTGGAATCGCTCAAAGTGACACAATAAGAGGTGGCTGGTATAAGCCAGTAGACATACCAGCTACAACTGTACAGAAACTAGAAGAAAGTGACTTTTTCACCAGAGAGGGTAAAGAAGGCTGAGACAAATAATTGCCAAAGCTACAGTGGCACGGTTCAAGAATGACTGCGGGGACTTGGGAACGAAATATATTCACACCATCGAAGGAGGAGTACATCACCAATCTGACAGTATCCAATCTGAACCCTGAGCGGTAGAAGAAATGGATAAAATAGTTAAGAGAACTTAGTGCCCTAGGGATTATCAAGGGAAGAACAGAATCCATAACCAACAGTCAATTCAAGCAGTAAGCCTGAATCAGCAGGAGGAGGTTGGGCCAGTGATTAATTTCAAGGCTCTTAACCTGACGAACAATAATAACGAGCAAGTCTAATCAACCCCACAAGGAGCCCTAAAGCGTTACGAGTCAAGAAGTACAAGTCCTGTATCGACTTAGCGAATGGGTTCTTCTCACTAAGATTGGCAAAACAATCACAAGGAAAAACAGCATTCACCATAAAGGAAAAGCCTATGTTTGTAGCGATTGCCATAAGGATACAAAAATTCGCCTAATGTGTTCCAAGCAGCGGTCATGGATGTTCTAGGGGATTTAGGAGTGACTATCTACATTGATGATGTATTTACTCATGAATGATGCAAGAAGAACATTTAGGACAAGCTGCAAAAAGTTGGTAAGAAAAAAAAGAATTACAGAAGCAGGATTGAGAAGCAATCTGAAGAAATGTCAGTTTGGACAGTTTGGGTAAACTATCTGGGGTTCAGGTAGCTACAGACTTGGGACTCTCAGAAGGATGTCATAGCTGGACAATCACCCCACCAACATCAGAAAATGAACTACAAAAGATTTTAGGACTGTATGGTATATGAGAGATCATGTTCCAAGTTATCAGAAATATAACACAAGCCATTATGCATGCCTTAAGAAGAAGAAGAGCCCGGTGACCAGAGTCAGAACCGTAACAAGAAATGGATTTGGACTGCAACGAACCAGCAGAATCTGGAGACTGAAGAAGCTATACAGGAAGCTGTTGAAGCTACAAGACAAGAAGTCTTACAGCCAGACTGGTAGCTGAAGTGAGTTAATGAGCGAAGATCACGATGGTGAAAGTGAGTAATGAAAGGAGGAATGGTGACCTTGTGGAGTTACACCTTGTCAGCTGTAGAAAAGAGAGAGAAATATCCGCAGGAGAAAAAAGAACTGGCAGTACTGGCTAAGTATTGGGGGTTCTGAAAGAACTATTAGAGCCAGAAGATGAAATTAGAGTCATCACCCAGGTCAAGTGCATAAGTTTCTGAGGAAAGGCACTATCGAAAGCACCTAAAGCCACCAACACAAGATGGGGGCGATGGGAAGATATACTACTTTCATTGACTTGGAAATAGGTCAACACAACCAGCTTCCAGAAAACTCAAAAACCGGACGTGACAGAGGAGAAACCATACGAGTGGATATTGTACACAGATGGCTCAAGAAAAGGACAAGACAATACAGCCTATTGGGGTTACATTCTATGCAAAGCAGACGGAAAAAACATGACAGAAAGGCCAGTACCAGGAAGTGCACAAGCGGGAGAGAGTAACTGCAATATTGGAGGGACTCCTGGAACTAGGAAAAAGGAAATTGAAAGGCAGGATAATAGCCGATAGCCACTACTGTGCACACAGGCCCTGAAGGAAGATCTCGATATCTGGGAAAGCGGGTTCAAGGGGGCTAAAAGGTAAAACAGTGGCCCACAGAGATTTGTGGAAAAAGATAGTGGAATTAAGGCTTACTATGGACCTAGATGTGATTCATCAGAAAGCTCATGGGCGAGAGGAGCACATTGGCAAGGAATGATAGAGTAGACACTTCATGCAGCAGAGGAAAATAGTCTTTATCGGCATCAAAGTGGGATAGAACACACACCTAAAGGGAAGGTGGTCCCAGAAGAATCTGTAGTGGATGTGGTGAAGGCCATGTAGGCGGCTTAATATACAGGCCCGTACCCTGGGGGAATTGGAAAAGCAGCAACTCTGGATTCCAGGCCGCCGTGTTCTAAGGACTGTGAAGTATGTGGTCGATACAACGCAGGACGAAGGGGACAGAGAGTGGACGGGCTCACAATAAAAAGCACCATTCCTTGGGGATCTGTGTGCATGGATGTCGCAGGCCCTATGGGAATCCAACAGGAAAAAATTGAAAATACCTTTTGGTGCTTATTGACTCTATGTCAGGGGTATGTAGTAGATCAAACCAGTAAAAAAGAAAGCAAATGGCAGTAGTGTATTCGGTATGTTGGATCAGGTGTGTAGCATTTTAGGAGTGCCTAAAGAATTAGGGACAGACAATGGCACGCATTTCCACAATGCCCAAGTGGACCAGTGGTGTCAACAAAATGGAGTCATGAGGGTGTACTTGCCGCCCTATACGCCACAAGCTAACGGGGTGGTGGAGGCGAACCATTGGGCTGGTCAAAACTGGATGAGGAAGAATGCTAACACCAAGGAATGGGTACCAAAGCTTTAGACATTTGGAGAGCTCTGGAATGATAGGCATCGAGCTGATCGTTCCTCCCCTCAGAAGAGTTGAATACTTCCATTTCGTCACAAAAATGGTGAACATGGTCAAAAAGCCACGAGCTAAAAGTACCATTCTCGTTGGACAAAAAGGTGTGATTAGAGGCCAGACATCCTCCAACCAACACACACAGTTAAAGCCAAGTAGGGAGAGTGATATAGTAGAGAAAATACTAGATAGTAACACTGTGTTACTAGAGAAAAGAGTCCAGGGTTGGACAGCTTAAACCAATTCCAAACTAGAGACCAGGAACTAAGAATGGCCAGTAACACTAGCCATACGCCCTATGTCAGACTGGCCACTGTCAGGGGTAAAGTAACTACGAAGAACAACTACAGGACTCTGGGCAGGCAGAGGACCTGAAAGGGATTGGAGTCTTTAGAGGATTCCTGTCAGAAAAAAAAGTAGGAATGGAGAAGTGAAGAATCGTGTGTGGTTTGCCTCAAGGCAATCCTCCCTCGCAGTCAGTGGGAAGGGACCAGGGAGAAGCCCACCAAGCCTGGCCAGGCGAAGGTGAGTTCAAAGGAATGCGTACAAGCCAGTAAAAGGTAATAGATGCTTATATATGTGGAAGCGTGCAGTCCTGGCTGCGCTGACTGGCAAATCCAAGCGGAGTGGGACCTGAGAACAAAGCTGGATACATCGGATTACTGCCAGTGGGACGGAGAAAACTCGCCGATTACTGCTTCAGCTGTTCCATCCAGCTCAGAGCAGGAAGATTGCTACTATGAGCTACGCTAAGGATGGCAAGTAAAGCGCTTCTTGAACCTCTGGAAACTTTTAAACCAGCAGCCAGAAGGAAGGTCGAGATTAGAGTAACTGTGACTGCGGAGGCACCCAGTGGTGTGAGGCAAAGAGCCACAGAAACAGAAAGTGCCGGTCATGGCTGCTTTCTGTATCCAACACATGCATGACTGAGATCCTGAACCTCATTATGAGGTAGCAGGAATGACCAGGGACTGGGAACAAGCGCTACACAGCTATCCAACAGGGTGGCCTTATGACCCCTTAGTGCAGAAGTGGCGAGCCCTCCATTTGCCACAAGTCAGACCTCACCAAGGGCAAAGGTTATTCTCTAGGGCTAGTACAGCATTGTCTCAGAGGAAGCAGGAGTAGGCCTTCCGGATGAAGAGTAGTGAGAAGCTAGGCAGTCACCAGCTAATCTTCATTTTCTATAGTAAACCTTAGTGTTGTTGAGACTGAGGATTTAACCCCTTTGAAATGGAAGCTGAACCTGTACCTCTGCTGAAGAGAGGTAACTTCGGGATCTGACATACTCCAAATTCAGATTCATCAAACAACACAGCACCTCGGTCTCTATTGAAAAGACCAGCAAACTCTGATTTGTAATTGATGTGAAACTGGACTGTAGAAGAATAAATAACATTACCCTGACAATAAATTTGACCATCTTTACTTAACATATGTCACCGCTGGACTGAGAAATCCTACTGATAACTTACCTTTAAAAATCAGTTTGAGAGTTTTCGTCCCTTTCGTACATGAATTTAAACATACTTACACTATATACTAAGACTACACTACACTATACAATGCCTCAGTCAAAGGCTCTGCAGTACCCCTCTTTATAGTGTTAATGAAACAGTGAATCAGTGAAAGACTTTTATAAAAGCTGTCAGCACAACATCCGTTACTGTGCCCCCCCTTAACTTGAACATGTGCAGCACAGTGTTGCTGCTTCCCATTTAGAGAGGAAAAACTGCTCCCATTCTTGTAAATGGAGATCAGGGGCAAACAACAGCTGAGCTGGAGAGACCCAGGAATACTAACTGTTGCATGGTTTGTCAGTGCGTGAGCCAACCAGAACACGAGAGAGACACATAGACAAAACATGGAAATTTGTCTAGAGGAAGTTAAATCATTCCACCTATGAAGGAGGAAAGGACTTCAGAATGAGAGGGGAGAAGAAATACAAGGAAAGAGAGGGAAGAGGAAAATGGGAATAGAGGAGAGTGTGAATAGTACTGGGAGAAAAAAGAGAACGGTTGAGAGAGCAAACTGAGTCTCATTCTCTCATAAGAAGAAATGTCCTTTCTTTCCGTGTGTACCGCTCTGAAGTGAAATAAACTAATGCAACTACCAAAAGGCATTACATACATACATACATACATGTATACATACAAGTTACATTTTTTTACTTTCCAGCTCATGCTCCCGCAGCAGCCCGCATAACATTTAGTGTGTGTTCCAGTACACTAAGGCTACATTGCCATGGGGCACATATCAAGTTTAGCAGATACTGGTCACAAACAAAAGGATCTCAGAGCTCAACTCTTGGCTCAGCTCCCTTCAGTAAATGTATCAACACTTAAGGACCCCAACAGCGTTCATCTCATCAGATTTTGAACATTAAAACATTAACATTTGAATGAGACACATGTTTCCAATCATAAACTTCTTCTTTATGCTAAAGGAACAAGCGTTTTGAACTTAAGTCATGCGCTTAGCTAAACAGCTACATATATAATCCCACTTATTCTTGGGCTAAATAAAACAACTCTTTGAAGTTCAGTTTCTCACTTTGACTGTACAACCAGTGCAGACATTTGGGGTGTGGTTTTTGCATCCCATATAAGTAGAGACTACCTTTGTCCTCCTGAACCCTGTATCCTGACTCCAGCTGCAGCATCAACTCCCGAGTCTCTAACCTAAACATAGCCAGCAAGCATTTCCAACCCCAAACCTTGCAGCCAGTAATTTTGGAAATAGAATCATGACTCTCTGCATTCTGTGTGTGTTTGGCATAGAGTGAACACTGCTAAATGTGAGTACACTGAGAGAAGATTTTAAGTTAAATCATGATTATTGTGTCTTACAAATAATTTGGCTGACACAGTTTTGAGTCAGCAATTCTTTGGAAGGAGGTCCAGAAAACATGTTCATATATGATGCTGTATATTCAAGCTGAACCCTTTTGTCACCAATTAACTGGGTTATGTCTTTGAAAATGTAGACTCATATGGAGCTCTTATTGTGTGTGACTTATTCTTCTACACAGCCTGTAACATAACAAATAATGAGGAGCTGAGACTGGTGCTGGTGGGAAAGACTGGAATCGGGAAGAGTGCCACTGGAAACACCATTCTGGGACAACAACAATTTGAATCAGATTTCAGCCCAGAGTCTTTGACAGTGAACTGTTCTAAGGAGCAAGCTGTGATTGATGGGCAACTGGTTTGTATCGACACCCCAGGCCTGTTTGATACCAGGTTGGCGTGGACAAGACAGCAAAACATGTCAGTGCATCACTTGCTGCTCACGGACTATGTATTCCTGAGTGGTCATCCAGCTCGACATGAATACGCTGAAGAGGAAAAGCAGACTGTGCCAAAAGAATTCCAAGAAATCTTTGGAGGCAGCAGACAGGTACAACATGGTTCTCTTTACTGGTGGTGACCTCCTTGAAAAAAGCAGGGACAACCACTGTGAAGGTTCTTGAAAAAAGCTCAAACCTGCAGGAGCTTGTGGCCAGATGTAGCAGGCAGTTCCATGTCATCAATAATACTGTGAAAGATAGTTCCTCAGGTCACCAGCTGCTCAGAGATCAGGCATATAGTCAGGAGAATGGAGGGAAGTCACTACACACCATGAGATGTTCAAGAGGCCGAGAAAGCGATTGAAGAGAGGAGAAACAAGCGCATCCTGAGAGAAAGAGAAAAGAACAAATGCAGAAAGAAAAAAGAAGACTGGAGAGGAAACTTCAGGAAAAATATGAAAAATGAAGAATTCCACCAGCAACAGCAGGCCGAGAGAGAGAGGGAGGAAGGAGGGAGAGGAGGGGAGAGGGAAGAAGAGAGAGAAAAAGCAGGAGATGAGTGTGGAGAGAAAAAAGAGAGAGAGGAGGAGAGAGAAGCAGAGAAGCGAAAAGAGAGAGAGGAGAGAGAAGGGAGATGAAAAACATGATGAAATGAAATGAAGGGAAAATCATGAGAGACAACTGAATAGGGAAAAGAAAAAAAGCTGCAAATTAGCAGGAAGAAAAGAGGCCCGACAGAAAAGCAGAGGAGTCCGATCTTTTCATCATCCTTTCTTTCACGTGTGTACTGCTCTGAAGTGAAGTAAACTAATTACCTATGCAAAAGGAAGAAACAGTCAAAACTTTCTTCTTTTATTATCAAACTGGATGTTAATATGATTACATTATTTACTTTCAAAACTCCATGTTTGAGTCACAGTCAATGATAAATCTACTTTACTTTGTTTAATGAATCTATTTTGTTTTATTCTTTGAAGTGAATTTATATATACCATTGATCAGAAAACCTGTCACTGTAGTATGATATATGAGCATGATGATCTTAAACAAGCACATGTGCTAAACTGAATGAAGAATAAAAGAATGCGTCAAACTTTGTCAGAGTAATAATTTACTAACCAACCAACAATTCGCAAGCTCACAGGTTTAATAGCTGGTCGGAACTTGCACCAGATACCTGAAACACTTCATTTCATTTTGAAATTTATCAAATAAAGTTATTAAAATGTTTTGCGTTGATGACCGTGAATTCATACTGCAGTTTGCCAGCTGCTCTCAAAACTGGCTCTTGTAAGTCGATGACAGTAAGCATGCTGAGTAAATATAATGAGTCTGTAAATCTCATTTGACAAAAATGTGTGAAAATGCATTTCTGTCTTTTGTAGAGACAATACAGCACTAAAGGTGGTCCCTGCTCATCAAAACAGTGACAAAGGAATAATAATAAATAAGATAATATTTTGGGCAAAATGAAAAGAGGCTCCTGAAAACTGGACAAAGCAAAATGTGAGCTTTAAATCAACTGTAGTTGGTCATTATATTTCCATTATTCCAGATACTCTCATATCTCCACACCAGCAGCTGTTTCCCAAATTCAATTCCAATTCAATTCAATTCGAATTCAATTCATATAGAACCAATTCACAACAAGATATCTCAGGGCACTTTACAAACACAGCAGGTCTAGACCACACTCATTACTATTAGTTACACCCAACAGTTCACCATGAGCAAGCACTTGGCAACAGTGGCAAGGAAAAACTTCCTTTTAACAGGCAGAAACCTTGGACAGATCGTGGATGATGGAATTAAGATGACGGTTGGGGGAAAGAGAGAGAGAGAGAGAGAGAGAGAAATTACAATATAGGGGAATAATGAGCAAGCAAAGATGAGCCCAACCGATAAGCAGCAGAGGACACAGGGCAGATGGGAATTGGAGCCACAGGTCCAGATGTTCAGCTCTGGAGCCACAGGTATCTGTAGAGAGGTACAGAGAGAGACCAGAGAGAAACAAAGCACAGCACTAGGGAGAGAGGGCACAGAGTTAATGGATTGTATGATGGTTGAGTTTGAGAGAGGGGAGAGGAGGTGTGGGAGACGATCATGGACGACTTTAATAATAAAGTTATTAAAACATATAATTTGTTCTCTTTATTTGGTATATTTATTTGGACCCCAGCTGTTGTTTAATTGTTTGTATGTATATTATGCTGCTTCTGTACTGAACATGTTATCTTCAATAAATCTTTATTAAAACTCGGTCCCCAGCTCACCATGCACTCTGCACCGACAGTAGCTGCTGGCGTGCGGACACCAGTCGCGTGTCCGCTGAGAAGCCGCACGGGCGCGCGCGTGAAACACGTTTGAACCTTCTCTGTGTCTGTACAACGCAGTGACGTCACGGCGGCGCCCTGCACCGTCCGAGGCGAGTGTTTGTGGCCAGAGGCGGAGACGACATGTCGCTGCTGGTGTTCTGAGGGGAGAGAGGCGCTGCCGGCGGCCAGCATATCTACGTTAAGCGGTACGTGCTTTCACTGGCTGATCTGGGCTGCGGCGGGATGATGAACTGAAGGGGGGTTTGCGTCTTACATCGGTCGACACGGTTTCTCGATGTGTTTTCACGCGTGGCAATAAACGATTTCTAACCCGTGTTGTTATCACGATTAAAATGCAGTGGCAAAATATGGTGCGTGCGAGATCTAATGGAGACAGGTAGATGTCTGCTGCCCATGGCCGTGTGTCCGTCAGTGGAGGGGGGGACTCAATGCAAGCAGGGTGTTGCCTTTCTGTCTCCGCTCTGCACAAAATGAGACACCATCTACACCTGACTCGTGTCCCATATTCATAATGTTCATGTCATTTCTCAAAGTCACATGTCAAATCTAATGTAGAGAATAAATCTGACTGAGAAATTGTGCTATAGCTTGAAAATGACTAAGGGTTGTGCTGGGGCGGCTTGTCTCCAGACACATACCCCCATGATCAGAGCACACGCTGAAAACTAAAGCAGCCCTGAATATCTGATCACAAAGAGTCAGGGAGAATCCGCATTACATGACAAAAACAAACTGCATGAAGGCCGTGTATTTGCAGATTGTCAGTGGCATGGCTTTGTAATGCAGTGCAGTTACTTGTAATCCAAGTTAACTAATGAGCAAAGAAAAAAGATAAAAGCAACCACCCTTCATCTACGACGCACATACATCTGGTTTTGTTTTCCTAATCGTCAACCCCCTCTGTGATTTCTGCCACCATCTGAAGTGAAGGTCACTGGGATTGCCCTCATCATACCAGCACAAGTTTCTTCAGTGGAAGGCGAGAAGTTGGAGAGATGAAACGTGTGTTGTACTTTCCACCTGTGGTTTTTATTGAAAGCCCGCTGTCTCGGATTGCACACAGGCTTGATTTTTGTCAGTGTGTTCATGTCAATGAAGTGTTTAAGACCAAAACACTGGAATCTTATGGTCATCATTCAGCAAATGAACTAGATCGTCTGATGTGCCATGTAACCACATTTAAGGCAAACCTGTTCCAAAGGGACACGCTCAAAGGCAGGATGAAACCCTTGCCGTCTGGACTGCTCGTGGCCGCCCCGCCTAGTTCTTCTGATATCCAGGAGCCCCGCGTCTCACATGTCTTTGTCATCTTGACTGAGTCAATCGTCTAAATGGCGCACACTGTCAAAGAGTTTCTTCTCAGAGGCATTCGTGTTATGGCACTCCAGTTCCAAGGTTTCTTAGAGGGATCCAGAGGCTGTTAAATAATCAAGAGGCACTTTGTTTGAAGCACACTGAAGCGTTTAGTTTCTATACAGTGTCAGTGCTGTGTAAGCTAGGAAGTGACTGAGGATGTTCAGTGGCTTTGGTGATATTCAGTGGACCAGTTCAGGTGTCGTGTTTCTTCATTGGCTGATTGTGTTAGATCAGACAGCAAAGTGTACATGCATACAGTGCTGAAGCACTGATATGCTCTTTAACCATCTGGGTAGAAAAAAACACCCAGGCTTGTTTTTCCTTCATAAAATGTGCGTCAGTGGTGTATGGTGGTCAGAACTAACATGCTCAAACACAGAACATTGTTCTGCCTCTCTCTGTTGCCCTCTCTGTCATTGTATGTCCTCAGGTGGTCAGTGATGACATCAACGCTTCCCTGTTCCTAACCACACTGCCATGGCAACGGGAAGAAAAGGTAAGTTTGACACCGTCACTGTGTGTGAGCGCTACTGTTCCCTGGTAGTAGTCAAACCCTCACACGTTTATCTGGTTGTATTTTTAAACCAGCAGTTTTGTGGATCTTTCAGAGGCGACACAGTCTCCCACAGTTGGAGCTGTGCTCTCCTTCTCACGGCAGAGTCAAATGCTTCAGATTGCCAAGCTGTGGGTGATGAAGCATGGCCCCCTCTCGCCTCCCTTTATAAGACTTCCACCACAGGGCAACAGCTGATTGCGCTGCTGGGTGTGTCCTCGAGTCCTAATAGGACATGGAATGTCTAACTGATCTGCGGTCAGCTGTGACACTTCCATGTTTTCCTGCTTTGGTTGATTATACATGAATGAAAATATAATTAGGAATATTATTAAGTCCTACACATTGCTCCTTTAAACATTTATTATGTTGTAATATTTAACTAGTATAATTCACAATATATCTATAATTGTTCCTGGCCTAATGTTTTAAAACCTGTATATCCCCTCTGTCACCAGGCTCCACCTCCAAGGCGAGTGGGGTGCGTTTCCCTGATGATGACGAACCACCTGGCTCTCCAACTAGGAGAGATGACCAGTCAAACCTGTCCACTCTCATTGCTATCCTAGAGAAGGATGGCAGCTATTTGGTCAAGGTGTGTCTGAGTGTCTGTACATGGGACAAAAAAAGGCTGTTTCATGGCCGTCACGTGCAAGCGCTTAATGCAAATACCCAGAGACACATCAGAGTGGTCGCCATGATGTGGGGTCCGGTAGGAATGGTGTGACATTGTGAATATTCACAGCAAACCTCACACCACTCTGTGCAATCAGCACCCACTCTGCCATTCCTCTCTCCAGGCTGGTTTCCTAAAGAGCCACCACTGTTATGAGATTGTCTTCACCGTCCCCGATGTCCCAACAATGGGCAAAGAGCTCTCGTGTCTTCCTTCCTCCTCTCCAACACGGAGGTCCTCCAGCCTTCGAGTTCATCGTATTAACTCCACAATGGAGGGTAAGTTAAGATGCTGCAAGCAAACAAATCCGTTTGCATGAATATTTTGGAGTAAACACAATAGTAACATCACTATTTAATTGTCAAAAAAAGGTAAAAGGATTTGGCAAATGTGGGGAAACTGTTCAATCATTGTCGTGCATGGTCCATAATAGGTGATAATGCTGGTTGACAGTGGTCTGGGGGTGGTGGTGCTCTAGGTTCTGACCTCTGCAGCAGCATGGTTGAAAATCATCAAGTGTAGCATCAGAGGTTGAGTCAAGGACCCTCTGAAATGAAAAGGATTTATTTCTTTATGTACATGAACGTACTTGGTAAATTCCATGGGAATCTGCCCTCTAGACTGGGGTATTCCCTGCGCGCTATTGGAAATGTTGAATGGATGCAGGCATCAAAAGGTCCTCTGAGGTTCTCTAACCAACTGGTGTGACAGTCACTGCTGATGACTGTGTGTCTATTGAAACCCGCAGGCTCTGCTGCTAGCACAGGATAGGCTTTCCTCAAACGGTATCCTAACTGGGCCATTGAATTACAGTTGATGGCAGCTGATGCAAAGCTATTATACAGAGCAATGTAAGGTTGCAAAATAAGAATTATTGACTTTTGGCTGCACAAGAGGTTATCCAACTGTGTGGTCATCAGCCTCTTGATTTACTTTGATTGCATGCTGAAACATTCATGGTCCCCTTTGGCTATCTCCGACTCTGTAGCACCGTCTGCAAGGTAATATTTGATCACTGTGTGAAACGTCTTGACAACTAAAGGAAAGATTGCCATGACATTTGGCAGACATATCCACAGAAGTATCTTCTGTAGCAGTATGTGGTCCTAGATGTAACAACAGTATGCCTCTCATGCCACAGCTCTCTGAACCAACAAATCCAAGAGATCTCTATCAAATTTGCTTCTTTAAATGTTTATGAAAGGAACGTGTTATGGAAGCAGGACATGTAAATGTGTGTAGTGACTCAGTGCTCCGAAGACGCTTCATGAGTGTTCAATGCTCAATGAAGTCCGCGCATCCTCAGAGGCGCTGCAGCTTATCCACCGAGCCTATGATTGGCTGTTCAGTCCCCAGCAGACACTGTTTTGATGTACGGCGGCTGAGTCAGCAATTCTGTTCTGCGCAGCCAAGTAATGTTTCAAAGTGCGTCTCAAGCACAGGTGGAAGCCTGTCCTCTGTCAGCACTCGATGAGATTACTGTCCCATCATCCTGTCTCCTCTTATTTATGTATTCCACAATATCATATACAGTACATTTACAGAAGGAAGTATGTTGTTTTATTATAATATTTCTATATATATTCCATGTGTGTTGTTAAGGAGGAGTAAAGGTAACGTGTGAGTACAGGACTCACCAGGAGGGAGTGCTGCAGGAGGAGATCACGCTGGTTACCAGAGGGAGAAAGGACAGCAGTCTGAAGGTCAGACTCCAGGCCAGGGTCATTGGTATGTGGGCACGCATACACACACGCACACACACATAAAAGTCGGTGTTGTAGTGTGTTGGAAAATGTTTTTTTTCACATTGACTTTTCCAGAATTCCAGATCCATAACTGACCTTTCTTTTCTGAAGCATTTCCGTAGCTGTTTCAGCATCCACTGACACCGGCTCGGTGCTTGCACTGCTTATATTACATATGGAATTGGGGCACAGCTACTCCTGACTGTAAACAATAGGAAAAAGGCTGCAGGGACAACGTGGAAAAGTAAAATAGAAAGTCTTTGGAAAAACATGCAGTTCTTTAGAATTAGTAGAATTCCAAGTTCACAGTTTGACTGTCTGTCTTGACAGGGCACAGCTTGTATAGGGTCCTACTATATAGCATGGATTCTTTAACACTAGCCTGGGTTGAAGAGGCAACAACAGAGCAACGGATACATGCATCAGACATCATTTCCATGTTGCTTTGTCTGTACAGATGGACAGAGCATTAATCTGACTCAGCCACGAGCAATTTCAACAGCAAACTGGTTAACTTAGTGTTTTTCTCCCAAGATCCTCTATTTCCTCTTCCCTCATCCTTTTGCTCTTCCTCTTTCCAGACCCGCATCATGGAACTCCCATGCTGTTGGATGGGGTGAGGTGCCTGGGAGCTCAAAAAGACGCCAACACAAAGCACAGCGGTGACCGTAAGAGGATATGATGAAAGGATATGTAATGTATACGTATACACCGGTCAGTCACAGCATTAAAATCACCAGTCCTACGTTGTGTTGGTCACATTCACGCCACCAGAACAGCTCAAGGTGTCCCTGAAGGTTCCCTAAAACCATTCCTGAATTACTTGCACTGTGGCGGGACACTTACACTTGCATCAGGGAATATCATTGCCATGAAGGGGTGTCTTTTGCCTGCAATGATGTTTTGGTTGGTGGTCCACAGTATTGCCAAGAACCAATGTTTCCCAGCAGAACATTCCCCAGAGCATCACACTGCCTCTGACAGCTTGCAGCGTTCGGTAGGTACTAGCCACGGTCGTACAGCATCGGGTCAAAGTCATTCGGATCCGAACGCTTGACCGTTCTTCTGCTTTTAAAATATCAAAGGCAAGAGCTCACTGTTGCTTGCTTCCCTAACAATGACCCACCTGTTGACAGGTGCCGTTCTGTCAACACTGTACCGCCACTGAGACATTGTATCAGCCGTGGCTCAGAGGCAGAGCGGGTCGCCAGCCCGTCGGAGGACTGGCGGTTCTATCCCCGGCTCCTCTGGGCTGCATGCCAAAGAACCCCATAATGCTCCTGGTGCCTGCTCCATCGGTGTGTGAATGTTGGTCTCCTCCTCAGATGAGCAGCTGCTGCCAGGGTGTGAATGGGTGAACGCTGACTTGTAGTGTAAAAGCGCTCTGAGTGGTCAGAAGACCAGAAAAGTCCATTTCCCATTCACAAACATTATTCACTTCCCCCTTCAGTGGTTTTAATGTTGTGGCTGATGATAGTGTAACTCCAGTAGTGCTATTCAGTGACGGGCTCCATCTGTCGTATGAAAACAAAAATATTTCCACCCTGCTTTATTTGACTGGCGCCTGAGATGCCACGTTTTGGCACTTCACGCAGTACAGTCGGATACTCTTTTGAGAGTGGATGCATTTTCAGATACAGCATAGATGCGTGACATTGAGGCTTCTCAGCATGAAAGCTTAAATACCACCAGCCCGCAGCTCTGGATGGGCATTTGGCAGCTGCTGTCCAGTTTAGATAGCCATGAAGCCTCTGTTGTTAGAGGTACAGTAAACCAGCACTCAACACTAGCCACACACACACACACACACACACATACACAAAGCCACTGCTGGGAAGATTCAAAATCATAAAATCATAAATAGATACTTTTACAGCAGCCAAACCAAGGGACACTCACCCAACCATAGAAGAACTAAACATACTGTAAATTGTTTCCTATTTACACCAAGAAAAAAACCACTAGATTTGCACAATGCAATAATTCATGCATAGTGCAATAATCCATGTTATTCCGTTAGTCAGTCCAGAGAGTCACACTGGCCCTGAGTCAGTTTTTAGTACGCTCGACATCCGAAACAAGTCGGATTTCATTATAGAATTAGCTTGAGTCCATGAGATGTAATTTGCATGGTTTCAGCAGGATGATGCACTTTTACCGCGGTTGATATAGTTTACTGATCACACCTTACTATTGCACCAGCGCAGTTGTGCTGACATAGATAATCGTGTGACGAGAGCTGATTCCACTTTAGGGACGACAGTTAAGCTGCGGCCACGTGTTCAAAGTGCACTTTGGCAGTGCTGTTTGCAATAAGAGCCATCACGCTTTACTATCAGAGAACAAGAAGAAGGCGTTTGGGTCCTGTGTTTCTGAGCAGCCATAAATGACAAAGGTGCAGATTTCCCACGCGACCACGACCTATTTACGGAGCCCCTCTGGTGACTTGGTAAAAAAAAAAATTTAATTGTGGCCACAATGTAGCTATAACGTGCACACAAAATACTAATTCGTTAGCATGAAATTCTAATTCTAAATTCTAAATACTAACTACTACTATTAATATCATTCCCGGACAGCTGGGTAAGCAAATCGAGCGCACAAAGTACCCCCCCGATAACTTTCGGGTTGCTGTTAGTGAGGACGGCCCGCAGCCAAATGATGTTGTGTGAAAACCCGTCGATGCAGCCATTAATACATATCCCATATGGCTTCAGTTTGTCATATGAGTCTATGTGCCACACAAAGTTGGGTCCCTAAGCAAAATATTGCCTCCTTCTGAGACGTCTGGTCTGGTGAACTTGGAAACCGAACCGGAGGATCCTGATCCTGACGTCTTCTTTTCTGATAGAAATACCATGTTGTTTACACTTTGTAAACATCCACCGGTAACGGTGATCCTTTCCAGGGCCTTGCAGTTGGTCAACAATGAAATCTATCCCGGCGTCCAAGTCGTACCTTCGCCGGTAAAGCAACCTGGCTCTCAGTATCCTGTTTAAATGTCTCTTGGTAATGATGGTTCCTTGCAATGCCAGGCTTTACAGAATGTCTTTGTAGTTCATTCCCAGCCTAAAATAAAATTCTATCAGACTGTCCCTGTCCATCGTGTGGCTTTATCCGCTAATGCCTCTACCTTAGACCCTAGAGAAGGTGCGCTCGATTTGCTTACAAAGCTGTCCAGGAATGATATTAATAGTATTAGTTAGTATTTCGTGCGCACATTATACCTATTTTCTTTTTTTTACCATGTCACCAGAGGGGCTCTGTACCTGTTCTATGTATTTTTAACTGCAGCTTGCAATTAAATCTCTGAGACATTATATTGCACAATATTAAATAGCATGATACTGTTAAAACCCTTATTGTGTCATCTTAAGAAGCAGAATGTGTTATAATTATTATTATTGTTATTGCATTTTTTATAATTAAGGAGTGCTGTGCATTTTATCACTTAAAAAATATAATCTGAATAAATAAATAGATATATCATCTGCCTTAAGCATCGTTTCTCTGCACTTCGGCATAGCCTTCTTCGTGTGTATTATGAGCGCTTATGCATCAGCCAATGAAATGTCAAATATAGGTTGTTTAAAAAGAAGTTGTGTGAAAATGCTGTCGATGCTGTAACAAAGGAAGAGATGGAGGGAATCCTCTTTTTGCATGATTCATACAGGATTTATCTCGAGTGTAACCAATTGAACTCTCATGAATAATCAGGATGAGCATTGTCAAGACGGGCCAGGTTTGTGGCAAAAGGAACGTCATTGACGTCATTGATTTGTTTGTTTGTTTGTCTGTTACTGTGCTGTATTTACTACACTGTAACTTCAGAAAAAGAAAGCTGCAGCCAAATGTGCAACAGCCGTTTATTAAAGGAATAGACAGAGTTCTTGGTATGATGTCTGATTTGGATTAAGATGTCTTTTTGGTAGATCATCAGCTCCATGCTAATAGTTCAGCATACACTCTGGTGAGTAACAGACTACACCTTTACGCCTGGGGAAAAAAGGGGGTTTTGGAGGTGTGTGTGCATGAATGTGCGCCCCCTTCCAGACAATAATAACTAAAATCCTAACAATTCTTAAGGTTTTGATAATCCCTGCACAATATAATCACATATTCAGAACATAATGTTGAATTAATTCACATTACAAGTAAAGACTGGTGTCAGCACGGCCACACCTTTTAAGAAGGCTGTTGACAGCGGTTTAGTTTTAAAGCTCTAGGGCTGGGCTTCAATACATTTTTAAGTGAACTTAAGCCAACAACAGGACTCCTGCCTGGGTAGAGATGGAGACTGATGTCTTCCTCCAAACATCACTTCCTGGCTTTGTCACATATCTGACAACGCCATGTACCCGGCCTATATAGTGGAAATAAGAAGTCTACACGCTCCAATGAAACTACAGCTTTTTGAAATGACAGCTATGTAAATGTGAGACTTGTTCCATCTTTAACGTGACCTTAAAACAAACAAAAATCATTTGCACAAGTCTGCACACCCCAGCTATTTAATGCTTTGTGGAAGCACCTGTTGTATTTATTCCAGCAGTGAGTCTCTGTGAACACGTCTCTGTGAACTTTGAACATCTACACTTTGGAATTTTAACCCAGTCTTCTGTAAAAAGCTCTTGTTCTCTCAGATTGTGAGGGGATCTCCTGTGTGCAGCTCTATTTAGCTCATGTTTCCAATGGGACTGTGGTCTGGACTCTGACATGGCCGTTCCAATACTTTGGTTTTCCTTTTCTGAAACCGTAGAAGAGCAACATGAGCTCATACATCATCTCGCAGGTTACTAGGCCTCCATTTTGATATCCCATCCAATTTACTTGAAAAGAACAAAGGATCCAAACCCTTTTCTGGCCAATGTGAGAATAATCACACACACATTAACAAAACTTGTTTTTTGCAGTTTTTACTGTTGCTTGCTTGCTTTTTTGTTTCGCATCTTTTTCTTTTAATTATATTATTATATATATAATACCACGCCATAGCAGTGGTCTGTTACTGAATGAGTAATTTTGTTGGAAGTGTTGGAATGGAGCTCTGTAGATCTACCAGACATACATTAATGACAAAACATGACCATGACTTTGTTTTCCTTTAAGAATCATTGAATGTGGATGTGCAGCCTGCAGTGTGTGTTCATATGAGGTACTTTGTTGTTTATCTGTGACCTGCCACCATAGAGTGTGCGTTGTTATGCACTTGTGTCCATAAGGACTGACCATTTGTCTGAATGTACCTGAATGTAAATAAAGTATACTCTCACACGTGTTCTCTACAAGGTCAATGCACTTTTCTGTTGAATGGAATTTATATTATAAAGGTGCCTCTTTTGTCTTCTTACACTTTCTGTCGAAGTGAAGGTTTTGGACATAGCAAGGAGAGCACTTTGACACTTAAGCTGGTCTGAACGTTTGAACTCCAAACCAGTTTAATCCACACCGAAACTACGTTCAGCCAAACCCTGGTCTGACCAAAATTACACAAGGTTCGGTTTCGAAACAAACACATGAACCTTGGTCTGGCCTTTCAAATTCGAAAGCACATAAGCAGACATATGTTACAACTGTCCAGCCAGTTCTAGCCAAACCTCCAGATTGAACTGATTGGACCAAGTTGACTCGGGTCTGGTCCAGGTTTGGCCAGCTGGTGCTGACAGCAGAAAAAGTCCTGAACTGCCTCTTCAGAGTGGACCCAAACCTGATATCGGCCTGTGGTTGGCTAGAATGCCTGTGTCTGCAGCGCTGAAGAGAAACCTGGAGTTGTTCTTCTGATCCTCTATTAATGATGAGTAATATAAGCTGTTCTGGCTGTATGCAATACTTTCCTATATACTTTAAGACTATCCTAGTGGACTTGGTGACATTGTTCCAAGTTGGTGGAGCACCCTTCATGATGTTTCCATTGATTTCTGGATTTAGGATGCCTACCATGGTGCTAACCTACTTTTTTATTATCTTCTTTAGAGGAGTAGCAGAGTCAACTTTCACAGTGATACACAGTGATTTCATGTTCAATTGGGTGGAGCTAAAATTAGCATTGGAGCTTTGTGTTAAATTGAGGGATGGCACTGAACTGAATGTTGTGGTTCCAAGCCTCTAAGCGTGTTCACTAGCTTAAAGGATAGGGTTGTTCCTTGTGGGACCTGATGGGAGAGAAAGCTTCTTGAGGCCAATTCTCGTTTGCAGATGCTCACCTCCAGAGCATGAAAACGTAATGGTAGTGTTGTGCAACAGAGGTGGAGATGCAGAGGATATGTTTTTATTTCCAGATGTAATGGTCCTCTATAGCCATTCTCAGCTGCCTATCAGAGAAATGGCTATATATATATATATATATATATATATATATATATATATATATATATATATATATATATATATATATATATATATATAAATAAAATAAAGTATTTGCTATAATTTGTATAATTCTCATAATGATGGTCCTCATGGTTAAAAACAGGGATTCATACCAAAGAAAGTGTGCGTTTTAAATCGCCAAACATGCTGCCCCGGATTCTTGAAGAGTTGCTGAGAAATAGTTTTGTGTCAACAGCCTTGAAATGAAGCATCATCTTTTGTCGTGTATTTCGTTTCTACACATCCAGACACAGTTCCTGTTAGTCAGGGGTCAGTGACAATGATTTCAGATCTGCAGGTTACATTTAAACCTGATATTCTATCGTGGTTAATTAAACGCAGCATATCAATGAATGCACGTTTTCATCTTGTGGAGCACAGTCAGAAGCTTATCTGTCCTTTGCCTTCTTGTGTGAGCTCCAGATGAACTTCAGAACCTCTCTGGAATATAGGGAGTTTTGGTTTAGTCTGTCTGTCAGTGCAGGGAAATATGATCCTTAATATTTCCAGATTTTACACAACATTCTCTGTGAGAGATGAAACACTGCTAACTCTATACAAGATGTAAGAATACAGTAAGGAAAGACAGGATAATTTATCAGTGCCGAATATGATCTCAAACTTCAGGGCCTCACTGCCCAACAAATGAACATCTGCACGCTACCTCTCAGTTTGTTAGGAATCATTTTTATTTAAACTGTCCAAGAAGCATTGTAGTATTGAGACATTCTTATCTAATGAACATATCCAAGTATTCCACCCTAAAAGCTTTTTATCAACAAAGTCTCCTGCAACTGCTTGCCTTTTCAGGTTTTCATTTTATAATTCAGGGTTGAGCACTTAAACCTTCATCAGAATTGCTGACTTTGTCTTTTATGACACACGGACTACACAGTAAATGAATGTTATGCTAAAAACTACATGTATCAACAGTAAAATGAGTGTGGACTCTAGCTAGAGATGAGGACACGTTTAACATCCAGCAGCTAAAGAGATCTTTTACTCAGGACTTGATAGAGACCAAACAACAGATAAAGGGACATTGATTAATTATTGGGCTTATATCAATCAGGTGGCCAGAACAACAACTCCAAATGAATGGTAATGCTGCCCAGGGTCAGGACTTTTGTGAGTATAACAGTTTTAACCTTGGTCCATAGAACAGGCACACAGGGACACCATTGCCTAAAATAAGTTAACATGCGGTCTTATCATCTACTCTGTTGCAATGAAGGAATGAAATGCTGTGATCAAATATGTTCTGGAGGAATGTTCTGGCATCACAGTCTTTGTCCAACATTTGAGGTGCTGCTGGTGGCTGCTGATCTTAGACGCAACATGGCTCAATAACAAGGACATAGCAGCTGCTTGCTAGAACTGTTGTGAGCAAGCATGCCAAGATTTGCTGGTCTACCACCAGCTGAGCTGTACTGTGACCACTGGCAACACTGTGTCTGCAATGCTTCCTGTGCGTATTTATGCACTGTCAACATGGACCTTAAACTTCAGCAGAGAGCAAACATCAAAATCTGTGTCAAACCCAGACTTCATGTCCTGGATCATCGAGGGGTAAAACCCAGAGACCAAGCAGCAGTCTGACCAGCGGACAGAGCAGAAGTCGGGGAGTCAAGTCAGAAAGGCGTTGTGTTTGTTGTCTCCTGCATTTGTGCACCATGAATTCGTCGCCCAGGGTCAGACTGTCAATGTCTGAGGCAGGAAGCATCCTGAATTGTGGCGCCACGACACGTGCAGGCTTCATTGGAGCAAACTGACCACACACAACTGTTGCTCCCCATCAACCCTACTGTCCAGATTAAATTGCAGATGGTCCTTCACACACTTACAGCACAGGACTTTCATTGTGCTTTCAAAGCATGGCAGGAGTGCTGGGAACAGTGGATTAGTGCACAAGGATATTACTTCTAAGGGCATGACACCCAACTTTAAATCAGGCAAAGTTTTTGTTTTTTACAGAAGCAGTCTGATGACATTTTGATTGCACTTCATTTGTGGATGCAACTGGAATTCATCAGTAAATTGTCCTTAAATTGTTGGCTCAAATCATTACGTCATTGCAACAGGGCAAATAATTAATGGAGCCTCATTTTTTCCTGATTTATTAGTGCAGGGGCTGAAAAATGGATGGATGGTGTCAGGAAAAGTATCGGTGAATGTGTAGATGAGCACCCTTGCCTCTACGTTGTAAAAAGACACCAGTCCCTTATCACAGTCCACATAGATTCCAACCCTGGATGGTCTGAAGTTGACTGTCAGGCTGGTTGAGGGTTCTGTTCGGAAGGCGTAGTCGGTCTGATCCCGCAGGCTAAGGAACCAGTAGCCGTGGGCTGGGCTTACTGTAATTTTGCCCTTGCGATTAACACTCCAGCTTGCCACTCCCAGGTCCCAGTCAGTCTTTCCTCCCACCTCCACCTGGAAGAGAAAGAGGAAGCTAAGGTAAAGTCCAATCTGTTAGGTTGATATCTATGTGAAATCAAATCAACAAAAAAGAAAATAGGGAGAATCAAGTCAAAGAACACTAAACAATAAAAACCCTATCCCCCACACACCTCCCAGTAATGCCGTCCTGAGCTGAAGCCCTGGTGGGCCAGCATGCACACCACCCGATCAAAGCGCTCTGGGTTGTCTGGGACCAACTGATGACGGTCCCCACAGCGGACCTGCTTCCCATCTGCTGAGATGATGAGACGTGGGTGGGCTGTGTTGGGATCTAAAGTGATGTCATCTGACAAATTGAGGGAGAGAGTGATGGTTGGCGATCAGCCTAATAAACAGGGGACCCAATGAAAATAACACTACATAAGACAAGAGCAACAGACTATAAAGGCAGATTTTGTTTAACTCCTACCTGCGTACTCTTGAACCCTCCTTATCTCTGCAAAAAAAAGAAAATATTCACTTTTTCATTTTTATTTTATTGACTCATTTAGTTCATTCAATTGACATTAGCTGGGTAATCTTACTTGGGTTTGGCCTGGGTACAGATTGGTGCATTGAGGATCGTTGGCCTGTCAATCATGGAAAAGAACATTAGTACTGTTTGGCTCTTGTGCAGTGCAGGTGGTGCACTGGGTTGTAAATGCTTAGCAGAAGAGTTTAAGATTCCATCATGGGTCTTGATCATATATAGGATTTCTAACTGAAGCTCATAGACAATAGATGTTTCCCTTAAATTCAGCACCTATACATGAGGGTCCAACTTGATTCCAGGACTGAATATAGACTTACAGAGTTCTGGAAGAGTCTGCATCTGTTCCTGAACTTGCTCCATCATATGACTGACAGTCCTGAGAATCACCCCTGTGGTCAGCTCAGACACCACAGAGATGTTGGACCAGTCTTTCAGTTGTGGAGGGGTGGAGAGATCAGGGAACATCTGCAGAGAGAAGATGTAAAAATTATGAATTAGACTCAAACAAATAATTATTTAAACTTACAGGCAAAACAACAGATATATTAATGCTGATTTACAATTATTGGGATAACCTATACGTCATTACCCAGTTTACCAGTCGCAACGCAGCCTATTTAAAATTAGAACAATTTACAGTTAAAACAAGTAGTTCCTATTGGATTACCTGTGTCCATTGTGTCTATTCACCCATTCATTCATCCATACCTTGAGAAAGTGGATGTAGTCTTCAGACAGAGCCAGCTCACTCAGTGCTGTTCTCCTCTTTTTGAGCTCAGCTATCTCCTCTTCTATTTCTCTCAGCAGGCTCTGAGCTCTGTGCTCCGCAGCTCGCCGACTCATCTCGATCAACTGGAGGAAACACAGGCGTCATCGTTTTTCAGCTTCTACTAGCAAATGCCCACAGTTCAACCCAAGCTCACTTACTGTATGACCTTCAGCCTGAGTCTCTGTAGGAGACTCTGTGTTGGTGTTATTTACCTCCAAGACTTCAGCTTGGCAGCGCTCCGCACACAAGATCAGCTTGGAAAACATGCAGACCGTCCCTTCTGTCTCTCTTTCAGCTGCCGCCTAAAACACAGGAGCAGCAAACACAGTGAGCTGCTTAAAGGCACCCACTGAAGTTTGTCATGTCAGCTGCAGTGGCCAAGGTGGGGACACACCACTGATAAAGAGTGCTAAATCTCAGGGCTCTTAATTGGAAGTCTTCCTGCACAACTACAGTGCATCTGGAAAGTATTCACAACACCCCATAATGACAATGTGAAAACAGTTTTAAAATTTTTGCAAATTTATTAAAAATCAAAAATCAAGAAATCACATGTACATAAGTATTCACAGCCTTTGCTCAATACTTTGTTGATGCACCTTTGGCAGCAATTACAGCCTCAAGCCTTCTTGAATATGATGCCACAAGCTTGGCACACCTATCTTTGGGCAGTTTCGCCCATTCCTCTTTGCAGAACCTCTCAAGCTCCATCAGGTTGGATGGGCAGCGTCGGTACACAGCCATTTTCAGATCTCTCCAGAGATGTTCAATCAGATTCCAGTCTGGGCTCTGCCTGGGCGACTCAAGGACATTCACAGAGTTGGCCTGAAGCCACTCCTTTGTTATCTTGGCTGTGTGCTTAGGGTCGTTGTCCTGCTGAAAGATGAACCGTCGCCCCAGTCTAAGGTCAAGAACGCTCTGGAGCAGGTTTTCATCCAGTATGTCTCTGTACATTGCTGCATTCATCTTTCTCTCTATCCTGACTAGTCTCCCAGTTCCTGTTGCTGAAAAACATCCCCACAGCATGATGCTGCCACCGCCATGCTTCACTGTAGGGATGATATTGGCCAGGTGATGAGCAACATAACAAAATGTGGAAAAAGTGAAGCGCTGTGAATACTTTCCGAATGCACTGTACAGCACGTGATGCTTCCACAGAAGATGTGGTGTTATTGATTTGTTCAATCTAGATTAAACAGCTCTGTATAAGAAATTGAGAACTATTCTGCTGATCATGTATGATTGTGGTGTAGGCTCTTGCTCTCTTTGTCTCTCAAGTCAAGTAAACTCCTCAGTGGTAATAATTCAGGGTGCAGTGAAGTGCCAGTTCATGAGCCTCTAAAGATTGGCATCACTCTGCACGCACGCTCACAGACTGGTGGCGTTATGTTAGATCATAACGTCTGAACACATGCAAACCTGTGAGAAACTGCAATAAGATCCGGAGAAAAGACAATTCCAGGGCAAACTGCTGTTTTCAGTGCATTCGTCACGGTGTCATTTTGGAAACTACCACTGGGAGGCACCACAGTCAAAAAAAAGGTTGCGCTTACACGAGACGCAGCATGGGACAAGGTGACAGTTTGTTTGGTTTGAACTAACTAATAAAGTAAAGTACCATCAAGAGCTGCTGTAGATGATAAATGCCGTCAGATAACTTGGTGCTATACAATGAAAAATGAATTGAATGAAAGCAGGGCCGAGCCTGCAACCTCACCTGTATCTCTCGTATGGAGCCGTGTATCTCCTCCACTTTCCTCTCCTTCTCACAGATGAGTTCCTTCAGCTCCACTTCTGAAATACCCAACTGGGACTGAAGATGCATATGCTTGTCAGGGATTAACCAGACTGTGTGTAAAACTTATTCTGACCCTGATTGTCACATATCCTACACAAGGTGCACATACTGTATGTATGTGTGTGGGTGAGATATATAGGCTTAAATAGGTTAGACCTTCAATGGCTGCAAAAAAGAAGCATAAGACTGGAACACACACACACAAACCTTCTTGATGTGCCACTCTCTCCTGGCAGGGATGACGTTGTGTCCTCTGTGCTCTGCCGCCTCCACACACACGCTGCAGATGCAGGTGTTGTCAGTACGACAGAAGAACTCCAGACCTCTCAGGTGGACGGGACACAGAGGCAGACTGGGGGAAGAGTCACTGGGGCCACTCAGAGTGTACCTGTTGGAACATTTGAATCAAGTCATTGTAAACGTAATCGAAGCTCATATGGCCGACATGAAACCGCTTCCTAGTTACACATGAGACAAACGCAAAGCAACGTTAGCATCCACACAAACGTCTGTGACCAGGCAGCACACTCACACTCCAACCAGCTCATCTCTGGTCTCCGCCATGAAGGCGTTTCCTAAGCAGCTACATCAGAAACGTTCTGGTTTCAGCAGAGGGGGGTTTTCTCTGTCACACATGTCAGCAGAGGAAGTGAGGCGAAGCCTGTGAGCCAGTAAGGGCAGCCCTGCACTGATCAGCTGCTTCTCTCCCATGACATACTGCTGTCACTGCAACACATATCCTGCATACCAGTTTATTCATGGTGGTGTCTTTAAGCTGTCAGTGCTCTGCTCAGTCTGTTGCTGCATACCTCCTGTCACGGCACTGACCTGAAAGCTGTGCGCTGCTTCCAGCATTTTAAAAAAACTCACTGCTGCATCAGCCTGAACAGAGAGCGGTCTGTACTGATGCAATGTCTCAGCTAAAACATTAGAAATTGAAACAAAGTGTGAAAGAGAGAAACACATCAGACATACGTCATCACCGAGCTCTGAGTAAATGCAGCTGGTGATTTGAGGGGAAACCATTATCCTTGTTAGCAAAATGACTAAAGTGTGCCCTCTTGTTATTTCAGCTTTAATCAAACATATGTATTTGACTCATGGCCTGATTACACTTGCATGACTCACTCCCATTTCTTAGACTGATAGTAATATGATTTTTTGGTGGAGTGTAGAGATAAGGTTGAGTTTGGTACCTGCGGGGAGGTGAGTAGGGTGGAGGCGGGTCATGGTAGTCATTGATCAGAGCCTGCATGGATGGATGAGCATTAACTGGACCGGGACTTTGTGGATGATGGGGGAGCGTGTTCTGAGGCGCCCCTGGAGTTTGCATTCGTTGAAAACGAGTCATCATCTCGGCAAAGATGCCCTCCGGCATCTCCCCCCGCCTTTGCGACAGAGACGAGGCTGGGTGATTATGGTGAGGATGCGAGTTGGGATCCTCCACTCCGCCTCCATCTCTTCCATTCATTGGAATTCCAGAGTTGGACAACCCCTTGAACTGTTCAGTGATTTCCTTCAGGGTTCGATTGATATGAAGCTCTGGTCGCTTGCGGAAGGACTCCTTGCAGAGAGGACACTGGTAGAGCTTGGAGCCCCCTCCTTCTCCTCCCCGTCCTCCATCCCAGTAGGAGGAGATGCAGGCCTGGCAGAAGCTGTGGCCGCACGGTGTTGAGACTGGGTT
Organism: Datnioides undecimradiatus; assembly: GCA_008933995.1. Classification (NCBI taxonomy): domain Eukaryota; kingdom Metazoa; phylum Chordata; class Actinopteri; order Lobotiformes; family Datnioididae; genus Datnioides; species Datnioides undecimradiatus. The sequence continues at coordinate 1,879,002 of WARS01000016.1, forward strand.
GTTGAACACCTCCAAACAGATGGAGCAGGTGAACTGGTCTTCAGATAAAAAGGCAGCAGCCAGTGCCATAGTCATCCAGGGCTTAGCTGTATGAGATATAGCATTGCCATTAGATAGAAATATGACATCTAGAACACATAGAACTACAATGATGGATATACAGTACTCTTTATTTTCTAATCTGCTATATTTGTGCTTTTGTGCACAAGCGCTTGCTTCTGTCTGGCCCCACAGTCTGCATGCCGATAGACTCCGATTTACTCAGGCAGCAGCACAGTCAGTCGCTGACTGTAGCAGTGCAGAAGACAGCTCTATCTATTCCCCATTCAGATGTATTATCACTGCGCAATGCAAATACATATCAATTAGCAGGTGAGGTACTTTGCAACACTGTGCTAACTGGATGCGTCATCAGAGGGACTCCTTGGGGTCGTACAGTCTGACCTCAAAACAGAACTGACTGCTGTCTGGCATCTAATAAACCTTCACAGTAGACTTTCAAAAAAGGTTCATATTTCATCTTTTTGACCTGTTCCCAACAGCAACACTCCCACGCTGTTTTGCAGTAGTGCTACTAGGCTGAGAGCCCCGTTAGAAGAGGATTCAGAAGAGGGAACGTCAGTTCAACCGAATCAGCCCTGTTGTTTTCTACCAGCAGATTATTTTTGTTTCACTGAGATATCCATCTGTAAGATTTCACCCCAGCACAGTGACGGTGAGTGGAATTTAGTTTGTGCTGTTGCATGCAATGATAAATTACATTATTAAACAGCAGAATACGCTTATTACTGTACAAGCCACTGTTGCCCCCAGGCTGGAAGTCTCCAGTCCAGAATTCCTGCTGGTGCATCGGCTAAAGGATCTCCTGCACACATTTAAATAATCATACACAAACCACATAATGAGGTTGAGTCACTCATGTTACTCAACCTCATGTTTGATCAATTGTGGGTTTTTAACAATACCCCAAACAAGAAACAACTCTTGATGTCTAATGTTCAGGATAACACATGAATATTCACATAATCTAGGTTCAGATAACAGTTAGAGTCCCTACAGAGAGGAGGTAATACTAGCACCAATCCTATGATTGATGTTTGGTAACAAAATCCCCAAACACACAGAATCATCCCTTAACACTTAATCCTAATCCTTAAACAAACTGAACCTTAGGCCTAATCTAAAACTAATCCTAGTTCTAACCTGATCCAAAAATTGCGAGTTGCACCCACAACACATGCAGAAGCACTGTTAGAGATATTGTGCTCCTGTCAGACAAACATTCTGAATGAGTGTGTGTTTTGTGGAGTAAACACACCCACGCTTGCTCAAACAATACAGGAGAGTAGTTTCGCAAGATCAGGAAATTCAGGCTTGGTTGGAACATTTAGATTCCGTCTTTTGACCATGAGGTCATCAGTAAAATGACGAATTTAGCAACAAGCTCAAAACTTGGAGGTCATCCACGTTCTCTTTGTGCCACACACAGACTGCATTGTTAAATGATAAGTCAGAGCAAAACCAGCGCTGAATGTGTCATCTAATAGGCGTGCATGTGTGTGTGTGTGTGTGTGTGTGTGTGTGTGTGTGTGTGTGTGTGTGTGTGTGTGTGTATTAGACCGATGGTCGTACTGTCTCTGTCCAAATTGAAAACACACCAATGAGCCACTCCGTTGCACTGGCTGACATGTGTCTGCATCACACTGCTGTTTCTTTGGCTGCAATCCTACACACACCCTCCTGCTGAACGGCCATAGAAAACCTTACACCTTATATATTCACTTATTTTTAGTACTAAGTGTAATAAGTTGCGGGACATGTTTATTTACAGGTGTACAGAGGTTGTGTCTGCATCATCAGCTGTTTATTTAGCAGCTAAAATGCTGAGTAATCGATACAATGGCAAAATAGTGTAATTGCTAAATTAGTTTAATTGCTTATTTGTGTCTCTCATTGTCTGAAGCAGCCCACACAAACGCACACACACATCTGTTTTCCCTGTTAAAGGTATACATATGTGGCCCCTAACTTCACAGCAAAACTCATTTTAAGCAATGCTCAAAGCTAATCCTGAGTCTAAACCTAGCACACACACAAGCAGCTGCAGTACAGGTAGCACCAGTTCCTATTGGTGAGCCACAGCTGAAGAGGTTAGGTATGACGTAAACAACCTGAGCATAATGATCAGAGCGGGAAGAGAGGAACAAGACTGACTGTGCGTCTTGTGTGACATTTAAAAGAATGTTGAGTTTTGGAGCCGCGTGTGTGAGTCTTCACATTTTCCAAGCAAATTGCTTTTAATCGACTGGTGTGCTTATCGATTCTTAGTGATCAAACAACTTCATACTCTGTCTCCTGATATTCAGACTTTCCCAAAAGGTAAAATGCAAAAGAACATTTAAAATATAGCAGCTCAATCAATCAGTCAGTCCTTCTTAGAATATCCCTGCATCTCTCCCAGCCAAAGGGCAACACGAACAGAATCAGAATCAGTTCAGACAGATTATTGGACCTTAAACCTTAAACTGTATTTTAATGTTGCACACAATGCTGAAAACAAACATTTTAGGAAATAAACTCATTTTACTGAGAGCCAGGTATGAAGAGAAATAGGAATTTGAATTTTAAGAGATGATATCATATTGGGCATCACATCTCAGACCCTTATTTGAACATGTTTCTCTCTGCTCTCACGTCTCAGGTGTGAGTTGGGTTATACAACGCGGTTACACCTGCATCACCTGTCAGCAGTCCCATTCAGTGCATCGTCACGTACTGAGAGCTGAGTTCTGCATGGTGAGACTGTAAAGCTGCAATGTCATCAGCTCCTAAAATGACAAAAGACAACATTTTATCACGGCGCCTGCTGCTCGGGGCTGTGGCTCAGAGGTCATCTACCTGTCAGAGGACAGGAGGTGGTTTGATCCCCGGTTCCTCCAGGCTCTGTGCCAAAGTGTCCTTGGGCAAGAGACTGAACCCCAAATTGCTCCTGTGCATTTGTGACTTCTACACCTTCAGTGAAAGCTATCTTCTCCAGAACAACAGTTAATGGGTTTTTCACATTCTTTCACACACTTCCTCACAATGACAGTCATCCACTGAGTAAACAGTGACTAAAAGTGGCACTTAGCTGGACACCCAGCAAACACTGCGGTCAGCTTGAACCTTTGAACACCTGTGTTGACTGTGTAGCATTACTGTAAGTGCCAGCGCCACCTTGTACTTACCATTGTCTATTATCTCACATACAGTGTTTACTTTGAAATAACAGAAAGCACCATAGAAAGCTTGTTCGGGGGGGGGGGGGGTGCCGCAAGTGTACAACAGTTTGCTGTTTAGAACATTAGCAAAGAGCAGAACCTAAAAAGACAGCTGTGTATAATAGATATATTATGAATATAATATAGATATATTATGAATAGAATATAATATGCCAGCAGACAACATGTGAGACAGATTCCAGCTGAGCGACAGAGGATTCTCGTGCCACAGTCAAACATGCCTTACCTGTTCCGAGGACCGAAGTTATTTTGGCTTTAGTGGCAGTAATCAGATTACAGTGTATTTCCAAGACCTTCTCGGTGCCTCTCTCTGTCTCTTCAGCCTGTTCTTCTAATATTCCTTGTGTCCGCCTGTCAGCTGGTGCATTCCTCTCCTTCTCCCGTCCTTCCTCTCTTCTGTCATTACGCTGACTGACCCCACCTCCTTACCCCCAACCTGCAAAGTGCATCCAATCCGACCTGCTCGACAGGTGCAGCAGCGCCGAGTTTTAAACCTCCCCTCCTCTCTCTCTTTCTCTCTTACTCCTTATCTCTCTCTCTCTCTCTCTCTATTCTAACTTCTCGGCACTCTGACACTCCTCTATGCTTATTCACTCACGAGACGATGCCATAACAGCCCGTGCACCACACAGACAAAATGCAAAATGTATAAGTGGATTGTCACCTTTGAGAATTAACTGGTTATAAACTATGATCAAGAGTCCAAAATAAGTACCGAAACAATAAATGAAATGTGTCTTTCTGTTACTTTGCAGTTAGTTCCAGTATCTATTCCTTCTGGTCCCAGCGTGTACTGTTTATTGCATCAGCACTGTCAGTTAATGTTACAGTTGATGTTGCTTTTTGAACGAGTTGGAGGAGCCTTCATTCAAGCTTAAATATGACATTCAGTAGCTCTTTACATCAGGCGTCCTTCAGCTGAACGGGCTTGCGAACTCCCAGAGACAGCCTGTTTGCTAACGTCTCAAATTCACATCACTAAAAAAAAACCCGTGACCACATTAAAAACCTGGAGAACTCAGAGATCTCCTGCAGTACTAACTCCAAAGAGTCCATAGACTACAACTTGTTCATGACTAAGGTCCTGAACAGTTACTGAAACTGAAACATACAGGTTGAGCTCCACAGTGTCATCTTTCTGCTAATAAGCTTTGCCGTGCTTCCAGTCAATAGAACACAGGTCTGTGCTGCCGGTGCTGGTAGGCCACCTGTCATGTGATTTCCTGGCAGTGTCGTCTCCCCACTCAGCAACAACATTCCTGAGCAGCTATTGCATGCAAATGAATTCAAATACACTTGGATCAGCGGACCCATCATTAATCAAAGTGGTTGCGCACGTGCTTCTTCCTGCTTTCAAATAAGTTCAAACTGTTAACAATCTGCAACAATGTGATTGGCTGGATATGTTTCCCAGTTTGACTGTACAAAGCAGATGATTGGCTTTGAGGGGAAGGGGCAGGATATACTGTTTGTCACACAACTGCCATCTCTGGTGTTACAGACTTTTCCAATCTGAATGCGTCAAGTGGAAGGTGTCCTCTCTCTCTCTCTTACCTTAGTCATGTCAGTGGTGAGAAACTCTGAAACAGACAGGTAACATTCCAAGAGTTTCCAAGAATACAATTGGAAATCAAAAAAAAAAAAAAAATCAAATATCCCCTAAGAATATGTGGAAGAAGGCAGGAGACAGAGGGGATACAGGGACCCACTCATATAACTCAGAGAATACAGGAAACCATCCATAGGAGGTACCACGACACAAAGAGGACACAGAGACTATATGGAACCAGGCAGAGGACACAGAGACTGAGAACAGACTAAACCAAATGAAATAAAACAAATGCTCATCTCCCCAGGTGAGTTCCACAGATCTCCAGACACAGTGGTGCACATCTGCAGTGCATCCTCTGCTCTTGCTACTGTTCTGCAGCCTCGCTCTGCTCCCTCTGCTAACCTGGAAACCAGTTGTCGTTTTCCTCTCTGCTCCATGCCGCTGCCCTCCGCTGGACCAGAGTGTACCTACAGGAAAAACTGTGGACATGAGTTCACAGTGATTATAGTCTTATTTTTACATCCAGCAAATACATTCCCTCAATTTTTAAAATTAGTTGTCAAAGCAGAAGGATGTAAAGGCAAAATGTCATTTCTTTCATCTTATATATTTCTTATATCTTGCACACCCCACACCCTGATCACATTAATTAATCCCACATGGTGATGAGACCTCACACATTACCTATGATATTAGGCGCCAATTCATGCCAAACCTATATATTTTCAGTGTGGCAGCACACTCGTCCAGTCCTCTTCACTGTCCTCTTTGTCAGGGATTGATTCCCATCATTTAACCTCTGCTGCCAGCTTCCTGTCAATTTGCTGAAAGGTGGCACTGCTGAGTAAAAGGTGTCAGCATGAGTTATCAGAGATGACAGGAGGGAGTTCATTAGAGCAATGAATAAGCCTTTTCCAGGATGCCTTCCTTCTTTCTAACGTTTGATAAAGAAACCAAACATATTAAATAGACCTGACTATTGCACAGACATATTGTCAAATAAGGTTGAAAGTCACTCCTTGCCATCGGTATCTAAGGAGAAATTCAAGGGACTTTCTAAAAGTCAATAAGGGACAGTCGGGTGTTTTCCAGCCTAAGGAAGGAACAGACAGGACTCTAAAAACAGCTGCAATGCAACATAAAGCACTGAAAATGAATGATTAACTAATAATAAAGAGAAAATGTTGATTCTAACAAGTGAAGTAACATGAAAATGATTATGATTGTGTGAAGAAAATACATTATATGAAGTGATCTACTGATTTAAGATGATTGTAAAATGATTATAAGTGTGTTTTAAATCACAAGTGTGAATCATAAGAAAATGAGAAAGTGCTCAGAGTGAGGAAAAAACAAGTATCAAGAAATATTGAGCAATGAGCTGAACAGATGGTAGAAGCTTCCTGATGTCCTCAAGTTGAACCAGGTCAAGCTGAGGACAGAAGGGCAAAAAGGGAAGTCAAATGGTCAAAAGGTTAAGTTCAGTTCAATTCAATTCAATTCTATTTTATTTATATAGCGCCAATTCACAACCAAAGTCATCTCAGGGCACTTTACAAACACAGCGGGTCTAGACCACACTCATTACTATTAATTACACCAGTACAACAGTTCCACCATGAGCAAGCACTTGGCAACAGTGGCAAGGAAAAACTTCCTTTAACAGGCAGAAACCTTGGACAGATCCTGGATCAGGGTGGACGGCCATGTGCCTTGGGGGAAAGAGAGAGAGAGAGAGAAACAGGAGGGGGAGAGAGAGAGAAAATACACCTTGTTGCAGACAGAGATACAGGAGTACATAACTTTACATGAAACTAACAGAATGGCAGAACAACAGAGTCGTAACTATGGCTGCTGTTTGCAGTACAATATAGAATAATGATAATAAGTGGCAGCAGAGGTGCAGGTCGGTGGAGCCACAGATCAGATGTTCAGCTCTGGAGCCACAGGTATCTGTAGAGAGGTACAGAGAGAGAGACCAGAGAGAAAGAAGCACAGCACTAGGGGAGAGAGGACACAGAGTTAATGGTTAATCTGTGATGGTTAAAATGAGTTTGAGGAGAGAGAGGGAAGGAGGAGTGTGGAGACGATCATGGGACATCCCCCAGCAGCCTCGACCCTTGGGGCCGTCAATCTAGGCCACTAAATTATAACCTAGCTGTAGTAACAAGTAACATCCAAATAGGGGGCGCTGCCATGAACGGGCATGGCTGAGGCAGGGTTAGACTCTAGCGCTATTCAGCCTGACTTTGTCTTGGAGGTGGCAGGGTAGATGCTCGGATGTGGGCAGTTAGTAGCTAGGCGAATCCCCTACACCAGCTACAATTCTTTAGTTTCTAGAATAAAACCTTAGACTTCGAAGCTTTAGGATTTAACCCTTTGAAATGGAGAGCTGGATCTGTACCTCAGTGCAGAGGTAACTCGGGATCTGACAGTATTTAATTCTATAAAACATGCAGTTTTGGGGACATTTTAACGGGAACAATGTGTTATGATACTGATGTTACTTTAAAAAAATGAATGCAACGGTGTGAGGAGGTTTGTCTTAAACAGTAAAGCAGCAGAAACATCTCCCTCTCCCTGACAGCGCCCGGGCCCCAGTGCACCACTGATCTGTACTCCAGCAGAGGTCTTAATGCTTTCCCTGGACATGTCATCTGCATGGGGGTCACACCTCATCACCCACATTTCTACAAACCTCTGGGCAGGAGGGAGACAATCCCTGGCCTGTTTCTTATGATGAGCAGCTGGCTTGTGTTTTAAACTCATAACTTGTGCAATAAATTGAACCATGACACTGTGAACAATAACGACGATCCTGAGCTCCAGGGGCGGAACAGAAATCTTCATCCACTTCCAAGATGCACAGTGGAAAAAAGGCTAATGCCCAGATTCAGGAACCTGTGAGATTCTGCTACGCACTTTTTTCCCCGACTGTGGCATTTTCTTAGAACCGTGATCATCTTGCTCTAAACAACCAACGCTTACAATCAGAGCAGAGCAGGACTTTACCACAACAGGATCACCTTAAGACTTCAGAGACTGCAATCTGCAATTCTCCTGATGGACTTGAGGCAACACCCAACTTTGACCTACAGTCCTGTAGTAGTGTGCATTTGTAATAAATGTAATACATATTTTCATAACATCAGTAAAACTGAATTTATTACTTTTAACTTGTAGCATCCTTGCATCCAACTCCCACAGTGTATGCCCATAGTCACAGAGGATGGGATGGCTCTTTACTTCAGGAGGCAGCAGAAGGTCGACTGTCAGAGATAAATCCAAAGATCAGCTGTACCACTGGGGCAGATGCAGCCGGCAGGAGGGCAAACAGACAGACAAGGCGAGGTAGTGGGGAGCTAACAGGAGTATGGTAATCAGCTGTAGGGATCAGGTCGTCCCATTCCCGTCCCATCCCATTCGACTGGTTATATTTCGATCAAACATTCTATTTTGAAGCAGTTCTGTTGTTTGTCACTTATTCTGTTCTTTCATACAGAGATTTCACGCATTCAGACCGTGAATGAGGGACAACAGACAATACAGTAGAAAAAACAGGTTTTATTGGCTGTGCACACTCCTCACTGCCAGCCAGCTTTCACTGTAAACCTTTCACACTCATGTTTCTTAATTGTACACGAAAACTCTGGAGCACGTGTTCAAACACAGACAGGACAGGGGACTAATATACACCGACGTGAGAATCTGGACCCCTGGTGAGAAACGAAGGGACGACGCGGGAGAAGTGTGTAGCAAATTCAGGCAAGAGCTTCACTCAGCTGGACTCAAGTTTGGTAGACACATTCGCCATCTTCTTGGTCTGCAAGTATTTCTAGAATAGGAAGGAGAAGGGAACTGATTAAGACTGGAGCGCTCAGGCCTGTTCGAGACAAATGTTTGGACACATTGACACCTGCTCTACAAAAAGTGAGAGAAAGAGTCTGGAATAAAAAGGGAAAATGGAGAACGCTCTTCCTCAGAAGATGAGTTTGTTTGCACGGATAAATCCTGTTTTATAGGCCATCCAGCTTCTTATGTCTCCAACAACAAGGTGCATGAAGCTCAGATCTGCTGTAGTCACTGAAGTGAAATCTCAGTATTCCTCAAACTTCCGAGGTTCAAGTAGGGCTACAGCAAACTGACCTGTACACCAAGCTCAGGTGCAAAGCAGAGCATGTGACAGAAGATCCCCCGTGACTCCTTTACAATCATAAAAGCATTCAGGGCCAACACTACGTTCAGTACATTCAGTGGTTGTTCGAGAAAGAGTTAAATAGATTCCATCTTGACAGTGTATGCAGACAAATACCTGTGTGTGTGGTGCCTACCTGTAGGTTTTCATAGTGTTTGAGGGTTTTGCAGTGGTTGATTTCAGCCTCTTTGGTTCCACTGAAGAACCTATTGCACACCTTACAGAAGAAACCTGTCTTTGGGACCAAGAACTCCATTCCTGTGGATGGACGGACACGCACAGACACAGACACACACACACACACACACACACACACACACACACACACACAGTGAACTCATCCAGCTGTTCAGATCATCTTGGCATTGTGAAAACAGAGTTCATGTTAAAAGGATGAACTGTGATGAAGATGAGGACAACAGTAAACACATGACGGCAGATAGGGTGCATACATAAACAGTGTCTTACCAAGTGGGTTGCTGGGGTTATAGGGAGGGAGGGAGCACTCTGTGCCCATGGGAGTTTCTATCTTCACTTCCTTCTTCCCACTCTTCTCTGTAGTGTCCTGTTGGTCTTCAGACCTCCCGTTCTGTCCTGTTAGAGACAGAGACACTGTGACTGATGTTTATGTAGCCACTGCGTTCTTCTAGCATGACAAGCATGACTCTCAATCGTTAAAGTAGTGCTGAGACTCAAATAAAACCAAGCACATCATACCCGACTCCACAGCAGGAGCTCCCGTCTCTTTATTCGCTTCATCCTGCACCTTCTCGTGTTCCTCTGCACTGTCCGACACCACCATCTTCTCTTCCTCCTTGGCCTGACAAGATGTGAGAGCGCTGTCCTCTTCCTGTTCTTCCTTGATCTCTGCAGTCATTATCTGTGTTGCTGGGCTGTTTGAGGAGCAGTCAGCCGGCGCAGCTGAAGCTGCAGGCGTGGGGGGATGTTCTGCCTCAGTGGTGGAGTCCTGAGTGGCTGCCAGTGGAGCTTCTATACAATGACAGAATTCATGGCAACATCAATCGTGTTAGGCTTCAGAATACAGAAGCAGGCAATGATTGTGGGTTCAGCCTTTTCACAGTTAACTGGAGGAGGCAGCTACAGTCCCAGAGTCAACTCAACTACTTTGATTTTGTTTAAACAAGGCGTAAGAGAGGAGCAAGACCAAACATCACTGCGTGCAGGGTTTTTACAATTGCACTCACTATTGTAACAGCCTTTACTGAATATAAATGAAACTTGGAGAACATATTCAGATGGAGGTGCAGTAGGTCTTCACTTCACTGATAACAAACCCAACTTTTGTGATTTGTGTTTTGATTAATGGCAGCTGTGTTTTTGGACTGGCCTTGCTGTTGCCTGTATCTTGAATTTGGTGTTAATGCACTACAAATACAAAAAAATAGTCATATTCTACTTCATAGGATCCAAATAAGCAAAGAGACAACAGGTCAACAAAGAGAACAAACTCAACAAGGCCGCTCCACTTTGGGCTTTGAACCCTGATTAAGGACAACACATCTCATGAAGACGGTGTTTCCTTCAGTTCATCTCAAAGGTTAAGTCAGTTTGTGGTTGTACCTGTCTCCTGGGCTCCTGGCTGACAGGTTGGCACAGGTGTTTGGCTGGGGGAAGGGTCAGATTGTGAAGCCGGTGTAGATCCTTCATTCCCCTCGCCTGCAGCACTGAGCATCACACCGGCTGTGATGTCTGATGACACCAAACCATCTGAAGTCTCGGCTGCCGCTGCAAACACGGGTTCAGACTCCGGTATGTTCTCGTCAGGCTTTACCACGGCTGCTGTGGCGTCTGACATTCCTGCTTCTGTAGTAATTTCCATTGGTGTGTCCTTTAGGCAAAAGCAGGAGGACAGCCATGATGTCATTGCATTGTGGGAAGTCTTAGACACCTCAATAAGCATGCGGAGAGATAGAAAAGCTGATACGTACTTCTGAATTGTCCTTTCGGTCAGATGCGAGACCGTCTTCCCTTTGCTCTGTGGTTTCCATGGGAACAGTAGGAGAAGGAGAGTGAGGAAGGTCGGTCACATCTCCCACTTCATCTACTGTCACAAAGTCACTCATGTTGAAAGGGAACCCATCAAACTCCTCCTCTACCTGATGCCATGACAAGACAACAGAGGAGGATTAGAACCTACAGACAGATTTAACCTGCCAGTGTCAAAACGTTCTGACCGCCTGTTGTCTCACCGTTTTGGTCTCAGCCTCTGGGTTGTTGTACTGTTCATCCCTCTGCTTGTATCCCTCAGACCTGTAAGACGACCTCAGTCCTGTCAAACCCTCACCGTATGCTCTCTTCCTCTCCTTCCTCTCCCTTTCCCTCCTCTCCCACTCCCTTCTTTCCCTCTCCCTCTTCTCTCTCTCCCTCCTGGCTCTTTCATTCTTCTCCCTCTCCCTCTTGTTCCTCTCCTCCTTCTCCCAGGCCCTCCTCTCCCTCTCCTTCCTCTCTCTCTCCTTTCGTGCCTCCCTCTCTTTTCGCTCCCTCTCCTGCTTCTTCACCTCCTCCACGGCATGGTTCTTGTCTGGCTCTTTTGTCCCCTCTGCCACTTTTTCCGTCTGGTCTGTCTCCATTTGTGTTTCCGCCTGCTCTCCGTTAGTGGGAGCTGTTGTGTCGTTGGGATGGTCGGGGTTCCTTGTTCGACACTCCACAAGCAGTGCTTTGACCATCTCCTGAGTAACCTAGTGAAACAGGGAACATCTTAAACATCAGTGAATATGTCGGAGGTTCCTGAGCTACTCAGCTACACAGAAGAACAATCTGACCTCAATAAGAGGAAGCGACATTTTCTGGACATTTTACCTTAGGGAGCTCTGGCACGGCCGACTCCTTAGCAACTGATCTGCCATCAGAGCTACAGGGCTTTGCATCTTCACCGGCAGGAGTGCTGTCGACCTCTGCCTTGGGTGCTTCCACTCCCTTCTTCTCTCCTGTTGTCTCTATGACATTTTCAGCTGACGTTTCCTTCACATCAGATTCCACGTCTGCTTCTAGTTTGAGGCTCGGTGCAACTAAAGAGTCACAAACATCATATGTTTTGCTTTCTTCTTTGATTTTATCTTTGCCGTCATTCTCTCTCGAAGCCTGATCTTCACCGGCCGCCTTCTCTGTGCTCGTCACGTTCTTGTCCTTGCGATCAACATCTTTTTCCGTCGCTTCTGACGTCTCAGTCTCAGGGATCTTTTTGTGCGCTGCCTCTTCTTTGTCTGCAGCTGCTGCTGTTCGGCCACCTTTGCCATTTGCGTTTGTGTCCTGTAACCAGAGACGAGCGGTGTCACGTCAAGAGCTAGAGTTCAGGTGTTTGAATTAAGAACTTATGCCAGCATTACATAAAATAGATGTCTAATGCATTTCATAACTCTGGACAGCAACTGTTAAGTAATTATCTAAATTTCTGACCTCAGATGAATCACAGTATGCAGGAACGACTTTGGTCAGCGTGCTGACTTTAGGGTCTGGCTTGCGAGAGAAGAACAGAGGGTTGTTCTGGATGATGCACGGGAACGTCTGGAAGCGTTTGTATACAGACAGGGCCATGGCTGCAGTTGCCATCTCGCAAATGACCTGAGGAAAAAATGTAACATGTCCACAGCATGTGAGGTGTCTCTCTGATAAACAGGCGAGATGTGACAGACGTGGACACAACAGGTTTTTTGCCCACTATCATTTCTGGAACCAGAGTTACAGGCCGTTAACTGACCACCTCCAGTTCCACGACAATGCGCTGGCACCTTGTATCGTACACAATGATTAGCATGTTTGCAGCTACACAGCCCTCACCATACTGTTGAGCACTAGCGTCTTGATGACGGTACCAAAACGCCGCACCAGTTTCTGGACCTCAGAGGAGCCGGACGGCGTGTTGGGAACGTTGCTGATCACCAACAGACTGCTCCAGCCCACCGGAGTGCCACACTCCTACACAAAAGAACATCCACTCACGTATTAACCAGCAGATAATTACTCATAATACAAAGCTAATCGATGCAACAATCAACCAGTTCAAGGTGTACGATCCATTCAAGTTAATTATATTCCTTCCATTAATAAATGACAGCGTCACATCCCAGAGATGACCAGGTGAGCCGGTGATTGCCTTGTCCATTCTGGGCTACTGTACAAAGATTGCAGTGACACATGGCAGATTTGTGGAAGAGGAGAGGGTTCCATCTCAGATAAACAACCTTTTTTCAAATAATTATACACCACTGAAAACATGATTATGAATATTACATCATTTTCATCAGTCTGTTACGCTGCTTACTGCAATGACAACTTGTGTAAATGCACTGTCACTGTAACGCACCTGTAAATAGAATAAATAGAGAAGTACTCACTAAAGGGTCCATGGGTCCCATCAGAAGATTGTAGAGAGCCACCTGTGTAAAGAGGGTTGATGCACTGATGGTCAGTTATTGCTTAAATATTAATACACACAGTCAGGAGATGATTACAGAGCATCAGGGGTGAAAAGGTGACCAATATGAGCGCGACTGGAGCCCTACCGGTGTGCTGAGACCGATGGACTGCTTGAGATGAGTCATCTTCAGCTCGGTGTCTTTAATCTTCATTGGGATGAACGTGTGGACTTTGACCATCTCTTCAGCAATCTCCATGTCTGGCACTGACACAAGTACCTAACAAACAAAAGGGATGTTTTCAATGTTGTGTATGATCGACCTCAGATATTAGATTCCCTGAAAAATAATAATTCATATTATAAAAGAAGCCACCCAACAAGTGACAATAATCAGCACTTCCGCTGAGATTACATGCTTAAAATGAAACTGTGCTTAGGCCAACCTTTCCAATTTGTGCTGCCAGGATGACGTCAGAGGGAGCTCCAAAAGGCTGGACCAACTTGATGATGTCACTCTCCGACCATCCGCTTTCTGGGAGTCCTGAGATCAGCACTGTGCCCTTCTGTGGGAGGCAATGCAGACCAGAGATCATGTTATTATTTAAACAGACATTCACCTGAAATGAACGTTTGAAACATTAAAGCTGAATACGTCCACTTTATGAGCCACAGGTTTGGTTTAACTAACCCAACCGGCTTTTTTCACAATGTCACATATAATTTAAAAGTTATGACTATGTGCCACATACCTCATCAGAGGTCTTGTGGTCAGCCTCACCGGCTGCAAAAGGAGAGTCACAGTTAACATCCCAACCTGATAAAAACATTATGTTACATAAAAGTTCTGATATATTTTCATTATAAACTGATAAATGGAGCATTTCCTGACAATGACAGGTTTGGCTATTGTGGCAGTGACGGACTTCATTTGTGATTATTGCGGTCACTCTTTTCGCTCCTCCTACCAGAGTCGTCGCCAGCTGCACCTTTGTCTTGTTCTGAAGCAGGTTTGCTGTGAAGCAGAATTTTTAGACTGTTAACAGTTGGCAGCCAGAGCGGGTTTGAAATGGTCAGAGTGAGCGTGGAGCACATTGGGTATAGAACATAACTGTGACGAACCTGCTGTTAGCATCAGGAGCTGCTTCAGGTTTCTGAAACAAAGACATGAAATACGTTCAGTGAACAGAACAGACGTGGTTCATAGACCATTCTTACATTTCTATTAACTGCATTATACACTCAGGCAACATGAGATCATAATACCATATGCACATATTGACCAGCCAGTACCTTGGCTAGTGAAGCGGTGATTTGCTGCTCTCTGATGGAGAGGTCTGTGCAGTTAGCCAGAGCCTGAGCGTGTTCAGCTTTCACCATGCATACAGACGCCTGTAACAGGGTGACAAAGGGTTGAGTTGGACACAGACAGAAACCATGATGGCGTGGAACTGATTTGTTATGTTTTTTTTAGAGCTCAGGAATATGAATATGGAGGATATGGATTATTTCTTCTGCTTTGCATTTGCAAATTTTATTATTTCTACATATCATCAGTGAAATCAGAAAATACATAAACAAACAAAACAACTTCTGAGTTAAATTTCTTGCAAAGTGCATCAAGAACCATTCTGTTCCACTGAAGCAGCACCTTTTGCCCTTCGCCTTTCTCGCTCTCTTCCTCGGAGCATGGCATCAGAATCACATTGTTGATCTTGCCAAAAGACCCCACCAAATCAGTAACTTCTTGCTCTGATGCATCCTTTGGGATTCCTGTCAAATAAACCAGACGATCTGCAACAGAAGAGTCCTGGGCGGCCGGAGTCCCGGTTTTCTTTTTCTTCTTGGCGACTGGGAGCTTGGCAGACTAGGAGCCAGCAGCACAAAACTTAAGTTAGTTTTCAAAGAAATGCAGTTAAAGTAAACCAGATTCAAATCAGTGTAACACTTCACTACTCTGATCAAGTGCTAAACTGATTTTTTTAAAACACTGACAAAGAGCATGCTGAAGTAACCAAAGAAAAAGAAGATTAACCTTGTAAAACTGGGCTAATAATTCACTATTTTAACTTAACTAGTGAGCAGTGTGCCTGAAATCAGCCTCTGGCATCCACAAACGCCTCTGTCATTAATAATATTTGAGCTCAAATTGGAAAAAACCTTAAATAATGAACGGCAACAACCGCTTGGAATTACTGATTTAACTGCCACTACATGAACACAGCTGATTAAAGGCACACTAGCAGCTGTTCTTATGGTGGTGTTAATGTTTACACTCACTCATCACTCAACAACACGGAACAGCTGACTGGCTCAGGGCCAGAGACAAAGTTCTGATTCCTCACTCTCCACAACACCTTTGTGAGTTTAGAGCAACAACTTAAGGGAAAACACCCACTGTGTCAGTGGCCTTGGCACTTGCCATCTTAGTTGTCTTAGCTCCAGGCTTCGCCACGGTCTTGACAGTGGACTTGGAGGACTGTAACGGTCCATGTTTGGAGCTGTGGCTGGCTTTGGAAAGGCGTCGGCCGGAGTCAGATGAATCCTCGTGTGGTCGCTTTATACTGCCGCGTAACGAACCACCTGGAGACACACCATGTATCAGAAGGAGAATTCATCCCCAGGGTCAGACTGTCAGTGGAGAGCCCTACAGCTCGGTCTGGGAGCGGTGTATTGCAGCTCGAGATGACTGCGCAGAAGAGGCCAACTAAATTTAAAGCTGGTTGGTTTCACTTGTTTTAGGTGCGGTCACTGAAAATTTTGATTGCACCTTACATGCAGGTTGCGCATCAGCATCCAGGTAAGTTCCATCTAATGAACACAGACACTGACTGGGGCACCACCACAGCCTAAAGCCTGATGTCACAGACAATATAGAGCAAATATCTAGAAATTACTCAATCCATGATAAAATCCAAGTTATTCACTTCATGTTGTGAACATCATTGACAACTCTCTAGCATGTGGTGTACCTGTGTAGTGTTGGTGACGAGGGTGATGGTGAGGCAGGTAAGGCCTCACGTGTGGCCGGTGATGGTGGGGGCCCGCCCTGTGTTTGCCATGAGGGGGACTTGGGGTAGGAGAACGCGAAAGGGATCGAGGCACGGAATGGGATGGGGAGTGATCCTTGTGATCCCACGAAGTCCGGCTGCCATATCGTCCACTCCGACTGGATCAAAGATCAAAAGTTCATCACCAGATATGGCAAGGAATATAACAGAAGAAAGAAAGGCAGCTCCACTGATGCTCCCTATGCAACATAGTCCAATTACATTTTTATTTCAATTTTATTTATATAGCACCAAATCAAAGAACAAGTTACCTTAAGAGCTGTTGGAGCACTTTTCATATATAGCAGGTCTAGACTGTACTCTTTGACACCCAAGTATTCTCACTACCAGCAAGCACTTGGCAACAACGGAAAGGAAAAACCTGCATTTTACAGGCAGACACCTTGAGCAGAACCTGGCTCTAGGTGGGCGTCCATCTGCTGCTTGATTCTTGTGAAAAGTCTACACAAGTCTTAAACTTTTCCACACCGTCAATACATGCCCAACTTTGATGAAAGGCAACTACAAAAATAAATCTTCAAATGCATAAGCTGCGTTAAATTGGCTGTATATGCACAGTCAAGTTATGTGACATGCAAAGGACCTGCCAACTCCAGGAAAGTCTCCCACTGGCTGCTGGTCACAGGTAAAAACAGATTATTGGACACATAAGAACAAGAACCTAACTGACCTGGGGAGATTTGGTTTCCAGTCCGGGTACCTTCAGAGAAACACAAACATACAAAAGCATGTCATGCAACATCTTAAGCCTTGCCGATAAAAGTCAAAACCGATATGTTTATTAGATCCACAATATGAGCAGGGATGTGATCACCAATGGTTAAAAGGTATTTTCCATTTCATCTTGACTTAAATAAGCCAAGAGCATCTCTGCACTGCAGCTGTCCTTGTTCTGCTGTTATACAAAAATGCTTCATGCAACATTTTATTCTGTTTATCTGAAACAAAGTTTGTTTTAGGTATCTAAACAACTTTGACATAATACTGAAGAAGCAGTGGAGCAGCGGGGGGAAAAACGTCCTCACTTGTTGCGCAGGTCTCTGCAGGCAGCAGTGTGGTTGACCGTGTTAATGTGCTCAACCCAGTCCTGAAGAAAAATGACAAATGGGAAAGGAAGACAGCACAATTAGAAACAAATGCAAAGAACCCTCAATAAAGCTTGATTCACACACGCGAAGGTCAGCGCAGTAAGAACATTCTAAGACATCGCATACTGCATTTAGAACAGAAGACTTAAGTACTGCGACAAAATGACAAATGGGTCTTTATTTTGCTTTTTCCTGACTTTATGTGAAGACCCTGAACTGAAAGCCGAGGCCCTGGTCTCTGATCCGAGTTCATGTTCAAATTAAGTTCATCACTAGCAGAAATACAATATTTAGCCTTTCCCTTTAATATCAGACCATTCGTGTTAATAGACATGTTCTGTATTTTTTCTTCTTTCCAGAATCTTCAGTGTGACTATCAATATTCACCACCGACATTATTATTTTATTTTTTTTTTATATATATAATAATATATATATATATATATATCTCTCTCTCTCTCTCTCTCTCTCTCTCTCTCTCTCTCTCTCACTGGCAGAAACAAACAAAAAGAGATTGTCTTTAGCCTTAGTATAGTTTTGTTGCAAATGCTGTCTAATTAATTTGGAAAAAAAAACAAAGTTATTACACTTTTATAAGCTCATCCACAAATCTCGTGCCTGTGCACCAGTGGAATTCATACGGGACAATTGAGCTCAAATTAAAACACATTCCTATATTCATAGAATTATCAATAACCTGGGTAAACCAAAGCGTTTATAGTAGGAAAGCTAAGAACCTTACAGAGTTATTATCAATTTGACAAAGGCCATTTTACATTGTGCTTCATCATGGCATGTATATGGCTGACGATTAGGGACACTTCATCAGACTACAACACTGATTTTACTGATGGTTTTTTTTTGTATTTTCTAGGAAACCTTCATTGAGACAAATGTTTAACTTTACTGTAATAAAAATAGAAACATTGGCAAGTTGCTTTTGTCTTAATTTACCAGCTCTTCATAAAGTCTGTACTTTGAAAATTACCCTCAACTGTAAGAATTTTGCTGTCATGACCCTGAGGCAGAGTACAAACCCCTTTTAAATCATTTAGTTTTCCTACATATTTTCAAACACAACATCCTTTAAGAACCTGACAACCTTCAATCCAAAGCCAGAGACCAAAATACTGGATTTTGTCAGAAAACAAAAGCGTTTATTTAACAGCAATTACTGCCGAAAGAAAATATTAAATTTTAACCTTTGACAATTCCCTCGATAACTTCTTCACATTTAGCAAAAGTTAGGTAATTACTATTTTAACTTGTAGACATCATCTGAATTAAGACATCAAATTTACTCATTTGAACTGTTGATTTTAAGATATATCCTGAGTTCTTCGTTCAGCCCTTAAAATGCCATATGAAACATTCATAAAACACTCATACTACACATATACTGGAACAAGTCATAACCAGGAAAAAAAAAAGGTATGAATATCAGTTGAGAAGAAAAGAATTGTTTTATTTAACGAAATGTCTGAAGATCCAGGACTGTTTAGAAATTCAGACCTTATGTTTTGTGGTGGTCACCAGTCAAATGGAGTTTAATGCACACCATGTTTTGTAACTCCAACGAAGTAGGGGCCCTTCTGACCTTAAGACTCTTTTCTTCTGCTTGTGGCCATTTGTATTAGTTACTTAAGTCAGAACTTCTTCGGCCAACAAAAGGTGGACCTGTGGTAGGATGAGTACACGGCATGCCCGGGCTCTTGTGGCAGAGCAAGGAAACTGTCCATTAAAAAAAACACACCCCATATCATAGTTGTTCTCATGTGTGTCTTGCTCTTAGTGGAACTGTAATATCATTGTCTTACTATGAACATGACACACATAAAAACGAGTTAAAGTGTTTTAATGGCTGATCTCTGAGCAGCAATGACGGCACTTCTGCCGGGACTTTAGCTTTTAGCCATTAATATTGTGGCCACATACGGTTATCAAAATGTGGAGTTAAATATCTGGCTTGATGTTTTTTAAGAATACTAGAGCAAACTTCCACATTCTCCATTCAAAACAATCCCTTTCGCTGACAAAAAAGTGGTTGGACCATACCATTTATCAACTTTTTAGATGCAAATTACTGGCCGAGCAAAACATTACTTGAATGACATCAGAAGAACTCTCATCTTGCATGGTGGAGAGAAGGCTGCAGACTAAATTTCAACATGTGTGGGTATTCCTTTCAGACACTGGTACGAGGGCATGTTGGCACTCACCTTTTCCTGATCACACTGTATGTGGCACAAGGAGCAGGTATGTGGATACACCTTTGGAGACACGGCTGAGAAATCACTTATCATGGTGGGGGTAGGTAACTTCTTGCTGTTGCTGTGTGGTTTTGAGCCAGAAGAAGAGGAGAGAGACCGTCTTGAGGAAGACTCACTCCTGGTTTCAGATGACGACCTTGGTCTGGGTCTGTCATGCCTGTAGTCTCGATCTAGATTACGAGATTTGGATGATGGTGGAAATTCTCTCCCAGGTGATCGATTGCTCTTGTGATGATCGCTACTCGTCCGGCGATAGTCCTTGTCTCCGTGCTTGCTTGATTCAGCGTGTTCCAAACGAACCTGCCGTCTTTCAGCTTTGTCAGTTTTTGGAGGAGATGAAGTAGACGACGTAGACGGGTACATTTTAACTATCCTTTCACTAGAGAGCTGCTCTCTTTTGAAAGTCTCTCTGGTACCACTGTCATCCTTTGCCCGACTGGAATGACCATAGTCAATAACTTTACCTGCTGTCTGTGTAACAGTAAGAAGGCTGGGCACTTCTGGGGAGTGTGAACGTTCCAATGGCGAGGAGCGGGAAGGAGGCAGCGGCACATCGTGAATGGTATGTGAGAATGAGGATGTGGAAGAGGAAGCCACAGTTTTCTGGTTTCCTGACTTGTTGATTTGGATGTCAAGGAGAATTAATGGTAAAGTATCTGGGGTTAGCTGATCATCAGGGTAATGACTCAACACTTCCAAGTCCTCATTTGAAAGTCCAAAGCTGGCCAAGATACTTCCAGCACTCTCAGGTGTGTACAAACTCTGTCCATCCCCACCACCATGGGTGTGCCGGACCTGAGTAGATGCTTTGTCGCTTGCAGGGGCAGTCCAGCTGGGGATGTTGGTTCCAACATGCCTGCTCTGGGGTTGCTGTTGAGGTCCTTGACGCCGCTGGGGCTGGTGGCTTGCACTAGGTGGAGTACTGGCAAAAAGTTTTGCTGGAGGTTGGTAGCTTGACCAGTCCACTGCTTGCTGGTGGCCTTGCTGATTATCAGAGTTGAGTGTTACTGAGTTAGAGCCAAAGCTTCCATGTTGACTGATGCCAGAAGCTGAGCTTTGGTTCTGCAGTTGGTTTGGTCGGCTCACGTGGTCAATAAGGCGATGGTCCATGTCCCTAGCACCACGGATAGCCAATGCAGACTCTAGTTCATCAGGGAGTTGTGTCGGCCGAGGAAACTGAAAACCCATCGCCTGTGACAGCATATCAGAACCAGGACGATTCTGAGGTTGATTTGGAGATGGCTGATGATGAGGAGGCCTGGGCCCATTAGAGAAGGGCTGTGACCCCTGTTGTTGAGAGTGGTGGTGGTACATGGCAGCAGAACGACACGGTCGTGTGTTTCTTTGAGTTTTGTTGCTTGAGTCCACGTTAAACCCAACAGCTGACACCCACTGTCTATTGAGACTCAGGAGGGCCAGGTATGGAGATAATACAAAAGCGCTGTTATTGTGACACTGGTTGGCGACAGTTATGGTTGATAAAGTGGCAAGCTGCTGCAGAGCAATTTGTGCTTGAGTCTCAATCTGAGCCAGTCGGAGAGCTGTCACTGCAGCAGCACCAGCCACAGGTCCAAATATGAAATGGTTCCCTCTGGTGTTGTTGATGCTGGAGAATGTTGCACTGGGCTCCAGCCGAAGGGAAGGAGCAAGTTGCGAAATACTGTCTGTGTGCGAAGTGAGGCTGTGAGGTGGAAAGCAGAAATATTACAGATGAACAAGCTTAATCTTTTCATTTTAAAAGTAGCTTTCAGGTGAAGTCTTGTTTCCCCATGTACTTTTTTAACCAGTGTTGACACAGTCCTCATTAAGTTTGTGGTTGTTTCCTTTAAATTTTGTCAAAGTATTAATAAATGAGGTCCAGGGCTTTACTTTCAGGACAAGAAAGCAAAGCAACATTATGCAACAACATTGATTCAATGAAAGCCAAAAAAAATTAAAAAATATGGACTTAACCAACACACTACACAGTCACACACTCTGAACCTGACAGAAAAAGAAAAAAAACATAATAATGCATCTACATCCAGAAACACTTTATAGCCTACAATGTATGTCACATTACATTACAGTGGATTTTAATGCATAAGCATATTTGCAGCACATTAAACCAATCTAAAACACATAGTGCGGCTCTCCCCTGAATTTTCCCTGCAGGTAGCCAAACATTACATCATTATGTCTTATGTCTCATGCTTGAAAAGATTGAAAATAAACAGACATGTAGTGAACTATAGTGTATTTTTCTTTCCAATAAGCTAACACAAACAATGAAATGGTGAGCATTAACCAAAAGTTCTGAACAACATGTTTGCGCATTTGACACACTATTAATTTTTTTTTTATTTTTTTTTTTTTTTTTTTTTACAAGAACCAAAAATATAATAAAGTGAGTCTACTGAAGACTCATGCTGCATGTAGTTTTGGGCACAGACTCATCATCAGACATAACAACGGCCCAAGTGGTCTATAAATTCAGCTTATTTTTGGATTCTGTATCTACCATCTCTTATCTTAAGTATATCCTGTACCTGAGCCCAACTGGGGCTGAATGGAGGCTTGATTTTCAGGGGTAATGCTGGATGCAGACAGCACTGAAACTGAGCACCTGCACCACAGCTGGGTAAGGGCGAAAGGGGGCTCAGCAGCCTTCTAGTTTACATGGCCAGACCAGGCCAGTACGGTGACAGGAAATGCTGAAGTGATTTGCAGCAGCTGCATCCAGGACTTAGACATCATGAACAGCAAAGACACAAGAGACATAAAGCAGCAGATGATAGGTAATTCCTAAATATATGTCACACATCCTATTTGAAGAGTCCATGAGGATTTGTTTGTGTTACACTGAAGGTTTGTTCCCATGTTTTGAACAATGTGTGACGATATACTGTTAAGTTGCCTTGCTGGTTGTTCCAACATTCAGAATCATTAAGGTACCACTTTCTATGTTGGTTCATGTATATATTGTATACTTAAATCATTACTATCATAAACGCTCAATTATTACTACTACTATTTCACTAATGGCTTGAATTAATGAGGAGTCTAGGACAACCCTAGCACAGAGCAGGGTTGTTGGAAAGGATCTGGAGCCCAATATTAAAAAAGGAAACGCTGACCTTACCATTTAAGGTTTTTCTGAATTCTTTTTTGAAACCTGTGGCGGCACCTTAGTAAATGTCAACCTTCTTGTCTTGGCGCCACATGTGAAACAAACAAAATGCCTTTGTCGCCTCTGGTGACACTGAGTTATTACCTCACGTTCAATATGCTAGTGCTAACTTTACAGTATCAAAAACGGCAGGAAGAGGAGATCACCACCATTAAAGAACCTCAGAGGAACAATGAGAACATGACTGTAATGAGATTGCAAGTATTTATTAAACCTGACAAGTGAACATTACTCATTTACCTGCCTGTGTTTTATTATTACTGGCAATAATTCCATATAATTATTGGTAATGTTGGAATGTCCTTTCATGGACATGTTATATATAAGACAATTACATGCAGATAGTGTCACTAGCAATTCACAAGTTATGGTATATTGTGTTTCGTTACAAAGTAAACATTTATAACAAGCTAAATTAAGCATTAAAATGTAAATATAATTAAAATAATGATTGAATGGGATTATATATAAAATTTGATGCTCATCACAAATATTTGTTTGCTGCATCACACAAGCAAATCTGAAACTTTCTGTTAAGGACACAATGGCTAGCTCAAATCAACACCTACCAAACTGGCCATGGCAGCAGTTAAATGAAGTTACACTCAGCGGCAATGAGCATTTAGAGCTGTGGTATAATATTCTATAATATAATAATATATTCTTGCCCCGCAGAGACATGATTGACTTTGTTGTCAGTTATCTCTACGGATACTGGTTAAAGATGCAGCCGAACTGCTCAAAGTAAAAGTTAGGCAATGCAACATTTAATAATAAGAGATGAAGCAACAACATCTAGGGCTTGGCATTCTAGTTATCTGGCGTCCTTGAAGTTGTTATAAAACGGGGCATTTTCGTTTAAGCACGCAGGTGGATTCTAAGCACTGAATTTATTTTTTTTTAACTTTAGGGCACTGACCGAACACTCAATGTCAGCGTATGGTTGCAGATGCAACATATGATGCAGGGGATGACACGATTGTATTACATCTGCACCAAACAACATGCTGAGAGGACAATATTGGACCAATTTCGAACATAGATCCCCTGTCAGTACATCAAAACATTAAACGAAGCTTAAAGCCGTGTAACTCGTGTTCCGCTAGAGAGAAATCCCTGCCAGTATCACCGAATAGGATAGCTCTCTACAAAGATTGCTCGTAGTTTGAGAGTATTGTAGTGCTACTCAGGCACTTACACAACCGTGCTACTGTTCTGGTACAGCTCCATGAATTATCGCTTTTCTGCGCGAGAGCCCCCGTCGGGCTTTGGCGCATTCGCTATGAGCGGCGGGGCTGCACAGCTGACATCCCCCGCCACTGAACCGGGCCCAGTCTGACTGGAGCCACCACAGCGGTACACACACATCTATAGAGCCCACTTCCATACGCATACCTGAGCTCTGGCGTAAACCAATATGATCGTAGAATCAATGCTCTACTTGCTCGGACAAATCATAAAGCAACGTGAGAGATACAGGGTCCCACCCGTACCAGCCATTTTGGATGATTTCACTGTATAGCTAGCTAACGTTACCTACACAGAGGAGAACACCAACAGTTCCGGAACATTTCATGGAAACTCGAACCATTTTCGAGTCCAGCACACATTCAATAAATACCTTTGACAACAAGCCGACGAGTCCTTCTTATTACAGGAGAGTCTCGAGCGCTTTTCAGCATACGGCCAGCCTAAATAGCGTATCTCGCCACAGCCCGAGTTGCGCCATTACCATAGATACACTTCCGCCCTGAGCATTTCAAAATAAAACCAAAATAAAACAATATGATTAATAAAATAAGTAATACAATAATATAAACAGATGACTCGGCAACCATTTAAGTCAGAGTTTTAGTACAACTTTATTTCAGCTCATGTTCATTGCCTAAAATCAACGCGCAAAAGTTATTGTAAAGAAGATATAAAATAAATAAATAAAAGTGATTCAAGTAATAAAACTATTAGGAGTAAAACAAACAAAAAACGCAAACACATAACAGTAAACAAACACATGATTTTCACCCCCCCCCCCAAAAAAAAAAATTTACAAAATGTGCATCTGTTGTTTGCTGTTAGGTAAACAGCAGGTTCTGTTGGGCCATTATTGCAAAGGAGACATCTGTAAAACAGGACACATCCAGACATTAACATTGTCAGTTATAACTCTTTGCATATATGTCTAAGTAATGGGTCTTTAACACTTGTTAAACTTCTTTTTTTTGACACTTATGATTTGGGCGGAGCCTTTCGTTCACATATTTATCTAAAGGGGTGAAACACAGTCAACTGGACTTGCAGAAAGTCACGTTTCACCTCTTATGCAAGACGCTTGTCTCCTGGGGAGGGATGAAAGTACAGCATTGTAGGTGCGGGATAGATTGTGTCACAGTCATTAGAGCACTAACGGGCACTGACCACACCCAACACAGACTGATTCTGGGATACACTAATATTCAGCAGAACCGAAAAAGCCTCTTGGATGAGAGGTGAAACATCTTCAAGTAACTTTCTACGAACATGTTTCAACCCCTTTACAAAGTTAATTGTTTTTTTTAATTAGGATTAGGATTATAATCACTGAATTCACTGATAAGAGGCACATTTTCATAATCAACCCAGTAGAAATAATCCTCAAGAATTTTTGTTCTGTAAGTCAATGACCTTACAAGTCGTATTTTATGTGATCTGCATGTGACAGCTGTGTCTCATCACTGCTGACAAAAGGTGCAGGTAAAGGGTTGCTCACAAAAATAAGTAAACTGCATGATGAACTCATTTATTATAGATTTTAAATGGGACCATGGTGCGTCATCCCCAAAATTAAGTTTGATACCACTGGTCTTTTTTTCCCAAGTCCATTTCAGCGCTTAGGTAATTACATTTTTTTACTGATTACTATATTTGAGGCCCTTGAAACCTGCTACTGAAGGCCCATAATCTGCAGCAAGGTCTCTCTTCCCATCCACACCAGCTGAACAGCTGTAACAGCTGCATTTGTGGACATTACATCAGTGCAGTGTTGTGGAAATATTCTCAGTCCTGTGAGGCACTTTGCTGCTCTCAGCAGGAGAAATGAGCTGTGGCACACACCATCAGATGAACCTGACAACAAAATCCCAAGTTTCAGCATTGCCATACACTGCATATGAACACGTCTACGATTCCAAGCCAGCCCAAGTAAGTCCCTTAGAGTGCTAACATAGCATTTATGAACACACAGTCACCTAGTCAAGAACCCGATTCACTTGCTCACACTACACATACGTGCCATTGGGCAACTCTCAATGGATTGATCAAGCACTATTTTCAATCTGATACCAGCTCTTATAATACATCCATGGATCTGGTGACTGTGCGCTCATGAATTCTCTATAGGCAGACTTGTAAAGGACTTGCCTGCATGGATGTATTTATGTTACGGTACTATTGTTACGGGGCTGTCATCAGTAAGAGGAGGAATTACTGACAGAAGGAGCAACAGGTAACTGAGTGCTGGTGTGCATTCCAGTCACTCTGGGAAAAACACACAACAGTTCAGAATTGCCTGATTTAAAGTGTTCATTTATAATGCACAATTTCTTCTAATCAAACAGGAATTAACACAGCTTTCATCACAAAGAAGAGTTCTCTCATGGTAGTTTCCAACATTACATGAAAGTACTATTGTTCCTCCAAAAAAGTGGGTGCAGCCTTGGTGTTTGATGTGGTTAAGACCCCAGAAAGTGTACCGGACATACAATTTGGCATGGTGAAACAAAGTATGTTATATGTATATATATGAGGTATATTTTCATATTTTCCCAGCTTTTTGTTCTTCAACTTGTCTGCATGGTGCCTGTCTAATGCATAAAGGCATAGTTTCACTATTATGGCTGTTGATATATATATATATATATATATATATATATATATATTGTGTGCGTATACACACACACACACACACACACACATATGCCAGTTTAAGCACGCTGTTGCCCACTGTACTCATTTCCTGTTTCAGCTAGTGTGGTGGAGGAGGTGATAAACATTTGTCTGCCATAAATTGAACTCCCTCAGCTCTCCTGCTCAATAACCACCTCAGCCGCATCAATGCCATCATCAATATTTGTAGAGCCAAGAGTGAGGGTATCTGTCACTGTGAAAGGCTGGTCAGGTGATCAGAGAAAACGTGCTGGCTAACTGAAATGAAGAGTGGACAGAATGAAAATGCTGAGAGTGAGAGAGCATGTGACAAACAGTCTGCAACTAAAATGACCCATGCACTGTGGTAAGTCACATTTGTATCATATTAAAATGCTAGATGCTAGGTTATTGCTTGGTTCCTGCCACTGGAGGTGATGAATCTGAATGGGTCATAATGCCATCATGGATTTATTCATCTGTTTCCCTTAATGGTCCAAACTTACTGGCAATTAATGACTTGGCATCTTCTTTAATTAAACACAAGACAGGGAAAAATTCAGAAATCTTGCTGTTGTAATGTATTTAGCGACCACTCTGCAATATAATACCATTTAATCTGAGGATAAACAAAGGTTTGTGTCCATACAAACTTAAGGATTATTAAGAATAATGCTGTGTTTCTAACAGAAACTTGTTTTTCAGGTTGCTTTAATACATAGATCATGTCAACACACCTGACAAAGTACATGTCACATGCCTGGCAAAAATCATTTATCTGTGGTGTGCACTTGTGTATGTACACCCTCTCTCTCTCACACACACACGCAGACAAATAGCCTGTGTGTGTGCTGGTAGCCTGTCATTACTATGTATGCTAGCAAGGGGAGACTGATTAACTGGCAGTGAGGCTGAAGAGAAAACAAGGTGACAAAATGTGGTGGAGGGGTGCAGAAATGATGTGTGTTTGTGTCTGTTTAAATTAGGGCCCGAAGGGTCGTACAGAGGGAGGCACACAGAAGGGAGGCTAATGGGGGGAGGCATAGGGAATTTAGGTCTGCAAGCACAATAAGTTAAAGGGTTACATTACAATTACAGCAATTCCATTAGTAGTCATTGTTTTTTTTGAAATGACTAATTCCATTAGTAGTCATTGGTTTTTTTGAAAGCTTCTGAAGTTCTCAGACATGTGAATGCTTATACTATATAATATAACATTAATATATACCACCATATAAATAAAGTGAAATAAATATTATTTGCTTGTAGACAGGTGTGTGGTACTGGAAAATTGTGTGAACTGTTATGTAGTAAAAAAAAAAAAAAAGCACTGCACCAAAGAAATAATGGTGTTCCATCTGCCCCATGAAGATCTCTTCATGTCCTCAGCTCTGACATTTTCAGTTTGACACATGGTTTCAACCACAGTTAGTGCCGCCATGTCAAAGATTCTATAAATGCTCTGTGCTCCTTGCCAGCAGGTTTTGCCAGTAATGCTCTGCAACAATCCATGCCACCCTGTCATGGATCCACACTCACCCAGTTCTCCTAGGGATCCCTCGGGACAAGCACGTTCCCAACCTCATTCACAGTCCTGTCCCTGACATTCATAATGGCAGATTGCTTTAACTGTTCCCCTGACTCTCTGGTTTGTTTGAAGGAGTATGGTCTTAAAAAAACAATATCCCCACCCAACAAATAAGGAGCACTAATACAAAAACGTGCACCAAGAAAAAACATCACAATGGTTGCACTAAGCCATACTTAAGAAGAATGTGTGTTGTACCTATTCTATATGTAGGTACAACACACTTTGTATAAAAGCATCTGCTAAATGACACTGTAGAATCGTAGAGTTGTAGAATGGCGTTTATTCAGCACAAATGTTCCCAATCATTTCTGTGCCCCCATCTAGCATTCACACACTACTAGCAAAAAACATGGTGTACTGCGTCACTTTGAATATGTCCTGCCTGTCTAAATTGAAGGCATTGGTAAAACTCTAAACAATGCCTGGAGGATGTTCTCAGCCTCTAACATGCTTGGATAGCATATCCCAGGCATGCTTGATTAAGTCTTGGATGAAAGACCTGGGCAGCAATCACACTGCTTCATCCTTAAGGAAGCCATGGACGCCCCAAGAAGGATGGGTGTCCATGGCCTGTTTGGAATGGGCCATGGACACCCAACCTACCTTGCCAAAGTACAAACTAAAGACCTAAACTAAACCTAATTGGTTATTCTTCCTGGCAAGAGTGGCATGTCCCAAGGTGACTAACTTGTTAGTGGTAACAACCAACAAGATGTGTAAAGAATTTTGCTTTTTTGTGGGATCAGACCCATTTAAAACATACGAAAATGGGAAATATAAGAAACAATGTTGGCAATTGGACAAAAACTAAATATACCTAGATAATGACCCAAAGTAGGCTTATGTAATGTTCGTGTTATATAAGAACGAAAGAGGAGATGGAAAGAACAGAATGTAATCAAATGACTGTACTGTGGTCATCTGTTTCTGCAATGAGTTTATATTGCTGGCCCGTCTTAACCTGAATGTCAGGGGTTGAACTTTATTAGCTTCTAGCCACTGCAGTGTGTGTGTGTGTAAGAGAGAGTGTCAGAGAGAGACAGAGACAAACACACTGATATAGAGCTTTTATTCATGTGTTGATGTGCTGTGGTAATAACTTCATGTCAGTTAAGACCCAGCTTAAGTTTCCTTCAGTCCATGTCTCTCAGACACACACCACAACAAACACACATACACGCACGCACACACACACACACAGAAAAGCAATCTTGACCGTTGCAATGTGGTGCTGTAAAAAGTACTTGCACATGTAATGTATGTGTTTGATTTCAATTCTTACCGAATCCAGAATAGTAGCCTGAATATGGGCTGCAGACTTAAACCACTGAGCACACTGTGACATATCCAGTCATGGTCAGGAGGGACCACATGCTGTGCATTAGCCCTCATGTTCCCACTCAACTTGATACTTGTTCCTACACCCGGACAACATTCCTGTGATGAGTCATATGCATGACTTAATTAGAGTGTCTAGATCAAGTGTTGGCTTGGACAGTGGATCAGCACACAGCCAGGAAAGACCCAGTACTGGTCAGGTACCTTTCTGAAAGCACTGGAGGAGAAGCAGGATGGAAGAAAAGGAGACAGGATAGGTGGATGGACGTGGACAGTGTAGGTGGACAAAAAGTAGAAATGGGAAGGGAGTGGTAAAGTGAAGAGTCTGTGGGCGAAAATGGGAGACTAGTTGGCTAGTGGAGGTCTGCCACAACCTTGTGTTACCAATGCCCTCAATGAGGACTGGCAGGACATCCAAAATGACTTTGCACCCCATGTTTTTGTTGGGAGTGTGTGAATGCTAGATGGGGGCACAGAGGTTATTGGGAACATTTGTGTTGAATAAATTCCATAACAAACCCTGAACTTCACATACATGTATATATTTATTTTTTTATTGCTGACATTGCACATTGCATGGCAGCTACACTGGCTTTACTTTATAGCAACAGGTGGTGTGCTGTCAGTCTAGAACAACTATTTTAAGAGGCTATCACAACCAGAACACATTTATGAAACACATGAGCACCAGATGCCAAAACAATGACCTTCAAAATACTTGTTCATCTCTGTTCTCTCTGAAGGCCAAAGTGTGTCAGAGACCCTGCGTAAACTATCTAATTGTGTCTTTAAGTGTTGTTATAGACCAATGGGCCATGGCCGTGGGGTCATTTCAACAGTAAATTTAGAGGAAGGGTTAGGATGTTGGTATGTGTGCGTTGATCTCATTCGTCATCACAGTGAGAGCCAGTTCAAGTTTTACGGCCTTGTCTTATGCAAGGTCTCATTTCTTCAAAAGTTTACATGTGTGGAGATAAATGTTGTTGGGGTTAAAGCAAGTTAAAAATATATCTGAAAGCTGAATCCAGTCCTGTGGTTAAATGAAGGATTAGAGTTAGATGATAAATGTGGTCCTGGCGAGGAAAGAGGAATAAGTGTGTTTATGTTTGTCCATAATCCAAAGAGCTTATCGTGCTGTCAGGGTGGATTATATGGAGTTTGAACTCTAACAAGAAGTCAAGATGCTCCCTGCACTGCAGCTCAAATCATCCAAGCATGTGTCCCACACTGAAGCAGCAACAGATCCACTGTCACAACTGACTGGCGGTGATGACGCTGAGGGTTATAGATTCCTTTTGAAAGCCTGCCACAGAATGTTTGAAGCAAACTGCTTCACATGAAATGGTGAAAATGGGGTTTCAGCTCAAAACATGCTGCCAGCTGTGAAAGCTCAAACCCTGTCTGTAGCAGCCACGAATGAACTATGAATGAATCCCACGTGTGTATTTTCCATGTGATGGTTTATACTGTGGGAATTTCAGTTACTGTTGCACAGTCACGGTGATTGGTGTATCCAGGTCATGGGGAATATGGGTGGGGATATTCCATTTGGCAATATGGTCACCTGTTCACCTGCATGGGAGGAATGGGGATGGCGAGTAGGTCATGGTATTCTTTTGTTGACTGCAATTCCATGCATTTCTCTGCAGCTTCTGACAATTATTGAAACCTGTTACAGATTGCTGAGTGTTTCCTGTACGTTATATTGAATCGATTACTCTCTTTAAAATCATTAGAACATGTTTTTGGATCTCAGAAAATGGTTTTTGGAAGCACATCAGACAAGAGCCCCAAGGCTCAACTTCAGCCTCTAAGCAAAACAGGAAGTGACTAATCCATGTCACCTATAGACAGCAACATGTGTGATGTAACTGTTTTCAGTGCAGTCAAATGCTCATTAGGAATAGTGTTACCTCTGGAGGTGATTGTCTCTCTATGCGTTCATCTCTTGCCCCTCCACATTACGCAGTGTAAAGTATGCTGGAGTTCTCCCTGTCTCTCTCTCTCTCTCTGTCAGGTGAGACGCCTGCTATATTCTGTCTCATGACCGTCACCGCAGAACATCCGAGCAGGACAGGGCTGGGCGGCTGCTCATCGTAAAGCTGTCTATGATTTGTAGCAGCAGGGTCACGTTGACCCCGCTCCTCTCTCGTAGACTAGAAATATCAGACTCACTCTGCTGCAATCTATGAATGTTTAAACATGAGACAGAGGCCAGTAGCAGAAATCAACAATGCCTGATGGCCCGGGGATGGTAAAATGCTGTAAACTTCAAATTAAATTAAAGTCATTAAATTCAATTAAATTTGCACCATGACACCATCAGTGTCACTGTCATAATCACAGGATTGTTACTTTAATTTCTGACACTGCACCATGAAAGAAACTAAATCATTGTTAAATATGCAGAAACATTGTGTGCTGTTATCATAGGAGCAATGTATTAAATGGAAGTCCCTACACTGAGTTGGTTGCATTATATGACATGAAAGAAAGATGGACACTGGACACAAGACTGACATCACATGTGTGTAAGGAAGTGCATGTCTGACCATAAACCAATATGACATCCCGACTCTAAAAAAAAGGTGACACGATCACACGTGCCACTTTCATTCTGAGGTATTCTTAAGGGGGTTTGGGAGGAAGGTGGTAGTGAGGGCTTGGGAGAAGGTGCTTCACATTTATATCTTCAACAGAATAACAGAATATGATGATGTTTATTAGAATTAATTTCGAAGAAATTAGTATTCAGTTATTGCAAAACCTAGCATATGTGTGACACTGATGGACTGGCTTTTCAAAATGAAATCAAATAGTGTGGTTTGCATTTAAAGCGTGAGAACAGTTTTAATATTCTTACTCTCATTACAGTCCAAATAAATGACTCTTTTTGTGCTTTGAGTTCAGTACATGAGTATATGAACAGATGGGAGAATGTAGAGTTAAACTAATGAGCTCTCTGCCACAGCTTCTGCTGAAAGGCACAGCTCAGAGGAGCGGCTGGGCAGAAGAACACCTAAGCTGTCAGTTAAGCAGTAAATGTTCAGTGTAGTAACAGTGTGCAACTTAATAAATACTGCGTATAGCAAGTACAACACCTGACCGGATGTACCTTAGACCCAATCCACTGTAAATGATAACAAGGCACCCTGCTTACTTCATGAGGTGTATTCAATAGATGTTGAAGTCACCAACTGGCTTAGAAACTGAACATTTAATAGTGTTTCCCCAGAACCCTCTTTTATCTGACCATTTTTTAATAACATTTCAGTTCACAATTATGAACTTCTCAGCATTTGGCAGGGAGACTACCTACAGTCGGTGTCTCTCTGATAATGCTGTTTCCAAATTTAAGGAAGTTATTCCGTCTCTTTTGGCTTCTATGCCACGTGCCATTACAACAGAGGGTAGCAGCCTAACTACTAATCCAGTACATATAGATTATCTTGTTGATAATACTGCAGCTACACTGCACACAGCACTGAATAATGTGGCCCCTTTGAAACAGAATAAGAAAGCCATCAAGCAGAGGAAGCTAGCTCCCTGGTTTGACACACAGTTACGCACTTTAAGACAGTCCTCACGAAGGTTAGAGAGGAAGTGGCGATCCACTAATATTGAAGAATTTCACCTTTCCTGGAAAGATAGTATTATAACATACAAATCAGCCCTGCGTAAGGCAAGAACTGCCTATTATTCCAAATTAATAGAGGAAAATAAGAATAACCCCAGGTTTCTGTTCAGCACTGTAGCCAGGCTGACAAAGAGTCACAGCTCTGTTGAGCCAACTATTCCCTCAGCTCTCAGTAGCAATGAATTTATGAATTTCTTTACTAGTAAAATCAAAGATATTAGGGAAAGAATTCATTACGCACTCTCTTCAACTGTTAGAGATCCATGTGTGTCATCTGCAGCAGCCCCTGAAATGTCTGCAGGCCCTAATTTATCTCTGGACCACTTCTCTCCTATAGATCTCACTGAACTGTCCTCAACAATCATTAGATCCAAACCCTCAACCTGTCTTTTGGACCCCATCCCAACTCGTCTTCTAAAAGATGTTTTCCCCCTGATTGGCACTTTTATATTAGACCAGATCAATCTGTCATTACTAACAGGTTATGTTCCACAGGCTTTTAAGGTTGCTGTCATCAAACCTCTACTCAAAAAGCCTTCTCTCGACCCTGGTGTTTTAGCGCACTACAGACCAATATCCAACCTCCCCTTTATTTCTAAAATCCTTGAAAAGGCCGTGGCTGATCAGTTATGTGATCACCTGCAGAGGAGCAGTTTGTTTGAAGCATTTCAGTCAGGATTTAGAATAAATCACAGCACAGAAACAGCATTGGTTAAGGTTAGCAACGACCTCCTAATAGCTTCTGACAATGGCCTCGTCTCTTTACTTGTCCTGCTAGACCTCAGTGCTGCATTTGACACCATCGATCACGGTATCCTACTACAGAGACTAGAACATGTCATTGGCATTAAAGGAACAGCACTAAGCTGGTTTAAATCTTATCTATCCGACAGATTCCAGTTTGTCCACGTTAATAATGACTCGTCTGTGCACACAATGGTTAATCATGGAGTTCCACAGGGTTCTGTGCTTGGACCACTGTTGTTCTCCCTTTACATGCTCCCCCTAGGCAATATTATTAGGAAGCACAACATAAATTTCCACTGCTACGCGGACGATACACAGCTATATTTATCTATGAAACCAGAAGAAACAGATCAATTAGTCAGACTTCAGACATGTCTGACAGACATTAAGGCATGGATGACTTATAATTTTCTGCTTCTAAATACAGACAAAACTGAGGTGATTTTGTTTGGGCCTAAACACCTCAGGATGGTGGATGGTGTTACCCTGGCCTCCAGTTCTACCGTGAGGAACCTGGGAGTCATATTTGACCAGGATATGTCCTATCAGCCCCATATTAGGCAGGTCACTAGGACTGCCTTCTTTCACTTGCGCAACATAGCTAAGATTAGGAGTATCCTGTCCAAAAATGATGCCGAAAAGCTGGTCCACGCATTTGTTACCTCAAGGCTGGACTATTGTAATTCCTTGTTGTCAGGTTGTCCGACTAGCTCACTGCGAGGCCTCCAGCTCATCCAAAACGCTGCTGCGAGGGTTCTGGTGGGAATTAG
This sequence comes from Datnioides undecimradiatus, assembly GCA_008933995.1. Taxonomy (NCBI): domain Eukaryota; kingdom Metazoa; phylum Chordata; class Actinopteri; order Lobotiformes; family Datnioididae; genus Datnioides; species Datnioides undecimradiatus. The sequence continues at coordinate 1,913,986 of WARS01000016.1, forward strand.
CAAGAGAGATCATATTTCTCCAGTTTTAGCTTCTCTTCATTGGCTCCCTGTAAAGTCCAGAATAGATTTTAAAGTCCTTCTTCTTACCTACAAGGCCCTTAATGGCCAAGCTCCATTGTACCTCAATGAGATACTAAGTCCCTATCAACCCAACAGATCACTTCGCTCCCAGAGTGCAGGTTTGCTTGTGGTTCCCAGAATCTCCAAAAGTAGAATGGGAGGCCGAGCCTTTAGCTATCAGGCTCCTCTCTTGTGGAACCAGCTGCCAGTCTGGGTCCGAGAGGCAAACACCCTCTCTACTTTTAAAGTAAAACTTAAAACCTTCTTGTTCGACAAAGCCTACAGCTAGCTCTAGTTACCATCTGAACTACACCATCCATGCCATCCCCTAGTTATGCTGCTATAGGCCGAGGCTGCTGGGGGACATCCCATGATCGTCTCCACACTCCTCCTCTCCCCTCTCTCTCCTCAAACTCATTTTAACCATCACAGATTAACCATTAACTCTGTGTCCTCTCTCCCCTAGTGCTGTGCTTGTTTCTCTCTGGTCTCTCTCTCTCTGTACCTCTCTACAGATACCTGTGGCTCCAGAGCTGAACATCTGACCTGTGGCTCCACCGACCTGCCCCGTGTCCTCTGCTGCCTATTGCTGTCATTTGCTGTCATTGTTCTATATTGTACTCTCTCTCTCTCTCTCTCTCTCTCTCCCCCCCCAACCGGTCAAGACAGATGGCCGTCCACCTAGAGCCAGGATCTGTCCAAGGTTTCTGCCTGTTAAAAGGAAGTTTTTCCTTGCCACTGTTGCCAAGTGCTTGCTCATGGTGGAACTGTTGGGTGTAACTAACAGTAATGAGTGTGGTCTAGACCTGCTCTGTTTGTAAAGTGCCCTGAGATGACTTTTTGTTGTGAATTAGCGCTATATAAATAAAATTGAATTGAATTGAATTGAATTGAACTCTTATTTCAAAGTGATCATGGTTAGGATATGAAGTAACGTTTGCAGAGGGGCAGTGGAAATGCATGCCATCACACGGCTCACAAAACAGTTCAGTGCACTGACCATCACTGTGAGACACCGCCAGTGTTTGGCCCAAGTGTGTGTGTGTGTGTCCTGAAATACAGGAACGCTGGTCCAGTTACGTTCAGCAAACAATGAACAATCAATATTGGAGAGTGTGTGTGTGTGTTTGTGTGTGTGAGAGAGAAAGATAAACGGAAAATGCTGAGACGCACAGCAGAGGCTCATGGGATAACGCTTTCAGATTACAGCTGTCGACAGCATATGAGCAACCTTTAATCTCTGATAAAACACGTTACAAGGACCGTAGCTGTCACCGCTGTGTTTGATTCCACACATGAAGCCCCTGTTAACACATTCGTTAACACCAACTGCTGAGAAAATAAACTGCCGATGATGGATGACAAAAACTTAGGCAGAAGCTATTGATCATTGATATGTTCCATCACCGCTGCAATGACAAATGTTTTATCCACACTTACATACAAAAGGAGTAGAGCTCAGTGAAATCGTGGTGATATGTGTTTACAAGAACTCAAAGCATTGCTCAGAAAAGCAGAAAGGAGTGTGCTAACCATTTCAGCATTCCAAAGATATATCAGTCATCTGTTTACTTAAAATGCAAAATGCAAAAATGCTGTGCAGGTATGCAAGACGTCATTTCATTTTTTTCAACCTTTATCTTCATTAAAGGAACCAGCTCTTCTGTCCCTGACCTGACCCTCTAAAAAGCCCTGTTACTCACGGATGAGCTGATTTTGTGTGGTGAGCACTGGTCCTCTGAGCTTGCTTCTTCTTGTTGATCTGCATCTCCAAGGCCGCCCCTGATTATAGGTTATTAGACACTGGAGGATGAAATGAAGGATGAAATGGAGAAAAATGAAAAGATCCAAGAGCGAAAGGGAGAAGCAGTCCAAAATGTGAGGCGTTCAAATGACTCAAAGCAAAATCACGCCAGAGGACCACAGAAACTGAACTGTGCTCCATGTGCAGCCGGCACGGCACAAGCTGGAGGTGTTCTAACTTTGCTCCCTCTCTTTTCCTTTCCTGCCTCTCTGGCATTCCACACACACACACACACACACACACACACACACACACAACATTATCCCCCTCTCCTTGTATCACACAGACACTCTGAACCAGGGTAAGGAATTTTTATTACCTCCCTAAAGTGTCAGGAATACGTGCCTCAAGACATAATTCATCCCTTAATGAAAAACACCATTAACAGCTCATCAAACCTAATATATATTGTGGCAGTTTGCTGAACAAACAGGTGGAAACTGTGTCACATGGATTCACTTTTAAATTATGGTAAAAATATAATATGATATAATCCATTTGAATTTGTATTAAGTTATGATTTACTTATATTTAAAAGATTTCATTTCAGTCCGTCAGTGGGGAGAGCATCCAGGGTTAGCCCTCTTTTAACAGGATGGTAGGAATTACTGGGTCACAAGTCACAGCTTCAGTCACAGAGTGTCCGGTTACACCAGACTGCTGACTCAGAGGTGGAATGATGAAGCCGCAGGGGGACAGTGAGAGGGAAGATGGGCTGGAATGATATGTGAATGAAATGTGTGTGTTTGAGGCGCGAGAGGGCCAGAAGTAACAATAAAGAACCAGGTTCTTGCTTCTGAGACAGCATGGACCATTTCCCGCAGTTATGAGCATCACTCAAATATGTTTTTGCAAATGTCACTGAGCAAAGAGTAACAGTTGTTATAAGTACACACTTACTGTACTAATATATATAATATAATTCTATCTAGTGCCTCTCAATAGAGAAGGACATGCAATCATTGCATATCTGGTCATAGGCTGTACAGCCCTCCTAAGGACAAATAAGTCAAACTTCATGAGCTACCTGTTTTTATTTCTCTTCAGGAAAACACAGTTGCAGTAAAAACATACAAAATGTGAGCAGCACAAATGAGCTTTAATTCACCTCAGGCTGAAAATGCAAATTCCAACTGGAAAGGCCTTGAGAACCCCCGGACACCACTTACAACGTGACCTGGGTTCCCCTTTAATTGAGGTTATAAACAGGTGACATACTGAAGAAAAAACCTGAAGAAATGAGTGAACGCAGATGCCTGCACACTGCATGGTACAGTTAACATGCAGTCATGGGCTGCGGCATGTAGAAACACCTTGAGCAGCCCAGCTGAGTCTGGATTTGCATCACAGGACTGGCTCAACTGGCTCATGTAGGGACAGAGACTTCAGTGGCATCTGCATCTAGATCTACAGGAAAGACAGTAAACGTGGTGGGGAAGTGCCATCACAGCAAAGATCTGATGAGCCTGAAGCTCGTGCATTATGGGATGTGAAAGGAGAAGCAGAAGGCGGGGCAGGTGTCATTGCCAGTGGTCCACAGAGATGTGAATCCAGTGATCAGGTCACATCTGTCATCCTTCACTGCATTCTCAACAAGTGAGTGAGTTCATTAGTGGCTTCCACCATGAAACCGGTTCAGACCTGAATGCTTGACCCCCATTTTGACCCCTGCCAGGCTTTACTCTGCCAAAGTTTGGTCTCACTTGTCACCTCAGAGCGAGGCTCACTGCAAATCAACCCAAAGTTGTTCTGAGACATTGGTTATTCTCATGGGAGTGATCTCTACCTGGATGACAGTGCCCGGTCCCTATCCATGGACCATACACGCACACAGACACACATATACACACACAGTAGCTCTGTGGAGACAGAATAATAATGAATAAAGGTTCATATTATCTCTGTTAGGACTTTGCTGCATGTAAATGAGCAGTTTGGCTGTGTATGTCTGACCTGTGTAAGCTGGCCCGGGTGTGTCCTGAGCAAATCACTGAGTGACAGGCGCTGATGGATGTGAGTGATGATGCTTCCATTTCTGCCCAGGCAAAAAATGCAAAACCCTGAGCAGCATGAAATTCCATCTGTGGCCATGAATGTGTGTCAGTGTGTGCGCGTGTGTGTGAGGTGATGTGGCGAGACTGGTTTTAAGGTCACCTGTCTATCTGTCTATCTGTCTATCTATGTATCTATGGAAGAAAAATGGAAATGGAATAGAATAGAAGAGTTCAGTCACATTCCAGATAGGTCTGCATCCTGCTGGCTTACTTCACTAATACAATAAATAGAAAATTAAATCGTCATATAATCAAAATACTAAGGAAATAGGATAATTTGAAGGCCTTGATCACATGACCAGAGAGGATGACTGCTAGATTAGGGACCCAGCGACTCTGAAATCAGAGAGAGTGGGACAGAGCACAGCTGAGCAACTGCATTCTGACCCACTTGAAGACAGACTGGAGAGGACTGAGTAATGTGAAGTAGCGGGTGGCTAAAGTCAAGAGGTGTGTGAGAGTGTTACATGTAGTATTAATGGTGTGCTGGACGTTTGGTCTCATGATGATGAAAATTGTGGAATATGAACGGAAGACTTCAGAACGATGGTTTGCCTTCTTTGCTCTCTCACTGATGAAGTTATGATACCCTTTGGACGGATCCAAACCCCAGTTCAGGAGCCACTGGACTGAACTGCCTGCACAGTGAACTATACAATGCCACTAACGAACTGTTTACTATCAGTTATGGATAGAATGAGTTATAACAATGCATATGAACATGGTATGCCATATCCGTTTACAGTGTGTTATATGCGTTTGTATATTACACATCACAGATGTTTATATACTGCTCATCGGTACTGGGTTAGTGTTTAATTAGTGTAAAGTAAGTGTATGGAAAGAAGTCTAGATAAAGAAGATAAATGTTTGCTTTAATGCTACCATGTTTATTGATTTCATCCATCTGGATCACTGATTTTGTGGCCTGAACAGTGCCTGGACATGGCATTAATCATTTCCCTGGTATAATACCAGTATGATGACATAAAGAGGCCCTCAGCTTAACTGCTCATGAAAGTATTTTCATAGATCTTCCATCTTCTTCTCTCATTCTTGCAAGAATAAACCACACAAAGACAACTCTGGGTGTTTCCTGAATCTGAAATTAACCATTATTTCCATCACAGCTTACTGCTACGATTAAAGAGTAGTTCAGAAATCAGAGGGACACCTGTGGAGAAAAGCAGAAAAGCATTTCTTGTAACGTTCACTTTGATATGTGGCATTAGCTCCACTTTGTGGTAGATTTGATTGGTGCAGCTGAGACAAAATAATAATTATTTGAAATTATGAATTTACTTTCCTTTCAGCTTGCAGGGAGGGCTCTTATAAGATAAGATTTCCTTTACTCTTCCTCACTTTGCAGAATTCCATCTTGGAGTTCATCTTGACATCACTTGGTGTATTTGTCTTGTCTTGCACGTCCAGCTGCTTAGTTTAGCTCAGTTAGACACTTGTTAGATGCATGGCTGGTTAAACATCCAATTTATCCTGGTCTCGCTTCCAAAATCTGAAACAACTTAAATAAGCTACTGTTGAATTGGTTTAAATGAAAAATGAAAAAATGTGTTTTTTCATTTTAAAGCATGTAAAGCTGTCTGGTAGACATCGAAAATGAAAGCATGACCTTAAAAAGCTTAATTATCATCGTGGGGCCTCTAACATGTCCTCACCTGGTCACTTGGTACTTGAGCCCTCGAAACACATGATCTGAAGACAGACTCAGTTTAGACCACCACTGTCAGGAACCTCTATGTTAGCATTATTTTAAATGTTTTTATTGAACTGTTCCAACATGTGCATTAACCTGGGTTGCTGTTCCTGGAGTTTCTAAAGCTAGGATGGGAGGCGGAGCCTTCAGCCACTAAGCTCCTCTCCTGTGGAACCAGCTCCCACGCTGGGTTCAGGGGGCAGGCACCTTCTCTGTTTAGGGGTAGTCTTAAAACCTTTCTTGATAAAACCTATAGTTAGGCGTTGCTCAGGTGAGCTCTGAACCAGCCCTTAGTTCTGCTGCTATAGGCCCAGACTGCTGGAAGACTTCCCATGATGCACTGAGCCCCTGTCTACTCCACTCTAAGTATTGTATACAACTAACCTGATACCTCCTCTCCCTCCTGATGTTTGGTGCTTTCTCGTTTCTCTTCTCTCTCTTGCTGTCCTCTCTGCAGATGTCCATCCTGCTCTCTGCGCTCATCCAATGAGACACGTCTAGTCCCATCATCACATCGGGGCCTGAAATCGTGAGCTGGACTCTTCTTCTCTGTCGTCCCCCAGTGGTGGAACGATTTGCCCAACTCCATCTGCAGAGTCCCTCACAACCTTCATGAAACAGCTCAAGACCCACTTGACTTCAGCTCTACCTGTTGACACCATGGTCCTACTGGACTTAAAACATGACACTGTAGAATTGTAGGATTCTGGAGCTGCAGAATCTGGATCTGTGATCTCAGACCACAACCTGCCCCCTCCCTGCTGTCCTGCTCAACACCCACTGATACAATTTATTGTTATTATTATTATTATTATTATTATTATTATTATTATAAGAAGCAGTAGTGGCAGTAATAGTCTAAATTTTAGACTATTTTATTCTATTGTCAGTTGATCTATCATTCCATCCTTATGCAGAACTTTGCTGTGCTGCTGGTGGTCTCTCTCTCCTAGTCTCTGGCTCTCTTTCTCTTTCTCCCTCTCAGACAGTCAAGGCAGATGGTCAGCCCTGCCTGGAGCCAGGATCTGTTTTTCTTGCCACTGTTGCCAAGTGTTGGTTCATGGTGAAATGAATATGGTGTAATCAATATAAGCTCAGTCTAGAGCTGCTCTGTTGTCTGCACAGTGATTTGAGACAACCTGTGGTGTGTGATTTGGTGCCTAAGACAGATAAAACTGAATTGATTTGAATTCATGATGTCACCTTGCTGCTGAACAAAAGCGTGGTGTTGGTCTTTCTGGTTCTGACAACCTGCTTTATTTTAACAACAACAACAAAACACAAGTAGCATTACAGCAAAGGAAGGTGAGGGAGCAGTGGACGTATCCACGCAAGTTAAGCTACCGGAGGTTTTCTCACAGATCCACTGGAGTTCTGCACTGCAGTTGGAGTCGCTCTGCCAATGAATCTAATCATCGTGCAGGTCACCGCAGTCCTCCTCCAACGCCTACTCAGGCTGCCCGAGGGCCCACTGCACCTGCGCAAGACAACAGATCAACCTGAGTCACTCTGGTGCGCGCTGCTCAGGATCAGCAGCACATTATGCAGAGTGATGTAGGATGGCAGATGTAAAAAATGATTATCAGCAGAATAAAACTGTCCCTGTTGTCCTCTCAGCTGACACGCGGTCACATATTATTGTGGCGCTGACCCTCAGGAAGATATGATGTCCTCTTCATGGGTCGGCCAGCTTGCTATCATCAGCTATCATCACTGCTAATTTGTTGACCTCCTGAGGGCATGGAGAGAACTTTTACAGGCGCTGTGTCATCAGTAAACAGTACCAGCATGTCAGCAGACTCAACACACTTTGATTCTAGACTCAGCAACTGCAGTTTCTGGATGACTGTAGTCGGTTATTGAATGAATGAGGCAAAGTACATTTCCTGCCCAGACAGTGTAAACTCGTGTCTGTTGCTCTACAGAGTGTGTACTCTGTGTGCTGCGAAGTGTGTAATCGAGCACTGACTAAAGAGATCATTACACAAAACATCTACACACACATGATGACACAATCCATCGTCTGTATGAATCTACTCTCATGCACCTCTGCCACAGTAGGTTTCTGAGGCCTTACAGCCGCAGGAGTGAAAAACAACAACAGACATGATAGATAAATCAAGAATGCATTGTTTGCTGGATATATCACCTGTCTTGTCGACTGGTGTTCCATCCACCTTAAGATCCAAGTCCCCTCCTGCTCCCTGTCAGTCATGCCAACCCAGGCTGCCCTAGTGAACCCGGTGAGGAAGGCCTGTCATCATAAACCAGCATCCTCAGAGACCACTCAGTACACAGAACAACAGTGCATTTAAATGTCCCGCGTCCTCTGCGCGTTCATATGGAGGGTTATCACAGACAGGTTCTGTAGGACACTCAATGGGTATGAGAGACGGTTTCTTTTAAAGAGACTTGAGATTTTTCTCAAAAAAAGCAAATAAGCCGTAAAAAAATGCGGTCACAAGCGTGAATATGAACGCACTCTGTTCTGTCGGGTGTTGATGATGACCAGGTCGGCACTCTCTGCAAACAGCGTCCTGCCGCCGTCGCCCCAGCCCTCCTCTATGTGAAATGTAGTAACAACTGGAGCCGAATATCAACCAGTTCTGCGGGCAGCTCTTCCTTTGTCTCCACCTCAACACAGCAACACAGGCAGCATGTTCCAACACTGCACATGTCACAATGAAGAACGTATGACACAACAGTCTTATGATGCACAGAGCGAGAGCTGCATGTGATCACAACAAGGCACAAGCTGATGCACAACAAACTCTGTATTTCACTTAAGGGTGGCGCCAGAGACCCTGTGTCACAGTGTTGTGTGTGTGATACGTGTTACGCCTCATCGCTAGTTTGGGCTAAATTTGCAAAACTGTAATGCAAATTGTTTATTAACTTTTACATGTATGTTTTGACCTCATGACTGACTCTACTCTCACACTTCAAATATTTATTAATTTTGCTTTAATTTGTTTACAGTGATAGACTTCAGTTTTGCTCCTTGTGCAGGTGCAGCTTAGTTCAAATGATCTTTACCTGATCAGTTCAACAATTCTTAAATTCACCATTAAACTGTAAACATTATACAACTAAACAGTATTAAAGTATATTGACATTTAAATTTATTAAATACAGTGCAACAATAATCTACCTATTTATTCTGAATAGCGCTTTAGATTGTGGTGATAGATATAATACCAAAAAGACAGGTCAGTCTTTCATCTTGCTGCTACTTTGCTCATGTGCTATGGTTTTATGTGCTGCTTCACTTAGCTTAACTTCCAGTGATGGGCAGATTTCTCTGTTTGGTCTTCTTTGGTGCTCAGATCTGATCATTTGAACAGAGCCATTTGACTTTAGCTTTAAGATAATGGTTGAATAAAAAACCCATGATCATTTAAACTTTAAATAATACAGAGGGACAAGAAAGGTAGTTAAAGGCTGTAGAGCAGAGTCACATGTATGTTCATCTAACACCTTTATCAGCTGGCTCACTTCCAGAGAGTCTCAGGGCGACGTTGAGAACGCTTTGAGCGATTACAGAGCAGGCCAAAGTTCAGGAGCACCGTGTTGAGATGTCCCAACTTGTCCAACATAGGAGGCACTTTGTTAAACTTAATTCTCATTCCTGTTCTATCAAAGAAAACAGTCGCACTTCAACACTGAAAACAGACATGTATCTGATGTGGTTTACTTGGTTTCGAGTACTGTCTGTGCATCCCCACGCCCAGGTTTGGGAATTCCCTGATATCCCACCTACTTCAAAGCAGTATCTGGACCCGAGGAGCTAAAGAACAGACATGTTGGAGCTGCTGCAAGGAGAGGCTGTGTTGTCTGTCTGGATACAGTGTTAATTTCAACACTGCGACCCTTTTCCTGTCTGGTCTCTGCCTTGTGTGGAGGCGCACCCTCCATCATGTTTCTTCCTAAACAGACATGGACTTCTGACTACGCGTTTATGAACCAAGCAACATCTATAACTCCATTTCTTGACTGCTAATGCATACAAGAATCCTGTTTTAGCATTTGCAGCTGCTTAAGGTATCGCGAGAGAATTTAGACAGGATCACTTTATGGCAAATCATGTAGAATATTCACCTTTATGCATTGCTTCGATTTCACGCCATGCACTGAGATAAGAGGAACATAGCAGCAAATAAAGGAGGAGCAAATATGTTGCACAAGAGAAAATGGTTAAAATACTAAGTATGAGAACTTATGAGACAGCACTACACCATGCTGAATAAAAGGTAAATGTGCATATATTATTTCATCATTAAACATGTCTCCACAAGTTGCTTTTCTCAACTCCATTTGCATCATTTTAGCTACCTAATGTAAATGTACATTTGAAATTGGCATCAGAGGCCAAACCATAACACGAAATAAACCAAAATCATCGTTCTGCAATGCTTTTTTATTGACATATTTTCAACAATCATACAACCTAACACCAAATGAATGCAAGGCCTTATTATGTGCCCACCATGCAAACTTAAATAAAATAACATATATTAGTCAGAATGATGCTGCTGTAATGCAATGGTGAAGGCTAATTTCATTTAATACACTGAAGGAAACGGGTTGCAATACATTTTATGGATGGCTATAAATTTTACCGTAGGAAAGGTTTGAATCACAAAATGTAGAAGAAATCCATCAAACTTGCCTCATTGGTCAAATAATCACACCAATATCAACCATGTGACCATGTGTGTAGCTTTACATTGAAAATAAAAGTATATTAATAAGGGGACCCCAACTGGTCCTAGTATGATCCCACACAGTGATGCTAGGGAGGAGTTGCGACCTGCATGGTCCACCCAAACGTGACCCAAAGGTGGCAGGTTTCTCTTCCTCTGCACAATAATTTGTAGCAAAACTTACAAACCTTTGCAACTGCTGGACAGTTACTTCCTCATGACACCGCAACACTGGCACAAAAGGAAGTAGTTTATTTTTCCTGAGCGATGTTTCCACACATCAATATGCAGCGTATCAGCCTGCCAGCTCACTGAAACAACAGAGAGAGTCAGAGAACGTTGATCGACAGTCAGCTTTTGGCGACATCTTTTTCAGAAGGTTGATAAGAGCTACAAAGCTCGTGTTTTCAGAGGAATCAAACCATGGCTTCGCAGCTATGGGTGGTGTCAAGAGGTTCTGAGATCTGAATCTACAATGAATGGCAGCTTGGCACTCTCTGGTGGTTCAGTTCATATGTGTGAACAGGGTTTAAGTGTGTTGCCATCCTCAATGACATTTGACGCACCTTTAATTGAAATATGACAAATAAAAATGACTTATTTTTGACTTAGACTACTTTCTCCATAGGAGTGTCCTTATTATGTCCATCAATGTGGGAAATATAATCCAATGCTCTGTCAGCAAATTTTTCATTTTGCTAATCATAAAATGCACAGCCTTTTATTAATACTGCTGTTCTAACAATGCAGGCAGCGTAGGTTATGCATCACTGAGGGGAGGGAGGAGGGGAGGAGGTGGAGGATTTCAGAGACGTGGGACAGAGTTAGGTGGCTACAGGTGAGAGAGAAAGATGGATTGAAGAACGAGGGGGGGGAGGAGGGGGGATAGAGAGGGAAGTTGGGGTGGGGGTGAGGGGTGGAGGAGGGTATGGGTGAAGGGGAGGTACATGGAGGAATATTTGTGTGTATAGGGGTGGTGTGTGTATCTAGGTGGAATGTCTGTGTGTTTGAATGGCTGATAAGCACCCTGTGGTTCTGTGTCTGAATGGAGTCTCAAGATGTCGTGGGTGGGAAAAACCCTGGCATCGCGCTGCTGCGGCGGTAGGCGGGATTATTCAAGGGGAGACAGATGAAGCACAGAACGAAAAAGTGAGACGAGTGATGCTGATCATATTTCTGCATCTGAAATATTATCAATATTTCCTTCTTCACTAAGGTGAAAGGAAAGTGTGCTGCATATGTGTCAGTACCCGTGGTGCTGTCCCGCTTTTTCTTTTTTCAGTTTCCTCTGGTTTTTTTGCTCTTCTCATCGTCACGCTGTAATCTAAAGCCCAGAACGAGAGAAAGAGGGTCAGGGCACACGCTTTCTTCACCACAAAAGAAAAATGTGGTGTTTGACAAAGAAGGCGCACTCTGACTGTCACCACGAGAAGCCAGTCCAAATAAAGTGGTTGGTCATAACATGATGAAGGTCCCCAACTGTGACATTCACTTAATTTCATTGGATTAAAAAATAGTTGTCTATTCCATATCAAGGATTTTTGTTTACATTTAAGAATTTCCTTTTCAAACTTTATGTATATGCTATTTAAACCCAATAATAAGTTCTGCACAGTATTTGCGCTGATTTGATTTTGTATGTAATTATACTGCGGCGGAGGTGGGGATCGATGCTGTACTGTAAATTAGAAAAGGAAAACAATGATGTAACAGCGATCATACCTCAGCTCATTGTACATTTGCTTATACGCCTAAAGGACACACTCAAAGCCACCGAACATCAAAACTATAATAATAATAATATTACATATGCCCAGTTATGCCTCAGCTAAATGACTTCACTTATCCAGCCCATCAGCAGCAGATAAACCTCCCCGTAGTTCACAGTATACAGACTTTTAAAGTTGCTACACCTGCTGGGACATTCCCAGAATGCACCCAGACAACCATTTCTAAAATCGCTGTCTTTAAAAAAAAAAAAAAAGAACATTTGCAGGTTAATCCATTCTATGCACTTCAATGAAACGCCCAATTGTAGGGTTTAGAAATCTGTCACATAAGCTTGTAACTGCTGGCAGGAGAGTATAGGCTACATGGATGAGCTTACAGTCTCTGGAAAACTGAAAACAGAGTTATATCACAGCATTGCTTCACATTTACAGAATCTGTGTACACACATTTTCAGATCTATGAATGCATTTGCAGCTTTTTTCTCACATTTACAGATCAGTTCACACGCTATAGATCTGCACGATGATGTAATCTATGGACGATTTACAGACGCCCACATGTGAAATAGTTTTGCTACCATAATAGCCCACAGAGTATGGAGTCGTAGACATGTCAAGTGTTTTTTGGAATTACACTCAATGCTGTGAGGGGAGACAAAAGTTCCACGCTAATGAGTCAAGTTTAATGTGAGTAATCAAGCCAGTTTCTTGTTGTTTAATACATGTCTGTGCATTTCATTTGACTTATCGAGCAAGGTGGCTTTTTAGAAGTTACCTTCTGAGGTAGCAGCATACTCTCAAAGTTTGAAAAGGATCACAAATGCTAATGCAAAACCTCTGATCTGACACAGAGGACCCTGCGGATCTTAAGCATGGTACTGTCTGTGTGCTTACCTATTGGGGGGGTTCTTGGGTCGTTTTCCAGGACGATCTGATCCCTTTAAACTGAAGGACAAGTAAGCTAATATACTGGCGAAGTCTAAGCGTGTCTGTCTAGTTGGTAATCTGCTTCACTTGACACATATGGTGTGTGTGTGTGCACTCGCTTCAGGCTGCTGTGTCAGAATGTAGCTTGTGCATTTCCCCTGATGGGTTGATGCTGTATCAAACCGGGTCAGTCCAATTGTCAGCCCTTATGTTTATCTGGTTCGTAGAGTTGAAACGCAGAATGTACAGCGGACTGGACACCGGGCCGAACACCTCAAACACCTGAAACGGCAGATCATTAGTATGTAACATAACACAAAGCACGTGTTCGCGCACTAATACGGAAAACCATGCGGATAGAAGTGAAGTGAAGTGTTGCACCCACCTTTGCCCAAAAGGTAACTTATCCGATGAAAATGATGCTGTCATCAGTCAAAGGTGGCGGTCTTTCAGAGACTGGATAACAACCGCAGACACAACAAGAGTGGTTAAAGCCAGCACTCACGCTAAACCCTTCACATTATGTTGTTACTTTGAGTTTTTCAGTGCGTCTTCCAGAACCAGGCAGTCAGTTAAAGTGCGGCCTTCACGCGGAGTGCAGCACATACTTACCAAGCTGCTTCGTATAATACTGAGACTGTTCCTACAGGCTGCAGTTCGCATCTTCTGCAACGAACAGACACCTCTCCACGGCGGCAGCTCCACGCACAAACATTATGACCTCTATCCACATCAGACAAAGGCTTATCCATCTTCTCCAACGTGACATCTGCTTTGCGGGTCTCTGCTTTATCAGAGGTCATCCAGCACATATCGCAGACAGAGCTTTTAAAGTAACCAAGCAGAATCCAAACTATTCGCAGACTGACTGGCGAGGACTTCATCTCTGGTTTTATGGGGACCTGGCTGGGCTGAAACCGTTATCATCATCCTCCCCCAACAAGGAAACGGAGGGAGAAGAGGTGGAACAGGAGGACGAGGAGGAGGAGGACGAGGAGGAGCTGTCGCTAAAAGAGGAGAGAAAGACAATTTGTCTGCTTCCATTTGCCTCTACTGGCTGTGTCAATACCATTAATGCAAAGATGGCTGTGCAGAATATTGTTGACACTTTCAAATCTCAGAGAACTTCCACCTGGGCTAAGTTGGATACTGATTCTGACAAACCGACATGCAACTACATAATGTTTGATGCTGGTAACAGTTTGAACTCAATGATTTAAGCTTGCCAACTCATCAAGATCGGGTCGGAGTGGCTGGGACTCTCCGCTAAGCAACATGCTAATGTTTTTGATGACATCAACCGAAAGGTCTACATCCTTCAGGAATACGTTTGATCTAAACAATCAGTAACAAACCCCTTTACAAATGTTGCATGTTTGTGTAAATACCTGTCTGACCTTCCGAATCTCCGATTCATCATCATCGTCATCAGAATCCTCAGTCTACACAGTGCCTGGAAGAAAGCTGGGCGCATGTTGGGTGCATCTGTGCATCTCCTGTGTCCTCTGGATGTGTCTGTGTGTTTGAGCTGCTGCCCGCGCCATCGGGGAGATGTTCTAGGTACGTCATGGTAACCTCCATCTCCTCATCCTCCTCCCTTAAGACTGATAACGTCTGATCATTCTCCTCTGAAAGTTTCTTCTTCCATCTGAAATGTAAACATGTTTAGATGTAGGGCCTGAGTCTTTATTTCAGTCTCAGTCTTCATTTGGAAGCCGCCCGTGTTACTAGAACACACCCAGCATTTGACAAGACAACATGATGCATCGATCAATTCAATCCATAGTTGCAGCGCACTGTCCAAATCCACGAGCATAGCACTTGGGTTTAATCTCATTATTCACTGTCGAAACAGCGTGACATATTGCACATTTCACAAGTTCCCTTTAAGACTGCAGTTTATCAGTTCATTTAAAAATAACACAAGTCACAATTCATAGAACTGTTTAAAGAAAGCAGACAGGTTAAACGAGCAAGGCTAACTTCAGCGAGAACATGCAGGCAAAACACATGTGAATGTTCGTTAACATGAAGGCTCGGCCGGCAGCCGCACAGCAAGCCAACACGCTAACCCGAAAAACAGTGCTGACCCCGTTACGAACCGAGCCAGCCGCCGAGCCCGCACGACTGCCTCGGCAAAGCCCACGAACACGCCCGTACTAAGTGGGTATGTTATGTTTATTACCTGTTCGTCGGTGAAGCTGCCGGATCCGCGCCGCCAACAACCTCATGAAACTAGCAGCTGGTAAGCAGAACAAGATGATCCAAACTACTCCGTTAACACCTTCAGAATAAAAAGCGTCCATAAACTTTAAAATTAATCACTAAATTAATTAGTAAATTAAATATGAATAAATAAATTGTATAATGCTATCAAAGTATATCAACTGCACTGCATTACACTGCTTTGTATCGATACAGTACGTCGCCGTCTCGTTGTATTTTATTGTGAAGACAGCATTATTAAACTCTGTTATCGTTTCTCTCCGTGAGCTTGACGCCGTTAGATCCCAATGCCTCCATCAGGTTTTCACCACGTGGGGTTGTGTTTTTCCGGGTGCGCGCGAGGCTGATGCGCAGTCTGAAGCCCGCGGGTTTTCCAGTTCGATCAATGAGAGACGCTATTGTCGGCTTACACAGTTACACGAGTAATACGTCTTTGGAGGGTCGGATGGATCGTCTTTTAGAGAGTTGACCAATCAGACTGCTTTTACGGAACTTCCTGATGTATGATCAGATTTCAGATTACTTCTTGGATACATTTAGGGCTACGCTAATCTCTCTGTAGATCAAATACCGCCAATCCTGCATGCGCTGCAGGATATTATATGATGAAAATACTCAAACACGAGTCTATATAATATTATTATATTGACTATTATATAATATAATATATAATGGTCAAAAACAAAAGTCATGCATTGAAAAATTAACTCTGTATCTGGGATTCATTGCATGTGCTGTTTCTCGTTTGTAACACTGGAACACTACTTAATGTTGATAAATAAAAAAAAGAAAATATGAAATATCAATATTTTAGCGCACTGCATCTTGTCCTTGAAATGAAGAGATACAGGATGCAGGGGTAATTGGATCATATGTGACCAGTAGGTGGCAGCACAATCTTTTAATTAATTTCAGCTTCTGTAACAAGGAGTTTCATGAAACATGACTGTTCAGCCTGATTGTAGGGTATTTGGAGTCAAATGCTGCTTTAACTCAAAAACCATGGAGCTTTGAAAGGCCACATTTTGGTATTTAGATTAGATGACCCTGTTTCAAAACAATGGATGTGATCAAATTCCACAGTGATCTGTGATCCAGTGAAGTCAGCATACACTGGTGGATCTGGGGATGTGGACTGAGCGTGGCCATTTATGTGCGGTTGAGCAAGTTTCACAATTCAACATTTGTGTCACTGCAGAGCCAAACTGTGGTGGACTGCTCAATTCTAAACATATAATTTCACGACCTTTCTGTGGCCTAATGTTAAGCCAGTCTATGTTGTAAGATGTGCAAATCTGTAAGGTAATAAAACTTCCACTCATACTCAAACACATATTGCTGTCTGCTTTGCAGGTGAGACTCCTGGTTTCCCAGTCTCCAGTCACCTGGCAGCAGAGTCAGAAACACTACATAAAGTCAGCTGATGCTGGCTCCTGAATGGTCATATTGTTACTGAGCTAATCAACTGGCACCGGCTCAGTGCCACTGTTTCAATTCAAAGCCAGTTCACACATCAAACAGTACTTCCCAGGCCCGTGAAAGAAGGACCTCTTTGCACCAAGCGGTGTTGCTTTCGAAGACAATATGACATACATGACCCCAGTCACCAGGTCTGTGTCAGAGCTGAGAATACTTGTAAGTGAATCCCAGTAGGATTCATATTTGTAGCACCAATGGAGCTGAGTAATATACTATTGTTGCAGTGTGTGACTCACCTCACCAGAATGCTTTAAGAGAATTATACTGGTGTGTGCATTCAAGTTGATGGGAAGTGGAACACTAATAAAGCCACTGGGACAATGCTTCTGCATCCTATAATATTCCCTATGATGATATTGTATAACCCGAGCATCTAACACTGATTCTTATTGTTCCACAGCAGAAAGCAGGCATCATAGCTGAGAAATTCCCAGTGTGCACATTTAAATAAAACCTGCTGCTTAGACAACAACAGCTCATTTTGCCTTGTGACTCAGGAAAATATTCCACATATTAACTCATATTTCTAACAATGTTTGTTAGCGACAATCCACCGTATGACAGTTATTCATCCCACCTGTTTCCTCTGATTCTGCCAGCTGCCTACAAAGGAACAGAAAGCAAGACTATCCACAAGTAAAACAAAATGACTGCAGCTTATTATCAAGGTCACTGTGATACTGCCTCACAGAAGTAGGAGCGTAACTATTGATGGCTGGAGTTTAGTACCAGGTACACTGAGGCTGCTCTGTTCAAAGGATAAATTCAGCAGTTTTTATTTAATGAATGTCAGACGTTCAAACTTTAAACAGCTTCTATCACAAAGTGGGACTGCAAACAAGCATCACATCTCTGTGTAAGTCGACAATTCTATTACCAATTATTTCATCTTAATCTCTGACATAGTGGAAAATGGTAGTATAATATTTTTTTTTGGTGAAAATGTGAACACTTTTGGTTCAGAGTGAAAATTTTCAATATCGGATGGATTTTTTTTCCTTCAACATCCAGCTCAGCTCTACTTTGAACTTGTGCTGTTTAGCAAATGTTACCTTGCTATCACCCTAAACAAAGATGGTGACAATGCCAAACCTCACATGCTAAATATAAGCGTATTAACGTTGACATCCCTCAAATTTCCATCCAAATGTAGTATCAATTATAATGAAATTCTCAAAAAAAAAGTTGGTGATGATTTTCCAGTCGGGTGACATCAGAGGCCCAAACCAACGACATGTGTAAAAGAGAGCCGGTTAAACCACAGGTTATGGAAAACAGTGTGGAAACTGCAATGATAATGTAGCATTTTCCGGTTGTTTCAGTTATTAATTTGAGGAACATAAAAGTGATTTTCAGTTTTACTCAGGTCTCTTTACACACAGACTGAAAATGTGGGAAAAAACAGTTGGATGGAAGCAAGCTAATGTTAGCATTTACCTTAAGCGACCATGTTCTCGATGGTTTGTGTTTTATGTTCTGAACACCAAAACTGGAGGACAGAGTGAAGAACAAGCCATTAGGCAGAATATCGACAGAGGTAACTGTCTAAGAAGCAAAAAAGAGCTTGAGAGAAAAGTTGAAACGTGAATGTCAGATTATTAGTTTCAAAAAGTTTCAGAAATTGACAGACAGTCTCCTCAGAGCAGGACGGGAGATGTGGGACAAGGGTTTTTCATGCCGTTCAAACCTTCTGACAAGCAGCCCTCATGATGCTACGGCCTCACAGAGCTGCTTGCATGACCTTTTACTCTCAACCTACCAGCTGATGTTTCAATTCTATCCATTTCATCAGAGGTACCCTGGGTTTGATCCACCTTATTCTGTCTTTGGCCAGGTAAATATGCACCTTTGCTCCCAAGTGGTGGCAAAAAAGTGCAGATCAGAACGAGAGCGGAGAGAATTAGCAGAAAAACAGGTCCACATACGACATAAAACACCCTCCACTGTGCCGGACCGAGTCTTCCGTTAAAGTCTTTCTCCTTCTGTGTTGATGTGCACTCAACATATTTGTGTTTTGACAGTAGACAGAAATCGAACCTGTGTCTCCGAGGGGCCACAGGATGCTGGTCATAAAGGCGGCAGGTGTTTTTCTGGCATTGTCTCTCTCGGTCTCTCTCTCTCATACACAAACACAGACACGCAGACAGCAGGTGTTGTTTGTCAGACACTATTCTTCTGTTTAATGGTTCCAATGTCACTCATTGTGTCAGACGAGGCAAACAGAATACACTTACCACATCTCTGCCGTGACGCCGCCAGAAGTCGGAGAAAATTCCTCAAATTCCTGGAAATATTTCCTGTTGTTGGTGAGTCACTTCCTCCAGCGGGTGACAAGCTTCAGCTGTTTACTTCAAAGGAACAATACACTCTAAAATACCATAAAAGGACACAACCAAAATGACTTTATGTGACGGCATCATCCTTTGCATTTTAACGTTACGTACATACCGTCTGCCTCTGTTACTGCTGTTTTCATTTAAGCAGTAAAACTATGAACAAGTGTACAAGACTACAAAGAGTCTGTTAAGTAAGCCACAGTCTTATATTACAGTGTCTATAGTTTTCAGGGTGTTGGTCATGTGATCTGATAACTCTACAACATGATAGCTCCATACTGTCTGGATTGCTTCATGGTTATATATATTAATTTATGATCTCAGGTCAGGGACTGTTTTCAGTAGCAAATTAATCCAATAATAATCCAATAATTTCTAAAGTAATGTCTTTGATTTCAACAGTGGAGCTCTACAGCACAGAGGATGAACGTGTATCAGGTTCTGATTGACACACAAGACATGTTACACACATTCATTGTTGATTTTGGTGTTTTCAAGTTTCTATCATATTTTTAGAGACACATTTACTTTTCAAAAGTATCACAGTTTAACTCACATTGAAGACGGGTGAGGGTGGGACCAAAACTCATTGATTAGGTATTTCAGTATGCCTCACGCAGAAGCCCCCTGTCTACGTTATTCTCTGCATCTTGTGTTTCCTCCTTTGTGAACTCCAAACAGCTGAGAGCTCACTTAAACTTTACAAACTCAGTCATTATCTTTGCAGCAGTGCTGTATGTTTTTAAGCAAAAGGCCCCTCATATGGAAAGCCATGTGACTAGTGGACATATTGCTGCATGCTGGTTAACTAGTAACTAAGGCCAAATATCCCCTCAGTGGTGTAACTAGGGTGTAATTTGGACCTTATTAGTTAAATAGTGATGATTGTAGTAGTTCATAACTGTGTGACTGTCAGTAGTAACTGTTGGCACCCTCCTTACTAGCTCTCCAAGCTTAGTTTGTCGTCCTCGGGAAGGAAACTGAGGCAGTAAAAGGGGACTGAGGGTGTCTGAACCAGAAAGAGACCCAGGGTTTTTCCTCCATTTAGGAAACAACAAAATATGTGTGTGTGTGCATGCGAATGGTCAGGCTGCATTCTCTCACAGGATTACTCTGACAGGACCTGGCAAACACAGGCCTGGGAAAATGCCTGAATAACACATGTATGAATGTTCTATGTGTGTTTATACCCTATCGTACTGACAATACTGATTTTGTGTGAACCTCCATGATAGGTTGTAGGTTTGAATAAGATGTGGAAAACATATTCCAAAGTTCGTGTAGAAATATTAAAGTTAAAGAAAGTTTACAAAAGCATTTACAACATTTTGAGACAAAAGCATCCACATAGTACCTAGTTCTGATTTATAATTCTGTCACTGGGCAAAATGGTCAAATGCCAAGGGACCTAAAATCTGAAAGGGCTACAGATATCCTCAGATCAGGCAATATACAATAGCCGTAAGTTAGCATCAGCTAATTTTGGTCCTGACATGTAAAACGTATAATGCTGTGTTCTAGAACCCCAGCAGCAGATAACTGTAGCATCTGAGCCTGCAGCCATTCATTAACAGCTGTGAATTATACTTTGTTGTCATATCAACATGATTATTATATTAAAACCCACTCATAAAGCACATGATGCAGACCGATAATCCTACCCATACAGTAATCATAAAAGCAGAACACAATAGGATTAAATCAAATCAAATCTAACATTTTAATCTAATCTAATTTTAATCTAACATTTTATATTATAATATATTAATAACAATCTTTATTTATGGTGGCGCTAGTGAGTGAGGTGGGCAGTGCAGGGATAATGATGAAGAGCCCTGTTCAGTGCCTGCTGCTGTTTCCAGGTGTGCTGCAGGGATGATTTGCTATGCGTGCCTGGCGGTGTAGATACCATGAAGAATATCTGCAGCTAAGGCACAGGTCCCCTGTGTATTAGGGTAAATGCCATCTCTGTTAAAGAATGATGCACACTTCCAGAACAGATTCAATTTTTTTGCTTCCACACTAAGTTGTGTGAGGCGCATACTGACTGCAGCCACGTGTGGAGACTGAGCAGCCTACTAAATACCGTACACTCCGACAGAGAGAGTGGATTAGCCCAGAGATACAAACAGATTCCTTACAGTGCTTAAAATTGAAAATGCACTTCCCACTGCTGATAGGTGGCAGCGTTAGTGCTAATGTGAACAACAGCATTTCGGACCTGAGGATGTTTAATAAGCAGAGAAGGGATCTGTTCAACCATGTCCTGAACTCTGGCACTGGGGAAGTGACCAAAGGCAAGTGGTGAAATATCAGGTGGAAGGCCTGAGGGCTGAACATAAGGCTGTTGCAGTGGACAGAAGGCAAGTGGCAATGCTAGAGGCCTGAACAGGAGTCTAGCAGTCGGAGCTCAGTACCAAGGGTGTCACTGACACAGAAACAGACACGGTGTCAGCTGGAACCCTTGATTCAGAAACAGATGTTGTATTAACAGGTGCTGGGCAGTTGAGGCACTGGCTTGCTGAGCAATAAGACCTGCACTGTGCTGGACAGCAAGACCGTCAGTGACCACAAGGCCACACCTTGGCCTTACCTTGGCCCTAGTTCCCCTGTGAGGTCTGGAAGCCCGCTGCCATCCCAGGCTGGCAGTCTAAATTCAATCTGGGACCATGGATTTCTCCTGTGGTCACTGAAGAGCTCTGATCATTTCAAGATTCTCATGACTGATGAGTCTCCAGCCTCCACATGGTTGCCATTCTCACTGCTTCAAAGGCACCACTATAATTTGTATGGAAGTACAAGATTACACTGGCCACTTATGAACTGATCCAAGGGATCCTCGATAAGTTCCTGCTAATGCGGATCATCTGGGAATGCTACTTAACTTGCAGTTCACCCAATTGGACAGTGTTGAAACAAACCAGCAAATGGCATCTCACAACAAAAACAACAGGTATTTATGGGAACATCATACGTCTCCAGCTCCTTGTTCCCAGTCGGCAGTCTAGCAAACTCCTGAACACACATCAGTTCTTGAGCTGGAGGCTTTGTCACTGAGTCTTGAGCTTTGAGCCCCCTTTGTCAGCTCCAGTGCTGCACCATTCCTTGTCTGCTCCTGTGGTTCTCAGCCTCCTCTGCAGCTCTCCTGTCATTGGCCCTTGGGCATAGCCTTGCCTCCCCACTCACTTTCCTCAGGAGGAATTCCATCCACTGCTTTACCTGGGTTTCAAACTGAAGCTTTCCTTCCATCAAGATATGTCCTTGAAACAACACGTAACACTGCAAAAAATCAGAAACCACCTAGTTCATGATTTGGTTTGATTTGATTTCTTTGCTGGATTATTGCAGCTCCTTATTATCAGGCTGTCTCAAAACGAAGGACAGATTGAGCACAGTAGTTCTACATAGGGATGAAATGATGGATCATCAGGTATTGTGAGAGAAATCTTGATTATAATAACAGAAATACTAGTAACACTGCAGCTACTACAGGATTATAACAACCACTTGTTCTAACAACAGCTTGCTCAGGGAGGAGTAAGAGGGCTGGCACCTTATTTCTCCTGGAAGCAAACAACGCTTTTCAAGTATTTCAAGCAGTTTCCCGTGTGACATACACTACACAACCCCGGGAAATGGTACCAATGCCCATCTGTCCTTTGTTTATGTCCCCCATCAGGAAGCTAGTATGATCGCCCTTCACAAGCAGTTTTCACACACATTTCCAGATGAAACAGTATTAAGGATGCACTCTCCATCTCATTCATCATCATAGGTGTGAA
The DNA here is from genome assembly GCA_008933995.1 of Datnioides undecimradiatus. Lineage (NCBI taxonomy): Eukaryota > Metazoa > Chordata > Actinopteri > Lobotiformes > Datnioididae > Datnioides > Datnioides undecimradiatus. The sequence goes on from WARS01000016.1 coordinate 1,936,801, forward strand.
ACTGTGGATGAAGAAGCAAAGGAAGAGGATGGGGTTACGCATTTAAATAGAAGTCACTGGGTTGGCGAAACGCCTCAGTTGGTTTTGGCCGGGACTTGGTGCTGAACCCATTTTTAAAGCAGCTTTCTGTGTGTGTACACCACACAACCCTGGGGAACACTGTCGGCTAAAGCAAGCAAACCACAGCTGACACATTAAGGACATTTCTTATCACCAAAACTATTGTTTTGCTTTGCAGTATGCTACTTTATGTGACCAAAACAGAGTAGTCATATATTAGTCATAACAGAAAGTATTGTGAGAACTTGCATTGCACTGAACAGCGCTGTGTCTGTTATCCATTCTAATCACTCTGGTCGCAGTACATAGTTCTACTGTCATATCACACTAAGTTATCTCCTGTTCTTATCGGAGCAATATTCCAGCTTGCTTGCCATTGAGGAATTCACCTCCCACTTACTCTGCTCCTGCATCGCTGTTTGGAAAATTAACATTCAAGGCAGAGAACACTATTTTGATTATGTGCGACTGTAAAAATACAAATACAACAGTGAGTATGTTGTATTTATTGGTTTTATTGTTGTAGGTGCTTGTAATTAAATACAAATTTGAGTTTAAATTACTGATGTAACCTTTTAATTAATGTACTGCAAACAGTGTTTTTTTTAACACTTTCTTATTTATTTATATTTTTTATTTTCCTGGGCAACTGTTGACCGGGTGCACATAAGATAAATATCAGTTTTTGATGAAACGGCTGTGCCTCCAAAGTCAATACATTTTTATCAAGCGACCAGCTGATTACACACCAAAATTCAAGCAGCAAGACTAAAGCAGAATGCGGACAGGATGCAATAATGCACATCAGGTCAGCAGATTATAATAATTTCCATGTGACAAGTAGAGCTACTGCTCGGAATGCATGCAAGATATATAGATACCTCGAAAAATAGCGATTTAAAAATTCTTCAGAATTCTTTTTACAGCGGTTGCTGTGTATTCTGATAGATAGTCACACCTTTGTGATTGCCTGTCACACCCTTAACTGGTCTCGTTAACCTTCCCAAGCTGCCTTAGTTCACTGAGCCAGCCCTGCAGCAATAGTCAGTTCCTGAGCTGCACCAGCGGTTGTTTGCTCCTGCGTGATAGAATGCTGAGATAATATAAAAAGACATATTTTCAATCCAGGCCAAAATTTCAATATATCAACCACCACATCAGTTATCTGTGACTCTTCCCATCTATAAACATGATCAACCATAAAAATTCATTATCAGTTGGTCTGAAGTTCTGACGTTTTTCACCTTGATCTGGTTCTTTAACTCTTCTGCTTCTTAGGATGATTCTCAAACATACAATACATCTGCACTTACCCCCCCCGTTCCAGTTAAGGCGTGATTAATCTAAATACACACAAACTACAGCATATGAAGGAGGATTGAAATGAGATTTTTTTATTCTGTCAGGTCCAGTATGAGCCTGAAACCATTCTTCAAGGTGTTCCAACAAAGAAACGACTGGACTTGGCGGAGGAATTGCAGTGACATAACATCCACTGGTGGCCCAGAGGCAGAGCTCGAAGAGTGGCTGCTCTGTCCTGGTTTTGAATATCTGTGCAGCTCATTCCTGTCTCACTTTGTAACTGTCCTGTTTATTTTGATTCTCTCCTTGTCTTGGTTCAGTTCACCGATCGCTTTCATCGCCGCCTGCGTCTCATGTGGCCATTAGTTTCGCCTGTGTCTCATTAGCTTCCTCCCCTCGTGTATATATTGTGTGTCTTTCCTTAGTTCTGGACCAGATAGTCTTCCACAGAGATCCGCTTCAAATAAAATGTTTGTACCAAACTTGCAGACTTGGAGGCTAAGCACGATGCAAAGATTTAATAAACAGAACCAAAGACTTGCTGCACAAACTAGGCAGGCAATGTGACGGGGAAGTAGATAAGGCAGTGGAAACGGTAATGTGAGTGTTCCCTTACTGTCTGTTCTGATGAGCAGCTGGCCATCTGCGATCAGAGTATGAGTGTGTGTGGCCGGGCGAATACCGATGTGTAGTGCAGAGCGTCTTGAGTTGTCAGAAGACTAGAAAGGTGCGTTATCAGTGCAGTCAGTCTACCATCTACACCCTCCAGTTCTGCCTTACCCACACTGAGACAGCCTGTGCATTATTGCTTCCCTGAAAACGACCCATGTATGGAACATTTAAGGATCTAAGGACGCTAAAGTAACACACACACACGCACACACACACGTACACACACACAAATCCCCTCCATCATTCTCTCTTGTATTCTTGTTGATCTGTCAGTGAAGGAAGTTTATCTTTAAGGGTTAATCAGGGATTTACGTGTTTCCATGTTAGCTAAATACACATACACTCACAGCTCCACCCCTGGACACACACTCTCACACACTGTCTCTCTCACACGCACACACACACACACACACACACAAACAGACTCATTGTGCAATTTTCTGCCATGATGAGAAATTATGTCCACAGCGGCTGACACAAAATCAGAACCGAGGCGCACCGAGTAGAAAACATCTCCTGAACACGTTATAACATGCTTGAATGTAAACATCGGAGTGTATTGTGTTACTTCTCCGACCCTGTGAAAACACACCGCTCATTACGGCGTCTGACCAAGCCAAAGTGAAGCAATTATTTTCATATCAGCTCAAATTCCACAGACGCCTGTGATTGCATGACCAAAAGCATAGCATTCCAATTAGGGAACACACACAAACACTGACGCACAGAGTGACACACACACACATTGGGAGAAACTGATTTTCAGTGCATAACCTTGACCTGCTGCTTGTGGGGGGTCCAAGCTATTCCTCTTTAGGTGTGTGTGTGTGTGTGTGTGTGTAATTAATTGCCTAACCAAGCGGTCAGTGTTGTGCAAGGGATTTGTTGTTTATGTAACCAAGAGCTGGAGAGATGCAGGGAGAGGAAGCAAAATAAGTCGAACCTCCTACAGCAACACAGCAACTGGCCTACCTCACCTTCCTCTGTGACAGTCTGACAAACCCTCACAGTAAAACACAAGAACGCTCAAAACGCACATGACGTGATTTCTTGCAAAAACATATTTTTGTCATAAAGATGTAAAACTATTTTCCACAAACAGTAACACCGTACAGGATGCTCAGCTGAGGCCTGTTGTAACTTTGCTGGCGGGTGTGTAAATAAAGGGAGTGAACAAAAAGAACTCGGAGTTCCAAACTGAGGTTAAAACATATTGTCGTATTTCTCAGTGTCATTGAAGTGAGGAACACGTTCAAGTGCAGTCGCGCACACCAAGATACGAACACGCATTAGCCATTAGTTAGGTCATTGACCCATTTCCCTGGGCCCAGTCTAATTAATGGTTTTTAAGTGTCAACCAGCTAACAAAAGGAGGCTTATCTCTCCACTAACATGCTTTCCCTCCAGCCACTGTGCGTGTGTGTGTGTGTGAGAGAGAGAGAGAGAGAAGTAAAGTGTTTCTTTAAACAAGCTTACAGATGTGGCCCCACTAACCTGCTGTACATTTACCCTCTCCACCAGAAACATGCTCTGGTCTTTGGATAGTGACTGGTGGGAAATGTCCTCCACGCGGGAAATGACCGAGAGAGAGCAATGTTCACTGAAACAGCAGCAAGTCAGGACTCCTTCTACGGACACAGCTCACAGATGCTTTTGGGCTGTTTTGTCAGACCGTGACCTTTACTGGTGACTAGAATGTGACAGATCATTTCTCACCAAGGACACCCGAATGACCCGGACTCAATCAAAAGTATTGCACTCAGAGTACTGGAGTGTGGTGGACTTCAGTGACAGAGAGAACGGGTCAGCTTTTTTGAGGAAAACAATGATGTTATTGTTATTACTGTGTACAAAGCGGCATGAAAGAGATAACTGATTTTGCACGGATGAACCTGAGACGCCACAAACAGAGGTTGCACACCTACAGTAAGCAGCATCAGTCCCTGCAAAACCCTACACGGAATACACAGGTGATGGATGGATGGATGGGTGGATGGGTGGGTGGATGGACAGGTTTTGTAAACCCTTCTTTACTTCAGCAGTTTGGAACTGCACTGCAACCTTCAAAACACAGCATAAGGTAAATCAGCCTTTTCAATTTTTCACATAGCTCACACACACACACACACACACACACACACACACACACACCCTCCCCATTGTTGTCAAGTTCCGCTGAATAGAAATTCCCACTGTTGGAATGGGTCAGTGAGTACACACGAATATGACACATATTAAGTGTTTTCCTCAGAGCTGCGAAGCCGTGGTGGATGGGAACCGTGGTCTCACAGCGTTTTGTGGAGTCGCTGGGAACCTGCGTCAAAAGTGAGACCAGAGTGGCTCGTATGCACTGTTGGAGCGTTTCTGTTGACACCGTCTTTGACCCTGGTTCAGTCATCTCCTGCCACTGGGCCAGCTGTGTGCTGCTGGAACATGTCGAAGGCTCTTCCAGAAACACTTTAGGAACTAACTTCCTCTGATGGAGATGTCCCATCCTACGTGTTGTAATAACATTGGCTATATTTTATTTATGAATCTGGATAAAATTAGGTCATGTGCCTCTTATTGTCAGCCGGTGTCCTGTCCCATGCAGCCATTGGACCGTTACACTGAGCCATTCTTTTTACAACCTAAGTCTTGTCTCATCTGTGGTCTGTTAAACTGTAAATTCATCAAATTCAGTGCCCCCCAAGTTTGCTGTTGCTGTCTATTGCATCAACAATCACTTGTGTAACTGTTCCAGGGCCTTCCGTCGTGGGACACAATAGGCAAGGAAGATTGGGCAGATGCATACTCGGGGATTTTCTCCAAATCAGTATGACATAGATGAATTTTTGCATACTGCAAATTTGGCTTTTAAGCGCATACTGCAGAGTAGATGTTACATTTTGGCGAGACCTGTACTCACTGCTGGAATAGTCGGCAGATTCAAATGCAGCCTATATCTCTGATTTATGGCAATCACTGATCCCAGAGCAGTGGGCCTGTGCTGCAATCCTTGGATTGACCCTTGGCCTGTATGTCACAGGCCAATCAAAACAATGCAAAGCCAACTAGTAATCTCTGTTTTGTCTGAAGAGTAGCACAGGACACTTAAGAATGCACACACACATGCACACATACTGATGTTTAATGCCTAATATGCACATGTTTCAGGCATGAACTGCCTTAACGCAGACAAATGAAGTCAGTTTCTCTGAATGACCCCAGCTACTATTGTTTCTGCTAACTCCAAACTGAATATAACCCCAGGGAAATAGTCCATTCAGGCAGTTGCTCTTTCACCGTGTGTGTGTATGTGAGTCTTGTAATACTCTGGAATGCCGGCCACACTAAACGATTTCATATCCTTTAAATATCTGCAGATTACCACCACACATGCACACACACACACACACACACACACACACACACACACAGTCATTCCTCAGCATAACACTCTTGGCTAAACATGGAGATGGGGAGAGACCCCCTGCATAGCTCAACCTCTCCACTTCTCCGCTGTAAGTGTATGTGTGTGTCAACGCTGGTTCAATAACCCTGTTGCTCCATCTCTCCCTGCTCCAGGCCAAGTTATTTCAGCTGAACCTGCTCACACTGTGGACTGGGCTCACCTCAACACGTCTGCCCAGCAGGAATATTAGCACAGCCCCGACAGTCTCTTCTGACTTGGTTCACTGTGAGATAAATGTAATCAACTGTACTGAAAGTAATCAAGAGTAATTACTCTTGACACTTTCATAAAAACATATCAGATATTTGTGGTTTGAGAAAATGTGTAATGCACTCAAAATCCATACTCAAAATATTCTCAGTTCTCTTAACTTCTTAAAATAAAGTTTGCAGTGAAAGAATATATATGTATTTTCAACCTATATAATCTTTGTTTGTACTTTGACAACGAGTGTTATGGTGTAAAATGAGATAGAATAAGATAAAATAAACCTTTCTTGATACCCTGGCTGGGAAGTTCAGCTGTTGCAGCAACAGACTGACAGAAATAAGTACAGACAAGTATAGTGAGTAAAATGAATACACAATAACAGCTCAGAACATTTGAGACAAAACGAGGTGAAGCTCAAGCGGTGTGAATAATAGCGGCAGGATTAATGAGTCTATGCAAATGCAAACTCTGATATATGGAGTAATAGATCATTTTAATATAATATAATATAATATAATATAATATAAAAGTGTTAATGTTAAATAATACATAAATGTTAAATGTGGTGAACCCATAACATAACCTAGTATAGTACAGAACTATAACACAAGTAGAACAGAATAGAATAGAGAAGCCTGGGAATGTTAGGGTGGATTTAGAGTTGTACATGACGGAATACAGCGCAGCTGAGGAACCTACGGATGTGACCGTGGAGCGCCAGTGTAGCTGAGGTGCTCTTCTTAAAAAGTAACATGTCCGGTGTGTGAGTGGTCAGTCTGGGCTGCTTCTGTTTTTGAGGTCAGTGTTTGAGGTCAGCGGAGACAGAGACAACTGAAGAAGTCGGGCAGATCCAAAGACAGATCTAAAGAAAGGCTAACTTACTCCCTACTTTTCAGAGTACACACTTAGCAAAGCCGTTTCTACTGTAAGCCATCTGTTCACACTACTCTAACTATAGGAAAGCAATTGCCCAGAACACTTTTAATGTTTTCCCGTGTTTGATGCAAGTTCACAGTAAAGATTGACCAAGGGTGTGTACTGACTTTTTACCTCCACTATATTAGGATGAATGGAAACTCTCAGTTTGACGTGTCATGTGTCATAAGCACATATGCACTCAAGAGTACATAAAATCCCAAGGCAAGGAGAGTGTTTTATAGATTTACACGCATGATATTGTCTAATGGGAGCTCTGGTCTGGATGATTCCTGTATTTGAAGAAAAGGTGCTATACTATAAAAAAATGCAACACTTGCAACGATGAAATGAAAATATAAGTATGACAAAAGTAAATATAATGTGCCCCACGTTCCCTGTCCTGTCCACTAGTGTCTGCCACGGCACGGTGTTCCTGTTCTTCTGTTTAATTTCGACGGTTGTCATCAATAAATGTAAAGCTGTCTCCAAATTATCCACAAGACACACAAACATATTTCCATTTTAAAATGCTAGGTTAAAGAATGATGAATGAACTGAATGGCGGTGAATGTTATTAATCCATGAAGAATATCACAGTGTAGCCATTTGTACAGCAGTTTGTGTTGATGATATAAAAACTGTAAGGCATTGTTTATGAGTGTTGATGCTTGCTTTCAATTCAGTGTTTCAGTGCTTTTCAAAATGTGGGTTATAGATACAAATCACTTTGCTATGGTTTGTGCGTTATGAGACAAGAGTCGTGTGACATTTAAGCAGTCACGTGCTCCCTGCATTTCTGATTTTTGTCCAAAATCTCCAGAGTATATACCTATACCTGCTGGAAACTGTTCAGCAGGCTCGCACATCACTCTGCACTCAGTCATCATTCCTGTGTATGTGTGTGCACTCATCTGTAAATATTAATGAGACTGTATGAACTCAGTTGGCGTCTTTGATGCAGTAACCGTGCGAAGGCGCCAGATGTCAGTAGAAAATATCGATTACTCCATCCACCCTCTGCAGCTGTTCTTCCAGAAAGTGGCCAGTTGCGTGCTTTTATTTTGAAAGCCGATCGTCTGTTTTCCTGTCGCTTTGCGCTTTAACGGCTCTTATTGACGCGACAGACTCCCCTAACCTCCCCGGATTTATCTGTTTCCATATGACCAGGCTTTCATTCACTGCGGGTTCATACACATGCCACAGGCCCACTGTGGAAGAAGTTGCCTACTGGACCTTGACAGAGAGACAAAGGAGAGAGAGAGAGTGAGTGAGAGAGAGACACAGAGAGAGAGAGAGAGAGAGAGAGAGAGAGAGAAGGGCCAAATGAAAGAGTGTTATCAGCGGCAGAAGGAGACGGGAGCGCAGACGCAGGGGAGGGTCTTTTAAATTTCCCTTTTCATGATTCTGGGATCATAATCACTTGAGAACTTTCCAAAAATGCACCTACTGGGAATATTTCTTTTACTGGCATATCTCCTCTACACCAACCTCGCCAGCGACTTCAGCCACAGCGAATATTATGATTACTACGAGCAGGAGCAGCTGGACGAGCCGGTAAGTTTGGGAAGGAATGAGCAGAACTTGTTCGAAGTGAACCTGTGTGCGCACAACACCAGACTACACGCGCTCTGATCTTTCACCTGATTCTGACCGGGAGGGGGGTCCGGGGACCACCAGGGTCCAGGGACCACCGAGGTCCATTATGGGTCTGCACTGGGGGGTTGGAACCACATCGGCAAAACGTAATTCTCTTCTGTTAGACTGAGGATCCTTCCATCCCACTGAACAGACATGTGGAATGATTTGATTTCAGTGTTATCTCACCTTGTTATGTTATGCAGCTAAATATCCAGGAATAGATTCATTTCTCAGTTCAAACTAACACAGTGAGGTGAATTTAAGGACAGTCTGTGTGATTGAGAGTAAATCCACTTTCAAGTCAGTGGACCACCTGCTGAGGTTGGCATCACCCTGTACATTGTACAATACATTAAACACTATGGAGTAAAATACGAGCATCTACAGCATAGATTTGGCTGTTGCTGCAATTATATAGAACATTTAAGAAGCGTAACAATGCATGCTCCACTTAAACTGAGTCTTAGCAATCTGTATCCTGTGGAACATTCTATAAAATTCAATGCTAGTTTATGAAAGGGGCATTCAGCCTAGTTTACACATCAGCTTTGCTTTACCTATCATGAGAAGCACTGCTCAAGCCCTTGCATCAGTGCAAAGTGGGCAGTACACACTGGCCATGTGGGCAGTCAGGTGGCAGGTGGGTCAAACGAAAGCAGCTTTTTTGGTGCATTAAGGGACTGTAGGATCCAGCAGCTTTGCCACAACTGAGGCATCATGGGTGTGTGAACCCTGCAGACGCTCTGAGTGGACACTTTTAATGCATCCACAGTTGCATAAATTGGATTTTTAAAACCATTTGGCTTAATTTGATTATTAAATTTATAACACTAATCCCCTGGAAATGTCTGAAATGTCTTTATCCCCTTGACATGTACGCATATCCTGGTAAAATATACCAATATAACTAGAAAGAAACCAGGAATTTACTTTATTTACCCACATAACCTACCAACAAAAAGCCATGCTCGCCCAGATAGTAAAACAAACAAAAAGAATCCACTCATGCTCAAAAAGACGCACATGCCTTGGAAATTCAGAGTCACTAAATGCCACAGAGCTGTTCAGACATAGCCAGAGAACAGATCCGTGAGTGCTTGCACTTTCTTCCTCTCACTCGGTTTTATCTCAATATATTTTCCAGGGTTTATTCCCCTGGTGTGTGTGCGCGCGGCTTTGGATAAGTGAGAACAAAAGGCATGTTGGTAACAGTCGGTGCTCCGGGTGAGAAGCCAGATCTCTTGGAGTGTATTTTCCTAACTGATTGTAATCATCTGTTCTGGTGCACAGGATATCATTAAAGGTTTAGCCTGAGCTTTTCCTGCTGAGCCTCAGAATCCGAGAGGTCATGGACAGAGAGAGATACACAAACAGTGATTTTGACACATTATGAACAAGCTGTTTATTGTTCCACGCACAGAGGGTAACCCTGATATTTACTGGTTTTTGTTAAATGGTTATTATCCATCTGTCACATTTTATAATAAAAGCTGGATTAATAGGCTATTGAAACATTTTCTTTAATGTGATGCCAGCGCAGCAGAACTGAATTGAACTGATTGGCTAAAGAAAATAGGTGAGAGAGAAAAGAATGGGAAGCAGCGACAGAGAGCAGTGGACATTTTCCAGGGGGGGGGGATTAGGAAGGAGTGTTTTGAAATTAGCCAGAGAAAAGAGCCAATGAGGGCAGGTGTCAGAAAGGTCAAGTGTGTGTGTGAGTGTGTGTGTATGCATGTGTGTGTGTGTGTGTGTGTGTAAGGGGGGATAAGTCCTAAGTTGTAACATGCAGCCATTTGATCAGAGTAGTCTCTTAATTGGAATGATGAGTATTTTCTCTCAGCTCCATATTTAAGGACTCAGCTGTCTGAGGATGAAAAAAGATGTAGCTGGTGTTTCATTCAGCATGGTGGAGATGATGCAGTTGGACAGTTGGTTATTAGCAATTCAGTCAGATTTCCACTCTTGAATTCTTTGTTTCCGGCTCAAAATTAGTGGTTCAGTCTGTTTTGTTCAACTTCATGCAGAAAGATGTAAGACATGAAAAGACTGACACAAGATAAAGTCATCCCGAACCTTTTCATAAGCCTCATTTGTTAATTAAGTATGTAGTTAAACACAGAAATTGTTGAGTTATGTGTGTTCCTATAACAACTGTCCTTGGTTTAACTGTGACCTCCATTTCCTTCAAAATAGTCACCTTGTGCAGCCGCACACCTCCCAGCAATCCTAGCACTCTTTGATCTCCTGAAATCTCCTTTATGTGGCCCCTATGAAGCAACATCTACGACGTCTTCCCTTAGACGTCTTCCCCACGGCTAAGACTGCTGTTGGTCTCTGAGTCGTAGCCGTAGACCCTGCCCTTGTCACTGGTGATGATCTGCAACAAGAGCTGTGGCTTTGACACAGATTTTGATGTTTGCTCTCTGTTTAAGTTAAAGGTCGATGGTCAGGGTCACAGACCCTCACCTACAAGTGGTCACAAAATGGCAGGCAGCTCCAGTCCTGCAGGTGATGTGATGTAATGCAGTACACTGACACAAAACAGTTATTGTTACAGCTGCTGCATGCTCTATACTGTGTTGTTCTATGTTCTGATACAGCAGTAACGGTCTCATCTTAGTAACAAGGATCCCACAAAATAGGACGCTGAAGAGTAAGTAAGTTGGAGTCATCATTCAGCCACTGCTTGTAGGCATTTGATTTAATGCTGACTAAAACATTGGTTAATTAGGAATAATGAACAGAGTGAACCACTCAGCACAGTGACTAGAACTGTTGCCTCACAGCAAGGAAGCACATTCTGTGTGTTTTCCAGGTGCCTGCATTCTGATGGTCTTGTTTCTGTTTGGGTTGACTGGCAGCTCCTGAGGGACTGCGTCGATATGCGATATTATGAATATGGTGAATAATATATGAAATATTTTTATGTTTTATATCAATTGTCACCAATGGGGAAAGCCTCTGCTTGTATAGAGGGTTTTCAGATGGAGTTTTTATGTTTTGGAATCTCTTCAACATAACTCTCAGGGTAGAACATAAACCTTCAGCTTCTGCATCAGGTGTCGATGTACAGGCTGTTATCCTGCATAAATCAGGTTAGCATCATTCCAAAAATATCAAAAGAAGAGAATGTTCGAGTTTTGACAAGGACTGACTGTACTGTATGTAACACATCAGCATACACACTCAATCAACTACAAAGCTGCACATGGTTCAGGGTAGACCCTCCTCGACTCATTTGACTTACTACATTTGGCTTCTAATGGAGGAAAAATCCCCAGTCAACCTCTCCAGTGAACCCTGTTCAGTGCCATTTGTCTTCATGATTTTGCTTGTGGTTCCTCTTTTTTTCACCTCTCCTCCATGTTTTCATTGGCTTTCCAATCAGATTCTCCCTTTGACCTGTGGGATCTGCTCCAGAACATTTTTTGCTCCGTTGCTTCAGGGTTTTCTGAGGGTAAGACCTATCAACCCATCGGTACTGCACCAAATAATGGTTCAAGATAACAGTGTGTAGTACACTATTTTATGGAAACCCCTGCGTGAAGTACCAGATAAAAGGGATTTTACCACACAGTAAAAGTCAAAAGATTTAGACTAATGTCTGATGTGGTCATATTTTTCGTTATTTGTCATTTATGCTGTCAGTAGAGCTCCTTACTTTACTGTGGCACGCAGCCTTCACCCAAAGCTTCAATTCGAATCAATTCAGAACAGTATTTTTTAAGTCTCCTGTAGACTTTATCAGGCTCCTTGCATTTGTCCATGCATATCTTCGCAGCTAATGATTCTGCTGCTGCACTGTGATTCTTGCAGGATTTGCAATTCTGACATTGTTGTCAATGTGGACAAAGCTGTAAACCTTAGATTATATATATACATTTGGCAACATTGAAATTCATGTCCAGGGCATTTGTTGAAGCTTGAACAGAAGCTGAGGGACCTGCTCATTGATTGAGAGTGAAATATTCACTGCCAGTGTTGTTAATTTGTGTCCACTGTCCATTTGTTTTCATTTATGGTTATGTTTAGGCAATGGAATCATATAAAGGTCAGGAAAAGGCTGTGTTTGGCTAAACATTACAAAACGTAATGGTGACTTGAAGCTAAAGACAGAACGCAAGCCATGACCTTTGGTGTCAAATGTTTTGTATACTTAACCATTCACCCCAACCTCTGGTAGTAAAAGGTTGACTCACACAACCTGCATTGGTATCAGATGTTGCCAGTAAATATACTGTTGGAGGAAGTTACCACTGGCATTGGTGTATTTTTGTGCAAACACCAGCTGGCAGTGGGTGTATGCAGTGGTGTTCTTAGTTGTCTTGCTTGTTTGAATGGTGACAAAATCCACACTCCTTACCACAGCACACAGTATGACAGCTTGCTTTGCACCGTATTTGATGTGTCTTAATTATCCATGGTGTCTTCAGGATCTGGTCCAACACCACAAATCCAACTGTTGCCTGAAAGTGCTGTTCAGGAGGCTTGTATCATTCATGTAAAACTTCTACTGTTTTTGTTTTTTTGTTTTTTTTTGCCAAAAAGCACCTGTTTTTACACAACTGCACACTTTAGGTCATTGTCTAGTTTCACAGCTTATGCTCAGGTGGTCTAGTGTTTCCTTACTTTCTCAGACAAGTGTTATATCCCCCTGATTGTCCACGCTGGATCTGTTCCCATTGTTTTAAAATGCATACCCCGAAGGCAAAATTGTGCATTAGGTTTTCAATTTACAATCAAGGTCATCTCAGGGCTCTTTACAAACAGAGCAGGTCTAGACCACACTCATTAGTATTAATTACACCCAACAGTTCCACCATGAGCAAGCACTTGGTGACAGTGGCAACGAAAGACTTCCCTTTAACAGGCAGAAACCTTGGGCAGATCCTGGCTCTAGGAGGACGGCCATCTGCCTTGATTGGTTGGGGGGGACTGCATCCAATCAAACCAGTGACGTGTACCATCTATGACATATCCTGGCATTACTGTTTCCTTCTTGGCCAGCCTGCTGTCTAATTGCAAAGTCAGATTGTTCCTATCCCAGGTTTTTAACCTGCAGATTCTTAATCGAACTTTGCCTTTCAAAGACTGGAAGACGTATATACTTACACACTGATAAAAGATGATTGACATGTTCCACATTGCTGGTAGACGCATTTACCTTTCTGTGTTTTGACTGGTGTGTCATGTCAGACATCACGACCAATGTCACAACTGCGCCATGAATGAAGTTTGCAGTAGAAAGTTATACGGCAACTGCCTGTGTTGTATCACTTTGTTCCCACAGACTGTAAGGGGTAATTTGGCTGATTAATCAGCTGTTTACATGCTAGTATACATGTTAGCATCATGTTGTCATCTGTGGAGACTAGTCTTGACTTGTGGCGATAAGCTTTGATGACCTAGATTTGGTCAATTTCGAGTCTTTTTCAATATTTGAGAGTGCAGTTGCTTGTTTCTCAGTCTGTTCTCGTTTTCCCAATTGCCAAATGGTAAATGGACTGGACTGTACTTACCGAGCGCTTTCCTAGTTGCCTGACATTCACCCATTCAGTCACTGCTGACAGCTGCTCATCATAATGGAGTTTAGCATTCACACACCGATGAGTTTGGGGTTCAGTGTCTTGCTCAACAACCCTTTGGCATGCGGCTCAGGGGATCATACCACCACTCCTCTGATAGGTGGACGACCCACTCTACCTCTGAGTCACAGCACCTAATCATGTTTGATTTGAATTTTCAGGCAAGTCTTGTCTGGAAAAATGCCATCATTACAAATCAAGCCACAGCCCACAATCATTTTGTATGTAGAAACAGAATTTGTTTTCGTCTTGTAACTACGGTTAAATGAATTAACTCTAAGAATTGTGCTGCCATGACAGCTGAAAGTAGCTATAAAAGATCATTTGCAACCAAATTCAATAGAATTTCAACTATTTAGTTTTATTGCATTTTGATTTTTAAGACAATACCAACACCAATTTGTCTCCAGGTTGTAAATAATACTGTCTAATCTTTAATTCGGGGTCGAACAGGATGACCCTTTACTTCCAGTTCAAATTATAAAGTTTTAGTTTGCTTTGAGGGTATTCAGACTTTCACCACCACAATAATAATGTTGCTTGCTCACATGTAGTTACATAATTCCTCTTGCATACTCAAATTATCTGAATCACTGTAGACTGTAGAGATGGGTTATAATTCTGTGTGGAAATTGCACATGTAATTGAAATGTAATTCATGTAATTCAAATACAAAAAAGGTGTAAGTAAATATTTGTAAAACTATAGCTTTTAATAAAAGTTAGTGTTTGACAAAAAATGATTTATGATGATTTGTATTGCATTCCATCACAGTCAAACAAGTTCATACAAAGCTGATTAAATCAATCACTGCAAGTTAAATCTTTCTATATTATACAGTATACAGGGTTTTTAAATCTGCTGTCATGTGATGTTCATGCGATGGAGCACTGGTAGTGATGCATTTTACATCAGCCAGCAATGACTGTTCACCAGAACTGAAAGGGAGAGCAACTGTAGCTGGAGCCATGCAGCAGGTGACAGTGGCTCTGAGCCTGGAGGAGAATATGAGAATATGAGAATACGAGAATATGAATATGACGATGCTCATGTACTCTTTTTGCCAGAGTATGCAGTGAAAGGTTGAATTTGTTTTACCTACCCAGTGTATATCCATTGGTTTCCATTCATATCTGTGTTATTTGACAAGAGACTAATTACCAATGTCTATGTTGTGGGCAAATGAAAAAAAACAACAACAATCATCACCTGGAACGTCAAAAAAAGAAACGGGAATTAATCTAAAACCAGTCAGCATGGTTTGAAAGCCGGTTCAGCTGATGGAAAAACCTACAGGGCGACAAATCAACTCATGCAAACACCATGAAATACAGACAAACAAATAGCACAAGTGAATTGTGAGTTGAGGGAACAGCTGAAAGCCAGTATGGCTCAAGACCACACGTTTGATCGCTGCTGAAAGACAACCTCCGATTCTTAAGCAGAACACTCACCCAGTCACTGTGCTCATGTAGGAACCGTGGTTTGTAGGAAATGGGTAAAAAAATAACTTCAAAAGAGATGCATCATTTATTCCTCCATTAACTGAGAAATATGTCAATGTTTGAAATCTGAACTTGAAACAGTGGCGAAAGCTGTTCATGTTAAAATGGCTTTTGGACGTGACATAGTGGGACTATTCAAAAAGAGATTTGGGATTGGCCCTGGTGCTCTTGTTTCTACACTTACAGGCACTTGCTTACTTTGAGTGTTCAGTTTTCCATCAGTGTGCACAGAAACAGTGTGTGTTGTGCTTCTAGTTGTCACTCCTTGATATTAATTCTGGCCAGGCGTGCATGAGAAACGTTCTTTTAAGTCAAATTACACTGTTATCCTGAAATTCAATGATGGTTTAAAGTGATTATTGTTTCTAGAAGGGCGTTGTAGTACACCAAAGTTCCCAACCTTCATGTAATCTGTAAATGACCCTGAACTCTGAAATAGATGGATGGATGTGGTGAAATACTCAACACAGTGCCAGAAACTCTGTCTCCCCAAGTCTGTCTCAACGTCTCTCTTTCTCACTCTCTGTGGCCTCATGTTGCTCCATCACTCTTACTTCACCGTGATGAAGATGACTAAGAATAGAACAATATCACAGCTCCTTTTTTTGCTCAACTCTCCTTTTCAGCCTTCATCCTGACCCAGTCCGCATAATTCACATCATTCTCCACCTAATTTCTTCACCCGTCCCTCTCCCCGTCTATCTGTCTGTATCTCTTCCCCATATTTCTCAACCCCCTGGAGTCTCTGAAAGAATGTGGTGTGTAATTAGCAATCATTCCACAGGAATTTTCAGTGATTTCTCTGTGCACGGTCAAGCTCATTCTCGCTGCTTTGCCTGAGTGCTCAGATGCTCCATCTGCTTCAAATACTAACTTGTCAGCTAAAAGTCATTCTAAAAATGTAAAACCTTCCTCTTGATTCAAATGGGGGAACATTTGTTGTGCTTCTGTTAAGAATCTGTCTGGATTCCTTGTGACTTTTCCTTCAAAAGAAAATGTTAACATTATAACCAGCTATCCAGAGCCTTTGCAAAGAGAGTTTTAGACAAATGTAGTGTATGAACAGTGTATGAAGAATGTGTATGAAAGTGTAAGAGTCACATTATGATACGTGCAGTATCAAGCAAGGAGAATCACTCAGGTGCTGCTGACCTTGTAGTGCATGGTAGTAGCTGTTGTGCTGTTACATGCCTGGCATAAGTGTCAGGTGATTAGGCTGTCCGACTGTCCTGTGTGGGAGAGGGGAAAGGCTTTTCATCCATCAGCATGTTGGTGTGAACATGGTTGAAGGTCTTGTCTCCTCTAGTGGAGCAGGAGACATGTTTGTAGACAGTCTTAAGTCGGAGCGGTTGATGTCACTCACAACAATAAAAGCCGCCTTTGGATGTGTAATCTGTTGTTTAAGTTCCTTTTTAGCATGTTCCGCACATGCATGCTGCAGTCACGGCTGTAGAAAGGCCTGCACTTTAAACAAGAGATGTTCTCTGTTAGCAGAGCAGTGACTCATAACTGTAGCATAGTTCATACATCAAGCTATGTTTACATAACAGCACAGTCCAACCATCACATGTAAATTGTGTCAAACAGGCAGATAACTGACCAACAACCTGGCCAGCTTAGAATGAGATGCTGATCACGTTAGTAAGCTAACAGCTAACGGCTATGTATTCATCCACGGAGATCCAGGTACATGCTCCGCTTTTGGTTCTGTTTTGGTCTCCACCAGCTCCTGTGTTTGGATCTCTTGCTTCTAAAAGCTGCAGTACGCTTACCTATCTCTAAATTTGTCTGCATGCTGTTTGGTGGACAGGTAGCACACGTCAGAGTTTGTTCATATAAAGCAGCTGCCTGCTGTGCTGTTTAAACACTCATCATATTGTATTCACAGAGCTTTAACTGCGAGCCAAGTGTTTGCGAGCCAGTGGATAAAATCCTGACAGTTGCTAACGATAACAACACACAGATGTCCGTTTGGACGGGACTGTTTCTGTCTTGTGCAGACTGGGTGATTATAATACTGTTCGTCTGTACACTAACCATCATTATAGATGTGATTTTACGGCCCCGTATCGCAGCGGGTCCTGGGACCTCAGGATTGTCATTTGCTCATTTGCTTGCCTCCGTTTTGGCATGTTAGGACTAGATGTTAGTGTTGGGTTCATTCAGAAGTCACATCTGTGCAATCACTATATTTATATGGAATTTATCAGAAATGCAGTGGTTGTGTATGGGTCTATTTTTAGTGACTGAGTCAATATGGTTCTCAGACAGCTTTGCTATCATGTGATTTTATTGCTGTTTCATTTCGCACAACTGCTTATAAAATATTATTATTTCATCGCTTCCTGATCGAAATGTATGTCTTGCTCTTGTTTTTAGACCTGACCTGTACAAAGGTTTGCGTGTGTGTGTCTGTCTGTCCATACTGTATATCACTGTATAAACACTGATGTGGTTTCACACACTCGCACATGCACACACACACACCTTTTATACACTTTTATACACTTACACACACTCAGTTATTCTTTCTGATTTCATCATGTGGAAGCTGCCCACTCATCCATGAGCTCTTTTCATCCATTCTTTCTTTTCTTTCTTTTAAGCCAAAAACAACCGGAGTGACTCTCAGCACCTAATCTTTTATGAATTGTGCAACAGTCACAGATGTTGATTGTTTTCGTTTTTACTCAGATAGAGGAAGATTCATTCATATTTAGATATTTATATCATTCATACCAGTAAAAACAACAAGACTCACAGGATGACATGCACTTGTCAGAAAATGAATTTTAGCAATAACATCCCCCAGACAAAGCCTACACTGGTCACTTTATCTTGTATCTGTGCAGTCTGATCCAATCCAATGCAGCCACCAAAGTTTATCGATAGAATAATTGTTGGTTGTTGTCCTGGATTGTGATTTGAAAATGTAATTTACATTATTTCTCAGACAACTCATAAACCAAATGAAACCTGCCTCTATTTCTCGCTTCCTCCCACAGGCCGTACACACTCTCTTACTCATACTTAGTGCTTTGCTCACTTGAAAATGTATGTTTCTGGAAATGGGAAAAGACAGAGATGGAGAGGAAATGGAGTTAATGACTGAGCGTGATGATGGTCAGGCTTTTCACTTTCACAACTTTCACTAACAACACAACAACACAACTTGTTTTGTGATAATGCTGCATTGTTACGTTGACGTCGATACATCTGTAATATGTCTTCATCTCTGGAATGTATCAGGGGCTCCATTGGAATATTTGAAGACATTGTTCAGTCAAGAGTTGGCAAAGCTTCCTCTTCAAAGAAGAGCACAATCAATCAAATATCTGTGCCACTGCATCACAGCCAATCAATAAGCAAAGCTGCACCGAGAGCATTCTAACAAAGACAGAGCAGAAGGTCGCACTGAGTCAGACGCCAGTCCGCTAAACAGCACAAGAAGACGGACTCTGAACAGCAATCCGCCCTAGCTTTCTTGGTTCTTACGCAGCTTATGGACACATCTTGTCCCGTACCTAAGCTTGTTGAATGAACCAGCAAACTACCATTTACCAGAGTAAAGTGTGCTGTTAACACTGGTTCGCTGGCCAGATAGCGAATCAGCTGTTCAGCTGTGCAAACTGCTTGCAGAGCAGCCTCTAAGTGTCACTTACAGGTTACTGTAGTTAGGTGCTGATGGCACCCTTAAGAATTATGCTTTTCAGTTCTCAGCACTCAGCAGCCTGCCCACTGCTTTCATTCGAACGCTGACTCACCATTCAGAGCAGCTGGAGACTGTTTTCTTTCTTTTGATCATAAGAAACTATTAAAAATATGTTTAAAAACGTGTGGGCTTGCGGTTGCTGAAATTTCCCCAGTGTGGGATTAATAAAGGAAATCGTTAATCTTTTTTTTATTATGACTTGTGTGGATGGCACAGTAAAAGGTCTCTGATCAAGTTTTGGATCGTTACTTTACTTTTGGGTCGTTACCAAAGTAAATGTTAGTGTTCTTGGAACTTTAACATCATCATTCACGCGTCTGCAACACTAACACGAGCTAATCCAAGCTGATGGAACCTGACCGTAACCCTACCGTTGCCTTCCTTTTGTACTCTGTCTTTCCTTCTTCCTCTCATCCATTTCTCCCAGACCTCACCTGTCTGTATCAGATCATGTTTGGTGACATAAAAGAAACAATGTTTGGGAATTCTGGAATATTCACTTTTATTTTTTGACCCCACCTGAACTTTTTTATACCTTTTTACATTTTTATCCTTTTTTACATTTTTAGACATGAGAACATTCCAATGTCTCTTAAATCTTGAACACCTTCTGTGTGATTCAGATCTGTGGAAGTCGCATTCCCCAACGAGTCTCACTCCAGGGCTTTTTGACTCTTGATGCTCTTTGAACTCAAAGGATGTGAGGGCTCATTCAAACTGTTTTGACGTGTGAAGGTTTACTAGTTAGAGCTGGACCTCCAAAGCCTGACCTGCAGACCTCACCAGTTGACACACTGTGTTTTGAGCTATGTGGGTATGAATGGGTGCTTGGGGGGAGCTGTGAAGGGGAGTGAATGGAGGGTGACTGAGGGTCAATGAGGATAGAATGCATAATGAAGTGATGTTGGCACAGCTGAGAGGCCAAGAGGCAGTCTTTCTGCTAAAAACATGCAGTTTAGTGACTTTCTCAGCTCCAGCACCTTTCACCCCATATTTATATATGTTTGATTAAATATATTTATAGATTGATTAGGTTTTATAGGTCAGGTCTGCTATGCTCATGTTGTCCACGTGTGAATGTATGTCACATTTTACAGCACTGTTGTCTTGTGGGACTTAAGTTCAACATTTGAGCTTCTCGGTCAAGAGTTTGCTTCCATCTGGAAAGTTGAGCTGACAGCCTAGAATTATCCAGTAATTATTAATTAATGTTTTGCTTTGCCTGTGAATGTGATATCAGAGGGTGAACAAGAAGTTTGCAGCAACTAAGGAAAACCTCTTGGAAGCCTGTTGCCTCTTTTCCTGTGTACCGACATTTCTCTGTCTATTGGAACACAGTGTTCCAATAGACAGAGAAATACGGTCAGAGATACCTTAATGACTACAAGAGTTACAAGCTATCCTATATAAATCTACAATGTGACCAAAACAGGGCTCAGTTTCAGCTTGGGACGTTTGTTGCATATCACGTCGCTCTGCTTTCCTGTCTTCCTTTTCATTGTCACAAAAGTCAAAATGCCAAAAAAAAAAAAAATTTAAAACATGAACTGTTTTAAAGCAGGTTCTGATTGGTTACCATGGCGACAGTGGTGCATGTGAACGTAGTTTCTGAAATTTCCCCAGTGTGGCACTAGTAAAGGATATCTAAATTGTGCATTAGTTGTGCATATTCCCAGAAATATTTTTTTCATACTGAAGCACATATTACTTATAACAGAACAAACAGTCATTAATGTTGAAATAAGAAACACAAGATTGATGATCATCTCCCACAACATCAGCCAGACCTGTCAGACCAAGCTCCACTTCGAGAGCTGTGTTTACCCCAGGAGGAGAGGGAGGAGAGTCAGAATAGGAGCAGCACTAAGCCAGCTTGGACCTGATGCTGCTCCATCACACAGCGTACTCCTTGGTTGCAGGAAAAATAACATGAATGAAACAAGACTCCGGCTAACTCAGCAACAGGAAAGAGAGACTGTTTTCTCCACATCTTTGCGGAGACCTGGCTCCATCATTATTTCCTGAAACAAGCTGTTGCACTTCATGGGCTGACCAGGGGAACTCAGGACTTTAGTAAGACGAGGAGACGCAGACAAAGGTTGATACAGAGTATATATTAATGTTAAGATATTAACCATATAATCTGCCCAGTGAGTTCACCTGTGTGTTTGTTGCTATTGTTTGCATTCCTCCAGATGTACTAAAGGAACTTCCATTAAACATAATCATTCCTAGCAGCCACAAAACTCTCCTGCGCCCCCATTATGGAGACTCAAAACACATTTCCCTGCTTCCCCGGCTGCTGACACTTACTTGCTTACTCTCACTGCTTATAAAAAGCATCAGATCATCAGAAAAACAGTTAAAGTGTGGACAGATGCAGCTAGAGGAGCTGTTCTCGACTGTTTTGAGTATGCAGACTGGAATATGTTCTGAGATACCACCACCCAGGAGGACTACATCAATTTTGAAGAATATGTACCATCATTACATCATCGTTTATCAAATGTGTTCATGGTGTGGTGAACAAAGATGTAAATGATTAATGCAGAGGGGAGGGCTCTATCCATATCCAATCCTGTCCTGTCCGTTGGCCAGCTCGGGCAACAATGCCAGAGTAAGACACGAAGCTGGCATCAAGAAGACAAAGCGGAGACTTCAGGGGAGACTAGAGTGAGACCCCAACCAACAAGGCCAAAGACGTGTGGCAGAACATCAGACGTTACAAAAGCAGGAGCACCCATCCTGTGTGAGGCTGCGTTGCCAGATGAGCTTAACACGTTTGATGCTGGCTTTGATCTCCTCAACAAAGAGTAGGCTTTAAAGAAGAATCCTGCTGAAAGTGAATACGAGTAACGCTGCGAGGCAGGGTCTCATCCCAGGCTGAGTAAGACCACGGGATAATAAGCCAGAAGATTTTATTTCTGGACATATTGCTGTCACAGAAGAGTGTTCCCACCTGCTTCAAGACAGTCACAGTTGTCCCTGTCACTAAAGTCTCTGCAGTTTAACGACTAAACAACTCAGGCCCCTCTGATGAGGCACTTTGAGAAACTGGTTTTGCATCAAAAACAACACCCCAGCCTGCCTGGACCCTCTCCAGTTCACATGCAGAACCTACAGATCCACAGAGGATGCCTCTGCACCGCCCTCCTCAGTCTGCACATATCTTAAAATGTCAACACCTCCAACTTAATGTTGGTTGTTGATTTCAGCTCAGCATTCAAAGCAGTCTATCGTATGAAACCGAAACCGACAAAACTCAGCACGCTGGACTTGAGTATCACGCTCTGCAGCGGGACGTCCTCACACACAGACCTCAGACATTTTGGGTTGGCTGTCACACCTCCATCATTATCAGCTGAGCCCCTTCTTCTTCACTCTGTACAGCGCTGACTGCGATTCCCTGACATGAAGTTAGATAGTCTGAGGACAGCACATAAAATGATACTACAGTTTAAAATATGTTACATAAAATATTAGGTTATATATATTAACTTGTTAGAATTATTAGAAAACATCATTATAATGTCATATGCGATAATGATATAAAATCCACAAAAGGCCAGAACTGTTTTGTGTGTTTAGCTTCCATGTCTCGTCCCTCATTTAAGATAGCAAAGCAAACACAAGAGGTGAGGAAATATGATTTAGTAAAATCAGTATTACCTTTCAGAGCGTAGTAGAGCCCATGCCAGTTTTCCATGTAGCCTGATCTCAGCTATGACTTTGTTTTCTTCAGTGCGAGTCTTCATGTTTCCTCATGTTCTTAAGTATTGGAACCTTTACTCACACTGTTCTTTTTTATTAAATAAGGGATATAACTTGTTCCTTGGTGCAGTGACACAATTTACACGTAGGAATTGTTCAAATCTAATCTAATCTAATCTAATCTAATCTAATCACTTGTATTATATTTCTCAGATGACACCTTGCACCCTGCCATTTCATAAATTACCATAGGTATAATACATTTTTTTCTCTTTCTGTAAGGAGTTGCAGATGTTTCCTCGCTCTCTTTGTGCGTGTGTGTGAACAGCTGGTTTAACACTCAGATTCTGCGACAGGCAAAAAAAGGGTTGAATCAATAGGCAGTTAAAACTGAAATGTGATTAAAACTGACAGCGTTGCCGTGGCATATATATGTACGTGCATGTGTGTATTGAGGAGCATGTGTGAACATTTGTCTAAGTGCCTCTACATGGATGTATTAAAGCAGAAGAACTATGACCCTGACGTCTTTTGCAGAGTCTCAGAGTCCTGCACGGGTCAGGCTTAGCCAAGCTGAATCATGTTCTATGTTGTGGAACTTAGATGAGGTCCAATGCATTGGGGGATGTAATCTAGAAGTATGATGTCACTATGGACAACTAAAGCCACCTTTCAGCCTGTATTCGAGCACATTATGGCAAATTGGCACTGATGGAAGTATGCTAAGTTTGCCGTTAGCCATTCCTCTTCGCTTCTTTACATTTAATGCTGCACAGTTAGCCTGGTTCAAGGTCATCGAATCACAGCCCAGTCTAGTTATCAATGAGTCAATACAGTTCTGATGGCAATACTTCACTGATTGAGTTGACTTACAGCTTTGTATGAAGGAAGAAATGGGTCGTCAGGTTAGGAAATGGATAGCTAGCTAGCTCCAAACATGACAGTCAGAAGACAAAAGTAGACACACAATGGCAACATGTGCAGATGACAGCTGTAAAGGTGGAAGTATGTATTTTTATAATCCAGATCACATATTTTGTTTATTATTTATTGGTATTGTGTAAAATGTTAGAAAAAGAACTGCTATTAAACACTGCTGCTGCAGCTTCTGTGTCGACTGAAATGGACACAGAGATGGAGATCAATCACAGCTGTCTGTCCCAGCAGAAAGTGGCCAAGATGTCTGAGTGAATGACGTTTTTCAGAACACATCACCAGGAAGCCCCACCCAAAAACACAATATACTGACAGCCACTCATTAAGTCCAACTCCAGGGAAAGGCTACAGTAGTAGAGCAGGCACTCTCATCAAATCTTATGACAATGGATTTTAGTCCGTAAGATGTTAAGGCTGGATGATGAGGTCAGTGATCGTCAGGAACATTTCAGCTCCTGGGGACATTGCCTCCTACAAGTATTCTTAGAAATCCAACCATTAGCTGTCTGGTTACGTGAGCAGATGGAGGAGTTGGGACATTTTCATAATCACTTTAGACTGATGTCTATATGAGTCATCATGAGTTTACTGCTGTAGGACAATGTTTCGATATGTAAAGCTGTTCGGCGCTGTAAACGTCTCATACAGCGGCGAGTGACATCAGCAGTTGCTGTTGTTTAACATAGCATGCTGCGGTTACACACTGGCAGTCCTCGTGTAAACTGCGTTTGTGTGTTAGGGCAGACACACGATCGAACGCTTGACGGTTAAACAAACAGATTGCCGTGATGAATTTTTAACTCTAACACACACGCGCGCACACACACACACACACACACAGAGGGAAAACACAGACTACTGACTGTTGGTGAGACCACCAAGCTAGTGGTTTGTTTGGCAAAGAAAAAAGAAAAGCTGTGGTAACTGACTTCACATGCTTTCACAACACACACACACACGCAGACACACACACACACACACACACACACACACACACAAGTACACATATCCTTCACTATATGAACAAACTTGATCATTTGGTCATTTGCCTAATGGTCACATGGTACAGGTCTGTGTTTCTGAGAGGCTGCAGCTCCTCTGTTTGTTTTTCAGTCATTGAGTAGCAGAGGATAAAAGAAGCGTGAAAATGGACAAATATAAAGGAAGTGACCAGAACAAATCAGCAGGATCAGGCCAAAAAGAGATGAGATGAGATGAGATGAGATGACATGAGATGAGACGTATCCAGATGTATCCAGATGTATCCATATCCGTAAGGCCATAGAAAGTTTGAAAACACTGAACATGAACACAAGTTGGCCAAGAAGGTTTGGAATGCGAGTGTGAAACCACAGCCCAGCTGGGAAGATGGAGGATGAGGAGCCATAGCAGCGAAACTTTAGTATCTTAATGAGGAGACGCGAGATTCAATAAACCAATCAATTATCAATAATCATTGCTCCCAGTGGAGATAAGGTTACAGGAGACATAAAAACAACACCGGGACCCTAAAACAAATCAAGTCAGTATCAAAAACAGTCAGTCTGACCGTGGCGAGGTCTCTCAGAAGGGTTAGTTCTGCTCACTGCAGCTCACCAAGCTAGACGTCAAGTCTCAGGTGATATCATCATAACATGCACATCATATCCTGTTAACAGCCCCATAAGTATTTCAGATAGTGTATAATATAATCCAACAAATTAATCAAATTAAAATTAAGTTCTGTCCCCAAACTATAACCGTACAGCAACAGTGAATAAAATCATAGTCGGTTGTGAGCTGCTTGTGAAACATTACGCGTGTTATTACAGCGTCCTGGATGGTTTATATAAGGTCTTGAGAATCATATTGGATTTCCTTTCTTTGATATGCTGTATGTTTGAGCGCCTGACAGCTCTTTTCCACGTCGGCTCTGTCTGAGTGCTTTACCATCTGTGCTCCGGGTTCTCCTCCAGCAACGTTTCGCCGGCCCCGCTTTCTCTTCGGAATATTCTCTTGTTGTGAGTTGTCAGTCTTGTTGCAAATGTCGTTCCTTGCTTCCTTACTGACTTGTCTGCAAGTTTCTTTGAGGAGGAAGCCTATACCTGTTGGTACGATGAGATGAGTGCTGTTCTGCGATACTGTCACACATGATTTGTGAAAAATGTCAGGAACATGGGAACAGGGGAGGAAAGAATGTAAAATATGACAATAACACTGCGTTGTTGACCTTAAAAATACATACTTGGGTCGTTATAACAAGTTAAATATCCTTGTGCTAAGTGACTTGATCTTCCATATTGTGATTGAGACTGTGAGATGCATTTGAGAGTTCTGGAAAAAAGCTGCATGTGGTCTCTGAGTGAATTTTCTTTTGAGGTTCAAAAGTATGTAACAATGTTTTTGTCTTGGAAAGTCAGCACTGCAATCTGAACCAATCAGTTTAAGGAAGGTGTAGATGGTGAATAGATGCAGGATGATTCAGCGGTGTAGAACGATCAAATGCAAAGAGCTGAATAGAGTTTCTATATAGGACCCTTCAGACTTTAACATGTGCCTGGACTTTGGAGACAATCTGATCGCAGTAACAGAAACAGAGTCTAGTAAAGTAGCTACATTATCTCTCTGATTTTATACAGCTTGACAGTTTAGTGGAGAGGCGAAGCTCCTAAGATGTAAATCCTGGATCTTTTCCCAGAGCAGTAATTCAGTAAGATAAAGGCTGCAGACGGAGAGGATGAGTGTCAGCTGCTGACATCACACGGCAGAACTTCCACTGGTCTGAAGCTTTGGGTAGTCTCACAATCAAAAGTTGAGTTTACATCTGCACCCAGCACTGCCTGCTGTATTTTCTCCATTCATCTGCTACTTGTTATTGGCTCAAGTCTGTTTGGTGAATAAGGAGCTTCCCCGCCTAACCTGTTTTTTTTTAAAATTAAACTCAGTTTACATGTTTGACTTAAACTGCTGTGAAAGCTGGACTAAACAATCAAACCCAGGCAGCTTGAGTTCTGGGGACTGGGTTATTAGCCTGTATGTTTGCAGTCTTTTTAGTCTTCTGACTGCTCAAACTGCTTCACAATATATTCATTCATTCACTCATTTGCTCATTCATGCTGGGAGAGCCATAAATTTCATTAGTGAATGAGATCTGTAGCAGGAGACAATGTAATCAACTTTTCCATTTGTTGCAGATCATTTTATATTCATGCTAAAACATATAAGCTTCAGACATGAGTGCAAAGATTTTCTATAATGGTACAAGATGGTATTTTATATAGATACTGCCCCCCCTGTGAGGATCGGACGTGCTTTCACCTGGATGAGATTTCACTTTGTGGGTCCATGGAGTTCTGTTTGAGTTCAGTGTCTGATTTAATGACCTGCAGTGTCAGTCTGATTCAAATGATGACATGTATTGGGATCCTAAGGACAGATGTTTTGTCCTGTTCTTCAGTCCCTGCTCCTCCATCCTTGGGATTGCCCTATTAAACACATGAGGACTGGTATCCGGATGTGCTTATTCTAGTTGAATGTTGATAAGATTCAAGCCAGGAAAACAATGGTCAGGATCCAAATTTGGCTTAAGGCAGGGATGAAGAATCTTAAGATTTTAATTTAGACAAACTCCAAAGGCTCGCAGGAGGTTCAGGAAGGCAGGCTCAGACACAGCAAAGGCAGTCTAGATAGACAACTCAATCCACCTGGAAGCAGGCAAAAATCAAAAGTGCATGAAACCGAGTATAAAGACCAAGTATAAATCTATTAAACACAGAGGGACAGAGGGGAACACAAGGGAAAAGGCTGGAACTCTACACACATGGTACACAGACGAACTGACAAAACAGCAAAGGGGCAAAGGGAAGACACACAGGGAGAACAAGGCACAGGTAAACTAAATCACGGGTGCGTAAGACACACACTCAGGTGGGAAGTGTCAGAAAAGACGGGAGGTAACATTAGCTTTAAGGAACGATTGTGTCAAAATAAAACAGGAAGTGACCAACTGAACCACAAAATACATGTAGTGCATATTATATACAAACTCTATGGTATTGTATATCATCACAGGGATTAATAAGTGCTTTGAAGAAATGACAGATGCTGCTGTTTCTGCATGGGAGCAGTCTCTTTCTAGTGCAAGTTAATTCTATCCGTGTTTCACTGTTTGTCTGGATGAGGTCCTCAGTTGAGTGCATTTCCTGAGGAATAACACAGCCACTAAGTAACAGAGCAATAAATGTTATGAGTTGTTTTCCATGGATGATTGAGTGGTTCAAGCATCTAGAAAGTAGAGTTTCACGGCTCATGAAAGTTACGAATGGCTGCCTCTACATTTGGACATCAGTCCAGAAACTTGCACCACACTTTTGAAATTGCACCAATTTAGCACATGCACACTTTGAAGTTAATGGGCAAAAGCATGTAAAAACAGCGATATTTGTTTGATTTACTGCCAATCACAGTGGAATATTCTGTTTAGTCTGGCGTTCTCAGTGGTTTTGGCATTCTGAAACCGTTTGAAACCTTGAAACATCCAAGAAACATCAATGGCAGGAAAGAGCTAAATGGTGAATGTAGTCACTCCAGTCAGGTGACAGCAGGGTTCTATTTAGAGCTGCTGCATTCTCAATTGTTTGTTTCGGCTCCTTTTAGCTAATATGACGGAAGAGAAGCAGCTTTTCCCACGTGAAGTGTGTGTGTGTGCATGTGTGTGTGGAAACACCAGTCCAAACACACAAGCAGAAACACACAGAATTGGGGGAAACTGAGAGAAACCACATACAGAATGACAAACACGCGCACAAACACACAGACAGACACGCACACACACACACACCTGAAGAGACAGAGGAAACCCAGACAGGACATATACATTTAGAAAAAAAGACAAAAGCAAAGTACCAAACATGCATATGCATGTAGAAGTGCACGTAAATAAACACATTGTTTCTAGTAGGAAACGGAGCGCTGTGTGTGTTATCTCTGCAGCGGCTGTAAACAGACTAACACAGGCCATAAAATACAATAGACCGCTTCACTCTGTCTGTTTGACTGGCCTCTAACACAAAGGGTGGTGTGTGTGTGTGTGTGTGAGACGACCTTGCTTCCAGTGAACAGTCATATTGTTCCTGACAGACTGATTGTGTGGATGTTGGCGTATATTTAACAGTACTGAAGGACAGGAAGTGAGATAACATTCACATATACTAGCCATACATCCGTCAAAGAAAAATTAGATGAATTATGAACTCCAAACACTGGTTAGTAAAGCAGCTAGAGAATATCCTCTGTCTGACAAATGAATTATTATTTTACTGCCATTTGCTCAAACTCTGTCACAGCTGGGTTACCAGGAGAGAGCAGGACCCAAATGCTGACATGGACCAGGGCAAAAGATATTTTAACAGTTTATTTCAGGGCTAGGCTTACGAGTGGTCAAGGCAGGCAGGGTCGGAATCGAGGTAAACAGTCCGAACATGACATAAGAAGCAAAAATCCAAAAACCAGAAAACCAAAATCTCAACGTACACACAGGGAAACACAAGGAATCAAGGCAGGAACACAGAATCAAACATAGCAAATGAACCAACGGAGAACAAAGGCAATGACACAACTTAAATAGACAGGGGAGGGCAGGAAAAGGAGACACAGGTGAGACCAATGGACTAATCAAGGACAGGAAACAAGTAGACAGAAACGCACAAGGGAAAAACTTTTCAAATTAAGACAAGAAATAACAAGACAAGGAACTGAACTCAAAAACTATGACAAACTCTCTGAGTGTGAGTAAATGCACATTTCACATTATTTTAGTAGTGTAGTGTAATTTGTCGTAGGCTCAGTCAGTTTGGGTCTTAAAGATGCATGTGTGGGTCAAGTTTCGTGTCTTTATAGAGCTCTAAGTGCTTAAAGGGTTAAAACTAAAATTAAAAATAGCTATTACATTATATATAACTTTTAAATAACATGTCCTGTCATCACATCCATCTACTGAAAACATGTTCCACATCAGAGAGCCAGTATGTTTCTAGGTAAATTGCATTCAGTATTTATCCTCATAAGGGACCCCTAAGGTGCTGCAATATACACTACACTGCAAAATACAAGTGTATGGGGGATGAATCCATGGCGCATAACCCTGTAAATGCCCGAGACAACAACCAGCGTCCCTTCCTTCATCTGCATTCTCACCACAGTTACACTGAGTTACACGGGATCAGACTGTCAGGAAGAAGAGTCTGTTAACAACTGCACAGAGAAGGATATTATAGCGGGGCCTCAGTGCATCGGCTGTAATTAAATAGAATTATGCACATTTGAGACGCCAATGGTGCATAAAGCATGGGGTGGTTGGATGAGTGCATGGATTTGTCGCATACGTCAGGAGAACGGTTCAGGGCTGAGTACCCTAATGCATCCACAGGCTCCCGATTAATCTGATGAGTCATGAAAATGCTGTGAGGCATATGTTAAGGCCTTTGCAGTCACCAGATCTCAACCTGACGGACACTTCATTGAGATGTTGGACTGACGTGTTGGCAGCGATCTCCACTTAGGTTGGATTTCTCCTATATTTGCTTGATTTAAGCCAAAATTTGCCCACACGCATCTCATCTCGACACTTGTCTCTCCAATTTAGGTCTGTCACAAAGGGTTTATTATTGGAACCCAATACATTAACTTCATTACGCACATTTATCTGTAAAATGAATCCACTTTGTCTGTGGAGGGTCTACATTCTTGCATTTAGGGGTGAGCGACAGCTTGAACTTGTATTTTTTTATGTAAAATGCTCCTAATTATTCATTTTTTTATATTTCTGGATTTTTGTTTGTCACTTGGGAAGTTTGTTAACAACAGTAATAAAATGAATACGTTCTCTAATAAAGATAGTTCCTTCTTACAAAAGATACCACACACCAACTGTAACTTAGCTTGACAGTGCAGTAAATAGTGATGTGGGGCATTGAGTTTGATGTGTGTAGTGTTACTGTAGTTACTGTAGCTACAAATACACAACTTCATAACTTGCAGCAAAAAACCACAATTTTACAGCTTTTTTCTTAATTTTGTTGAGACTGAATCAGATTTAATGGAGAAACTATCTTCTGCTTTTCCCTCTGATGTCATCCAGCTGCTCCGCCTTAACTCTCTGGTATACAGAAAGCTTTACTTGCTGCTAAAGTAAACACTAACTGCTAACTGCAGCTGGTTAGCTAGTCAGCCAAATCTGCCCCTTCTCAGCCAAATAGGAGAAAAGTCCATATTTGTAATTTCTCTGTGTTTGTGCATAAGTAGATCCTACGCCTACTGGAAATACATTTAACAGTTTCATTCTGAAAATTACCATGGAAGTCATGACGCAGGCTGTAGTATAAACTCACTCACACACAGCAAATGCGGTGTATCCGCATGTGTTGTTAATTCACCTTACGAGAGCACGGTGAGCACCCATCCCAGGAACAAAGCTCCGTCGGACTGGCTGCCTTCTAACAGCGCACGCTGTGATACCTCCTCCTCTGACCTGACACATCGTTGACACTGGGCGATCAACAGCAAATGTGAGGAAATCAAAATTATAGTAGAAACCAACAAATGTCAAGCGTCTGATGTTTCATGCGACCTACATCAGGTTGTGTGTGATAATGGGATCCAAGCAGAGAACACCGATTAGGAGGCAAATTATGGGTTCATTCAAAGTTATGGCGGTTGAGGAGATTGACAGGAGACAAACAATGATTTGGGGGTTGATGAGCTGATGCAGACAGGTGTGTGGGCAGTCAGGATACATGCCAGACTGGAAAACAGTCACACACATGCAAAAATAACACAGGCAGACAAACTGGGCACCTATAGGATGCAGGAGGAGCAAATACATAGGTCTCCAAAGCACAAGCAATCTACTTGTGACTTAATTTGACCCTGCAGAACAGTTACTCTGGGATGTGTGTGTGTTCTGCAGGTACAGCAGAGTGTGTTTGTTGGCCGGTTGAGTATTTAAACTGAGCAGTATTACACAGTGTCAGCAGACTTCTCAGTACAAGCGTCTCTCATCTCTTTCAGGACTCTCCGCCAAAGCCAGACATGGAGCAGAAGTTGCGTTCAGCCTCCAGCGTTGATGAACTGATGAGTCTCATCTATCCTTCATACTGGGCTGCTCTGAAGTGCAGATCTAAACTCTCTGCCGCCGCCGCCTCCTCGGCCTCCAAGCTCTCTCAGCAGCCCCAGCCACGCCGACCGAGGCCCCTGGCTGATACAGAAGAGCCGACATTTGCTGCTGCCTACCTCAACTTGGATGTCCTGAAAAGTACGTGCAAAAGCCGAGAGTGTGTCATCACAGCAGGTTTATAAATGTTTTCCTCGGTGCCAAATGCTGCACTGAGGGATGTTCCTGTCCTTTTGAGGGCCCCACATAGAGTTAACTAATGATGAATGATCCTGTAACTGCTTAAGTTTGCTTTAAGGTCACAAAACACTGAGTTCTGCAACAATTAGAGCCCCATTACAGTCAGACTATAATGGCTGTGTTTAATCAAAACCAGGCAGTGGAGCTGCTCACTTTACCCCAAATGACTACAACTCATTTACTGTATGCAGCTTTTCATCTTGTTAATTCACGTCCAAGCTCGATGTCAGTCTGGCGTTTGAAATGTGGACGTAGTTATCTCAGCTAATCAGAGCTCCTGTTGTGAAATGAAGCCCTATAACACAAGAGCATTCATATCAGATGTTTGAACATGAATGTTTGATTAGAATACCTAAAACAGCTGCACCCACTGCCCTCTGAGCATCATTTCACTGGCCTATAAACAACGTATTTGATTAGTTTACCTTCCCTTTGTGACCTGAAATGTGAGTGCATATACAAATGATTAAGTGGTATCAGTTACAACCTGTAACCCTCAAACAATAAGGATGTTTACCTTTTAATTGAAGCTAACGGCTAACAATGTTTGATAGCCCTCCCTTCCCCTTTCTTCCCACTATCTCATCCTCACCCTCTTACCTCTGGGGCCCTATGGGGGTCCGTCATGCCTGGGTGCATTCCCAACCAAAACAAAGGATTCAATAAGATATGGTTATAATTCAGTTATGGTTTTACAGATCTGAGCGACAGCAGCTCATGCACCAGTGACAACATAGTCTAGTTTTATGCTTGCCTATTTTATCCTTATGTCAAATAAACTGACATCCACGATATTAACACAAGCAAGTCATTTCACTCTGATGAACGATTACTCTGAGAGCTAATTTGTTGAATCAGTGCAGGCTATTATGTATGAAACCATGTTGTATTATTGTATCAAATACTGTATGTGTCATTTTGCTCACGTGTGTTTTCATTCATGTGCACAGAAACTGAGAAAACAAAACCTGTTGCACAGCTGTGTCTTCTGTCTGACTCTCTGTGTGTATGCAGGTATAGAGTCGGAGTGGAGGAAGACTCAGTGCATGCCCAGGGAAGTGTGTGTCGACGTGGGCAGGGAGTTTGGGGCTCCCACCAATATCTTCTATAAACCACCCTGTGTGTCCGTCTACAGATGTGGAGGATGCTGCCACTCTGAGGACAAACAATGCAGGAATATCTCCACCGGTTACCTCAGCAAAACTGTAAGCACATTCCTTTTCTTCTCCTGTTGCCGTTATCATGTGTGGCTCAGAGATCCAGCAGGTTGAGCACAGATCAGACATTGGTTCGTTACCTGGCTGCTCTGGGCTGCATGTTGAAGCGTCCTTGCGCACGACATTTAACCCCAGTTTGCTCCCCTTAGCTGATCCAGTTTCCTTTCTGATGAGCTGCTGATGTGTGATTGTTAAAGGGCACCATGTGAGAACAGTCCATTTCCTATTTACTCAAATATAGATGTACTTACAGAGCATATGAAACAGTTTTAAACAGTTGAATTTCAGAGGAAAGCGTTTTTTATCCTCTTTTAATTCCAGCCTGTGATTTTAAATGCTGAGCCCTACAGTTCTGCACGTAAACGGAGGACAAAGGTTCCACAACCCAAACTAGCAGTTTGCAGTAATTCACTGGATCCCAGGCTCTCACCACAGAGCTTATCCACTTTAACTGTTATTGTTACCAGCAAACAACTGCTGTTCAGTAAGGGGAACAGTGTGACGCAGTCCACATTTACTCACCTTGTTAACTAGCTTGTTGGAGTTCCTTCAGCTGGAGGCATACAGAAAGTCTGAGATTATGTGAGATCAAGGAATGAATACATTCTCTGTAAAGTGTCATTTGTTGGACTGATGGAAATAAACTGTTTGTTCTCTGAAGAGAGCTCATTTAAAGGAATCTTTGACTTAGTTTGTTGGACTGCAGACAGGAAAATCAACTGGAATAAAGAAGAGATACTGGTACAGAGTGATGTATCCACACTGAGATTACAACTGAAATGGACCCAGGGAGGCTTCTAGAAGTTTAAATAAATGAATTCCGCACATTTACTCTGTGAGGCTTTCCTCTGTCTTACCTGCTGTCTCACTTTGGTGCATGTGCATGGATGGACGACAGACAGAAACAGAAACATTTCAGATGAATTCAAAGGCAAGAGCTCTAGAGTACTCTGGTGTGTGTGTGTGTGTGTGTGTGTGTGTGTGTGTGTGTCTACTGGTCTCCGGAGTGCATTTGTGGTTAGAAGGGAGTCACTTGCATGTGGTGCTTTTAATTGGCTCGTTATGCGGTCTGACCAGAGGACTACTGTGTGTGTTTGTGTGTGTGGTCGGATGAGTGTTACAGGCTGCGTTCTCCCTCAGTCCGTGGGTCTTCCTGAGACTGCCCAGCTCGCAGCAGAAATCACCACTGAAGAAGGATTTGGCTGAGCTCGCTGAAACCGGTCCTAAAAGTTGCATTTTGAGGTCGAACTTCTTCATTGCAGACTTACCTTCTGTAGCTGTACAGCCATTATGTTGTGGGTTTTAGTGAAATGTGGTCACAAAGTAAACCAGAAATACTGAAAAAACTGAAATTCTAACCTGAACATCAATAAAGTGATCACATGCACCAGATTTAATGGAAAGAGTCCAGCCTGGACCAATGTGATGGGCCGGCACCCAAACACTGTCGCCCACAGAACCTTCCTGCTAACACTGCTTTAAAATGTAAATGTGGTTTGGATCCAGACTAAGACACGAGACAGAGAGTGCTGGTATAAGTCCTTCTCATTCACCACAAACATATGTTTTCTATCCTGCATTGCCAAATAATGGACCATAGAGGCACCTGTGCATTTCATTACCTCCATCTGGAGACGGAGACACCCACAGTGGCCAGGAGAAGTTAAGAACGGAACATTATGCAGTCCGCATGGTAATGTTTGGTAATGATTGGAACAGACTCTAGCTGCTAAATGATTTCTACTGACTGTACTGAAAGGTGTGTGGAGGGATATGTTTTATTGAGTGCATATTCATTGGGGCTCACATGGTTACTGAATCAAATGCTGGCAACACAAGAAACTAGTAAGGGCATAATGAGAAGAGAAGCAAGGTGTTGCAAAGGAATCACACCATCACAATATCTGCTCAAAGTGAGGTGCAGTTGGTTCCTAGTTAAATGTCATCTCATTCATATGTAAACATGCTTTCCGAAGAAGGAATTTCATTTGCTATAAATGCATAAAAACATTCATTTATAGAGATTTAAACACACTCTGAACTGAAAAACAACTTTTTCAAACTAAATATAAATTTGCTCAAAAGAACAGGAAACATTACTCTGAAGACATTTGCAGTTCAGTTATTTCTTTTTCACAGATTTCTGCCATTATAATAACCCAAGGCAGCGCTTGGGACACAACACTTGGATTCTGCTTTGATTAACTGTGTATATACCGCGTTTCTACATGTTGAAAGGACTAGATGGAAATCATCTTCTTTTAGCGGCAGTGGGTAAGCAGCAGAAGGATCTGCCATCCAGGGCACATAAACAAAGATCTGCCTCATGATTCAACACCACTGTTAGGAAAACTAAACACTCAGCGGAGCACGAAGCTCCAACAGGAGCTGATGACATCTCGCGTGAAATAGCTGAGGCGTGTGAGCAGTAGTTTGGTGTTGATGTCCTGGATGAGATGCATCATTTACTTTGGTGTACAGTAAGTGCTGCTGC
This sequence comes from Datnioides undecimradiatus, assembly GCA_008933995.1. Taxonomy (NCBI): domain Eukaryota; kingdom Metazoa; phylum Chordata; class Actinopteri; order Lobotiformes; family Datnioididae; genus Datnioides; species Datnioides undecimradiatus. The sequence goes on from WARS01000016.1 coordinate 1,972,604, forward strand.
TCTCTGTTGACCTGTGCTTCACAGTGCTTCACAAAATCTTGGATGCTGCAGATATCAGAGCATATGTTTTCTATAAACATTATCTGACGAGGACGATCGCCCAGTATGACGTCTTCCTGCAGCTGGATGAGGAGCTGAATGCAAAACATTAGGACAAAGTGAGCACATGCCTGAATAACATTGCAGAGAATCCTTTCAAACACAAGTATACATGATGAAAATGGAATACACAATGTGTGTGGTGATGTAACGGAAGAAGAACTGCACCAAACATGCACAGAATGAAAATCTGTGATATAATGTGCTGATTCTCCTCAGGGGAAATACTCATCAGAGCCATACCTTTATCTGTAAGACTCACAACACGAAAGCAGAAAAGCAAAGTTATTATATAAGTTGAGGCGGAGCAGTTCAGAGTTAATTTCACTTAGAGGTTAGTCAGCCAATGGGCCGTGGAAAACAGGGCACATGCATTATAAGTGCTTTGAATGCTCAAATGAAGATGATTAACCACATCACTGCCAGGGACCGGCAGGATGATTTACTGATGTCTTTAAAATCTTGACATTGCCGATGTCCTGGTTTGGACCTCAGCAGTGACAGTCATCTCAAAGAGATGGAAGCTGAGAGTCTGGCTAAAGCGTCTCATGCTGCAGACCTCTAACTGGAAAATTCAAAGTCGCTGTAGATGTTTTCCTAATGTTCCTCATGACTGAATATGATTGGGTAAAAACTTCCATCAGTGGCAACAGAGGAGATGAAGATGGGAAGACAGAAAGGTGGGCGGGAGCCTGCTGATGAGAGGAGCTTTCAGGTATGATTGTATGAGGGATGAGAGCTGACTGTTAACTGTAGGACCCATGATAGGTCAAGGAATCCACATCCAGCAGACGGAGGTCATACAGATTGTAGATATCATGTTTGTTTTCCAGCTCGATGAGACCAAATGAAGAGATGCATGAGACCCCCCAGTCAGTTTTATTATGTCTTGCTGGCATGTTCACAGCTCACATACTTGAATGTAGAGTGAAATGAAAATATGAAGAAACAACAATGTTGAGTTTATGTTTCTATGTGTGTGTGTGTTCTGAGTCTTTGATTGCTCTCTGTAGCTCCGTCACATGAAAACAAAAGAGTAATTTCATGGCAAAACACACAAAAATGGCTCTGTGACCCTTCATTCATAAGCACGGCCTTGTGATGCGGTGTATTACCAACATGTTTACTTACACTTCAATCACCACACAGCTGCGCCTTGAGATAGAGGCTGAGTTCTTTCAGCGTATTCGCGTCTAGGTGGCTGTCGTTAATGGACTGGCTTATGCTGTGTGAAATAGCTTATTGTTTCAGCTCAGCTGCTTTATTCATTTCCCATAAGTGCTACCTTAATGAACTGGCAGCGGCAGTCTGGGCTGATAGCTCTTTTGTTAGATGATCCGTTGAAGCTGATTTCAATCAGGGCAGGAAGTGTACTGTGGCCTGAATGTGGCTGTGATGTCTTTGGCTGTGTGTGTGTGTGTGTGTGTGTGTTTGCAGATGTTTTTGTGTGTATACTTGAATGAGTGTTGGGTGTGACTGTACACACATCCACAATGCTTAAGCAGCAGAACAGAGGAACGCAAGGCATAGGTTAAGATGTAATGCTTAGATACAATATACATAGAGTATGCTGCATACATATAAATCAAGGGGTGGATGGATATCATTCCTAGTATAGTGCAGTTCATATTATAGTTCAAAGACTGTGAGGAGTGAGATGCTTTTAAGTTAAATTAGATTTAGATAGATAATGTGTTTGACAGTTGTTACCCACAGAAAGAACACACCATCATCACTGGAAAAGTGCAAAAAAAGTATGTTTAATAGATTAAACGTCTTGTATATTCTCAAAATTGGACGATGGATGTTTAAATGGACAGATGCATGTCACCACCCAGCTGAGGTAAGAACAAAGGAGGCCGAGGCTGAAGATGCTGCCTGAGGTTTCACAAGACGTTCTCTCATTCCATTAGTTTTTCCCAACTGCTGTTTTTGGCTGCAGCCTCACAGCTCTTTGGATTTACATCAGCTACGTAGTAAATCACTCAAATTACGGTGGACGAGTTAGACACCATCCAGGTCTGAATGGTAATGGCATCTTGGAAGTGATTGCACATAATTTGTTTCAAAATGGATGGATGAAGAGGTGAAGAGTCAGCGCGGCTGTGTCTAACACCGTGCTGCGGTTTGTTTCGTCATCCCAGAAGTTTCATTACGCTGATTTGCTTTGGCAGAGCCTTGAAGCGGCTGGCAGGCACAGCAGAGAGGTTTTTACGCTTAGCAGGTAATAGATGTTATGCTAAACTGCGTAATTAACTCTTTGACTGACTGTAAGCATCCTTAAGTGTTTATGTCTGGTGGTTTGCAGCGTGAGGGTTCAGTTCAGCACCTTTGCTCTAATGGATTTTCACTCTGCTGCTGATGCGTGCTACTTTCTCTTTACCCAGTTTCATTCTGTCTTCCACTCCTCTATGCTGTGCCTAATGGGCAATGGTTGTGTTATTGTTGGCCCTGGTACCTTTAATCCTCCAAAAGGTCGATTGCAGAAAAACTTGCCATGCGCATTTATGAATTTTACACAGTGCATCCAAATGTTTGCGGTGTGCTTTGAACCATCCATTTAGCAAAAATATCAGGACAATATTTTCATATGTACACAAAATATCAGGTGACCTGACATGACATGAAATGTGATGAGCACATTCATAGACCTCAGAGGAAGAAAACGGTTTGGGTACATTATGAATCCTCCCTTGGTAACAATTTCAGCTTTATACGGGAGGTGTTCCGAGCATGTCCCACCGGGAGGAGGCCCCAGGGAAGACCCAGGACACGTTGGAGGGACTATGTCTCTCAACTGGCCTGGGAACGCCTCAGGATCTTCCTGGAAGAGCTGGAGGAAGTCTGGGCATCCCTGAAGATGGATGGATGGATGTATGGATGGATGGATACATTAAATAAACAATAAATTTAACAAGGAAAGTAACAAAAGTATATATAGCAGAATTAAAGACGACATATTACTTTCCTCCATAACTAAAATGAGTAGGTTGAGCTAACAGGAGAAAAAAGGGATTAGCTAAAGCAGTCTAAACTCTCAATGAACAACAGCAAGTTAGGCTTGGTTCTACCATGTTGATAGCAGCGTGTGCAGGTGTTCTGGCCAGTCGGTCGCCACGCCTCACTTTACTTCCCCTATGCATTTACGCCATGAAAGCATTAAGTATTGTGGTAAATCCCATGCTCCAGGTGAGTACTCTGTCCAAAAGAACCAACCCTACCACAGACCACGTGTGCCATGCTCTACCGCTGTCTGACCATAAACCCGTATGAAATACTACCAGGGTTTCAACAGAGTGAAGTACAGCTGTGCCCGGGACGAGCTGGTATCTCCTGCAGTGACCAGTCGGCACATGATGACATGAACTGAAATGATATATGTTTTTATTTGCACACACTGGGGGATATGAAATTCGATCACAAGTGGTCACTCCAGATCCAACTGGTTCATATTTGAACTAACGTACGGAGATTTCTATTTGTGTTTGAATAAAGTGAAAAGCATGTTAATGTCAACTGTAAAATTCATGTGTTCTGTGAGTAACAGTAACACACATGTATACTTCAGTATTTTCTTTAAACACCCTGGGCAGTATGGAGGGTTTCCTTACTCTGCTGGAGCTGGTCTCTGAAGAACAGGGCCGTGGTTTTGTCCAGACCTGGTTTGTTTTTACTGGCCAATCAAATGAGCACAATTTCAGAAATATGATCAGGTAAACTTTTCAACCCAGCGGGGGTCACCGTGATCTCAGCGAGCTCTCTTTTCGTGCGTGTGTTCCGTAACCATGGTGAGCACTCACCAGGTCACAAAGACTGAGGTCAGCTTTAATGAAATCCCAATTAGGATGAGAGAGAGAGGGAGAGAGAGACAGTTTAAGCCGTTTACCGGTCTTGAATAGGAGTCATTGAGACTAATTAGTTTCTTTTCATGCAGCTCAACTCTGTGATTGAAGGAATGGAACACTCAGAGTTTCTGTTCTGTGCAACAGTCCTGTGTAAGTATCTCTTTCAGGACCATGTGAGAACCCAGGCTCGGTCCCTCTCACTCTTTTTGTTCTTCAAGTGGCAATCCTTCACATTCTCACTCTTTGTTTTCGGTTTAAATGTGCTTCACTGTGATCCAGGCTTCAGGTTGGACTCTGCTGAGGGACCTCATTGAGAGGTCCTTGTTAAAAGTGTGTGTGAAGCAGTGGCTTCTCGTGGAGTACCTTCACTGACTCAATTTGTATAGACCACTTGAAGTGAGTTTCAGGACTTTCACAAAATTCATTTAATATATTAATGGATACGTGGCGGAGAACATCATCGCATCACCAGGCTCCAAAAGATGAAAGTCAAAAAAGGAACAAAGGAACTGAAAAAAACCTCTGTTTCTCAAAAGATGCTGACATGGTAAAATGAGAGTAAACATCTTGTTATTAATCAGACGGATAGAAAACAGCAATGCGTTTACAGTACTGCTCTGTGTCTACTGGACTGTTATAGGCTGTTTGATGAGAAGTTAGAGATAGCAGCTATGGCGTGTTAACAAGGGGTATTACCAACCATTTTTATGCATCACGTGCACAAAAAGTGCATCACGGTGCACGGTGCATTTCATCATTTCATCACCTCGTCTGTCTCTGAGTCTTTTCTCCTCTGCTCTTTCTACAGCTGTTTGAAATCACAGTGCCGATCACTCAGGGCACCAAGCCTGTGACCATCAGTGTGGCCAACCACACCCAGTGCAGCTGTCTGTCCAAGCTGGACGTCTACAAACAAGTTCACAGCATCATCAGGAGAGCCCTGCCTGAGTAAG